>JAOXJK010000032.1:16248256-16267284 GCA_025774025.1 Xenus cinereus
CTAGTAAAAGAGACTTTTTTTTTTTTTCCTGAGGATTACACCTTAATGCTAGACTTGGAAGCCTTGGCAGGTTTTTTTTGTTTAATGTTCCTCTGAAAACTGCCTCTCAGAAAAGATGGTTTATAGTTAGACAAAAGACCTCGCACAGCAAAAGGAAATTGAAGTTTGTTTGTTTAAAGCAAACAGCTACAGCTCTGTCTTTATGCTTCTGAACGCATAAAAACAGGAATCTTCTGACTTTAAAGGGTCATCGCTGTGTTAATACTACCCGACAGTTGTGTACAGTGGAATTACCAACCAGTGTAGGTGACTCTGCTCTCCAGAGAGAAGTTAGTGAATTCCTTAAGAGTAATGCTTAACTAGAAGAGTAAAAATGCCTGGCTAATTAAGCGGAAGAAGTGCCCATATAAATAGGTGGCAGTCTGATTAACATTATTAATATGCCCCTGATTGTTGTCTACCTTACAGTTGTCTACCTAAGAATCACTTTTTTTCATACTTAATTTGGTGAACAAGAGGCATCTGTAACATTTTGCTTGGGAGCAAATAGGTGGCAATAGGTCTTTCTTGATTGCCTTTGCCACCAAATATAAGTCTGCTAATGGAGTAAACTTAATTTTCATGCATGGTCTGCCCTGGAAAACTGTAGCACTAATTTGAAAGAGTTCAGAAATAGAGTTGTCTGTGCAACTTCTGTAATCTGTTCACCATTTTTATCACTAACCTGAAAATCTGTGGACCAGACCCTCTCCACGTGCTAACAGTCTTACGTCTCTCCAGCAAATTAAAAAGACAGGCATCTGGCCATGCCTGGGCTGCTGTGAGCTCCCCAGCCAGTTAGCAGGCTCCTGCATGATAGCATGCGCAGAGGATACAAACTGCATATAGCAGCTGTCATGGCCAGACAGCATCGAGGTACACCTCTTCTTGGCTGACATGGAACAGCTTTCGAGCAGCGATAGCCTTTAGCCAGAACTGGGAACAGAGCCAGCAAAAGATTTGGTGTCTTGATCAGCTTTCCAGTGCCTGCCTCTTTCGCACTAAAAGAGAGCAGCAATATATTCTTTTTTTTTTTAAAAATGTTTTCCTGGAAACTGCATCTCAGAAAACATGGTTTATAGTAAGATAGAAGTCCTTACGTTCACCTACTGACCTCTGCTTACAGCAAACAGCTGCAACTCTGTCTTCGTGTAGCAGTGTATCTTTGCAGATACCTAAGTATATCTTAGCAGTATATCCTGCATCTCAAGTTTTTCCACTCCCATGTATTGAGGAAGATCCTTAATACAGAACTGTAGTTGTAATAGCATTTCTCCAGCTAGAAGTGTAGAAATGTTGAATATTAAAGGATTATTAAGCACTGGAATGGGGTGCCCAGGGAAGAGGCATCATCCCTGGAGGTCTTCAGAAGACAGGTTGACATAGAGCTTAGAGACGTAGTTTAGTAATGCAGGGTGGGTTTTTTGTATGGCTTTCCTTTGGTTTTTTATCAGAGTTAGGTTGATGGTTGGACTAGATGATCTTAAAGGTCCCTTCCAACCTAGACGATTCTATGATTATCTTCTCTCTCGTGAGAACACCCTATGTCAGAAATGCAGAGTATGTAGTAATGCACTGACACAGTTAAGTTACATAGGCTAGTACTTTCACTCTTAAATAATGCGTTATGCTCATCTAAAAACAAAGCCAGCTTGACCTCTCTCTAAAACCGAGATAGTAAATTTAAGCTAATTCGTGTGTCAAAGTGTAAAGGACGTAAGTAATCTAAAAAAGATTCTTAGTGTGTTGTATATGGGAAGTCTTCCTTTCGTTTGAAAACAGAAAGAAATATGAAAGTTGCATTAGCAGACGATACAGACGGCTTCGTTTCCTGCTCATGAGTTATGTTGGTATCGCTGTGTAAGATTGCAAGATGTTTCTGTCATGCCTTGTGCCTCTTGTGAGGATATGGTGTTTGCTTTTGACTATCCTAAATTGCTTTAGCTCAGTTGTTTTGGTTTTTTTTGAGCCTTTAGTGATCTTCGATCTGGGGAACAGTTGCTGCTGATACCCAGATTGGAAACTAATTTTGGAGAAATCCTAGACCAGCGGGGCTTTCACATGCCCGTGTGCCAGTAACTTTAAGGTCAAAGGTTTTTTCCCAATTGGAGTTAGTAACTTTGACTGTGTTTCTCTTTGACATGCATAGTAAAATCCTACAATTGATTCACTGGCCTCTTGTAAAATTTCTAATCTGCAACTGACAGAAGAATTATGGGATTTCTTTGTGCATAGAGTTCAAATATTGCACAGCTGTGCAGACCAGAGATAAGTAAAGTTTCTCTTTTGGCTTATACCATGCTACATAGTTGAATATTTAAATAAATATTTCCTGGCAAGCTCAAGTTAGTGATTATTGATGGCAGGAGCAATAACTTTATTCCTCTGTCCAGGCACATAAACTGCAATAATCAGAGAACCTGGCAGGTGAAATGATGCTGGAGCATCAGGGCTTCCTCTAGCGACAACTTTAAAAGAGCAACAGTGAGAGCAGAGAAAGTGGGAGGCTCATCATTTGCTTTCACGTTTCATGTATTTCAGTGCTTTCTGCTGTTTCTATTTATTTAAAGGAATCCCGTATTCAGTATACAGATGTTGAAATATTCTGTGGTGTATGTATATGGTTTTGGTCTGACCTAATTAGAAGCTTCAGTTTTAATATGCTTTAGCCAGAAAAAGCTCACGTGAGAGCTATTAGAAAAATTTCCTTTTGACATACAACTGTTGTGTTGCTTTACGTGTAAAATCCCTATTTGACAGTTTTGGAAAAGTGTGTAGTAAAACCTTTTTTTGATTTGGGCATCTAGTTTAGCTACCTACTGCGATGCTGTCCCGTGCTTTTTCCGGAAACTATACATGACGTAAGTAGAGGCTGCTGCCAGCTGTTTTCCCTGTCAAAACTTGAATTCATGGCACTTCTGTGACTAACTACAGCAAAGTTATTCTTGAGCTCTTCCCGCTTAGGGGGCCTGTTGTGGTCATCCCATCCTTCTTGATGCTGAAGATTCACTCCGACTTGCCTACAGTGGACAAAAACGCCGGTACCTCAATAAAAGGAGTTTAACGCAAATCTTGCCAGAGTTCCTAACCTCTGCATTTTGAATTTGGATTTAATTTTTTTTTTTAATTTTTAGTGTAGAAATGCATTAAATCGTCAAGTATTTTCCAAAATGCATTCATGCTCTCACCTTCTAATAAATGAATAAGTAAATAAATAGATCAAAGTTTGGGCACTTGGCCATTACTTGTTGAATTACAGATCTCAGCTGCTCATTTGTCTGATTCCTTATTGTGTTTTCCTCTGCCCTCTCCCACTTGAATCCTGTTGCACTTGGGAAACTAAAGCTGTACTACCTAAGGTTTTTCTCAGCCTACTGGAAGAATTTTGCTTAATTTTCATGACTCATGAGCAGAGAAACTGGCGAAAATGTAACTTCATTTTCTGAACCTTTTCTGGTCTTACTGATGACAAAGTATTTGGTAGCCATTTCATGTAACACATTATGTGTGTGCGAGTGTGCTGAGTGCATGTTTGGATGTGTTTTGTTGTGGAGAAATCACAGTATCTTGCAAATTTGATCTCCCTGTGGGTTTTTGTCTACGTATGCAAGGGTTCAAACAGGCTGTAATTACATACAAGTGATAATGTTTTGAGATATCTGCCATTTTGAAGAGAGAAAACATTGTGAATGAAGTAGATTTTTTTTTTTTTGTGAAGGCTTTCATGTTTAATGTTGACATTTCTGCAGACTTGATATACAGCTTCATAAAATATTACAACCCATCAGTTGAACAGCATGTGCTTTTAAAAATGATAAAAATACTTGCTGTAGTCATTCACTAGGGAGGTGAGTGCCAACTCTCCTTGTGTTTTGGCTGCCCATTTCCCATTATGGAGTTGTCTTCTGACTTCTTGTGGAGAAGCACTCGTCTTCTGACTTCTCATGGAAAAGCACTAGCACTTACATTGTTTGCAGATGGCTGGAACTAAGCAGGCAGAGAGCTCTGTCTGGAAAAAGGCCTTTATTGCGTGAAATCCTGTTCAGGATTAATGTAGCCAGAAACTCTGGGGAAAGATTATTTTTTTTTATTTTATTTTTTTTTCCCCTCCTTGCTTGCTACTGTGGATTCCTGCAAGCTGGCATGTTTGCTCTGACCTTCCCATCCCAGGCTGAGCTGTGCTCCCCCTCCAGCTTTCTCAATCAAATCAAGTTTCACTTGCGCATGTGCTTTCTAAGACAATAAACTTCAAATAATGAAGTCAATCCGGTTTCATGGAAGGGGGAAATCTCTGTGTTCTGGTCAGTTCCTCCTACTGTATTGATATAACAACATTACTTGACTGCCATGAGTGAATTTTGATGACTGAAGAAATTAGGTAGACGTGTCCTGTTAGTTATTTGGATTTTGAAAAGTGAAGTGCTCTGCATTCAGAGAATATTTCATTTAAGATGAGCTGTGAGGGGTTAATGCTTAATTGTCCGTATTCAGAGTATAGATTTGATTATGTAGAATCATCCCCCATCCACAAAACTCTTCTAAGTTGGAGAACATAATGGCAAAATTAGGCTCATACCCAACAGTGAATTGACCTTTTCTTTTGCAATCAAAATAATATTTCAACACAATATATTCTGGTTTATGTAAACATAGTTATTGTGTGAGAAATAAGTCTGGGGAAGAAAGCAATACTCCAGAATTAAACATTCAGAATGCTGATGTTGGATAAATATCTGTAAAATAAACAGGGTTTTTTTCCCTGTAACTACTTTATTTCTTCTACAGAATTTCCCACTTGAGGAGGATGTTTTCAGTTATCTAGCACAATTTTTCATCCCTAAACAGTATGGTCTTCTGATTTCCTTGCTGGTGAACACCCTTGCTTGTTTGCAAATTTTTCTTGAGACATCAGTAACTTAATTTAGGATATACATGGTTTGTGGAACAGGAGCATAGTCATGCACCAGAATAAATACAAGTAAAAAACCATGAAAAAATGCAGGACGGTCTTCAAATTTGTGGTGTTTGACAAAAATTTGAATTGAAGAATACAACATCTGGAAATTTATGTTCCGTTTCATGATCAGAGTTTTAAGTTTGTGCTAGAAAATTCACTGATTGAAGTGTAATCTTACCCTCCGAATTCATACATCTTTACATTAGTAATAGTAGAATCCTGGTTTCTGAAAAGGAATGTTTTCATCTCACGTTTTCTAACTCAGTCACTTTTGGAAGATAGTCCCCAGTTCTGTGCTACTTACAGAGCTACCTCTACAGGGCATTGTAGAAAGTTTTACCAGTGAAAGCTTGATGGTACAACCATTTTGGTATTATGTATTCAAACTGCTCGCTCTGGATTGATGCAGAGTGTTCTTTTGGGAACAGATAAAATAATATTGGTGTGCGTCTTGCTACCATGTGGTACAGCATGATATAGGGAAACCTTTGCAGCAAATCCTGAGCTGCTAGTTTTTATCTTTGGGAACCACGTGAATTTTGTGGAATGCCCTCATAGTTTTCTGCACTGTGAATTTGTTTTTCTTAGTTCTTGCTTTCTAACATACTACTTCTTTCAGTCTGTTTTGTTTTGTTGTCAGAGACATGGAGGTTGTAAGGATCGGGAAGATGGTTATGATTCCTTTGAAGGCAAATTGTCTTGGTGGTACTCCACACACTTGCCTGACCCTTCAGCAGAGCCTTTAGGATACAGATCTGATGCCAGAGTTGAAGGAATGTTTCTCCACCCCTCAAGCAGTGAATGTCAATGCTTATAAATACTTAAAGGGTGGGTGGCAAGAGGATGGGTTGGAACTAGGTGATCTTTAAGGTCCCTTCCAACCCAAACCATTCTATGATTCTATGAAACCCTTCTATATTAAAATTTGAAAGACTTCTCCTAAAATATTGCTACTGCCGTTTGCTAGCTCTTCCTCTTTTTCATTATATTTGGGAAATTTAAGCTCTCATTTGTATGTGCATGTGTAAACTTGATCTAGAGTAACTTCATTCTGACACCATATTTCTGAGGGTTTTTAGTAAGCAATAACACGTCATAACTTTGGTGTAGTTGTTGTAGATTTGTTTCAGACCTGAGCGTATGAATGCGGAGGGGGTGAAGCTGTCCAACTGATGGATGCTTGAGAGCTGTGGCTGGAAAGGTGCCTTTGGGGCCAGCAGGAGCAGAGTTGCAGAATCACAGAATGATTGGGGTTGGAAGGGACCTCTGGAGATCTAGTCCAACCCCCTGACAAAGCAGGCTCACCCAGAGCAGGTTGCACAGAATGGCATCCAGGTGGGTTTGGAATGTCTCCAGAGAAGGAGACTCCACCACCTTCCTGGGCAGCCTCTTCAAGGGCTTTGCCACCCTCACAGCAAAGAAGTTCCTCCTCATGTTTAGGTGGAACTTGTTCTATTCAAGTTTGTGTCCATTTCCTCTTGTCCTGTCCCTGGGCACCACTGAAAAAAGACCGGCCCCATCCTCTTCACACCCTCCCTTTTAAGTATTTATAGGCAGTGCTGTGTCAATAGCTGAATTAAACTGAAACAGAGGGGCGGCGCGGTTTTTCTTATTTATTTTAAAGGTGTGGGATAGTCTAAATACTGTTACACTGTATTATGCTGGGGAAGGAAAAAAAAAAGTTAAGAGCTACGTGACAAGTCAGTAATGGGTTGATTTTTAATCCTCATACGTGAATTTGCTAAGCTTTCAGAAACTCATGAGTTGCCGGGGGTAACGTGACTTTGTTAAAACAGGACTCCAGAAACCTCTTAGTCTTTGTGTTTGATTTCCATTCTGGTTTTGGAAGGAAATGAATAACTTTATATTAGCCTTATTGTGCCTTTTTTTTTCCCCTCTGTTTTGATGGTTCTTAAAATATATTTATTAGATAAAAACGAGTGGTAAAAAGTTTATTTGGTTTTTGGGAGTTTGAACTTGTTACTGTTCTTAAGAATCTGCCACATGGCTTGCATCTGCTAAGTTGATAAGTAAATCCTGTTTATCCACCTTACTGGGGTTATAACTAAATCCTGTTCATGTCCTCGGTGTCACAGATTATATTCGATTCATTGTTCACCTTGCTAGAGGGGACACAGAAGAGAAGCACAGAGTCGCTTTTGTAAATATTAAGATGGCACGTTTTGTACAAAACATCGTACAGGTCTGTTTTGCAGCTCGTGGACAAACTGTTTTAAGTCCCGTGTTCCTCTGGAGGTACTTCGTTAGCTCTTGCAAGTGAGATTTGATGCTGGGAAGAAGAGGGGAGAGGCCGACTCTCCCTCGGCTTGTCCTTGCCTGTTTCAGTAGCTTGCCCGATCTTGGCCTGCTGCGAATCACGGAATGACATGGGGTTGGAAGGGACCTCTGGAGATCATCTAGTCCAACCCCCTGCCAGAGCAGGTCCCACAGGAACTTGTCAGGTGGATTTGGAATGTCTCCAGAGAAGGAGACTCCACCACCTCCCAGGGCAGCCCGTTCCAGTGCTCTGCCACCCTCACAGCAAAGAAGTTCCTCCTTGTGTTTAGGTGGAACTTGTTCTAGTCAAGTTTGTGCCCATTTCCTCTTGTCCTGTCTCTGGGCACCACTGAAAAAAGACCGGTCCCATCTTCTTGATTTAAGGCCCCATCCTTTAAGTATTTATAAGCATTGATCAGATCCCCCCTCAGCCTTCTCTTCTCCAGACTAAAAGGCCCCAAGTCCCTCAGCCTCTCCTCGTAGGAGAGATGCTCCAGGCCCCTCATCATCTTTGTAGCTCTGTGAAGAAAATAGATTGAGAAGTCTAATTTTAGTCCTTAAAGTAGTAACGTAGCTTGAAGATGAGCTTGGGAGTTAAATCTAAGTGTTTGTTAACGTCTTAGCTTTTTGAGGAGAATGCTGCTGAACAAGACCAGAGCGATTTTAACCTCTCTTAAATAAAGCCTCTAGAATTCTGTGATTCTTGGAGCATATGTTAGTGTTAATGAGATTTGTAGTTAGGGATGAGGAATGGCGATGTAATTCCAGTTCTTCTTCAAGATGCAATTCCAGTTCTTCTTCAAGAGTCATCACGGTGCAGTGAAAGTGAAGCTTGATGTAGATGGAGAAAGCTTGTAGATGTCGAAGCTTGATGTAGAAATCTGCGTTTTGCTGTAGAAGAATATTAACAGTAATCCAAAGGGCTGCTGCAAACAGGTAATTCTCTTCCCGTGCAGAAGAGATCTAGGATAGCCTTAGGAAGCAACGTTGTCCTGCTTTTGTGCAGGAGCTTTAGTTTAGGTGGCTGGCACTGGAGTTAGTCCTGGTCTTAGAGTAAAGGGAGCGATGGGAGTCTGGTGCTGTGAGGGCTGGCCTCCGCCTTAGCAACTAATGCTGTGGTGTTGGCTGGGCTAACTCAGATAAGGAACAAAAATATTTTCCTCCAAATCCAAATGGAAAAACGTAGAAGTATTTGTGTGGGGCACCGGCAGCGTGTCTGGCACAGGAGGAGCTGACGGGAGTGCTTGTGGCTGTAGTGTTTCAGAACAAAGTAAGGGAGCTGGCAGCTCCTCCTGTTTCTTCTGGTGTGCTTTTAAGTAGTTACATTCAAACACACAAAAAATACATTGTGCTGTTATGAACAGTAACAAAAAGAGACAAATAAAAGCCCTGATGTCCTTATCTCCCTCCCTCTTTGGAAATGTGTCTGTCTTTTTCTTCAGTCTTTTGGTCAAAACATTTAGCAGATGCTTGACTTCTTTTATTTTTTTTTTTTTTAAGTGTTTTAAGAAAGTGAGACTTTGAAATGACTTTGCCTTATGGGTTCACCAGGATTATGTTTTATTGAGGAAAAGAGTGTTAGTGTTTGGTTGATATTTAAACGCTCTTTGATCCTGAATGCCCTGTTCCTCCCTTTAAATGATAGCAGCAGCTTTCAACCAACAGCAACCCTGTTACTGCTTCCTATATCTTCTTCTTTGGTGTCACTGTGTAGAATGTGGAGATTAAAGGGAATAAAATAATTACTTTCCGGCCCCCTAAATTCTCACTGTGTTTTTTCAGCAGGCTCCAGCATTATTTGGATAACTGTCGTAACTGGGCATGCTGTTCAATGCCTAGTGTACTCACCTGCTGTCTTATTCTAATGTACGTAGCTGGAATCCTTGTGTGTTTGTGGTCTGTCATATAGCACATACTCGTCTTGCAAGTTCTAGTGCTGACGTGGAACAATCCTGGGATGTATCTGTCAGTGCCAGCCAAAAAAATTTGCTGTAGTAAAGGTCTTTTGACACAGGACGGAAGGGAGCCAAGTTACGTTTATGAAATTTCTAACTTAAGCAACAATGCTCAGCATTTAAATCAGAATACAATAGTAAGAGAGTATAGTACTTATGATATCACCATCTAGGTCGTTTTTATAGAATTTCATAAATGCTTGTAATTTTGTGAGTATCTGTGCACGTAATGTAGGGATACATGAAATTTAGCAGGGTAAAGGCTGGAGCAGTTATGTGCCGTTTGCTCCACAGCGCAAGGTTTGACTGCGGATGGTCTCGGGTGTCTCCCTCTGGCCATGGTGTGTCAGATGGTAAGAAATCCAATACAGGGTTAGGATATCTTTTTGAATCTAGCCGCCATCTTCATAATTTTTTTCTGTGCTGTAGCAGAATGGGTTCACTTTTCTTACTCTGCCCTTTTGTGACAGTTTTTCTCCATCTCTACTTGATACTCAGTTCTGTTTCTTTTAGTTTAGCGAGACACAGACCAGAGGCTCTTCCATTCCTGTGAATAGCCGGGTACCAGTGGTTCTGCCTGTTTTATGTGAGACCAGTACTGTTTTGGTGCAGGGAATGAAAACGGAATGTGAGCTGAAAGGTAAATTGAGCCAAAATAAAACAAGACTGATGGATGATATGTAAACATTGGAGGGTGAATCTTGTAGTTAACATCTGCTGATCAAGCAGGATTAAAAATATCTTTATTTTGCCAACAGTTAGGACACTGATGATTGCAGCAGTCTGTTGAACCAAATGACTGGAGTATTCTTCCCCAGTCGGGAGGTTTGTTTCTTCCCAGTTACATCCTGCAACATGTGATTGGTTTTTATTTTGCTCTGGTGACTTCTCACCTTTGTTGAAAGTGCCAAGTTCTTAAAATCCATCAGAAAATCTCTTCCTATTATGTTGTCTTTTCTTTCAGTGGCTTTTCTTCACCCATCAGTTCATTCTTCTGTGTCCCAAACCCCCAGCCTTCCCCCACTCCCTGATGCTTTCCAGAATTTTCTGGAACAGTTCTTAAAAGTTTCAGAGATGCTTTGTGGAAGGACTTTCCAAAAATGTAATGTATATTCATGGCTTTAATACAGGAATTCTGCAAGTCTAGCTTTGGTGTGTTAAAAGATTACTGCTTCCAACCACCTACTCAGCCCTTTGGTCAATGATTTCCAATCCTTCAGCAGATTCAGGGAAGAGAAATGCACGAATGCGGCTTTCTGCTCCTGTGAGAAGCTCAGTGGTTGGATTCAGCCCCTTCTTAACTTGGCCGAAGGTGTTGGACTTTGCCCCGAAAGAGTCAGGGTGTGGGCCCAGGTTCTGTCTGCCGTCCCTGTCACCGGAGAGGTGGCTTTTGGTGGAGAGGTGGGATATGCAGCCATGCAGGAGTGCACTTTCACACCCCTCTGGAAAAGCTCATCAAAGTCCATAGCCCACCAGTGTTTTGGTACCCTTTCAGTCTGTGAAGGGAAAGAGGGTGGTACGTGCATGCGGTGCTGTGTGCCTTCTCTTGACATGTACCTTGCTCAGCATTATTTGAATACTTCACCTCTACAAGTGAGAAAAAGTCTAATGAACAGTTCCTTCCCCTAGCATGGGGCTAGCTCTCATGTGACAGGGCTTTGGTAGGGGATTATCGGATTCGAGAAAATTAAATAAATTCAGTAGAGTGTGTGGTGTTGGACCTATTCTCCCATAAATAAACGCTTTTTAGCCTTGTGTTGTGACCTGGCTCACAAATAAGCATAACATTAGATGTTCTTTCACAGCAGGCAGAAATTGTTTCTTTTGCTGTCCACTTTATGAACAACAGCCTTTTAGCCCAGAAGGCGTTCGAGTTAAAATACTCATGTTTCCTTTTGCATGGGAATTATGTTGCTTTTTCCTTCGACCTTCTTATCCTTCTTTCAACCCTGAGCAGCATCCTGCTGCTTCATGTGTTGAAGGGCACGCGTACATGGTTTAGGAGCAGTTGCAAAAGGGAGGTATCTGGCAGCAGAGCATCACAGGGAAGGGTGCTGTTACACAATCGGTGAGGAAAGGTGAGGAAAGGACTAACGAGAAATGGGTGAAAAGAAAGGAATGTGGAATGGCAGGAACCGAAAGCATTTTTCTCATTTTAGGTTGTGTCTTGCTGTTGGTAGATATTTGTGACTTATCCTTTTAAGTGTTTGAACTGAAGGTTCCGTGCAGTGTTGTATGTACTTGACTTTGACACGTGATAAAACATACAATGTGTTGGATGCAGGACCTATCATAAAGTTGTTTTTAAAAAAATAAATAAGAACAACAAAAAAGCCCAAGTTTGTAGTCTGTTAGCTCCAGTTAACATTAAAGAACAAAATGCTTAGCTGGTCTGTTAAAAGAGTTGTTCTTAGCCTTTCAGAACCCCATGTGATAAGAAAAAGATTATAGATTAACTAAATATTTTAAATTGTCCTTAACCTTGGCTGACAACAAAAATGTGAGTAAAACGTTTACTACTGAGTAAGAGTGTACCAGGACATACATCCTTTTTTTCCATTGAGCAATTCCATCCTTCCAGAACTTGTGACGTTCCCAAACTGCACATGTCAGCACAACAGAAAAGTGTGTGTACACTGCTTGTTTGCAGCTTTGTAAATCTTAATAAGGGTTTATAATGATGGTATTGTGGCTGAATATAGAGTTTGTTTACTTCCTGAGGGATCTACGAGTGTAGCCCTCTGACTCCAAATTGTTAAACACTAATAGGTGAAACCTGGGTTGAAGAAAATGTTTACAAAATTAATTTTAGTGCTGTGCATTTAATTTAACTCATTTTTTCCATAGAATCCTTGGAATTTCTAGTTCCAGTGCAACAATTCTTTTAAATTTGGTTTATGTATAAATGTTTCACTAGCAGCCGTCCATGTAAATTATATAAAAAATCCTAAGATGCGTATTTGTGCTGACAAATATACTAGTAAATTTAGGTTAATAGAGTAAGACAACTGTCACAACTTACTCTGAGTGTTCTGCCTTAAACTTCTGTAGTTGCAGATCTGTTTGTTTGGCCTGTGCCCTAAATTATGGTATAATGAAGCATAAGAATAGGCCTTACACTGCACACGTGATCACACTTAACTTTCTACTATGTAGCCTTGTATAAAGAAATCTGTGTGACAAATTCCCAGATGAGATCAGAAGAGTCAGGCAATATATCGGATGTCTCCTAATGTCTTGAAGATTTTCTTCTAAAAGGTGATTATTCTAGGGATAGGAGGATCTACCAGCCTTAAAATGATTCCCTAACCTTCAATCTTTGCTTTTTTTTTTTTTTCCTTGCAGACCTTTCAGCAGCCCAGAGAAAATTTGCCCATTCTTTGAGAGACTTTAAATTTGAATTCATTGGTGATGCAGAGACAGATGATGAAAGATATATAGGTAGGTAAGAAGTGACTATAAGTAGCTATGTTTTGCCTTGCCGTCCTGCAACATGATTAAACTTATTTTCTGGTTTTGTGTTACAGATGCATCACTTCATGAGTTTTCAAACTTTTTAAAAAATCTGGAAGAACAAAGAGAAATATTGGTGAGTCGCAGTAAAAATTTTAAAAAGCTGTGTATGTAGCACAGATGAAGTAAGATGAAAGTCAGTTACAATTGCTTGCTGCTGTGTTAACCAAGATGTTGATATCAGTAACTTGACAGTGAAAGCTCTCAGGGTGCAGCTTCTGATTCTGTATTCTAGAGTCACAGACAGCAGCTAGTTCTCATTAAAGAAGAAAGCTCTCATGTAAGGACAGATAACTGAGTCGGTTTAAAATGGTAGTGCCCTGATAAATTGTGGCTGGGGTGAATGGGAAAACCATCATAAGGTTGTTGGCCATTTACAGTAAAAAGCAAGATGAAAGACTTAGTGCTGCAGCAGGACACCCAGGGTTGGGAAGCTGGCCAAATTTGGATCCGGGATTTCTGTGGCTTCAACACTTACGGGGATTTGGAATGCAATCTGTTGGCTGGATGCAGTAGCAGACTTACAAACCTTTTATTTGTAGGTGAGCTTTCTGGTGGATGGTTGCATCTGCAAATCTATGGTTGCTCTGTTGTGTAGAAGACAGCGTTCTTCATTCACACATCTCTGATTGCTTAGGGTTTTAGTCTAATATGGGTGAAGTTGGCTGCACATAGACTGTGGGCTGAGAGCTCTGCAGTACACCTTGCTATCTTATTTCCTAAGTTGTCCAGAAGATGGAGGGTTTCTTTCTAGATGGTACTGTGGTTCTCCTCTGCACTTGTGTCCCCGGCTTTCATTTTGGAGTGGGGATTCATAGAGCAGAAAATGTGTACCCAGTTTTCTTCTGAGTGTGGTCATCTAGGAAATGCTCTGTAGATCTGCCTATGTAGAAATTATGTTCCTCAGTATTTACCATGGGATTATATCTTTATCGTCCTAAAGTCAGTGACCACTTGGCATTGCTGAGAAGAAACTAAGACTAATTCATGTTCTGTGTTCCTCTCGGCCAGATGCTGTGCCTGCAGTGTAGGAGTTTGTAAATAGTTGAGAAAAGAACTTGTGAGCCCAGTAAAAGTCATGGTTCTTTGAGTGTGTAATATTATGTCCTGGTATGTCATTCTGACCTGGAACTGCATTTGGGTCAGAATTAGGGTCTACATTGTTCCTTGCACATTCCTGAAGAATGTTGTCTTTACATAGTAGAGGCAATTTTTCAGTCTGTTTAGTTGATTTGCCAAGTTGTAGGGATTTGCTCAAGTATGTTTGAATGCTTCTTCTGTTTTTCTTAATTCTGAAATACACTTAGCTCTGCTTGTTCTTGTCTGCTATCCATAACTGTATTTTATTTTAGTGAAGTTGCATACACCTAATTAGCAAAAGCCTTTGGGCAGTTTTACAATGGAAAATGCTTTATAGCCTGTCAAATTATTTCCTACGCTATTTTGGCATAAGGTTTTTGAGAGACATCAGCTTCAGGACTTCAGAATTATGAGGCATGTTTCAGTGACTGTGTCAATAGATCTTCAGCAGTAATAGGTTACCAACAGAGTAGGCTGTGCAGAATCCTGTGCTGTCTGTCCATATAGTAAAACACTTCTGTCTTTCAGACTGAATGCCACAAAACAAGTGTTACTTATTGTTTTGGTATGCTGCCCATGCTCACGCAGAAGGTATTATCACACTAAAAGCTAATTAATGTCAGTTTCGTGAAAAGAAGAGCATGAAGTAGCTGTTAGAACGGTGACAGTTTGATGAAAAACTTGTGAGTATAAAAAATTGTGGGGCAAATACTTAATTCTGAACAGGAACAGAATTTATTCTCTGAGTTGCCAGATGCATGGCCATTTCATCTGTAGTCTAGCAAATGTTATGTGTCTTTCCTAGATTGAGTTAATAAAACAGGGCCCCTAAGTCTCTGAGAAAATGATTGTATGGTGACTGGTAAACATCATTTTCAGGGGCTCCTGCTCTGACTTTTTTTTTGACTTCTCAATAGATGTTTTAACAGTGGCATGAACTCTAGGGATACTCCCATGGAGAATATTAGGGCATGTTGCATTCACAGATGTTTGGAGTCAGGTCAGGGATCCAAAGATTTTTCCATTAAGATGCAAAGCATATAGCAGGATTTTCTTCAAAAGCATTCAGTCATCTTTGTTAAGAATGTTCTTATTGAGCATTTTTCCCCCTACCATTTTGAAGATGACCAGGGGGTTTCTGGCTGCTCACTTCAGTTTCAGTGCAGAATTGCAGATAAATGTCAGTCATGTAAAGTAAAATTAATCAATGACTTATTATAGAACTAAGGGCATTTCAGAGATTGCTGTGTATTTTAATTTTTAGATATTTGTGTAAAAGGTTATTTTTTTCACAGCTGTATGGTAAATGAAACAGATGTGTGCTTAAAATACATTTTAAACTGAAATTCAATACTCATCACCTACGCTTCTCATGGTTTTCTGAAAGTATTGTTTGTGGTGAATCTAGAGTCCGTAAAAGTATCTGTTAGTGTTTACCATAAATTTACATGTTTGGTTATCATTTGTCTGGTGAATATTTATTTGGTAGATATTTCATAATTTCATCCAGATGTTGGAGTCTTTGCACTTCATGGTCTTACCATTTCTCCCATCTCCTTCAAAGGCTGCTGAAATTACATCCCAACTGTCAAAAGATTTAGTTGCTTGTGAAAAGGCAATTCAGCATTAATCCAAACGTGTCGCTGAAATTATTATGGAGTGGCCAGTACAAAAAAAAAAATAAAATTACATTTCCATAGCACTGTAGCTTGGTGACTTTCTCCAGGGCAGATAAGGAAATAGGTCACTTTGTCCCTGAGGATATTCTGGAATTGACTTCTATGTGTTAAGCACGAATGGAGTCACAGGACTTATATTCTGCTCCCTTGACATTACAAAAATGTCATGGAAGCTCAAGGATGAAAGGGAACTTTATAAGGCTAGTAGGAAAAGGTTGGGGATGAACAACCACCAACATGGTGATGCTGAGATGACCAAACCTCCCTCCCAGTCCCAGTTCTCCTGACAGCAGAAGCAGGTTTTGATCCTTGTGGTGGGCTCAGAACAACAGGCTTCCCTGGCTGCCCTCATTTAAGCTGCAGTGATGAGCAGTGCAGGGCTACCTGGTAGGTACTGATCACCTGTGGTTATTATCCCTTTTCCTCCTCCTTCACCTTCCTTTTTACCACCTCCATACCTCCTTTCCTCCATCCAGTCTTCTCCTAAATGACCGGCCTGCTGTAATTAGTTTTTCCTTTTGATTCCAGTCTTGCTGAATCATAACCAAATTTGATAACGCTTGTACTGTTCCCTCAGTAATCTCATCAGTACTTGGCACTGCCAGTGTGGTCACCCTGATGTACTGGCTGTACATGCTTCCAAACACTTGAGGGTCGTCCGTCCTGCCCTTCAGCTGCTTCTGGAGTCCAGCTGTTTCTCACGTAACTCTCCCTTAACCACGTTGGAAGTCCAGTCACCCCTCGTGGCTCTGTCTGTAACTTTTGTCAGCTTCTCTCACAGTTACGGGCTGTGTCCATCACTCCATGGTCCTCTTTAGTAGTGTCTCATGTCCCGTTGGGTTAGCTTAACTGGGCACGTTGGCTGCATTTGCCTGCAGCCCTGCCGGAGCTGGGACGTGTGTCAGGGTCATCATGTATACCTAGATGATCCCTGATGAGTGCCGGTCTAACCTATTCTTTAGAAAAGTTTCAGGGACAGGGATTTCTCTACTTTTACTCTAATGTTTATTCTTCTATTTTTTTCACCTGACACCCATCCTTTATGCCTGATATCTCCTTTACTGCAAATTAATCTGGGAACTTTTGGGGAAGTTTTCTACAGTACTCATGGAGTAAAATGTCACTTTTCCTTCACAGTAGTATTTTGACCCTTTCAAAACAGTCTTTTACATCTTACTTATTCAATTTAATTAGACATGAGTTTAGACCATCTCTCTTTTATGTCAAAATTATTTTTACTCCTGCTTTCTGAAAGCACTGACATCTTCTCTTGGATTTATGTCTCTCCGCAGATATTTTAGTCTGGTGGAGTTATTGGTAGGTCATCCCAAAAACTGGATCATGCAGGAAACTTGTATGTAGTTTCTTATGGGATGCTTGAAATGTCCTCTTAGCCGAACAGGCGTTTTTCAGGGTAGTTTTGGAGCCAGTTTGTTGTTTTCTCGTTCTTCCTGTGGTTTATTTGTTAAGACCGGGTTGCCACCTTTGTTTTTGAGACCATTGTGTGGGTCAGCATTGAAGACTTCATTGAGGAGATTGGTTACCGTACTGATCTCAAAAAGGAAACTAGATGTTATTCTTAAAAAATTCCAAGTAACTTTTAACCATCTCTAGTCTGTTTCAGGACTTTTGAGAATCAGAGTTGCTACGTGTGGTCTATAACTTTCTCAGTTCCTGTTTTCTCCTTCTCACTTCTAAGTCGCTGCTGTTCTTCTAATATCCCCTGTGACTTTGCTGCCTCTCCCTTTAGTTTGCTTTACCAAGTTCCTCAACTACTCTAAAGCAAAGCCCCTTCTGACTTGAATGCAATTGATTCTTCAGTTGCATAATGTAAGAATATATCTAATTCTTCTTAAAAAATCCTTACTCTTATAATCCATTTTTTTCCTACAGTTAGATGGCTTGCTATAATTAACTGAGATTTTTTTTCTTTGTGAAGATTATTAAAATCTGCCATTGTCTTACAGTCAATGGTTGGTTTAACTATCTTTCCAGGTAAATAACGGGTTTATAGTGTCCTTTCTCTCTGTTTTCTGATATTATAGACATTAAGAACTCCTTTTCTTTAGGGTTTTCTTTGCCCCTTGCCAAATAAAAGGTGTTTTTGCCTTAGCCTTCTGAACTTTGTCGCGAAGTACTTGAGTGTTTCCTTTTTATTCTATCATGTTTCTCTTGAAATAGGATTTCTGATACAATTATCTTCACCTTACTACCTTTCCTGTCAGTTCCCTGAGGCAATGTAAACTCACTGTTTTACTTTGACGTGGTCTCTTTTATTTCCTGCTACAGTTTGGCACACTTCTATTCCTTCAGATGTCTTGGAATGAAAAATGAAAGATGCTATGTAGTTGTTTTTTTAGGTCGTGTTGCTTCCTGTATGAATTTTTAAAGAAATGTCTTGGTGAAGTCACTGTTTTATTCTTTTCTCCTCTTCTTCCTCTTTAAAAAAGTAAAAAGAGAGGGAGAGCTTTCCCCTTGGTGGTTTCCAAAGTTAAAATAAGTTGTTAAGGCTCAAAGGCATATGCTTAAAAGGTTATAGGTATAACTTAAATAATCTGTGCAAATATGTACTTATACTTACCTCTTATCATGAAGTACTTCACTTAACCTGTGAGATAAATACTTATACATTGCTCTCTTAACACAGTGTTAATGAATAGCTTACTGTTACCTTTTGTTCAGTGACTCTTTGCATTTAGTTTACACTGTTCCTACTCTGCTGGAAGATGGTGGTATTAATTTTTTGGAGCTTTTCTTTGGTCCTCTGCATGTGGATGTTTATGGCTTCATAAATCTTAATCTATTTTAACAGCAATCTGAAGAATTCTGTGTAAAGGAGGAATGAGTTTACTCACTGATTTAGCGTAAAAAATACCCCAATCAATACTTTTGCATTCAAGATCTGCTTAATAAGAGTTCATCATACAGTATTCTGCATGTTCATATCCTGTTAAGTCCACTGACAGCGCACATATATCTGCCAAGGCAGTGGAAAAGACATAATTGGTGACCACTTCTGAAAAATTAGGTTGCCAGTGGCATATCGAACATCTGAGATGCAGAGATAGAGGCATAGATAAAACAGATTTTCTCAGGAACAGCGTTTGAGGGCCTTAATCACAGGACCTCGATCCCTTTTTTTCCTTCCTGCAAATTGTCCAATTTAATAAAACATTTTCCAGTTTTAGAAACAAGTAGAACAATTGTTGCTGTATCTCGTTGCTCAGCCTTCACTTTTCCTCTGCGTGGCACGAGGCCAGAAGGCAGTCATAGAATTATTGGAATATGGAGCAGGAATGCTGATTGAAGACTGCTTCAGGCACATCTCGTATGTTTTGGTGATTCCTGACATTTGTATGTTTCGTTTATATATTTGTCTATTTTTGAATGTTTATATACGGTCTTCTGAAATTGTTTTGTGAGTTACATATGAACTTGTGCACGTGAATCATAGAATCATAGAATGGTTAGAGTTGGAAGGAACCTTAAAGATCATCTAGTTCCAACCCCTCTGCCATGGACAGGGAC
>JAOXJK010000032.1:16279577-16296372 GCA_025774025.1 Xenus cinereus
CATGAACAAAAATTCTGGAATTCTTCAGTCAGGCTCTTTTATTTGTGCATTTAATTTTGGAGTATAAATGTATAAACAATTGAAAAAAAAAAGAAAAAGACTTGCATCATGTTGTCAGAGTGCTAAATAGGAAAAACTTTCTTGCACAAGCTTAGAAAATAGGTGTATATAATTGTATATCTATGTAATTATATATGAAAGCTTCCTAATTTAGTATTATGCATAGGTAGTTGTGTGATTTTCTGACTGGAGTACGTAAAGTATGCAGGTATAAATTTGACAAAAAATTGATGAAAAACATGCCATGTTGTGGAGTGTGTCTTACATTAACATCGCCTTTGGGTCTCTTAGTGGAAGGATATTCCTGAAATTTCACTGAGGCACGGTGCGTGCCTTATTTCTGTATTTCTTGGGCAATACACGAAATACGACGTAACAGTGAGCGCAGGGAGGCGCATCCCTCAAAAAAACTGAGGAGAGATGTGATAATTTATTTACAGGGGAATTGAGAGGAATTAATATAAGGGCTGTGTTGGGTATTGTATTCTTGGGGGAGGCAACCAAAGCAATAAACAGCTGAAAAGCAAAGAAGAGGGATAGAAACAGGCTTACACGGGGCTTTGGTGTATATAGGGCAGTCTTACGATCGATTAGCCAGATGTCCCAGTAGACCCACTTCATAGTCTTTTTCTATGGCTAGGCCTTCAGTGCATATATATATATATATCATGAGAAGCTCTGCTGACAACTCAAAGCAGTTCTGATGCTGCATGGTTTATCGCACGCATAGAAATGGTCTGGCTTTTCGAGACGTGTTTTCTTACTGATGTGCGTATCAGTGCTGTATTTTTTTAACGGCGTTTGTTGTGGTGCCCCTTTAACTGCTGACACATTTCTAGCACGGAGCAGCAAAGCAAAGTATGTCTTAAGGCAAAACTGTCTTAAAGCTAATTGGACTTATCCTCTTAAAGCACAGCAGTCGCTGTTCTGCCTGAAGGATATAGTCTCAGTATTTAAGAGAGAGCATATGATAGCGCGTCTGGTCTTTTCACCTAACCCTTTCACCATTCCCTTTTGTAATTTAATGTAGAAGCATTTGGTATTATCCCATGGGCAGGCTAAGTGTTAATCCCATAGAATATTCCTTTATAGCCTTTCTTTAATGTATTTTAATAAAGGTTTCCCTTACCCTGTTCTTGAGGTTTTTATAGTTTAATGAGAGCACATGTACCTTAGTAATTTAATGAAATAATACATATATGCTAGGAAGTTAAATGTTTATCTACAGATGAATGGCAGCTGAAATATGACTGTTGACCATCAATACGGTGTAAGCATTTTAGCAAAGCTGAGCTGAAAATCAGCTGCAGCTAATAAAACTGCGCTTTAAAACATTTGATGGTCTGTGAAAACTTGTGAAGTGTTTTACCTATAAGTGAATTCTTTTTAATTGCTTTTCTTGCCAGTCAGAGTGAGCAAAGGTGTGGGATGGGTACAACAGCATTCTGGCTATTTGCAGCAGTTATTTGGCTTATTAGCGTAAAGCTTACAGTACCAGCAATGTGGTTTTCAACAATAACATTTTCTTCCTTAGTTTGACTGGAGAGATGATTTCCCCCTTTTCTAACGGAAGGTGCTGCTAGCCCCCTCTCTCTGCCTGGGCAGGCACCTTTTCAATGCAATTAAAGCAGTGCACAAGTACCTGCTCTGATGTATTTGGCTTGGATTCCATAAAAAAGAAGCTTGAAGAGGTGTTATTTCTAAAAAAAAATCAGCCTGATGATTAAAACCAACATACAATACCTAGTAAAAGGGAATTGCTGCTGCCATTTAAAAGTAAATGAACGAGCTGTGTTGTAAAGGAACAAATCTCAGTCTGGAGAAATCTTATCGCTTGCCACTTGTGTGCGGTACGTGTGTGGTTTTGAAGCTGTCTGCAAAATGTCTTCGAAACTTCATTAGCTGTTTTCTGTGTGCAGGCAGATAACCAAGTGGAGCAGAACAGAAAGCACTTCTACGAGCTGTCCCTCGAGTATGTGTGCAAGTTGCAAGAGATACAGGAGCGGAAGAAATTTGAGTGTGTGGAACCTGTAAGTACCAGTGAATTCAGCCTACCCTGTCAGGAATGCAATTGGACAAAAGCCAAGGAGCTCTGTTTTCTGGGAAAGCCTATGCAATTCTGTGACTTAACAGAATTTAAAGCACTTGTTAACATGTGTGCAAATTCCTAGTGCAGATACAATTAACCAGGCGTCTCAAAGTTGACCTCAGTAATCACAGCTGATTTGGATCCATTGATGCTGATTTTCAGAAAAGGTTTGAAACCTTGTGTTGTACTGCAAAAACCTTGATTTATGGTATGAGTTAGAATAGAGGATTCAAGATGATGATGTTTGGGTCAGACTTCTTGCATTTACTTTTTTTTTTTAAACAGTGAAATGTTACTCCTGACTAGCGGAAGGAATTCTTTTTTCAATATGAAGGCTGCACTTCAAGGTCTTTTAGTGAAGGAGTACAGATATAAATTAATTAATAGGGTGCTGCTGGCTAAAATGCTCATTAACATGTCTGATGCGTTTGATTTTGTAATTGAATCTGTGCAGAAATCAAGGGGTTCCACTGAATTTCAGTGAAAATCCTACATGTACTCACCAGGCTTACTTACATCTCTGAGAAGAACTTATAAAATTTTCTGAAGTCTGCATTAGCTTTGTAGTATAAATGCAACTTTATGAAACAATAAGAGAACAGCAAACTTGAGACAAAGGGAGGCTGGATGCGGAAAGTGACTTCCATTCACTCATGCTCTGAGGTCTGTGTTTTTGGGCCAAGCCTATCCTTTTATTCTGATACAATTATTTTAATGTAATAATGAAAAAAGTTCCAAATGACCCTTATCAAAGTAGTTGGTCATTACGGAGATAATGAGCTGCATATTTTAATATAGCTTATTCCTTTTTGAAAAAAAGGCTAAAATCCTTAAGTGGGAACAAATTGCTTAAAATGCCTTAGCATTGTTCAAGGAATGGGAAAATGTTTTTGAAAAATGGTTGTGTGGGATTTTTTTGTTGTTGATGTGTTGGTGATTTTTGTTTGTGGGATATATTTTTTTAAATATTCTAGTTTTTAATAGTATTTTTTTAAATCCTAAATAGCTGTGGATTCAATTCTTGTGTTTCAAACCATTTGAAGTTTCCTCAGAGCCAGACTAGAGTCTTCAAATTATGTTTTTGAAATATGTCCCTTTCTCTTTTCTGAAAGCTCCTTCTGGGTGGGGCTGAATGTTACGTTGCTTAATTTGCATTTGAAGTTTACACTAGAGTAAACGGAAAATTAGTAAAATTATTTTAGTAAACTGAATTTATTTAGTACCACATTCTTATCCATTTTCCTCTTCATAATACTTATTGAAAATGGTTTATTTGCGTATGACTTCAGACTTTATTTAATATGTTCTTCGGTTTGTTCTCTTTATTAAAGAAGAGTTGGTCTTTCCTTTGTAACTCGGTCCTTTCCAAAAGCCTGAACCAAACAGGAGAGGTAGGCAGTACTGCTCCTCACCTTGTTTCCAATATAGTATAACTTGTTCATTCTTCTAAATTGAAACACTGAAGTTGGCAACCGCAATGTGGATCATTTGCTGGTTGTGATAAAGGGTCAGATCTGCATTCAAAAAAAGCAGTGATGGATAAAATTACTGGAGGGAAAGATTCCTTCTTCGAACAAACCCAGTTGACTGTTATGAAAGTCAGCTCAATGTGGTCATTGGCAGGGAGGGGAACGACCAGGGAAACGATGACTAAAAGTCAGAATGATCATTACCTCCTTGTGCACAAGTATTTATTCCAGACATTGTTGCTTTCAGAGCAGCTGTAGGAAAACTTTCCATAGGAAAGTTTGGGAGACAGGCGTTATACATTGCCTATGGTCAACTTTAAAGTAGAGGTCAGTTGAGAAATTCCAGAGACAGGATGACCCAAAAATGCCTATATACCTAGCTGATCATTTGGCTCTAAATAGTTATTAATAAACTGTAGGCATTAGTGGAAATTTGTTTAAAAATAATCATATTGTCATCTCTGATCTTTCAAAAAAAGGCTATGTGCAGCAATCATATTCTGGTAAATGGAGTTTTTCCTTCTCACGAGTCTTTTGTTTGTATTTCAGGTGCTATCGTTTTTCCAGGGTTTGTTCACTTTCTATCACCAGGGATATGAACTTGCTAAAGACTTCAGTCATTACAAAATGGCCCTGCAGATAAACATACAAAATGTAAGTTGAGATTGATATCTGTGCCTTTCCTATTTTTTTGAGTAAAACCACACGCTTAAGTTCCTCTATATATTGCCAATACTTTCCTCGGTGTTAGTGCATTGCCTGTGAACTTTGGGGATATGGTGCCATCTCCTGGCTAACCAACCACATCACTGAACAAACCACCACTGATTCCAGGGAGTTCTTTTGTCATTTCTGACGTTCCTCTAAAAAACAAACGCCATGTAAAAGGCCACCACTCCTTTTTCCAGTTCTTTATAGAGAAATAAGACAAGGATTATCATGATAGGGTTTAAAAACAAATTAAGATCTGTTAAAATACATACAACACTGAAGAGTTCGGAGGACAGGTAATGAGATGCTGCAGTTCTTGGTGTTTTTAGGTGTGTTTGAAATCGAGTATGTGGTGGTCGTGTCTGAGGGTCATTGCTTGCTAGGGGTATATTATCTATAACTAAGAAAAAGAGGGAAAAATGGCTGGGCTTATCAGCATGTTATCGGCATATCAGCACATTTTTGACTGTCTGCCAGCGGTGTGACTCGGAGTTTCCGTTTCTCTTGAAGCAGCCCTTTCAGGCAAGAACATCCCTGTTGGTTTGGGGTGCAAGGACTGTACCAGGAGACTTGGTGTTAGCACCCGTGGTGATTTGCCGAAAGGATGTGTTCCTTCAAGGGCAGGCTAACCGGTTAGCCCACCACTAGTTAGCGTACCCTCACACCGAATTTTCTGGTGTGATCTGCTTCAGGACTGGGAGAGCAGGAAGCAAAGGTGACAGGCTGAAGCAGTGGGACTGAAAGTCGCTAGTCAGACGGTCTGTCGTAGTGAGATTTGTTGACGAATAATACTCCTTCAGAGGAAATTACACGTGCCGGAGGCCTGTTGGTGGGGAACAAACCATCTGCGTGGCTGGGAACAAGCAACTCATGATGTCTGTTTTGTTGACCTCTAAGGGCACCTGGAATTAAGACATAAAAACTGCTTCTCAGAGGTTGCAGTCTTATTTTTAGAAGTGGCTTAGCTACCAGATAGTAGGAGGGAGGCAGGAAGGTGGAAGAGAGGATTAGGGCTGTTGTAATCCCTAGTGACATGATTCCTGTGCCATGATACCATTCCTTTAATTTTCTTCCCGTATGTTTAAGTCTCGAGTTTCCTCTTGAGCCCTCGTTTGGTTTGAGTAGGGGAACTGAGTAGTGGTGACTTCAGAAGCAGACGTTCGTGGCAGAAATCAGTGCTGCTGGAAGAAATTTCAGGGCAGTCTTGCTTCTTCTGTGTGCTTAGCTTAACAGAGCGAGGAGCAGCACGGAGCTGCAGTGGATAGAGGAGAGAGTAAGAAATGAAACGTGAGAGGGAAGCTGTGGTACAGTTTTTGAAGAGCTGGATTTCAGATTACAGATGGAAAAGAGCCAGTGAAGTGATCTGAAGAAAGCGATGAGCAATAAGAAAGTAAGCTAATCTCAACAGCTGCATTTTCAGTTGACTGCATGATACTATAGCGTGCCCCAGGAAATCCAAAAGAGATTGAGCATTACAGTTCAGGTTCTACGAATAGATAGAATGAATGACCTGGATTTCAAAAAGCTGTAGAGGGAAAGGAGGCAAGGCTTAATAACCATCTCAGGTAAGAAGAGAATAGAAGGAAGCATCTGAAAAGATCATGAGAGGACACGACACATTCTCCACTGTGTTGAAGATGAACAAAACATCCCAAAGGAAAAATGAACTAGGGCTTGGCTGTGGTACAGCTGAGCTGCTGGCAGAACACTGGACTGACATGTTAGAAATTGAAGGGTACAAGATTGAGTACAGAGAGCCTGGCTGGATACGGAGAGTGTTTTGAGAGTTGCCAGTATAGCTGTAGTATTTGCCTTCCCTTTCATTTGGGTTGTCTTTACTTTGAGAATTATGCTGTGGATTTCTTCTCCACACCCTGCCCCAGACTCTGCTTTCCCCTCACTCCCCCCCACTAAAATGAAAGAAAGAAAAAAAAAATCCCACCCCAGCCTCGTAGCCCAAGCTCCAGTAAGCTGATTCTTCCAACGGTCTTATTCTTCTGTAAAAAATCCTGCAACTCCAAACTAGGTTCATCCGCGCTCCCAGGACTTTTCTCCTGTTGTCTCAGTTCTGTGCCCAGCCCCATACAAGGATCCTTGCCAGCATACCTGGCCTTCCCTGCGAAGAGGAGGCACAGCCACGCTGGGGCAGCAGCTGTGGTTGACACCTGGTTAAGCTCAGCTTTGTCACAGGGCAAAGGGAGACAGAAATTGAGGTTCTTGAGGTTTCTCAAGAAACCCGGAGTGCTCCCAGGGTGCGTTTCACCCACCTTGGATTTGTGATCACAGCACAGCTAAGACAAAGATCCTGTCAGGATCACTTAAAACATTGAGCTTTGGAGTGATCGGTGCTCAAACAGGAATGTTTAGGTATGAGCAATCTGTCACTGTCAATTTTTTTTTGCCTTTGTCCTGAGTACAGGGTGTATTTTTTTGGATGCAGCTCCTCTGGGAAGTGGAAAGGAGCTTACAAAACTGTTTGGAGCCTTGGAAATGAGTTTATATGCAGGGTCTAACTCCAAAATTTTCAAGCAGATGTGACCTGAAATTGAGATGATGGATATGGGGAGGGTTCAGAGCGGTTGTTTTGCCTGGAGGTAAGAAGGCCGTTGTTCTTAGTCATCACCTAAAGGATATCTTCAGCTTTCTTCTGTAAAACATATGGGTATGGGTGGCTGCTCTGACCAGCTTGCGTGGACTGTATTTGTGCCCATGAATGAACTCCTTCCAAGCACAAATATGGAATTTGTACGTACAGATGGCCAGTCAGGAGCACAGCGGTAACCGTCTGAGAGCAAGAATGTATAGCTGTTTATATTCATGATATATTTGTCAGTGTTTGCAACTGTATGCTTGTCCTGGGGGAGAAAAAATAGGCAAGGCAGCGTTTTCAGAAGCTCATCCATTTTCAAAAAAATAAAGGTGCTCTCAAAAAGCAAGAAGACACATAAGCATGCATCTGGAAGCATGTGCTTTCCTCAAAACACGTGTATCAACTAGGGAAAACACCAGCTTGGAATTTAAATGTGTGTTTTCCTTTTGTGCAATTGGGGCAAGTGGGTATGTGGAGAAAACTAGGTACCACCAAGATTAGTTTTGGTTTTGTTATTTGCTCGTTGGCCAATTGCCAGTGTTTTTCAGACCAAACTGAGGAGTTTCTTGTGTCCCGTGTGAGCTGCTCTGTTAGTTTGTGTAGTCATACTGTATAATTTGTGGTGTGGGTGGTATGGTTACTTTCTGATTGTTTTTACTGATATTCTAATAAATATTTCTCTTGTGGTTGATTGCGACCTTTGGAATGAGTGACATTCAGGAATAATAATCAACTGGACTTTGGTTGTGGGTTGTGGTTTGGGGTTTTTTTGAGGGTGTGTTTTTTTTTTTTTTTTAATGTTGCTGCTTGTGTGTGATCAAAACATTTGGCATGTGTATAGTTTCAACATGTATACATTGTTGGTGACCTTTCTGTCACTTTTTTCTCAATAACCACAGAAAATCCTCTCCTTCCTGACAACTAGTAAGAATCTCACGAATTAAACCAACATCTGTAGTAATATTTTTCTAAGGAAACTTGGATATTTAAATCCAAAGTAATTTTGTACTCAGTGTTTCACTACTTTCTGAACAGATCAGTGCATTGTTTTAGAAATCTACTCGTCCCACAGTACAACAGCTGATATCTACACCACGCTTCAATTTCAAATAATATCAGAAAACTTCTGATACTCTTCTATCAGAAGAATAAATGTTTATGGAAATTGTGTATTGACCATCTGAAAATGGCCTGAATCATTCTTTCATTTTATAAATAATTATTGTAACTCCAACGGGAAGAGTTAGGTCTTTCTTCCACTCTTTCTGCTAATGGGATTTTGTCATCTTGTTTTAGACACGAAATCGTTTTGAAGGCACAAGGTCAGAGGTAGAGGAGCTCATGAACAAGATCAGAAGAAATCCTCAGGAACATAAAAGAGCAAATCACTTCACGATGGAAGGCTATCTCTATGTACAAGAAAAAAGTAAGTGGTATATCTGTATTCCTTTAGTGCCCATATTGTGCATACAGAAAAGTTTTATTTCTACAGGTAACATGAAGATGCAAAGAATTTACAGTTTATTAAACAGAGTCATCTGAGTAAATGTTCAAAGTCTGTAATGTCAGTATTACTGCAGCTCATAAAAAGAGCATGGTGCTGAAAGCTTGACAGTTCTTAGCAAAGGTGATTGAATTTAGGGAAGTTTTATTTGACCAAAAGATGTATTTCATGTTATTTTTAAGCCCTAACTAATGACCTCCCCTAAAACTGTCAAACATTTGTTGTTGGACAAGGACATGAGGTCAAATTGGCTTTTGAAAATTGAGCTAGTTTAGTATGATGATATTCGCTGGCATTTCTTTGGTTCAGTGATATGGTTTCATTACCTAATTGGGATCACAGTGTTAAATAAAGCAGACTATATGCTAGATAGCTGGTGTTGAAAATCTTGCTGTGAAGATGCACGTCACACAAATCATATCTTGTCAATACTTGGAAAAATTATAAGTCTTTCTCACTCTAGTAAAAAAAGTTGAAAAAGGTGCAGAGCTTTTACCACTCAAGGAATGACTGTAAAGCAATTTATTTTTTTTTTAAAAACCTTTATGCATAAGTCATATTTTTCAGATGTGTACCCTTATTGACAGTTTGTTTGCTTAGTCTGATAAGAGATTTTACTTTTATGATATTTAATTGGTTACTGTTTAAGTAAAGACTTCCGTAAAATGATTCACAAATTGAAGACTCTACAACATTCTTCATGGAAACATTGGTATTATACTGTTCAGAAACAAGTTTTAAGAGAACTAGCAGTAAAAAAAAAAAAACCAAAACCCTAAGAAAAAATTGTTATTCTGTGAGATCAGTTCACATCTTGGTCATCGTGAGCTTTAGAACCAGCTGGAAGTACTCATACGAGGAGGCTACTCCTGAAGCTGAGTTGGGGAGGAGCAGTGAGACCTTCCAAGTTAGGAGCAGAGAAATCCTCTGTCAGCTTGAGCCGCTTGGGAAGGGCTTCCCTGGTACTCTGGAGGAGAGTCCTTCAAAAGAGAAGATTCCTTTGCAAACAAAGAAAATTAACAGGTGTGAGGAAATACGGAGGGTCAGAATCCAAGTTTTAACAGTTAACGTTATGGTGCAAATGTCAATAATGCTGGATGCAGTGGGCTGGGCTCTTGAGTAAGTGTATGCTGTGTAGGGTGTGCACTGACGCATAGTTAGGAGCGAGCGATGTCAGAAAATGTGATCAGACCTTCATCAGTAGATAACGTAGAGCTTGCAACACGGGTGCGTTAATCTGCAGTTGTTTAGCGTCAAATTTTACACCAAGTATAAAGCTAGGTCTCCAGGTTCTGCTTAAATAAAGTTTCCAAGGAATAATTATTTTATAGGGAAAAATTATTTTGTCTGTAGTAGTGAGAGAAAGATATGTTAATAATTCTTTCAACTTGTCACAAAGCATAAATATTACCTATATCAGTTTTTAAAATAGTGAGTTAACATTTGTATTACTTTGGTCTTAATTCATACCTTTGTTTTGAATTCTTCATTATTAGGAATTAAGCGGGACTCTTAAGTATCATTTTGAAAAGCAGGAGAAGAAAACACACAAACTGGAAAAAGTACATACTATTTAATGTTTCCATTTTCTGTAGGGCCTGCCCCCTTCGGCTCCAGTTGGGTGAAGCACTATTGCACATACAGGAAAGAGACAAAGAAATTCACCATGATCCCATTTGAACACAGATCAGGAGGGAAAGCTGTAAGTGTATTTTTTACATTCTACTCTTATACTTGCCCTGTATCAAGATCAGAGGATGTGTCAGATAAGATGTGTCAAATACTTTCCCTCTCTGCTTCCTTGCCCCTTTTTTTCTTCTTTCTCCATACAATTCAGTCTGCCATTTAAGGACATTACCCTAAAGTAACGGATGGATTAATAGATAAGAATTCTGCAGAATTTTCAATTGCTTCCTTTTAGAAGACCAGAGAACATGGTACAGATAACGCACGATGTTTCACCATTTAGAATCTGGTTTATCTATGGGGAATTTAACTTGTTAAAGTATAAATCAGGAAAATATAATAGACTTAGAAATTTCTTTCTTACATGCTCCAGTCAGATTTTTCTTTCAGAGGTGTAAGTACTAGAAGAGGAACTCGAAAAGAGGATTTTAATAGGAATATTATTTGTACTGACAACTGAATGTAATTTCAGATATCTTTGATAGCATCTGAAATATTCAAGACCCAAGATTCTGTTGATCTTTAAATGGCTTTAATTCCTGTTGAAATGGTTGGGAATAGAGGGCACTCGGCACCTTCAGAGATGATGCATTGAATGAATGCATTAATATGGATGAGGTGCATTTTGTTGCAAGGAAAAAAGATACCTGAAGCTGGAAAATAATGCTTGAGTAAATGCTTGTAAATGCAGCACCCTGCCTTATCTTCAAATTTGGTTAAAAAAATCACGTTGTTGGAATTTTGTCAGGGTATTAAGCCCATTATTTTGAGCAGAGGGGAGAGGGCATTCAACATTTTGAGGGCTGTGTATGTTTACAAATATATTGGATTTGGAAGAATCTTTCAAAAGATCTGGAAAACCTGCCATACTGAAAATTAGTGGCATTTGGCTTCCTTAATCATTTCAGTACTTCTCTGAATTTTTTATTGTGATTTACTCTAATTGTAATAAGCCATTTTAGTTAATATAGTATGTGTGTAAGCATTTGGCATTCTGAAACACTTATGAAGCCAGTTTTTCTGTATTAAAAGATCTCCCATTTTGAAACCCACAATGCAATAACTCCCTTAGTGACAACCTCCCATGTCTGGGGATGTTGAGTAAGACAAGAAATAATTAAAATGTACAGTTAATCCTGACTAAATCTGGTAGAACCCATGCAGCATTCATGGATGGATTTATTTGATTTCTGAATACTTAAGGGTAAAATATGATCCTGGTGTTGGTCGGTCTCAAAGAAAAGACTGGTTCTGACTATAAGATGGATTACAGATAGTAAAGAACACTCTGTGTTCTCCAGCAATAGCCTTTACTATGGAAATTGCTGTCTGGCATAAAATGGGAGAAGGCTCTTACACTCACTGTATGCTTCTGTTGTAACCTGCAAAATCTTCATAGCAAAATATCTTTGTTAGTTTAAATTACTGTGGTACTGTGTCATGCCGTAAAGTACCAGCTAAAATGGACTCAGTGTTTTTGCGTTATGTTCCATAAATGACCATGGAATTTATGTGCAGACACCTGAACGGCAACCATGAGCAAATTCTTTTGCAAGTGTCTGCTTTCAGTACAGCTTTTACCATTATTTTAATGTAAATTTACCTTACTTGGTTTCTATAGCTGGCTTCCCAAAGCTTTCAATTACTGGGTCAGGCACATAAAAACTTTCTTTTCACAGGGTGATGAGGAACTCTTCGTCCTTACGTATTGTACCAAAAGAAATATAGATACGATAGACCGGCGATTCTGTTTTGACTTAGAAGCTTCTGACAGGTAAGCTCGTGAAACACACCGCAAAGGACTGTAATATTACTGCTGTGTTTTCTACTTTTTTTTTTCTCCAATGTTTATTCAGACTTCCAATGGGAAATAGTCAGTGGAGGAGCAGGCAAGCGCTGCCACGGCTCACTGGATTTTCTTCAGCTGTGTATGTAGCAGAAACAGTGAGGATGTAAGATGAAATATAGACATTGTCTGAGCTCACGTAAAAGAACAGCGTAGAAAAAGTTAGAGAAACTATTATGAATTGCTGTTATCGTAGTGAAGAAATGGGGCTTAAATTGAAGTGCATATAACTATAGCGATAGACTACGATCCCAGTAATAATTTATACATTCATGACCATATTGTATCACAAGCCTGTTGTCCAAAGTGACGTGTTGCTGAGGGTTTGTGCTTGATTCTCAGGTTGAAAATAAGATAATTGGGATTTTGAGGCTTTTTGTGGCTGGTGTAATCATCCAGTGCATCCTCAATATTGTTGCAGCTCCTCCTAGAAGCATCATTATTTTGTTGCTTTATTTCAAAAGAGAATAATTGCTTATTTATTCTGCTAAAAGGATCTTAAAAAGATTATAAATCTTGCTTTTTGTCAGCGCTGTAGTCTTCCTTCTGTTATGAAGGTGAGGGAATCCAACTTAATAGGGTACTGCGAATGAATACAGCAAGTGGGTAAATAAATACAAGCAGTGGGTAAAGGAATGCAAAGCTACCACTGCATCTGAATACTGCCAGCTCACGTGGCAGATGGCAGGATACCCATTTACAGCTCAGGTGGCATTTGTCACAAGTCTACAGCGTGGTTTGAACTTGCTTTTTTGACTTGGAGGGGTGTGTGTGTGTGTGTTTGTGTGTCTTAACTCTTCTAACACTGTGTCCCAACCGTAGAAAAGGAAGTAGAGATTTAAGGTCTTGACATCAGCTCCTCTTGGGTCAGTGTTTTGGACAGGCTTCAAACTGTGTCTGATAAAGTTGCTAAAGAAAGTACTGTGAGAAATGTCAGTCCTCCCGCCTCTGTGTGTCATCCCTGCTCAATAGGGTATCTGGAGTTAAACAGAGATGGATGGAGAGCAGCGTTTCCTTGATCCTGCAAAACAATTTTTCATTCTCTTTTCTGGGAAAAGTGGGAAAAGTCTAATCCATCTTTCTGTCTAGATATAATAGACACAACTGGTCCACTGTGACCTTGATATCAGACATTTTTCTCTTAATAATATATGTGTGTAGTACTGAGATGTTCCCATGGAGATTAGTTCTGTGCTGCAGGCCATTAGCTTGTTTCCTTGGTATCAGTTCAGGGCACGCTTATCCCCTGGCTTGTCCAAGTTAAAAAATAACATCCAGATTGACAGCTGGCCATGGGGTTTTCTTTGTTCCCGTGCTGTGGAAGAAGGCGAGATTCTAAAATTTTAGGAAGGAGTTTTCAGTAGCAGACACTGAGCCTGTGTGCATGACTGGAGCATAGTTTGGATCCTGCTGAATATTTACAGATTTTTCTTTTAAAAAGAAAGCCGAGATGATTCTTTTTTCTTTAAATTCTGGTACTTAAGACCGTAAGCTCTGAGGGTGCGAGGATCCTAGCCAAATCTCTGGGAAAGAGATGGTTTTCTGTTTCCAGTATTCCATCATGTTTAGTGGAGGTGACTAGTGGTAAATGTAGAGAAATTTAAATCTTAAAGAGACAGCAGAGGTCTTTTTAGGTAGGAAAAAGACTTTCTATTGATAAGGAGCGTCATCCTTCTGAAATACTACTTATATTTTAATTTTACCAATACAGGGCAAGGAGGAGGGAAGGCTTTGTCTCTTTTGACTTTAATTTGAAGACAAATAGTATTTCCTGCAACATATACTGAGTTTGGCGTATTGCCTCTAGGTGATACTCTTTGGTGACTCGACAGTTATAATTCTAGTGAAAAGAAGGAAAGTTTGACCTGCACAAAAGTAACTAGTTTGGTTTTAGTTTTAACTAGTAAAAAAAGGTAGACAAGAAAAAAAAACATTGTGTGTAGGGTTTTTTTGGTTAATTTAGCTAATTATTTAGGGTATTTTTTTTCTACCAAGTGATTAATTCTGCATGTTTCTGATGGCTGTAGCTCTGTGTTACTAGCAGACCAGTTTGTGTCGAAAAAAGCTGGTATGGGTTGAGAACCTATTGCTTACTTTTGTTACTGATACCAGTATTAGCTTATTTTAGTCATAAAGGTTATTAGTTGCAGAAATTGAGGCAGGGCTTCCCTCATCCACCATAAGAGCTCAGTATCTATCGGTGAGAATAGTAAGAGATTCCATGTTTACAGCTTAATAGTCTCCTTGCTTTAACTAATCAAAAGAGAATGACTTGCTTGATTGCTGCCGTTTTCCAAAATTAGAGTTGAGTCTCCTGAGTTTAGATTGGGTTGCTAGAGGCTGTCTGAGTCCCTTGTCCTCATGTGTTGTTTGAAAAGAGGTTTTGAGCAGAGCAGGAGGTATTTGTAGCTATAGACTTCTACGCTGTGATTAAATTTTATGGTTTGATAAAATTTATGACAAAGTGAAAAGGAACTAGAAATGTCTCTACTTTTAAAAATATGGACTGTTACAGTTTTAGGTAGAAGTGGGATTTGTGCTGTTTTTCTCTGTGCTGTTGTTTTCAGATAACATTTTCCCCTACAGCTATTTTGCTCCTTGAAGATAGATTTAATAGAAAAGAGAGAGAGGGAGAGAATGTTATGAATTAATTCTCTGTTTCTATCCATCTCTATATAATCAGATTTACAAATTTGCCAAAAGTATTGGCAGGCTGAATATAATGATTTTTTTTTTTAATTGGCAGAAAAATAATTACCCAAATAACCTGTTCTGCTTTTAACTCTCTTTGATTTGTACACTATGCTGAACCACATGATTACTCTTTTTAGTTTCCTATTATATAAACACAAAAGCAGATTTATGTTAATCTCTGTTCACTAATCCCTACGTCCTACAGTTGTCCATCTTTGCCTTTTAGGAAAGTTACAATAGTGGAGTTTTGTAATGAGATACTGTATTAAGACATGATTATTTTTTATAAAATATTTACTGGAAAACTGTGGTCGCTGCTGTTATGCTGAAGACTATGCATCAAATAAGTTGACAAAAGACATTTTTTTATGTAGTAGCACAGCAATGCAAGAGTAAGTTTATTTAGAATTCACGAAACTCAGTAACTCTCAGCAAGTTTTGGAAGGAACAAGCTATCCACAATGAATTTAAAATAAATAGTTTGCGGGTTACTTTCACTTCCCTTTTTCCTCCCTATCTTCCCCGTTTCCTATTGTGTGCATCACCTTTCATTTTAAAGATGAGCAGCGTTCAGTAATTAAGAAAAAAATAAAAAAACAAAACACCAACCCTGGCTTTTAGGGCAATGAGCTTTTGCTTGTAGTTGGAACTAGAATTTGACAAGGCGGTTTTTCAGTTGCCGGTGAATGCAGTTACTCTGTGTGGTCGCTACTTTTGCAGGCCTGGGGTTCCTGTGACCATGCAGGCGTTTTCTGAGGAGGACAGGAAGCTGTGGATGGAAGCCTTGGATGGAAAAGAAGCTGTAAGTGACTTTTTTTTGGTTTTGTTTAAATGTTCATTGCCCCCTGCTTCCTGATCCCATTTATACTTTAATAAACTGGGATTATGTAGTTTACAAAACGATATATTTAGCGAAGAAAGAATAAAAGTGATATAAAACTCAGGAGAGTGAATTGCTGAAGCTCAGTGTAGATAACTGTTAATGCTGCTATGAGGTATTTTTCGTTGTAAGACAGCAATCGATTTTTATAAGTGGTTTCCCATCACAATGATGATATTGGTATTCTAGAAAATGTCTAGTATAAGCTTGTCCACTTAGCCTTATGCTGACATACTGCATTCCAGTGGGAAGACTTGTGTGAGTTAGATGTAAGGTGGTGGTGGTATTATTATTATTATTTTAAAAGTAGATAAAAAAACTCCGTGTCAATGGGAACAAGGTTGTACTCGAATTTGCTTAATTTCTGGTTCGCATCAGGAAATGGGTGCGAACAGCGGAATTGAAACACACTGCGGATTGTTCTCACAATCGCAAATATTATATTGGTCTTGGTTTTATGGGCCAAAAATAACGGGGTATTCTAGTCAATGACACAGTCATGTGTCTGTCCCCAGCAGTTGGCTACTGGGGATTTTAGCAGTAGGTTTTAGTGATGTCATTGTTGTAAAAACCTTTTTTCATCTGCAGAGGCGTTGATTACCATCACACGTTGTCTGAGCTGGACTTTTCCAATAAGCTTACAACTTCTGGGAATGCAGAGCAGGGACATAATTCCCAAGATTCATCAAAGCAGTTCACAATGGTTTGAGTGAACTTGAACTGTGGGGAAATTAACCTGCAGAGAAACATAGGAACATGAAGCACATAAATCACAGTTAATTTCAGTGGCTATAACTAACATTGTTCTGCTCCCCAAGGAACTGTATTTGCTGAGAATTTTTTTAAAAATTTCACTCTTATAAAGTGCAATTATCTGCTTTCTGAGGGGGCATGGAGCTCTCATCCTGCTGTTAGAGCCGTTGTAGTTAAGGTGATATGTTCTAGCTGTAAACAGCTGTATTTGTGCATACTGGGCATTAAGATTGGGGGTGTCTTGCTCTGGTTTCATAAAATTCTTTAAAATAATTTATGTCTTTTTACTCTTTTTGTGTTAGCTGTTCGTCAATTTGAATAGAGCAGATGCAAAACGAGAGGGAAGTAAGTATTTGAATTACTACTAAAGCTGATTTTTGTTAACATTTTACAATTGAGAAAGGCAAAGGTAATTTTTTTCCTATGGATCCAATGTAATTAAATATTTTATTTTTATTCTTGAGTTCCACAAATATACTTTTGTGAATCTTGTAATTAATGGGGTTTTGTAGT
>JAOXJK010000032.1:16299029-16317767 GCA_025774025.1 Xenus cinereus
TAGGCTGCCCAGGGAGGTGGTTGAGTCACCATCCCTGGGTGTGTTTAAGAGCCGTTTAGATGCGGTATTGGGGGATACGGTGTAGGGGAGAACCTTGTAGAGTAGGGTAGATGGTTGGAATCGATGATCCCAAGGGTCTCTTCCAACCTAAATGATTCATTCTACATCAGTAACTGTCCTCATTTAAAGCTTTACTACTTGACAGATGCAGAAATGTCAATTTTCATTACAAAATGTGGCACATCTTCCCCTTGAGGGAACATCATTAGAAACTGTAACACTAGTGGGTTTGAGAGAAACCCATCCTATACCGTACCGGGGCTTTATTTTCGGCCAGTACCAGCCCATCAGTTTTGCTTGTCCCTTCTGGATTTTTTGGGAAGTTGTGGTGCATGTAGGTAGGGCAGGAGAGAGGTGCCCAACATCACGGTTGCCCGTCACGGCTTTCTCCGTGTGAGCAGGTCGATACACAGCAGAGGTGGTTCCGGCTGGATGGGCGCAGAGGGCTCCTCACTAAGAGAGAAATCGCAAATAATGTGAAACACCCTCCCTAATGCCAAGCGATAATCACGGTGCTTATAGACGACTGTAAATTTCATAATCAGCTGTAGTCTGCAGCTGGAAAAATACAAGTATGTAAAGTGTTTTTAAATTATTACTGTTCAGGGATCATAAGACAAAGATTAGTTGTCTAAATCTGTCTCATAAACAAATTAACACAGTGCTGCTTTCTGTTCAAAATATGATTCTTGTCGGAAGGATTAAACATGTTAAATCCAGCTAGAATATGCTGTGATCATGTTTTTTAGCAAAGCTGCAATAATCAGACATTTACAACTAATAAATCGGTACTCTAATTCCTCTGCAATAAGGCTTTGAAATACAATCTGTCATTTCAGATTTATAGAACATGACTTTTCATAATTATAATTCTCAAATGCACATTACTAGTTATAATTAAATTCACTTTCAAAAAATCTGAAGCATTTTTGTGGATTATCTGCTCATATTATGTTCTAATGGTAAAATTAATGTATAATCTGTTGAATAAATTTGGTTAGTTCTTGGATAGAAAAATATGCTCCACTATTGATGAAGTCCTGGAAACTTAGATAAGAAGAACAAAAATGTGTACTGTATATCTTAAGAGGGCTCTAACAAAGCCAGATCAAACTCAATCATAGGCAAAAAGGAGAACTTTCCTTCATAAAAGAAAAAATGAAAGGATTTCAACTAATTTAAAAGAAATTTAAAAATATTAAATTATAGTTCGATTAGAAAAGATGTTAAATACTGGCTCTGGTTAGGGTGTAACAATGGATTAAATTATAGACTCATTCAACTGAAGAATGAATCTCTATTCGTGGGAACAAGTATATTTATTTGTGGGTGTTGGTTCAATAAAGGCTGGGGTGTATCACTTACTCAGCTTAATGTTTCTCATTAATAAGATACCTAAGAACTTGATGTATTTCTTGCCAATATTATCATGACTGCACTATTATTTCACTAAAGCAGAAGCTCAGGCTTTAAAATTTCCATTTTAAAGTCAGTGGGTCAGATCCCCCCTGCTCTGGGAGCTGGAAGGATGCTTATCGAATGGCCATCCCTCCTCCTTCTGGCCAAGAAGGCCAACAGCATCCTGGCCTGGATCAGGAACATCGTGGGGAGGAGGACTCGGGAGGTGACCATCCCCCTGGACTGGGCACTGGTGAGGCTCCACCTCGAGGACTGTGTCCAGTTTTGGGTCCCTCAGCACAAAAAAGACATTGAGGGGCTGGAGTGGGTCCAGAGAAGGGCAACGGAGCTGGTGAGGGGTCTGGAGAGTAAGTCTTGTGAGGAGAGGCTGAGGGAGCTGGGGGTGTTCAGCCTGGAGCAGAGGAGGCTGAGGGGAGACCACCTCGCTCTCTCCAGCTCCCTGAAAGGAGGGTGTAGCCAGGGGGGGTCGGTCTCCTCCCAAGGAACAGGTGATGGGACAAGAGGAAATGGCCTCCAGTTGCACCAGGGGAAGTTCAGGTTGGATATTAGGAAAAATGTCTTCACCAAAAGGGTTGTCAAGCATTGGAGCAGGCTGCCCAGGGAGGTTGTTGAATCACCATCCCTGGTAGTATTTAGAAGACAGGTAGATGTGGTGCTCAGGGACATGATTTAGTGGTGGTTTTGGCAGTGTGATGTTAATGGTTGGACTAGATGATCTTATAGGTCCCTTCCAACCTAGATGATTTTATGATTCTACCTTACAATACCTTATCATTCATGTTTACTGTAAGCAGTGTGGAGTCCATTATATTTTGGTTTATTATCTATAGGTGTGTTCAAACAGTTTTCTTCAAGTAGTCTTTTTTTTTTTTTTCTCTTTGATACCATAACTGTGGAAAAAATGTGATCACTTTCTTCATGAAGTACCTATTTGGAAAAATGGGTTGGATATGGGGTTTCTTCTCGTGGCTGTGAGTGGATAGCTTAAACTGAGAGGTGGTTCAAGTCCACTCTGCCCTTTATGCCTTGATTTAGGGGCACGTAAGAAGGTGCAAAATATATGTGTAACCCCACCTAATATCATTATTTGAGACAGTTGGTAAGCTTGCATGGGATAGAAGTGTGTGTCCCTGTAGTGGGATCTGCCCTGAAACATTCTTGGTAGAGAATTGAAGCTACTGAATTTGGCTGCACTAGGTCCTGTTTTTGGGGATCTTGCAGCTTCACTGTCCTTGTACACAGCCTTTGTAAGACCTGCAGTCAATAAAGTGCTTTGTGGTAGTTACTACCGAGGAAAATGACTTTTATCTATTAATTTTGCTTTGGGGAGTACTTAAGGAAAATAAAAAAACCAGTATTCAATAAATATTTATTTTCCCAGGGTTTCAAGAATGGGTTTAGGTGAGGTACTACCTTCCAGGAACTCAGCAATCCACCTAGCTCCCTTTCAATGAACTTGTTTCATCCATTGCATTTCAAGCAGTTCTGTTTCCCGATTCTGAACTTAACATCAACTGCATTTTAAAAAAAAAAGAAAAAAAAGCTTAACAAACAAAATCCTGACTTCATCCGTGAGACAGACCGAAGCATTTCTAAAGCGTCGGTTTCTGTTTTCTGCAGAAGCTGCAGGACCTTCTGCTGATGTCTGCTGAGCTAAACAAACGGAGGGCCAGGAGAGCATTCCATTGTTTGCTTCAGAAGGGGTTGGGCCAAATAGCTATTTGATGAAGAGAATCCATCTTTCAGGCTGCAGATTTTATACGTATACTTGTTCATAAAACAGTTTTTACTTGATTATTTTACTTTAATGATAACACATCAAAGGCAAGTTATGCTCGGCAGAAGAAAAGAGGACAGATGCCTCTTCAGAGACTGTGCTTGTGTGCCATGTTTTTATCTCTTTTAATCATAATGGGTGTGAGGTTGGCGTGGGTGGAAAGAGAGGACAGTCTAGTGTGGGTGGAAACTGAGAATAGTCTTGTCATGTCATAGCAGAAAAAGTCTGGTATTCAGAGAGAGAAGAGCATAACAGAGATATTGAACATAAACTTGTCAATGGCTGGATAATTTTTTTTTTTTCTCAGTTACGTTCCCTTTTTATAAAGCCAAAAAGGAAATTATTTGCTCTGAATGAATAGGAGAATCAGAGGCGGTGTCTTGGTTAAAATGCGTGTGGGCTTCTGGTGCAGCATTGTCTGTGCTTTACCTGGTAGGAGACACTGAGGCCTCGAGATGTGCAGCCTGTCTCTCGTGTACTGAGCACCATGCTGGTTGGATGCGCCCCCGTGTTTTGTGTCTGAGAGAACATTTTGGGATTCTCTTAGAAGTATTTCAGTTAGAATTCCGTACTAAGAATAATACAATGGGGTAAAAGTTTATGGGAACATCAGAGCTGTTTGCTCCCGTAGTGAAGACTCCGTGCGTGGTTTTTTTTTTTTTTTGTGCGCAGGTGGTTGGTTGTACCTTGTGTGAGGATGTGGTAGGTAAGTGTTTGCCAGAGCAGTGTTTGTCTTGATTTTAAAACTCCTGGAGCTGCTAATCTGAGCCGCAGAGAGAGATGGCAGCATCGAGCTGTCTGTCCAGTCGGCCTGCTCATGAGAGAGAAAGGAGACGGTGAGGAAAAGTAGAAAACCTTTTCACGTAACGATAAAATCTGGCTTTACCTTGAATTTAGAGTGTCACTTGTATGACTGTTTCTGTATTATGCAGTTTGATACGAAAAGTTGTATTTTCAGCGATATTACTAGTCTGTGTGAACCCCATGCCCCATGGCAGCCACAAACTAAACTGGCCCACATACCTTGCACACAATAGTATAAATTACTATTTTAATTCCAACACCTTACTTTCCTAAGTATGTTTCACAAATTGTGTACCTGTGCCAAATTCCGCTATCAGACGGCCAAACATCTTGAGAAAATGTAAATCTGAAGGAAATTATGCTGCAGGGCTTTACGGCTCAAAGTTGCCAATAGTGACTGGTTGAGCCGGCAGACACAGCGTCTGAACCCTTCAACGTTTTCGGGGTAAGCTATTCCTCGCCGTGAGTCATCTTGTCAATTGTGTTCTGTAAATGCCAAGCGTTAGCAGTCTTGGATCTGCTGAAGATCTGAAATGCATAGATTAAATCAGAAACGGTACTGTTTCAAGCCAGGTTTGTATACTTTAAATAAAACATCGTTTAAAGGTATTGTTGGAAGGTATCATTTAAAACTGTGTTGAAATGTGAATTTCTCTTTGCGCTTCTTGATGTCTACTGGCAATTAGCTGTGCTTTTTTTAGGTTGATGAATTTGAAACTGATCAATTATCTGGAAATTGCTGTCACCGACTCATGATTATTGCCTTAGTTTCAATACTGTTGTAACTTCAGAGACTTTTACATATCACTCCTGTTTTAATACCGAGCAGTAGTTTCTGTGGCTTTACCTTAACTATTTTTAAGCCTGTAAATGTATGTTTGGTGTCAGCACAGTTTGATTCCCTCTAGTTTTGACGTTAAAAGCACAGGAAGTCACAAATCAACTTCCGAAACAAACCAAAACTGAACTGCATTTGATTGTTGACAGTATTTCTTCAGTTTTTTAGCTTCCTGCATATTATGCGGAGGGCTTCGTCTGTGGTACTCAGAGTAGTGGAGGACATTGTATAAAAACAGTGTGATGCATTTAGCCATAGCACTAAGAAGCTCAGTGTTAGTTTTGTACCAGAGTTTTCATGGCCACCTCTGAGAAATTGGAAGTAAATAATTGCTGCTCTCAGGGCAGATTCCTTGTGCATCCTTGTTTGGAGTGAATCAAGGACTAGGTTTATTTTTTTTTTTTAATTATTGTTGGCAGTCTTTAAATGGTGTATAGCATGCCATCACACTGTTCTTCTGCGGATCGTTGGAAAACTTACTTGGTTGGGTTGATAACTTCATATTTTGGGAAGAATAGTACTGTGGCCACATAACTTTTGTCGTTCTTTTGTTTGCGTGCAGCTGAACTGTGAGCGAGTTGTGGTTTTTGATGACATAATGGAGATGTGGCTTATTCTGTTAATTTGAGCCAGCTCTGATCACGATGTCTAGCTTAAGGCTCGGCATCATTGCAGTGGTGCCTGCTTCCTGGGGGAAAAAAAAAAGAGTTTTGCCCAGGTGGAGCAACCAAGAGAAAGTAGCAGCTGCTGCCATGGGCCATCAGCTTCCCGCTTTCTTCTAATAGGGAGGAGTTCAGCAGGCTCTCAAAGATCTGGGATGGCTGAGAAGGCTGCAGTCTGTGTGAGGAAGAGGGTGAGAGAAGAAGGAAAGGATGGAGCCAGGCTAGGCAGGAGGAGGAGGTAGAAAATGCAAGTTACTCTCCACCGTATTGAGAATTATTGCTGTGTGTTATGGTTGTGTCTGACAGTAATTCATTAAAAGGCTAATGATTTTTACATACTTCATCTAATATTTATTTGGGAAGAAACTTTTTCTCATATGACTGGTTTTAATTTTCCTTCTCTGGGTTGGAACAGCTTGGTATTGAAACTGGGAATTCTCCACAAGTCTTCCTTTGTTGAAGGATATTTTGAATAAGAATACCACATAATCTCTTACTTGAAAAGATTTCCTTGGAATAGAAACACAGGTATTTTGTGGCATTTCTCCTCTTCCAGGCCAACGTGAATATAGAGATAGAGTATGGTGGTGTTTGTAGATGGCTGCTTATTATGTGGCCTCAAACATCTGTGTCAGCTTCAGGACTGTAATATTTTATCTCCCACGGTATGGGCTCTGAAACAATGCGTAGAGAAAGACATGCCTTATTTTGCCCTTTTCCTTCTCTGTCCTTTCTCTCCCTCCGATTTTCCTTCCATTTATATTCGTAGCTCTACTTTCCTGGGGATAAAACCGGGTATGGCGAAGGAAGGCAAAAGCAGGGGAAGAAAAGGGGTAGAGAAGTGAATGTGAGGACGGAAGGGCACTGAGGAATGAGAAGAAAGTGGCCCAGTGTCCACATGAAATGAGAGTAGGGAACTGAAAATATTATGCTGGTAGTGGCTACTCTAGTCATCCCAAAGAAAACCAGAAGTACCGATTTCAGTAACCTGTGATGGTGCCTCTGGACATGACTAGCATGTGGACCACAGTGGGTTGGACTGGGGCCTCGTGTGTTACATGAAAAGCGTTTACAAACTTGAAAAAACATTGGTTTTGAGGACTGGGAATAGGCTCAAGTTTTTCTTGATTTTATCCAAACTCTTTTCGTCAGCCACATATTTGGAAAAAAGCAAAATTACATTTATTAAAGAAATCTTAATTTAGCATTTGTTGATTCAGTTCTTGCGTCATTAGAATGTGGGTGCTGATTTAAAAAGAAATACCTGAAAACAGCTAGTGATTTTCTAATTTATTTTTTTTTTTCAAGCAAATGTTTGTCTTTATTTGCTTCTACTCGCAGTTTCTGAAGTGGAATTGAGGTACATGAAACATTTATCAAAACATAACATGAACATATCTTAAAAACGTAGAAAAACAAAAGGATTCTTGCACTACTTCATTTAGCATGTTGTTCACATGGCTGTGTTAATACTATGTAGCGTTTACGTCTTTGAGGACAATTTGTTGCCCGGGGAATAGCTTTAATGCTAAATTTGACTGTGGTTGATCTTCTGACCTTTTTTTTTTTTTTTTTTCTCTCCTTTTGCGTAATAGGTATAAATGACCAAGGACTTTACAGAGTTGTGGGGGTGAGTTCAAAGGTCCAGAGACTTCTGAGTTTGTTGATGGGTATGCCTCTATTTTACAATCATTTTTTCAATGTTTTATTTCATGTTGTGTTACTGCCAATATTTAGTTTTAAAGCTATCTGCCTGTAGTTGTTCTTTTTATGGGCCAAATCGAGTTTGCTTTTTAGTCCTTGTAAATAATCCCCGTATCATTGTAAGTTCCCCTGGTTTAGCAAGACGAAGATTAGCTGGTAGGAATAAACTAAGACTAAACTGCTATGGGGCTTGTAGGAGCAAATCACAGGCTTTGGGCGAGGTTGACGTAAGTGGGATTAAAGCAGACTAAGTTGAAGGATCCGACCAGAAAATTCAGGATACAAAACCAAGAAAGTTTGAAACTTACGGCTTCATTGTTCGAAGTTTCCACCTTTCTTCTCCCGTGTCTAAGGTGTATACGCCCGTGCATGTCTTTAGTTGATCACTGTGCAAAAGAAGACATTTGGTTTAAGCCTACTGGCAAAGAGCTCTTTGGTTTAAGGGGAGGAATATGATATACGTATTAATAATAACTATGTGCCAAGGCGAGAGACAGATGGAGAAAGGATTTGTTTTTATAAACTTAGTAGTATAGCTCTTATATGTGGGTAATGTCTTAGTCTCTCTTATAGCCATGTGTAGCTTTTAAGATTTTTTTTTTATTCATAAAACTATTCTCAGAAACTTTTCTCCCCCCTTTTCTTTCTGAAAATTTTGATGAGTCTTTAATCCCGGTGACTGTAGTTCTCTTGCCGTTCTGCTGTCCCTAGGGAAAAACAAAAAGAGGTATTGGCACCTGAATGAAATCTCTTGTCTGCCTGGTATCTCTCACCAAAGTAGTAGCCATGACTGGAAGATGTGTCGTGTTTCCCAGTTTCTTGTCCTGAGCGCTGACAGTACACGCAGTCAGACAAGACCACTGGGATTAGTTCATTTTTATAGAGCTTCCAAACCTGTCACTTGACAGCAAAGGTCTGATTCTCAGGGATTCATTGGTATGCAAAGAAGCTTGTTTGCAGTTTGCACCAGGCTCTTCTCCAGAACCATGCATGCTCCATCTGTGCTGATAACACAGTGTTCTTTGGCACTGCAAACTGGAGGAAGCCAGAAAGTGAATTCATTTCATTACCCCAGACATTATGTGAATGACAAAGCGCTTTTATATTATATGCTGCTGTCAGTTCAGTGCCACCTGTAAGACTTTTTCTTTTCCTTCCTTTATTTTTTCAAACAGGCTGTCTCTTCAGAAATGATAAGACATCAGGCTTGAGGACCTGCATGTCATATCAATCTGTCATAGTGACCTTGCTAAATATTAATTTATTATATCTTACTTTAATCAATATTAACAGCACCCTGAAGTTCTCCATTAGTGCACATAAACCTGCCTGTATCTTTAAAGTATTGCAGCAAAAGAATCTTTCTGGAAATAAGAGCCGAGATTAATAAAAATGACTGATCTATAACAGATTCTGATGGTTGTTTATCTGTGCTGGAGTTAGCCTCAATAAACAATAACCATCTTTAGCCGTTGATCATAGGAAGAATGACGTGTTGTCACTCGGAGAGTCTCGATTAAATGCATTTGGTACCATAAGATGTTTTTTAGTTTTGTACTTACTGGTTTAGCTTGGGCGTGCAGGTCTGGCAGGCAAATTTTCCTCTTTGCCATTAGCGGTATCCAAATTAAATAGACTCAAGTTGCCAGTGGTTCAGTAGCAGCTGGAAGAGTTTACTGGGGATTCCAGCATCTGCTTTTAGTTACTTTTTTTAAAATTAGAAACATTTTTTTTTTGTCATTCCCAAGATTCATATATTTATTTGAAGTAGGAAGAATACAGCGGTATCAAGAGGAGGCAAAATACCGAACAGAAAAAAGTTCGGGTGCAAGCAGGTGCTCTTTATCTGATGATTTGTTGAAAGTGATCCTATCTGTGCTCTTCATCTGTCTGTCCTCAGAGAAGAATAAAGAGGGTTTCTTTTTGATATACGGCGGTACAGAGAATTTAAAATGACTGATTAATCTTTAATCCTTTGTCTCTGGGTATACTCTTAGATACCCTTTTATATGAAAGATCTTTTCAGAATCATAGAAACCTCATATTAACTTTCTGTATTTTAAAATGTTTGATAAGATTTCAAAGTATTTTAAGCTACCTCTCATTGACCGTGAGATTCACAGTCTGAAAGGCCCAGAGTGCAAAAAGAAAGTCTTCCAAATGGTAACTAGGGACGTAATAGCATGCAGTTTTGTATCTTTTTCAGGATATTTTCTATAAAATTTGGGAGAGCGCATTGAGAGTCAAGAGAGCATGAGAAGACCAAGATATGCTTTTCTAATACTATGAACGTACAGATTTACATCTTTAATGTAAAAATCTAGTGAAACTAAGTCTTGTGTAAAATGAGGGTCAGCAATTAAATATACAGATCTTAAAAAAAGAAAAAAAAAAGTTAATTTTGCAATTAACTTAGTCCTTGAAGTTACTTGTAACTAGCCCTGTGCTATGGTGGCCAGTTTTGCAGCATTAATCTTGCCTAAATTTAAGTGATGCGTTTGGTAAGGAGAACTCTCCTTACATTTCAAGCGAAAATGTTAAATTAATCTGATATCTCATTGTAAACAGGGATACAGAATTAGGACTTCCAATGTTACGGGGAATCTGCTATAAGCAGTGCAGAGTTGCATTGTCAGCTGTCAGAAGGCTCAGTTCCTGAAAGGCGTCAAGGACCAATTCCTGTTTCATCTGTGATCCACGTAATAGATCTGACGTGGCTTATTTCATGCAAGCTGCCTACGTGGGTTTTGTGCAAACTGCTATATGGGTCGGCTTTCCTGCAGACCCTGGCTCACGGCGAAGCGGCGGCTAAGGACTTGGAGCTTCTACCGATGAGTTCAGTTTTGCTTTCTGGTACTGCCTGGTGTGAAAAACGCCAGACATCGCATATTGTAGAAGAAAACTTTCAGGTACCTCTGCCTTCTCGAAACCAGCAGCTTTCAAAACAATGACGTTGAATTCCTTATTGTTTTATATACAGTAAATGAGAGTATGAGTATACTCCCACCGTGGGCATATTGCCTATGAAAGCAGAGGGAGGCTCCTCCTAACCTAGTTTAGTGAACTGGACTGTTTTTATAAACTCTAGCTCCGTTATTGTCAGAAAGATTTGCATAAAATTTAGAGCTGATCTGTCAAAAGCTGTTCCATAAATGTGCAGGGTTATTTTTATACGCGTAAAGTTGCCATTCGGTGCACAGCGGCTGCTACGCGAACAAGCAGCGTGAAAACGAGTGGAGTCATTTTTGAAAATCCCGGTTGAAGTTCCAGTTCATGGAATGGCCTGGGATGTTTGAAGTAGAGGGGAAAAGTGGAGCGGGAACAGTCAAATGTGGAGTGGGGGGAGACAGAGCTACGTAGGGCAAATGTCAAATCAAAAGTGAAAAAAACGTCATTAAGTCTTGATGGTTTCTACAGCCAAACTAGGGCTTGTTTGGGGTTGGTAGAAGGGCCAGGGGGTTTTCTGGGGGGGTTTGGTTTTTTCCTCACCCCAAGAGATAATGAAATATTTCAGCAATACCTTCAGTTTTTTTATTTTAAGAGGCTTGCTTTGAGATTCAGACGCTTTTTATTTTCCTCCCCAAATTCATCAACAAATTTCACAGAACTGAGCGCATCCTTTGACTGTAAAACAGGTTGATGATTATGAAGGAGTTATTTAAAAACTGGATATTACATAGTAGTTTAGTAAGAAAATCCCCTTAGATTTCACTAGTTTCTGATGCGATGGCAGTTTTTATTTAATTAATTCAGTGGAAAGGTTTTCTTCTCAAAAAAGAGAATTTCAACACAGAAAACAATCTAGCATGCTAAAAAGAGGAAAAATGAAACTTTTTCCTGAGACAATCTTGAGTATTTTTTGGTGGTGGCTGGCTCGTAACAATTTGGGAGAAAATGTTATCTGACTTGTATTTCAAAATGAGATTTAAATAATTGATATAATGAGGGAGAATATTCAGTTAGAGAAATAATTGCTTGGCACAGCCTTTGGAACAGAATTATTTTGTCCCCGTAAAAGGACTGCACCTTTAATCAGGGATCCTAATTCGATTTTTCAAATGTGTCTGTCGTTTGTCTGACAAGCGAAGTAACAAATGAATTCTGAACGGTGTGAACTGGTCAACACGTAATCTGTGTCAGCTACTGCTGTAGTTCACTGTAGGGACTGATGGAAATCTGTAGCAGTAATAACAACAGAAGCTCAAGCACCTGAAGTTACCAAATACATTGGGCTCCTTTGGCCGTATACGCCTGATCATCTCGTGTTAATTAGCTATTGCTTCCTGGTTTGAGGCCCAAAGGGGTTTGTTTGGGTTTTTTTTTTTTTTTGATTTTACAACATCCCAGTGTGCTGTGTCTTTTTGTTATGTTCTATCAAAAAACCTTTCACCTGGTGAGTCATTCAGACTTGAGACGGTTCAATTTGATCTGTTGTGGTTCAAGACTCTCCCAGCTCACCTGGGAAAAGATGGGAGGAGATCTGTGAACCTGACAAACGGCCAAGCAAGCAAGTATTTTTTCCCTTTGGCTAAAGCTCATCAGGGAAGGGAAACGTTCAGGCCATCTTGTAGAGGAACCTTACTGATAGAGAAGAATCCTTTTTTTCTATGTTTGAAGCAACTTTTGAAGGTTTTCACACAATAAGGAGGGTCATACTGCACTTTGGCTATTTTCATCAGCAGTCCAAAATAACAGTTTACAAGAAAATCTATGGAAAGAATTCAAAAAGGTATACTTGCGTTTTATATAAAATAGGAAAAGGTAAGGTATGCTTAGTGGGTCTTCTTTCTAAACTGTTTTTGTGCATTTTCCTGTGTTTGTGTGTGTCTTTCTTTTTAATTAAAGGGTGTGAAAATATCAACTGCTATAGAGATCTTTTTACATGAAAGTGATTTTTTTAATCCTTCATTAAAGAAAAAAATCAGTAAATACTTCTTAAAATATGGAAATAGAATTTATAAAGAGGTTTGTTTATTAAGTCTTAGTATAAACTAATAGTAAGAAAGACATATTTCTTCTACTTTCATGTTAGCAAATACATAATGATAAAATTCAATTGCCATTCGCGTAAGGCATACTGATTTAGAATTCCCTTTTTTTCATGTCCTTCTTCTCTTTCTGGTTATTTTCTAGATGCAAAAACCTGCAACGAAGTTGACCTGGAAAACTCTGTAGATTGGGAAGTGAAGACAATTACGAGTGCTATGAAGCAATATCTGCGGTAAGCCTCTTTCATTTCTTTATTTACTAGACTATGAATTCTGTATTCTAATTCTCCTATGCAGTGTACTAAGCTACATTACTTCCTTTTCCTATATTTTGAATAGAATACAGGTTCTACGTTGTGCAAATAACATATTTGTTACTTGTCTTGGCGGAAGCAAAATAATTTAGCAACGCTAATACTTGTGTTCATATGAGACAAGTCCCCAAACATTTCTGTGTCAGGTAAATCAGCCTGACAGAAACCTGAATTGTTAGTAAACTCACTGAGAGTCGTTACTGAAAATCTGCTGAGATTGTTAAAAGAGTTTTTTGCCTTTTGGTGTTTTAATGTGGTAGAATGAAAGGGGAAAAGGTTATGAATTTTTTAATATTTTCCTTTTTCTCTTCTGGCCCTTGCTGTGATGTTCTAGGTGCAATAGTAATAATATTTTGAGCGTTAAAAGTAAGAATTTTAAATGTGTTTTCTGTTCAAATGGCTTGGCCAATTCCTGATCAAGATGCTTTAGTGAATTGCCTAAGAACATAGACCATAGAACTTCAGTGTGTCTCTCATAGTGTAATACAAATACAGCATTTTTAATCTGCTGTTTTTATTAAATGAAGTATTGCTGCAACCACTATCAAAGAATATTGAAGAATTATTATCAAGATAAGTCTTTTTTACAGAGCATAGGAAAGAATAAAAAAAAAAAGCCGGAAAGAAAAAAAAGTGCACATGATGAAATGAAATATTTCCTACCTACAGTATTTGCTGAGTGTTTACTCCAGTATTTCATAAGCATCAGTAAAGTCAACTTAATAAATGAAGGTCTTAACTCTGATTTCCATTATTCAGTACATTTTTCATTGATGACTAAGGTTTTCAATTTAGATTTTTCCATTTGAAATGCTTGAGAATTTTGATTTGCAGATGGCTACTGTTGAGCAAATTTACTGTTTTAGGACCCTTTTTTTCTTCCCAGTAAGACATTGACTTGTGATTCTTTGTATTTTAAAACCCTAATGAAGAATTAATTACATATTATACGTATGCCATCTTCATCTGAGTAACGGCCTCAATGTTGTAATTTGAGGAGGTGCCTTATGATAGACTGGAGGCATCACTTCAGCTTCTGGAAGGTCAACAGATGTATTTAGTCTTATTTTCCTGATAATACTGACTTGTCTATTCGTGCTGGAAATCATAGAATTCAAGGGCCACCGTAACAATGGTTGCCTCTAGTGTGAGGATTGTAATACTGTTGAATTATACTAATGTTGAAAAGGTTTCTTGCTTAGAGTAAGCACAGATAGAAAAAGAGTATACCTAAATTTATTACGTCATCCTTGTTTTACAGAAGCCTTCCAGAGCCACTGATGACATACGAGTTGCATGGAGAATTCATCGTTCCTGCCAGTAAATATAATGACTGTAGTTAAATAGAAATCTTTTCTTATAATACTGTGGTTACCTTAGCATGCTGCAAATGCAATTTCAGAAAAATTCTTCAACCTAGTAAAAATATAAGAATAAGAAATAATAAATAGAAATAAGGAATAAACCATACATAAAAATATGTAGGTTTTAACCAGTGTTCAGTTCTAGTCTGTGTTACATATGACTTATCTATTGACAGATAAGCTTGTGACAGACTTTACAAAGTGCAATTTTTTATCGAAAAACTTTTGGATAGACATTGTGAGCTTTCATTCCTATTGTCTTAATTATATAATGATAAACATCTACTTAGATTTTTTTTTTCTTCCATTTATAAAGACTACGAAGCTTAGTAAAAGAAAATACACTAATTTGGGCTCATTTGAATCGGGCACAGCTGCCTGACCCTTGTTTTCAGCGCCCTTAGCTCCGCATCCAGGCTGGCTTGAATGTTCCTCGTATATTAGTAGAAAAAAGGAAAGATCAGGCCAGATTTTACGCTATGGCAGTTCAAATACAGACTTGGAGAAGACACAACAGCATTTGTAGTTCAGCTGTATGTTATCTAATGTACATGGAATTTTTTTTGGAAGAGGGTGGAGGGAAACTGTGTAAGAAAATTTTTGGCAAAATATCAAACAGATATTTAGCTGATTTTCTTTCCAGCCTGTAGCACTTCTGGCAAACTGTGGAAAGCAAAATTAAAATAAACTTTGAGACGATTGCTTTATCTTCTTCGGATTGCTGTTATGACTTTCCAGGACTGCAGATTGTGTTCACTTGTGGTCCTTAATTCAAAACGAGAATTAGCCGATGAAATTAATTGCCAAAGCACATCCTAGAGGCCAAGTGCTTCAACAAAATTCAGCGTACTTACCTAGATGGTGCGTCTGCCCATTTGTATTGGAAAGTGTTAAAATAATTTCTTGACCTACGAAGTTTTGCCAGAAGTTTCTCACTTTATTTTCCTTTCTCTATTTTATAGTCTCTTCCAATAAAGGAATTCAGTTGAAGTTACCTGTTTTAAATAGTACAGTGTTCGTAAGCCGTAAACAATTTTGTAGAGGGTTTGATTTTTACGTAGCGGGGAGGGAAATCTAATCAATGTTGCAGATCTGAGTTACGGTACGCTTAAAAATAGGTAGTCGGTGTTGTTTCCTATGTTGGCTATAAAAAAACAACAACACCGGGAATAGTAGGGAATATCCTTTCCTCTGCAACTATTGGGGAGGGGAAGGAAAAGGCCAAAATTAAAAGGTTCTCCTTTCAGTTTCCTTTTCTTTATACAAATCAGTGTAGACTGAAACTATATAAGCCTTGATTGTATCTTGGGATTAAGTTGCTTAGCTATTCTTTTAATTAGAGTTTGTGATTTCACATGTATATAAAATAGTCTTGCTTTAAAGAAGGCTTATGTTTTTCTGGCTTTCTGAATTTTGATTAGCTGACTAGAAGCTAAACGTTTTGCATTTTGTTAGCCTTTCTTCTTGCAATCTGTGCAGGGGTGTTCGCTGCAAAAGAATGAAAAAACAACCCTGAAAGCTGTAGTGATATGCAAAGAGAAAAAAAAAAAAAAAGAAAAATCTGTAGCAGTATGCACTGAAGAAATATGGTGGTATTTTATATGAAATACTTTTAACAGGCACAGTTGCCTTAAAGTAAAATAGGACCTGATGCGTTGTCCTGGTGTCAAAACTTCTTGTATTCAGAGTAGGTTCTACATTTTTCTCTTTATATACCTTGTACTAAGTATTATTATATACAAGAGAAATACTTCCACTCATTGTAACCATGACTGAGATGTAATTTTGCGATTCAATACAACTTTGAGAAATAGGAAGAGGAATTATTTTAATCTTTTACAGATTCTTGTTTTCATCTGTCTCCTACTGAAACCTATAGGGGCCAAAATGATTCAATTCAACACAAAAAAATAAAAAGCCCCTTGTTTATTTTTGCTTTTTATCTGTACTGCACTAGAGAGGGATGCTGTTGTTATTCAGGGGTCTTTATTGTAGCAATTTCACTTGGTAGGTTTTTTGCATGATTATTTTTCTGTGTTGTCTGGGGTCATTAGATTTTTCTGAGCATATGTATCTTCCGCACACGTTGTCTAATGCAGTTTCCAATGTGAGGTAGCATAAATGCAGTATCATTAGCTGCATAGTACCGACAAAACTGAATTCTAATGACGAGGACAATCAGTTAATGATGTTAAAATATAAAGCAATGCAGTTCTACTCCTTGGCACCCAGTAATGTCGCTCCTCACCTTGCAGTATATTTGTAAGCAGACGAGTCCAATGCAGCAAAACAATAACTACATCTGTCGGGTTTTAAAAATAGATGAACAAAGGCATCCTTTTGCAGGTGGATTGAAAGATGAGTTTACAAAATAAGCAAATAAGTTGATAATTCTAGAACAAGATTTCTTGTGAAAACAAAGCGCATATGTTCGATATTGCTATGTTTGGAGATACACAAGTGGTGGAGCAAAGTATGTGCAGTATCTTTCTGTGCAGGGGCTGGGAGAAGCTTTGTGTTTCTGTGGATTTTATTTCATATTTATTTTTTGAGTTCATTATTTATTTCTATGTCCCATAGAAAGTGGGAGTCCCGAATCTCGAGTTAATGCTGTTCACTTCTTGGTCCATAAACTCCCAGAAAAGAACAAAGAGATGCTGGAAATTTTGGTGAAGCATTTAGCGAAGTAAGTGTTATGACCCTGCTTTCCTACCGTGTCAGAACTCTTGTCCTTACCTTTGTTTAACTAGAGAGGGCCTTAAGTTAAGTGTGGCTGGAGCTGAAGCCCGTCTCCGTGCTGTCATACACAATAGCAAAGAACCAAATGTGCAAAAGCAGAAAAGGCGTTTGACTCGTGCTGTGTGTATTTTGGCGGGAAAGGCAGAAACCTAATCCATTAATGAAGCCATATAAGTATTTACTTTAGCAGTCCTGCCAGCAGTTGAGGGCTTGATTGAAGTGAGAAAGGGAACATTATACTTTCTTTTTGCAAGTTCTGGCAAAGTGAATAGTGGAGATCTGTTAGCAAATTTAAGTTGGTTTCACACTTGCCCTGGTCCAAGGCTAAGTGCATTTTATATATTTAAGTTCAGTAAGAGACTGCTTTTGTTTTTAAATTGCCAGTGGAAGAATGGCTTTTCTGTTTTCCAGAATTTGGTAAGGCTTTATATGAAGAAACTTTGCACAAAACAAACTTCTAAAACCTAGATTAAGGAAATGTAATGTTTTCATTTGTAGACTGCAGTTTCCAACAGTAATGGAAATTTTTCATAACCTATTTCCTGTTTTTTCCTTCAATTCTTTTCAAAAAGTGTTTCAAAGCATGCCAAGAGGAATCTAATGACTGTGGCAAATCTAGGGGTAGTATTTGGACCAACCTTAATGAGGCCACAGGAAGAAACTGTAGCAGCCATCATGGACCTGAAGTTTCAGAACATCGTCGTCGAAATCCTGATAGAAAATCACGAGAAGGTAAGCTTTGACACATCTCTGCCTTTCTGAGTGTTGTCCAAAACGATCTACTAGGCTTAATGTGTAGAGTGGAGTTAAGTATGATGTTAAAAGTAGCTTAATTATAAAGAATATCCTCTATACACTGTACAGTTTTGGCTGTTCATACTCGATAAATATTCCTGTTTGCAGGTAAACTGGTATTTCAGAATAGATATTTCCTGGCAATTGTGGTGCTTCTGTGTGTATGGTGGTCAAATAGATTTTCGTGATGATATTTCCATGTTTTTTTTTCCTGAGCAAAAGTGATATAGGACTGGAAAAGAGAGAGCCCAGGCTCCGTTTTTAGGTCTTCCTTTAAGTACTTTAACCAGGATCTGAATTAATTGTTCTATGTCTTCATTTTTCTCAGAGTTCACAGAGTTAAAAAATTTTTTCTATACTCTGAATTTTATGGGTAAAAGCATTATGAGAGTGTCAGGTATTAACATTTCCTTTGTTTTCAGCTGGATGTGTGTTATTTTAAGCCTTTGCATTTGAGGTAATGCTGAAAATAGAAGTTGCTGCTGTGGCAGCTGCCAGTTACTAAGATGTCTTACACATACAAGGTACTGTCCAGAATATCACTGCACATAATCTGGGATCTGAAATTTAAAAAAAAAAAAAAAGTCTGGTCTCTTTGTTTGGGTACTCCTTTGGGAATCCTTTGTGTCTAAACTGATTTCTGCAACTGGATTTTTGAGGTACTTCACTTGTACTGGGAGGAAGGGCAGCATCTCCGTCGCTCTTATGGTCAAAAAAAGCGCTTTAGAAAAATTTCAGGATGTGATTTTTTCCTCTCTTCTTTCTTAAGTACTCCGAGCATTGAAATAGCTACTTCTTATAAAGGTTAACAGTGTTGAAATTGGCTATCTAAGTCAAGCTTTATCTACTCTAAATAATATCTCTCTCAAGTTTTTCTGACGACGTAATTGCGCTACCGCCCTGAGTGATACAGGCTGGGCAAAGCTGGCGTCTGTTGGCATAGTTGTATCCACATGGTGGGTTTTGTTGGCAGAGTTGACTTAGGGTGTAATGCTGCCCTCACACACACGCATTGAGCAGACATGGTATTGTTCTGTTGGAAGAATACTGGGCTGCAGATGTGGCTCAAGTTCTAAGTGATAAATATTCCGAGAGTTGTAAGCCATGCTATTCATTTTGGACCTTCTAAATTGAGTGCTGTGTTCAGTTCTGGGCCCCTCACTACAAGAAGGACATTGAGTGTGTCCAGAGGAGAGTCACCAAGCTGGTGAGGGGTCTGGAGAACAAGTCCTACGAGGAGAGGCTGAGGGAACTGGGCATGTTTAGTTTGGAGC
>JAOXJK010000032.1:16353921-16372288 GCA_025774025.1 Xenus cinereus
TTTCCTGAGAGGGTGGTCAGGCACTGGGACAGCCTGCCCAGGGAGGTGGTGGAGTCACCATCCCTGGAGGGATTTAAGAAAGGTGTAGACGTGGCCCTTCAGGGCGTGCTCTAGTGTCTGAGATTGTTGGGTTGGGTTTTTTTTGTGTATGTGTGTATGGTTGGACTCAGTGATCTCAAAGGTCCCTTCCAACCATGAAGATTCTGTGATTCTATTCTGTGAATTATCATTTTAAAATGCCTTAACTTAGGCCAGCTGCTACAGACGTTGGCTTCAGATTTGCTAGGCTGGCATGAAAGATGGTTTCACTAAGTTGCTAGCCGCTTCACCGAGGCTTCACAGTCCAAGTTTAACAAAACCCCTGTCTCAGTGCTGGCTGGTGTGTTCTGTAGAAATGAGGGTTCAGGAATGTTGTGTGCACGTTGCATACTTTAAATTTTGGGGGTGGAGTTTCTTTTCAGAGGGAACACGGATGAGGAAGTTCTGCCCTGTTTTGTCTGCAGCTTTTCTCCAACTATGACTACAACTCCTAGAATTTTGTCCACGTATATTTATTTTTTTTTGTTCTGCTCCTCACCTCGCCAAGGCATCGGGGTTTTAACATGCAGGAAGATCATTGTCTGGCGGTGGAGAGTGTTGGATTGCGTATTGGATCAGAAATAGCCGACACCTTTTGGTATCCTGCCTTGTCTTACAATGAAACCTTTGAAGAACACTTCCATTGAGTTTGTCAGCCAGATGCTGTGATACGACAGCCATGGGGCTGCCAAACTCCTCTATGAAACAACCCCCTTTTTTTTTTCTTTTTTTTTTCCTGAAGAGTTGCAGCGTGGATTCTTTTCACAGAGTCTCTTCCTCGCTCTCCAGATAAGAGGCTGCTCTTTAGCTGTGTTACCTTAGGAACCAGCCAGATAAACATCCAATAAAATCTTGTTTTCAGGAGTTTGTTTCTGAATATCAGTACAAAATCTCTAGCTTATTTTCCATAAGGCCATTTCCCCCCCCCTTCCTTCTCCCAACGTTTGCTATGCCAGACAATATAACATTTTTTCTCAAAGAGATATGGTTATATCAGGCTTTTTTTTTTCTTTTTTTTTTCTTCCCCTCCCACAAGGAATGCATTGCCCTCGTTTTAGCCTTTAGGAGAAAGGATTTCTTCAACATACCTTCTTAAAGTTGAGATGCTATACGATAAGCTACGCAATACTTTCTAATATATCATCATCTCGACAAACAAGGCGTGCGAAGCTTCGTAGCAAGGTAACTTTGCTATCGCAAGAATCTTTTCAAGAAAAAGAAAATAAAATCCAGCAGTTTGTTGCTTACACGCCGCAACATTGGAACTGATTTTTCCTATTGAGTAAAACCTTCTGTTTTAATAATAAAATGAAGTGGTTCCTGGGATAGCCAAGTACAGTAAATAACCCCCTCCCTGAAATTTTAGAACGTGCTTAATATTTAAAGCTATTTATTTTTATTTTTTTTTCTTCTTCTTAACATGGTGACACTTTTGCCATTGAAAAATGTTTTTTTTTTCCCCCCCCCTGCCGGATCCTAGAGCGTATCTCTCGCTGGGTAACCAGGAGCTGGAGGTGACAGGCGAATTCAGGAGCCGTGCCGCGGTGCTTTCGCTACACCTGAAATGTATTAAGGGAATTCATCAAAAAGCAGGGGAGGGAACAGCCCAGCCCTCCACATACCTGCACTTCTGGAGTGTTTTTCCCCTAGAACTGTTGGAGTGGTTCGGAATTGGTAGAAAACCTGCCAGTTTTTATATGCTTTTATATAATGCTGCCTGGTAAAGGACAGTGTAGTCTTACTAGTTGATAGACTGCGTCTCCGTAACTTGAGAAATAAACAGGCCAGCACACCTTCCCTCTTTTTTTTTTTTTTCCTTTTTCTTTTCTCTCCAAGCCTCAGTGAGAAACCATCTGGCATTTACTCCAACTATTCTTACGAATGACCGTTGCTTTCCTGGGTCGGAGGGTATCTTTTCTGTCTTCTCTGTTCTGAGTATTGCTTTGAAATCGTTAATCCCGTGTCTTACATGCGTGTGTTGTTCTAGAGCTAATCAAGTTGCATAGGTTAATATGATGCGTTGCGATGAAATATTTAATAAATGGGAGATTTTGTTATGTACTTGTTGAAAAATAAACAAAACACATCAGAGGTATGTGCTGGAGAGGACCACTTGGTAGAATATTCTTGACTCGTGATTAGTTTGCATTAGAGACATTTTAATACTCTGCTGGCAATATACTTGGAATATTATTTTAATATTTTCTGTAGTTTTACGGTTTCAGAAACGTGCCTGACACCAATCTTAATGTTGGAATTGATTTGAATTGAATAAATAAGAGCACAAGGAAAATTAGTTTTATTTAAATGTCATGTTGTTTTAACTATAGTAGTTTAGTCTGTGCAAGTAGGGTACTTTTTTAAAATAAGTTTATGAAGAACTTTTGTCTTAGTTTCACTTATGTTACTGAGTTAAAATTAATTCTGCACATATACATTATGTGCAGAATAAGGGAGAAATAATCTACTTTCTAGCAAACTTTATAAACTTTATAGTAGCATCAAGGAATTTTTTATCCTTAGCGTTTACAGAAAATAATACAAATGCTGATGTTCAATTTTTGTTTTTCTTCTCTGAACGAAGTCGCTTTTAGCTGAAGGTTTTTGCTTTGCCTGAGGAAATTTTTTCAATGATTAGATAAAAATGGGGGGAAGAGGACAAGTTCAAGTAAAAGTAAACCCCAAAATTATGTAGGTGCTCGTCTTCAAAGGTATGTAATTATTGGAAGGTGTAAATAATCATGTAGTGGAAGATTCGGAAGTGGTGAAGCAGACTAGATGTCCCCCTTCCCAAAGTTAATCATGAAATATGTTTCCAGTCATCACACTCCAGCTTGTCCTTCAGTTTACTACATACGGTTCCTTCCTTTATTTGGTAAATGTGATAGTTTTAAAAGCAGAGCATGTTTTGATAAACCTTTCTGGTTATGATTCCAGCACATTTAAGTTTCATTTTTATGAGTGGAATAAACTGTAGAATGCTGTTTTCATACACTGTGAATTCCAGTTTTCGTCCAAATGCTGCCTGACACAGATCCAAAGGAAAAACTATTGTCGTGTTAAATAAGGAATGTGCTGTTCACCATTTTATAATGTACTAAATTTAAGAATAAATAATCAAAATAAATGTCTGCCTAACAATGTAATTGCTAGAATGACTATGAGATATATTGGCTAGGAAAAGCAGTTTGTAAAAGTTGAATTTAGTTGTAAACCATCTTAGTGATCCTTCTTCAGGAAATTAAACATCCCAGCGCACAAGAAGATTAAAATGAGCTGTGTAAGTTATGATTCCTGCTTTCTTTTATTCATTTACAATTATGACTGGGGTGATTGTTGATCCCTTTTTTTGCTTTTGGCCAACCCACCTTGATTAGGTGTGCATTTACACCCCCCAAAAAACCTTTGCGACCGGATTCCTACATTTTGGTGGTACTTTGCAGATTTATGCTAACAAAGAGGTTAATGTTGGAATAAGACCAACTGATAAAATGCTGTATTGTTAAGTCTGCGCCTCTGAGTGATGGTTCCTGTGTGAAAGCTGCGTGTGAACGATTTCAATTCAGCTTCTGCTTAGAAACTGCTTGAAGTCCAGCTCTTTGTTCCAAAGATATGCCGACATTAAGCATTTGGACTATTTGTTGTTTTGTCCGTGTAGTGAAAGCAAACCTTCTGGTGCTGGAACGCTTTAGTTCTTCAAGGTGTAAAATTAGGAACGTCCTTTATGTTGGGCCAGACTTTGTATGTTTTTCCAGTGACTAATAAAAGTTCTACCTTTGGCTGCTATTTCTTCTCCTCTTGTGGCAACTTATGTGTTCAGCCATTAATTGAATACGTATTTGAACAGTGTGTTGGTGAGGGCAGCCACTGAGGCAGTTATCTACGCGGTTATGCGAATGAGATATCAATCCAGAGCCAGTATCGTGATCCCAATGTTGTAATAGCTGCAGCCTATTTTTTTTTGTTTTTTTTTTTTAAATCTTCCCAGCCATACATGCCTCAGTACAGCACTGAGAAGATTTTTTAAATAGATTCGTCAAAACTTGTAAAGGCAAAGTGGCAGCTCAAATAATAGCCTGCTATATGCAGTTTCATTGTATCTGTCTTTATTAGATAAGGAATGTGGAGTTTTGTCATTTTATTGGTTATGTCATACATCTCAGGTAATTTGTCTTAGCTTAGGAAGTAGGGCATTGTAGGAGAAATACTTTCCAGGAGGAAATATGATGTCCATGTCTGCAAAAGCAGCTCGACATTATTATTGGTTTTGAATTTGAGGATTTAACTAGTTATCTAGTTATAAAGATTCAAACGTTTTGGTGTGACAAGAAATTCTATTCACCTTGTTAATTCTGCCTTGAATATATTTTCTCTTAGTCCTGGTCAAAGCCGCCCATCGATGGTCTCGTGGATGAATACTCCGACTGCGAACCCTGCTGCCACAAATGCTGTACCATCCGCTTTCTTCTTCTCTAACCCTGCCTCTGGGAGTGACAGAGCAGTGGAAAGGTATGATGTATGCTTCAAATTCTGCAGGTTATTTATTTGCCTCCTTTTTTTTTTCCTGTATGCTTTTAAAAATAGCTAATTCATGTCTTCTGCATTATCTCAACACGATTATCTCAACGATTATCTCAAATCAAGAAATGCAACCTTAGTGATTTTGACAGAGTGAAATAACTGTCTACTTTGTCTTACCTTTCCTTTGACCACCTTTCTTGTAGAAAGCATCCAGATGGAGCCAGTGGCTTGTTGGTTAATACAAGCGGATTTTGATTTGGATGGTCAAGTCATAGTGTCTCTCTACTGCAGTGATTCTCGTACAGTGTGTTTTAAAATACAGATTCTTTCTTTTCCATAGCCACCCATGTAAAATTTAAGATTTCAACCTAGCCTTCTTGCCTCTGAAAGACTTTTCCATGTCTTTGCCTGTCTCTGTGGTTTCATTAATTTATTTCACTCTTTTGGCCTGCTTTCCTTCCATCTTGTTTTTGGTTCCTTCCATGTTGTTGTTTGTCTTTTGAAGTATTTTCCCTTTTTCCTTTGAAAGTCTTCACCATCTTAGCTTTTTCCTTGAAGTTTTATTATATTTATTTTTCTAATTAAAGTAATTGAGTATACTCATAAATTCTTTCCAACACTTGGTAAGAAAATTCCGTTTCTCATTACTGGTCGCATTTTGCACCAGAACTGCATTGTATGTTTGACTGCAAGTTCCTTGGGGCAAGGAGAATCTTTTCCAATGTTTTATGTGTAGTTGTTGTTGCCTGGGCTCAACAAAAGATGATTTAATGGTGTGGGTGGTGTGTCTAAACAAAGCATCATTGGGCAGCAGCAAACTGTCAGTTCGCAAAGGCGTGATTAAGTAAGATGTGCCAAAAATACTTACATATTCCAAGATCTCTGCTTATGGTACTTGGAGAAACGAGTACTTTGGACAAATTCGTATTGGTGGCTGAACATCCTGAGAACACCTCAACCTGAAATGTTAGAACTCTTACAGTGTTTAGGACAAAAGAGCATGTTCAGTAGTCTAAAAATGTTGTGTTGTAAAGAAATATAAAAAGCAAATTCTGCAGAGTGATAGTGAAAAGCTGAATTGCAAGATTCACGAAGAAACATTTCAGAAGATATAATGATGATTAGTCTATAAATTAAGTATGGTATGCTTTGCCTACTATTGATTTCATTGCTGATTAGCACTTGGCAAAATTTTAACTGCAGTTGAAAGTTGAGTTTAACTATCATAAAAAATAAGTGTGCATAAAGTTGGGAGTTTGATTAAGAAATGCCAACAGTAAGCTGTGAAGCTTCAGCTTCGGCATTTGTGTGTATGAATTATAAGCCTGCAATGATGCATGTGGGATCATGTTTAAAGTTCTAGTCATCTCCAAATGAGAATGGAGAGGGAACGGTTGAGAAAGGAGAGCGTCTTCGTAATAGTCAAAAAAAGACTATAATTCATAATTTCATTTTTCAGCGTTGCCCACCGAAAAGCAAGAGCAGTTTATCCGTGCGAAGCGGAACATAGCTCGGAATTATCATTTCAGATAGGAGCAATTTTTGAAGATGGTAAGTACTGCTTGAGTAAATATAAAGCAATGAGAAACGAATTGACGATACTGCTTAAATGGCTCCAGATAAAAATACAAGCCTAACTGCTATTCTGCCAACGCTGCTGATCGCACACGGTTGGTGACGTAGAAGATTTCTGGTACGCAGGAGCAACTTAGCATATACTTAGCACTGTGAGGCAATGCCTTTGATTTCTGGTGAGTAGACGCTTTCGATTGGTCTAATTTTTCAGCAGCATTTAAATGTGTTGTAGTACCAAAAAAGGTTATTCGGCGATAGAGAAAATCTTCTTGGTCTACAAAACTGTGTTTTTTAAAATGTGAACTATCATTGTAAAAATAACATATGGGCTTTCATGTTTAAGGATTTTCAAGCAAGCAGAGCTCCGGGTAAATCAGGGGATCACAGGAGAGAAAAGAGAGTGTTCACTTTTTGGGTCAAGGGGTGCCTTAGTCTGTGTATGTGCTCGTAGAAAAAAGAATATTGACTAAGGTGGAGAAGAGAGGCCTGTGTTTAAAGATTTTTGTGGACCCAAATACACTATTAATTGTGAACATCCAGAAAGTGCTTCCTGTGCTCAAGACTGCGTTGCTTCTCAGTGAGCTTCCATGGCTCTACTCTTCAGCAACTGCACAGGGACTTCAAGCTGATAGGAATGGTTTTAGTTTTTAAACCTTATGCCAATGACTACCGTAATACAAACTCTGAAGATGCATAGTTTCTTTCTATCCCAAGGTAATTCCCATTATAAGAAAGAGATGGTATGGAATGGCTCAACAGGGGCCTGGAAAAATTCAGCAATTCTTGTTACTTGAATGCAATTTAATATCAATTCTAAGCAGAAATTAATTCATAGCAGCAGCACTGTAAGACTGCTGTTTGTTACAAGATCTTGATAAAAAAAATTGCATTCATACTAAAAGCCAGAAGACTCCTAAGTTTGGCCAAATCTTCAGCCAAGTTTTGTGCAGACTAAGGGATTCAAAGTGATCTGAGAATTACATCCAAAGAACCCTGTGAGTATTTTGGTCATCTGTCTAGATGCAGGGGGGTAGTAAGAGGCATGTTGGCCTCTAAAGAATCTGGAAATTCTGCAGTGATGCCTGTTTTCTTCTCATCCATTGTCAGCTTTTAGCTTGTTACCAGGTCAGAAACCTGATATGTGCTTTCCAGATGGAAAGTGGTATTTAATTCTGCATGACCAAATGCACTTAGGAGATGCACTGCCCTATCATTCAAATACCACATGTGAGAGTCTCTGGTTGGATGTCCGATGAATGAGGAGCATTCCAAATTCCCAGTTTACATCCAGCAGGAAAAAGAGAAAAGTACACAGTCTAAAACAGATGGAAAACATCAACCTGCAGGCATTAAAAAGCTAACTAAATATGTCTCGTGTTTCCCAAAATGCACCCTGTTAACTCTGTTAGCGCTGGATCAAAAGGGTGCGTGGGAAGGTTCTTCTCATAAATGAAAATCTTTTCCTCCTGTCCTGCCCAATCCCAGTAGAACATTCTTAATTTTTTTAATGAGTTGAAACAAATGGGAAGCTCAGCAGAACCTTGCTAATTTTTTTAGCGTGTATAACAACAATAAAGTCACACATCCCCTCCTTTGTGATGCTTATTTTAAAGCGGGTAGAGCATAGTACATTCTTGTCTTCTGCCTTCTCCCAAACAAGTAAATAATAAGCCTGTTTCAGAGTTCAGTTCTGCTTTTTTTTTTTGTTGTTGTGTAAGGTGATCTGGGGTCCCCACTAGGTTCTTTCCTAAAGCACCCACTTTACAAATTCATACTTGCTTTTTCCTATTAGAGCTGCCTTGCAGGCAAATCACGTCTGAATCAAGTTAGGTGGGAAACCTTTTAAAGATGAATTAGCTAAGTGATTGCTCTTTTTAAAGTATCTAACACCAGTTATTTTAATTTAAGTTTTTTTAAAACATGACTGATAGGGATCTTCAGCAGACGTAAAACTGTGTACAGGAAAAAAAATAAAAATTTAGTGCATGGGGGGAAAGATCTGATACATAGAAGAGAGGCATTTCTAAGGCAGAACGGCAAGGGTTGCACTCCTGTTGTGTTGGCGTGGGATAGGAAAGTCTTTCGAGAAGCGGCTCATTTGTGTGAGGGCATCCTTTTCTTGTGCAGAGAGATGGGTAGAAGTTACAGCAAAGCTGCTGGGGTTTTGGTGCTTTACAGCCTCAGTTGAGTTTTTCAACCAGGGATTGGGATTGTTCAAGAGCAAGTACGGAATTCGACTCTTTGGCAGCGGCGGACAAATGTTTCAGCTCTAAGACTTTTTCCGTATCATCGTACAAATAAGGTTGGAAGCTTGGGAAAAGGTTACGTGGATTGCCTTTTGAAAACCTAACTGCAGATTTCCAACGGGAAAGATCACATTTCCTTAAATGCGTTTGCACCGGTTTATTCCACTGTATCCGGGTTGTTTTATAGGCGTTGCCTTTGCCCTGCAGGGCTTTCAGCCTCAGGTAGGCTGTGGATTGGCAGGGAAAAAAGGAGGAGACCGTGCAAGTTAAAGGCTGCGACTGGACGCATGTGATAACTTAATGGCCATTCCATAATGGTTCCCTATAGGTTATGTCACGGGTGGCTCTGTCGGTATAGATGGGTATTCTCATTAAAAGCCCAGACCAGTCTTCATATTTGAAACCCCTGAAATGCCTTCACGTAGGCCTTTTCTTTTTGCACTGGGCACCCATGTGTCTGTGCTGGGATCAGATCCCAGTGAATCAATTCAGGTTCTTTAGTTACTCAATTTAAATTCCCATATGCCCTAATAAAGCCCCCAAATGAAGAATTAAAGTAATAATACATCAATTCTGCCGCTCTACCAATAACCTTAACTATCAAAGTGACAACGCATCAATCAAGTTGACATACAGCTAGTATCAACCATTAAAGTAACTGTTAAATTAATGTCTACTAAAAAGCGCTGCTTCCATTAGTGAAGGTTTTATCTGTTTCTCCTTTCTCTACCCTGCCCGTCTCACTTTTCTATTCCTGCCTCTTTCACCTCTCACTGTTTATTTGTTGAGCTTTTTCCTTTCTCTTCCCTCTCTTTTCTGCTCTCTTTCCTTCTCTCTTTCATTTCCCTTCCCTGCTCTTCTCCTGTTTCGTTTCTCATGATCCATAGATGTTGATTGCAGCAGTTCTCTCTTACCTGTTATTATCCTGGATGAATCTTTCTGGCTGCTCTAGCCTGAGACAGGATAATGGCATTTAGTGAAGTACAGTCTTGCACCTGTCATAGCTGCTAAATGTAATATTGGTGCAAGAAGTTAAGAGTTTAACCTTTACTCCTGTCTCCATTCCCTGTTTCTAAATGGGGAAAAAAAAACCTGTTTGTGTTTCAGACTGGCAAGGTTAGATTTACTAATATTTTAAATTAAAGTTTACATCACCTGATAGGAATTTGTATAGAATCTGAACATTTGCATATTCAAGTGTTTTCAATATTGCATGTATATTGTGCTGCCCCGAATCCCACACTCTTTCCATTAAAGTGTCATAGAATATAAACGCTTAAGGTGCCATCTGGTAAGTTAAAAAGAAAAGGCAAAGTTTTCTACTTAATTGAATTGTGTAGGGAAATGAATAATGGAATCTGAACAATATCCACTGGAATTTTTTCTTATAAATCTTCAATTCAATTTACCTTAGCCTGTGCCAATATTTTTATTTCCCAGTTGCTACAGGCTATATTATTGACAGCACATAACAATATAATTCAAGTGGTTAGAGGCAGAGCTTAGAAGAGTTTGCAGCTGGATAAGGGCACATATGGGAAGAAGCAGAGTTTGATCTGAGATTGTGAGAGACATATGCTGGCTGTGTATTTTTGTTGTTGTTGTTGTTGAAGCAGATATTCCCAATAATCATGGAAAAAATAATCAGACTGCCTGGCATTGAAGCCTTGCCAGCCTCGGAGCCAAGCGTTATTAAATTTCTGGTTCTTGAAAGAGACTGCTTAGAAGTCAGCAAATGGGAGTTTCACTAGGGAGAAGTATTTCAGATAGCGTAAATGGTGTTTACACAACAAAATTCCTTGGCAGTATTACTAGCAGGAAGGCTTCCTGAAAACTTGTCAAGATAGCTCTCATCAAAGCTTTTTGCAATTTTTAAAATTGGGTTTTAGGGCGGAGGAAAATATGGGGAAAACTGAGAAAGTGTTTTGTTATAGTAATTCTCCTCAGGAAAGGTGTGGCATCGATTGTTCCTACCAAGCATAGTAGGAACACAAAAAGCCGTGTTCACACAGCGGATGCCATCCCTCTCTGTCTTTCCCAGTGCAACAAAGTGCCAGCCTTAGTTATTGTCCCTGGTTTTGACTCCGTGGCACTCTCTTCCCTCTTACCCGTGCTGTGGCTTCTGGACTCTCTTTCTTTATGGTACTGAGAAATGAAGGATTTACATCAAAGAGAAGTGGTGCTCCCAAAATACTACATTGCACTGTGTGCGCAAATAATTCTTCTGTTGAGGTAAAAATGAGGATAAAGCTACTTCTTTGCGCACCTTTCAACTGTGGATTTCAAAGCACTTGGAAACATTCATGTGCATTAATTATCTCCGTTTTACACCTGGAGAAACTGAGTGTACAGGCTGTGGGCAGATGTTCTCCTTTTCATGGCTCCTCTGTGCCATTTGGAATTAGTTACCTCAAACTGCTGCTGAAAGTTACAGTCACTTCACCACAAAAAGCACCAGATGAACACTACCGAATTCCTACGGACTTTGCTAGAAGTTTTAAAAAGCCACTGAAGGTAGTTTGACCTTAACCAGTCTGACTTTGCTCCTGCCAACAGCGCCGTGGAAGCAGTGGGCTCTGGAAGAGAAACGTCAAAATGGAAGACGTTTAAACTGATGCGTCTGTACCTTGTGGTTGGCGTGTGTATGGGACTGCCAGAGAGGTTCAGCTGCCAGGTGGGCTGAGAATCAACTCAGGAGAAAGACCCCAAGTCTCAGTGTCTACACGCAGGTCACCAGGTTGTAGCACAGGGAACTCACTTGCCTCTGTTTTAGAGCGAGCCAAATTATTCTTTGGGTGCTCTCTCTATTCATTGTCTCGACTAGATCTCCACCAGCCTTAATAGGAGCTTAGACACGGCTAAATAGGGAAGTCGCAAGCCGAATTCCACCTTTGTCATGGTGTATCAGCGTGTTTGCTTTCGTTCACAAGCCTGAGCCCTTATAGGCAGACTATTTTATTTGTAGTCACACAGTAAATCTTCAGCAGAGTCAGGAAGAAGACCCCTTGACTCCTAACCCTGTGTCCCATGGGATAATTCTGTTTCTCGCAACATACTTAAGGGAAACAGCAAGCTTTTAAATTTCAAATTCCATGCTAACCCTAAGCATGCTAAATATTTGTGTATTCCTGCGGTCAACTTTGCCCACAGGGATTGTTTCAAAACCCCCTAGGGATCTCTGAACACGGCGGGCTTGCAGGCACATTTTATTGCCTTAATTTAATTTCTCGGTGCAAAATTGGCCAGCGTGATGGAGTTCCGTGGAAGTGAGTTGTGGTGCTGTAGTGGTTTCAGCATTGAGATTGCTGTTGCCGCAAAATGCAAGCCTAATTTTTGTAGCTAGTTACTTTGTTTGATAAAGTAGCCCATCGGGAAGGGAGGCCCTCTTGTGCCCGGCACCATGCCTGTTAGATTGCCTCCCCCGTTTCTGTTCCCTCCTGAAACAGGTAGTTTCCACACAAAGGTGTGGAAATCAGTGTGAATCGGTGTCTGATTCAGTCACCGCTAAAGTCAGTGGCACCAAGGCAATGAACTATTGACATTTCAGACACACCGTTGAATTCAGACACTGGAAGAGGCTGCCCAGGGAGGTGGTTGAGTCACCATCCCTGGATGTGTTTAAGAGACGTTTAGATGTGGTGTTGGGGGATATGGTGTAGGGGAGAACTTTGTAGGGTTGATGGTTGGACTGGCTGCCAGGGCTGGTGTGGGAGAGAGCTCTGGCAACGTTCATGGAATCATAGAATCATCAAATTATTCAGGTTGGAAAAGACCCTTGGGGTCATCGAGTCCAACCACCTGGGCACACTGCTGGCTCACATTCAGCCACTTGTCAATTAGAATCCCAAGGTCCTGTTCTGCCGGGCAGCTCCAGCCACACTTGCCCAAGCCTGTACCGATGCATGGGGTTGGTGTGACCCAAGTGCAGGCTCCTTCCATCTGACGCTGGCAGGAGGAAATCCACTCACCTGGCAGCTCAGAAACCCCCCTGTGCCCCAGGGAATCCCTTGGCAGAGAACTCAGCAGTGCAGCTCTGTGCCGCAGGTCCCTCGTGGAGGGATGGCCGTGGGAGAGGGGACAGAGAACGTTGTTCTCTGCCCCTCTCTACTTTGCAATATAACAGACCACCACATCTCCCCGTCATGCTCCTTGGGGGCTTTTGAAATGAGGCTTGTCAAGACAAGTTGAAGGCCCTAGAGAGCCATCTGATGAAGAACAAGCAAGTTTTTATGTGCTCCGAAAACTCCCACCCATTTTTTCCCCTGCTGCCAGGCAGTCCACCCCTTTCAGTACACATTAGCGAACATCACAAGCCTATTGGAAAAAGTGCTGGAAATGAAAAATGAAATGTACTCTATTTAGTCTTCAATTAAGGAAGAAGAGTTTACTCCATCTCTCTAGGGCAGCAAAAATTGGAGCAGAGTGTTAGGTTCATTGAACATTAATGATCTTTTCCTATTATGCTAAATTATTGTTTCCTTAGCCAGTGATCAAATACAATGGCTTTATTAAAGCCTATTTCAGTTAGAAAAAAGAAAGTGCCTTTCTGATGCGGTAGCTTTTATGAATGACAAAGGAGTGAGTGCCCTACAACAGGGTGACTGTTGGAACCAAGGGCAGAGGTGGGTCCCGATGCTCCTGGAGATGCCCTCACCTCTGCCCTGCCCCACTAGCAGCCATAGCGGGCTGCCTGAACAAGAAGCTAATTTCGGCTTCATGCCTACCCAACTGCAGGCTCCTCTGGCCCCCTCCGCTACGGGGCAGCCACCAGTGAGCAGCTCTCTGGTGGTGCCCTGCCTACAAGTACACAGGAAAAATATACAAAACCCTAAAAGGGCATTTAACTCGTATCCCAAGCTGGATTAAAGTGTGTGCTTTCGGCAGTGGGGAGCAAGTACAGGCTATAATAATGCAATCCTTTGGGAAAAGATAATCGGAAGCAAAATGAGCCAATTTTGGTGCAAGTCTATGGAAGCAATGCCCTCTTTAGACAAAATTAAATGAAACTATATTAGTGGAGTTTTGTGGAGGCCACAGTCCAAAGTAATTACCATGGCAAACTGATGTTCTGCTATAAGTATGCTGTTGCTGAAAGGAAAGGCTGTTAAGCCACAGCAGATGTAATAGGTATAAAAAAATAAGGTTGAATATAAGATAGGAGAACACTGTAAACCACTTTTGAAATGCATTAATCTATACTACACGCCCTCTGTGTCCCTCTCTGGCGCTATAGCACTCCTATGAGATGATTGCCTCTCGCCCGTGGCTCAGCACTGCCCTGTGTGCTCTCCATGAAACCCGGGTGCGTGGCCTCATCTGCCGCGAGAGGAAACCACGGCGGCAGAGGTGTCATCTCCAGAAGTCCTCGAGCCACGAGTGGCTGCGCGTTCCCCTCTCCCTGCCTGCTTGCCCTCCATGGATGAGTAGCATCCCCCTGCTGGGTCATTCACCAGTCGGGGATCCCACTCCCAGCCATTCATCTTCACACCACTCTCCCACAGTATTTAAAATGCCATTGCTCCTTAATCTGCAGGATACACAAAAAATTATTTACCCAGGCCGCAGCTCAAATCTGAGTGGGTTTGGGTGGGAAATAGAAATGATCCGTGCCATTCGCATGGTGGGAGGCACATGGAGGAGGGAAGGGAGAAAACTGAGTGCTGAGAGAGGAATGCTGCTGAGCACATGGAGAACAAGCCCAGCAATCCCCCAGGAAGCACAGGATTTGCTTTATTTCAACGAGACAGTTTCAAGCTACAGTTGCTTCTCCCTGCCCTAATCTGTCTCTGTCTTGCCATCCCTGCCGTAGTGCCCTCTGATGTTAAATATCCTGCTGGAAATCTACCTGGAGAAAGGGAGGATCAATAGGGTCTCAGATTTGCATCCATGGCAACACATACTTTACATACCATTTTGTCTTGAACAAAGGAAAATTAAATACTTGATGTGAAAAGACATGGGGTTTCAGGGAAGGGGGAGGGGGAGAGAGGGAGCAGGAACTGACTTTGCCTCCAGGTGCAAACCTGTCATAGGGAATCCTGAGTGCAGTGTGCTAAAGAAAAGTGTTGAGAGAGCAAAACTTGAGGCTCTGTGAGGAGCATATGAATGCCAAACTTATTTCAGCTGATACTACTCGCAGTCTAATTCAAACAAACAGAACCATCCCCAACCCTCAACAGACAAAACATTCAAGCAAGTAATTCTCAAAAAGTAATAATAGAAAAAAGACACACACACCCCTCCAAAAAAACCCCCAAACCACCAAGAAAGATCAAACGTTTACATTTTTGGCTAATCACATTCTAAATCTGATTCTGATTTGACTTCTGCTGGCATAAAACTAGAAAATCAGCTTTATTTTATCAAAATAAAATCCTTCCTGTGTTCCTGAACCCTGGAAATGTTGCTAATACTAGGTGGCTTCTGTGACTCCATTGGATTTGATATCTGATGATCTACAGAAGCCTCACCTACATCTAATGATTTCAGTTCATTACTTTCCTGTCTTAATAAAAGTATATTTATTTTCTTTTTTTCAAACCCAGTTATTCTGAAATTGGGTTGAACAGTAATTAAATTAGGTAGTCAACAGCATTAAATGGCCTGATTTTCTTCTGCTGTGTCCCTAGGGTTTTATTTGCACAACCACAGAGTGAGTAAAGTGCATAAAACTACGCATTTCTTGTATGGCTTAATCTGAAAATAATTACGATCCACACTTTTAAAAGAGCAAACTCCTACCCCAACAGCAAGGCAGCAGAAAAATCGTTTCCTAGTTGTATGTCTGCCCACGTGAAAAAACAGCCCTGAAATCCCAAATCTTTCCAAGTCATTCCCGTGCCCCTGTCAGCACACATGCCCGCGCTGGGACACCACGCTGCTCCTGATCCTCCAACCCCGCAGCTTCAAATTCCAATTCCAAAGCTCTGCTGCCCCAGGAAGGGCTTTGAACCAGGCGTGCTGGGAGGCTGCCCCTGTCCCCACTAAGTCAAGGGCAACCAAAGCCTGGGGCCAGACCAGCCGGCGGCTGCTGGCGGGTGCCGTGTCCTACAAGCAAGTCTGGGGACGACCCCAAAGGGGTCAGTGTGTCACATCAGAGTCACCGCTGTGCGAACCCGCACTGGCACGGTGCAAGCCTGACACTCCTGAGCCAGCAATACCTACGAGCAGGAGCTTGCTCTGAAAGGCTTCACCAGCACAGAGCTTCTTCCTCCTCTCTTGTTAATAACGTATCCAAAGATGCTCCAGCTGATTGCTAGCGATGGCGGGAAGGCACAAAGACCATGGACTCAACAGAAAATATGTACAGTTAATGCAGCACTGTTGGGTAAAGCCTTACAGATTTTCAGCATAGTGTAAGGTTGTGTATTAAACCATCTCCCCACGACGGGGACCCCAGAATACAAAAGATGTGGGCATGTGAGCTTGTTGATGTCACGTTTGTGCTCATTAGGAGCAGAAAGATCTAGTGAAAATATGGGGGAAAAGAGAGGTAATTAATCTGGATGCTGAGGAGCGCCTGCAGTCACGTTATTCTATTAAATCCACATCTCTGCCCTTTGAGGCACATGTCACACAAAGACTCTGGGAGGAATATGAGACTGACAAAGACGTCACGTTAAATACAGACTATAAGCACGTCACAGCTTTCTTTTACTTGTGATTATGACCCTGAGGCTTGTAACTATAACCGCGGGACTGCATTACCCTGTCTTTCCCCTGAAGCCTGCCCGGCGTTGTCGGGAAACAAGGTGAGCTGTGCGTGTTGCTGTTGATGGCAGTAACACGGCACTGGGCAGAGGTGCGGGGGGAGCCGAGCAGCAGGAGCAAGCTTTCTGCCGTCTCCGGCGGCAGCCTGAGCCCCCAGCTGCCGGCTGGGGGAAGCGGGTCCCCTGAGGGGCCACCAACTAGGTCCCCTCCTGCCCATGGCAGATGGTGAAGGCTCCCGCCAGCCCACAGCATCAAGAGCACCTCTGAAGGGAGAGCAGGGTGCTCCCGCCCAGCATGGCTAGCAGAAGAAAACCCGTCTCCTGGCGGCTTTGATGTGAGGTTCACCTTAGCTTACCTCCACCTTTAACGCAATATTTGCTAGAGCTCACCCATCACTGGCCTTGCTTTCCTGGTAAGTTGGGTGCTCCGGCTCTGCCAGCGCCATGCAACGTGACCTTGGCTTCTCCATTCCCGTTTTCCTTTCCGTAGCACAAGGGCAATAAGAGACTCCCTACAAGAGCACTGTGATGCCTAACTCATCTCGCTGAAGTGCTTTGAATCCATCACGAAACGCTCTCCAAAAGTCCAAAGCACTAGTGTAACAACATTGATATTACCACAGAATTTATTGTACTTCTATCTCTGAATGGTTCATGTCATTATCTTTAATCATGAATATCATTATTTATTATCCACCCATGCTACACCTCAGCTCCTGGGCAGTTGTACAGAGATGCTGGAAATGCTTTTCTTGTATTTGCCCTTTCCCAACAATTTCAGGAAGACATACACACATCTGAAATGTTAGAAGTCAAAATTCTGCCCTTCCTTTCTGGCACACCTATATTTTTCAGCTATTATGCAAAGTGAGAATTGAAATGTTAACAAATTTTGTGAGTAATTTGTATCAGGCAGGATATTTTTTAAAGTTGTTCGGTAAGTACACTTTTCTTTCTGAGAAGAAATTCTCTTGGTGGCTGTGAACATATCTATAGTTGCTGCAATTGAAGGAAGCTGATGGGGATCATTAAATTGACAGCAGATTGAAAAATTACAATGAAGAAAACACTTATTTGCATCTCATCATAAAATAGCATGTCACGTGTTCCTTACCATCCCCGCTGGTGTTTCTGGGGCGCTATGTGTAAGCGTGGGTAGGTCCTCCCAGCCCAGAGTCGCAGCGAGGAGGCAGCATGCCCCACAGAGCACACACCCTTGTCTGTACGTGGCGTAACGTGTGCCAGCTTGTGCAAACATCCGTGGTGTCTGAGAACTTCGCAGCAAAGCGTGGACAGGAGCAAAAATGATCGAGGTGGTAAAGAAGAGGAGGTTGAGGGGTTTGAACGGTGCGAGGGGCCAATACGCTCGAGTTCCCCTCAGAGATGTGGCGCTTGCTCATCCCCACGTAGCCCGTGGCCAGGCACTCCAATGCCCCGGGATGTCGTAAATAAGGATGGAAGCGCTTTAAGTGCCATCAGAAGAGATGAGTTCGCTGGAGCATGTTCCTTCCTGCTGGCCAGACTCTGCTGAGTCTCTCGCGGAAGCGGCCGTCCCACCCCTCCATTTCGGCGGTGCCCCTGTCCCCCCGTCCCAGCCTCCCCGCTGGCAGGGCTGGTGAGCCTCAGCTGAGCGGCACACAGCTGCGGCCTCGGTGGGCAGGACACCTCTCCCTCATGGATCCTTCGGCTTTTGCTCCCCAGCTCCAAGGTCAAACTCTGTGTCTCAAGAGCAGCCGTAGCTGCTGAAATGCTGAGGGTGATCCTGGCAGGGAGAAGCACCAAGTCTGGAGCATGGCAACACCTTTTGTTAGCAAATACACAGAAATATCCTTGGGTTTTGCCCCTCGGTACCTGCTAGAAATCACATGTGGCGTTTCCCACTTGTGTGGGATGAGGGCTGTGCCTGTCACAGAATCACAGAATCGTCTGGGTTGGAAGGGACCTTTAAGATCATCTAGTCCAACCATCAACCTAACTCTGACCAAAAAAAACCCAAACAACCCAACACTAAACCATATTCCTGAGCACTATGTCAACTCATCTTTTGAATCCCTCCAGGGATGGTGCCTCAACCCCTTCCCTGGGCAGCCCATTCCAAGGCTTCATAACCCTTTCCACGGAAAAATTTTTCCTAATATACAACCTGAACCCCCTCTGGTGCAACCTGAGGCCATTTCCTCTTGTCCCATCGCCTGTTCCTTGGGAGAAGAGACCGACCCCCCCTGGCTACACCCTCCT
>JAOXJK010000032.1:16403555-16417683 GCA_025774025.1 Xenus cinereus
GTCATTGGCAAACTTGCTGAGGGTGCACTCAATCTGACTGTCCATGTCTCCGACAAAGATGTTGAACAGCACTGGTCCCAGTACTGACCCCTGAGGAAAGCCACTCATCGCTGGCTTCCACTTGGACATTGAATCATTGACTGCAACCCTTTCTGTGTGGACATCTAGCCAGTTCCTGATCCACTGAGTGGTCCATCAGTCAAATCCATGTCTCTCCAATTTGGAGACCAGGATTCTGTGAATTCATATGTTCTATAAGTCTGAGTGGAATCAGCACTCTGGATTTTCATAGAATCATAGAATCATAGAATGGTTTGGGTTGGAAGGGACCTTAAAGACCATCAAGTTCCAACCCCCCTGACATGGGCAGGGACACCTCCCACCAGACCAGGTTGCTCAAAGCCCCGTCCAGCCTGGCCTTGAACACTTCCAGGGTTGGGGCATCCACGACTTCCCTGGGCAACCTGTTCCAGTGTCTCACCACCCTCACAGTAAAGAATTTCTTTTTAGTATCTAATCTAAATCTACCCTCTTCCAACTTAAAACCATCACCCCTTGTCCTTTCACTACACTCCCTGACAAAGTGTCCCTCTCTGGCTCTCCTATAGGCTCCCTTCAGATATTGAAAGGCTGCTGTAAGGTCTCCCTGGAGCCTTCTCTTCTCCAGGCTGAACAACCCCAGCTCTCAGTCTGTCCTCTAAGGGGAGGTGCTCCATCCCTCTGATCATCTTCATGGCCCTCCGCTGGACTCGTTCCAACAGATTCATGTCCCTCCTGTGCTGAAGACTCCAAAGCTGGACACAGTACTCCAGGTGGAATCTCATGAGCAGAGTAGAGGGGCAGAATCACCTCCTGTGACCTGCTGGCCACACTTCTCTTGATGCAGCCCAGGATGCAGTTGGCTTTCTGGGCTGCCAGTGCACACTGCCAGCTCATGTTAAGCTTCTCATCCAACAACACCCCTCAAGTTCTTCTCCTCAGGGCTGCTCTCCAGCATTCTCTGCCCAACCTGTATTAGTGCCTGGGATTGCCGCGTCCCAGGTGGAGGACCCTGCACTTAGCTTGGTTGAACTTCATGCGATTTGCACGAGCCCAACTCTCAAGCCTGTCCAGGTCCCTCTGGATGGCATCCCTTCCCTCCAGTGTGTCAACTGCGCCACACAGCTTGGTGTCGTCAGCAAACTTGCTGAGGGTGCACTCTATCCCATTGTCCATGTCTCTGACAAAGATGTTGAACAGCACTGGTCCCAGTATGGACCCCTGAGGAACACCACTCATCACTGGCCGCCAATTGGACATTGAGCCATTGACCACAACTCTTCGAGTGCAGCCACCTAGTCAGCTCCTTATCCACCGAGTGGTCCATCCATCGAATCCATGAGTTTCCAATTTTGAGACCAGGATGTCATGCAGGACAGTGTCAAACGCTTTGCGTAAGTCCAGGTGGATGACATCTGTTGCTCAACCGCATGACTTTGTGTTACTACTGCCTTTATGTCTACCGAGGAGCCTGAAGTTAAGAAACAACTTGTATGACCACTGCCTCAGCCAGCAGCACTTAGGCATCCTCCCCAGGTAACCTCCACTTTACCAACTACTACTTGTCCTGAAAATGCAACAGGTCTAGCTCCAAGGATGAAAATGTAGGAACAACAAGGAGAAACGATTTCCCAGTCACTGAGGTTCTTGTTAATATACTACACTGGACCTCCTATGGGGAATTCTTAGTCAAGTTGTTGCAATGGTCTCTTACTCAACGCTGGAAGAGTAAAAAATTCTGCATGCTTTCCCCCAAAATAATAATCTAAAACAGTCTGGAATAAAGGAGTATATAATAACATGATCTCATTCATTAATACAGATTTTTGCCTGTTATATTGTAAAATAACAAGAATATGTGACTTGTATCCAGTTTACTCTCTTTTTTCTTTAAGTATACTTCGGTAGGTTAGGTTCAGACCCTATCTGTCTTCCCCGAGGCAACCCCAGGCTGACCTATCCTGCACAAGTTTCAGGCAAAATTACTTAGGATTTTGCTGTACTTCTGAAGCTGCTATCCCAAACCTAAGCAGCTACAGCAAGAGTCACTGAGAATTGCCTGTCTCGTTTTGAAACTACGATATAAATATATGCAGGTATTTAGACACGGCGTTTAATTGTTCAGTGACCACTAATTTCTTGTTTTTAAATTGGTCAACAACAATTGTCTCTATTTCTTCAATTATTTTTTTTTCCTATAATTGGGGAATTGGATGAAGTACAGCTAATTATTTTAACCAAGCAACCGCTTTTTCAAATATACAAATTGGCTGGTGAAAGAGAAGAATCATACTGTGTGCAAACAAAGACTGATGTAATCTTCCTGGTGTTTTATTTCACTACTGCCAGAGCGGATTTTATTTTCCTCCTTAATACTAATAAAGCAGACTCCCCATTGTTATATGGGCTCTGCACTTTTCCCCTGCTCCACCCTCTTCTTGAGACTAAGAACTTCCAGCTTCTTTTTTTTTTTTATTTTAAATTTAATAGTAGTAGTAATACTACATTTATTTATTTTTATTACGCATCATGGACTGCAGGGAAGAAAACAAATAGAAAAAAAGTAGTCGTTGAACGCTTTGGACTGTGACTGAAATACCACTTGGCCCCCTGTTTGAGAAGATCAGCCTCTGCTGTTGGATGGACACGAGCACACAAGCCTGGCCACAAGCTGCAGAGGAGATACACATGCCACTTGGACACTCAATACTGGTCGCATGCTATGAACACACACGGAGGCACCTTGAGTAACTGGGATTTGGGTGAAACAGAAAAGGATTTGCAGAATTAAAAGATGCCAGATGCCCAGAATTAGGCATTTCTGAAGCTGCTGTGTCTGGGGTCCTGCACCTGGGCTGGTGGCCACCGTCCAAGCCTTGCAGCCAACCCTGGATCAACCATCAGCAGCTGGATCTCTGCTGGTGTTTGGATACGCCCTTAGCATGGATGAAAAAGTATGGCAGGGATGGGGGCTCCTTCACGTTTGACCACTGCATGACTCAGCCTACCACCCGTTGGGAACATCCCCCTAAACTAGCCTGAGGTCCTCCTGCCTGATGGGTTGCTATTGCCCAGAGACCAAATGGCTGCAGGCACCTGTGAGCTGACCCAGAGACGGCTGGGGAAAAGACCCCAAAAAACGCCAGAGAGTGATCTCCCTCCTGCTGCTCCTGCTTCCCTCCCTCTTCCCAAAAGTACTGAATCCAGGTCTAAGGCACAGATAATGGTGGTTCCTAGTTGACCTTTCCCAGGAAGCTGAGAGGGATACGTACTGAAGCTGAAAGGCAAATGATTAATAAGGGACATTTGTATTTTTTTAAAAAAAACATTCTAAGGTACATCTCAGACTGCTAAAGACTAGCAGGATTCAAAAAGAGCGGTCCATTATATCCATTGTCACTTTTGCAGGACACCAAAGTTAGCTTCTCCAGCCTCAGATCACAAAGCAGCTGCCACCATCCCTGCCTGCATTTGACCTCCACATACAGAAGAAGCACCCGAGCTTTCATCCGACGCCACAAGCCACACGGCAAATAAAACGGAACACTTTGAGGTTTTATCTCAGGTTTCGTATGCTTTCACTAAACAGTGTGGCAAAATACTGTCTGTGACAGCTAACCTAAAAGCATCCTGACTCAAAATCCCTTGTTTCTTTTTTTTCACATTGCATTGCACTTTTTGTGACATTTTACTTTTTTTTCTCTTATGCTTTCCTTTGTATTTGTTGTGCTTTTATATGATTGCCTAAATAGAAGTTCTCTAGTTTGCCTCAAGGAAAACCTGATGGCATTGTTTGTGGTGAGGTAAAATTATACACAGAACTAGTCACTGGTTTATTTAACATACAGCAAACCTCTAATTTCCAATCAGTTTCCCTCCTGAAAAATAAATTCAGTTGATTTATTACTAATTTACAAATTATTACTAACTGCAAATTATGTTAGTTAATTCATGACTGTTTAACGTAAGATAAGCATTTTGTGGGGAGTTTACAGTATTCAACTTTGCATACGATTTTTAACCCATATAGGGTACAGAGCTGCTGGAAAATTCAGATACTGACATTCCAGATATCCCAATACCACGAGAGTAACAGCAAAATAAAGCAATAGAAATGGCTCCTATATTAAAAGAGATGGGGCACATAGAAATTAGGGCATGTCAACATAACGTGAACAAAGTTATTACTTTCTTAACAAATGCCTCATCTCAGAATAAATACCACCAAGCCATCACAAATGCCATTGCCGCCACGGGGAAAAATTAAAACAAACTTCTATGTTGCCTTCCCCCGCCCCGTTTTTCTTTTTTAATAAGGAAATAAAAATTAAAAGCAAAACCCAACCAACCAAAACCAGTTCTACCTCTGACACAGCATATAAACTCCTCAAGATGGAAAATGGAGAACGTGAAGATCTGGAATGTAAGGGCATGTATCTTTATGGGGACATTTAAGAAGGTAAGTACATTTAAGTAATAAGAGGCGTGGAGCCAAAGCTCTGAATCTGCCGTGTGGATACGCATTCAGAAGCGGTGTCATTAGCTCAGTTTAGCTTAATCCTCCTTCATAATAATATGCTTTAAACTTTACACTTTAGGTTAATCCATCTTAAGTTCCCCGAGTGTCTCCTTACCGGCTTAATTTAATGCCCGGCTCACATTCTGCTTGACCTTTCCCGTAGCACTGCAGGGGCAGGTAGAGCACAACCAGCCCGTTGCCCCACAGCTGCTGCTCTGCCCGATTTCTACCTGCTCCTGCAGAGCCTCTTCTTTTTGGCCAAGGGTACCTTGTGTTACCTCCTCACCAAGTTGCTCACCGCATCCCCACTGGAACTGAACTGCTGCTGCTTTTCCCCTCACTTTCCCCTCCGGGTGGAAGACGAGGTGGGTACCTCTGCTGGTGAAGCCCTCCAAGGCGCCTCAAGAGGGGTTTTGTTCCTGCTGTTGGGTTTCTCTCAATGAACTCGACGAAGCAAATGTCTTCCTAGTTGAGAGACTCCAGGGTACCTTCCCTGAGTTCATCTTGGCTTTCTCCCCACTTGATCTTGGATGTTCCCCAAACAATCCCCGTGTCCTCGCCTCTCTCATCTCTGCCACCTTTACTCCCAAATTGACTCCAGATCTCCTATCTTCTTTCCACAGGCAGGTTGCATGGAGATGAGCTCTGCGGTACCAGCCCACCACCTCAGCCTGTTTTTCATAATCATAGAACGGTATAGATTGGAAGGGACCTTAAAGATCATCTAGTTCCAACCTCCCTGCCACGGGCAGGGACACCTCCCGCTAGCCCACATTGCTCAACGCCCCATCCAGCCTGGTCATCCTCAACATCTACCTGGCCAAAAGGGGACTGATGCCCCGGATCACCAAGGGATGAGCCACCCAACTACAACAGAGAGGCAGGATTTGAGCAGTCCCACCAGGGGAGGATAGGTGGCTTAAGGAAACCGTTTAAGACAAGGCATCCTAAATACCAAACCAGGCATGTGTCTCATTAACATCCTTACATGACCTCCACAGAAACCAAACAGCCACATCAAAAATTGTGAAACTACAGGCATGCTGTACAGAAACAACTTGTTATGAATAAGTAACTTATAATTTATGAAGTCATCATAAAGTCTAGTATCGTAAATCTCCTTGTTGAGGATGGAAACTGCAACTCAACTGACCGTAACCAAAAAGAGGAACGCACGCATCAAGGATTATTCACTCACAGACGAAACTCAGCCCCAAACCAAACCTGATACCGTGCTTTATTTACTTTCTCATGGGTGCTATGCAAAGCCGCAACACGAGGCATCTTCCTAAATTAGACACAGAAGCAAAGAAAGGGAAAGCTGCGGTGGGTGTTTTGAACTTTCATCAGTACTTAAATGGCTTGCTGATAATCCCAAGAAAAACTGGGCAAAGGCATCCCATTTCACAGAACTTCAGAGGAACAGACATGCTGCTAACTTAAGTCCCTTGGCCTCTGCAGCTCAGAAAAGATTTAGGAAAATACTAAGCAACACCTGTAGCAAAAGTCTGATGTCAAAGATACTCTTTGTGTTTCCTGATTTTACACTTTTTTTTTTTTTCCCCTACAAGAACTGTTTCCAATTTTATAATCATAAATCAATTCCTTTGCTAGAATAAAACCTGTATCCATTTGAAGCCTTTCCATCATTTAAAATAATTTCAGGGAAATTGAGAAAGCACATTACACTGTAACAAAACCAAAACAAACAAACAAACAAACGCAACCCAACAAGAAAACCTGCCAACAGCCTGAAGGTCAAAACCAATTTGGAAACCTCAGAAATAAAGGTAAGCTTTCCACCACACCAGAAGGGGTCAGTTTGAACTTGGCAGAGAGAGGAGTGAAACATCTCCAGACACATTTAGGGCAAGGCAGGCAAGCTGTGGACAAAGGGAGAAAAAAAAACAGGGACGTGGGATCACAGAGTCCCTTGTCCAGCTGCTCAAACCATCTCATGAGAAAAGCCCTTGGCCTGAATTGTTTTACCTGCCTTTAGGAGGGGTTCACTTGTCTGGATAAAGTTTTGAGGTTCTTGGGGAAAGGGAAAAATAAACGTATTATTGTAACAACAATTTACTCTTTCTTGAGGGAGTATTCTGCTTGAACCAGCTTCATCGTGAAGAATGGGGGGGGACCAGAACGACACTTCCCAGCACAAAACTGAACCTATTTTTCCATGGAAAGGGGCAATCTCTGCACTGCTTTGTGCGCGGTGGCGTTGGGAAACCACGGCGCATCGTTCTGCTCAACAGACTGTACCCACACACCTGCTTCCCATCTCGAAGCCGCTATAAACGCAACCAAAGTCAGCAGGACTGGAGCAGCATCATATAATTTATTGTACTGATCAAAATTCAAGCCAAAATACACGCAGAATTCAGGCAAAATTAAATCGTGACTTTTCATTCAGCACTTATTTCTTATTCAGCACTTTCTAATCTCTGCTCACTCTGCAAGCTTACCAGTGGGAAGAGACTAAAACATACTCCCTTCAACATGCTGCCTTCAACTCTAAAAGCTTTGGAGTGATCTCTTTCCAGGAAGGAAAAAATACCTGTTACCTTGCATCAATGGTAAATGTGGGCACTCGATCCTGTCAAAATTAATGGCAGTTTTAACATCAGTTTTTACTACAGAGAAATTTGGGTCCTTTAACTTGTCAGTAAGTCAGCAAAAATAAACAACCCATCTTTGGCACCACCAGCGACCTCCTCCTCCTCCTGATAAGGCAGCAGATGCTCTCCCTAGAGATAGAGAATTCAACTATTACCCTGCTGTTGGTTAAACCCTGCCACGGATAAACACAGGCTGGGAATTAGGCAGTTTATCCAGGAAAGTGTGTTAGTCTAGAGGTAGCATAGAGGTGACACCCTCAGATGACCACCCTGTTGCCTACACAAGCGATGGTGGATCTCAACCAGGTTACAACATCACAGCCCCCGGCTGCCTGCTCTATCGTGCTGCTGGAAAACACGGTCCTCGTACCAGGCCCAGGATAAAAAACCAAACCAAACCAAACCCAAAGTGCCGTTTCCTCAGCCCCCAGTATCAGTCTGGGTTCTCAGCACACTCCTACATTCCCAGACCATTTTGGCTGATACCGCTGAACCGCCTGGTGCAGCTATGGCCTGTGTACATGCTCCTTCGTACTGAGGCAGAAAGCTTCCAGCAGTCATGTCTTAAAGCAAAGCTGCAAGGCTTGCCACCAAATGTCACCTCAGCTCCTCCTGCTGCCCCCAAATCACTCTGCCCTGTCCTACCTGACTTTAGCCACAGTCAGCATTTCTCTTCTATACCTGCAAGGTGGGGAGAGAAAAAACACCAACTCTGTGCCCTATTAATCTGACACAACAGCGAGGACTTGGCGCTACTTTGAAATTAAGGAGGTTTTACAGTGAGATCCTCCTGCAGCAGCAGCGAATTGGGCTCGAGGGTCCTGGAGAAGCCTCATGCTGCTGTGTTCCTGCAGGAATCTGACATGCAATAGGAGAAAGCTGCTCCCTGCAAGGAAGCACAGTCTGCGATAAAGAGAGATTTCCTGCTCTGAAAGTTGCTGCAAGAGAAGTACTTCTGTAAGGGTCCCCCCCAACCAACCCTGCCATAGGAACGTGTAAACCTACCATTACCAAAGTAAAACATTTCATAGAATCACAGAATCTTCATGGTTGGAAGGGACCTTTGAGATCATCGAGTCCAACCACAACAAAAAAACCACCAAACAGCACAACATCCCCCCCCTGCCCCCCAACAGACCCAACCCAATGATCTCGGGCACTATAACATGCCCTGAAGGGCCACGTCTACACACTTCTTAAATCCCTCCAGGGATGGTGACTCCACCACCTCCCTGGGCAGGCCCTTCCAGTGCCTGACCACCCTCGCAGCAAAGTCATTCTTCCCAAGATCCAACCTAAACCTCCCCTGCCCCAACTTCACACCATTTCCTCTGTTCCTGTCATTATTCCCTTGGGAGGAGAGGCCAACCCCCACCTCTCTACACCATCCTTTCAGGGAGCTGGAGAGGGCAAGGAGGTCTCCCCTCAGCCTCCTCTGCTCCAAACTAAACATGCCCACTTCCCTCGGCCTCTCCTCGTAGGACTTGTTCTCCAGACCCCTCACCAGCTTGGTGGCTCTCCTCTGGACACGCTCCAGCCTCTCAATGTCCTTCTTGTGGTGAGGGGCCCAGAACTGAACACAGCACTCAACGTGAGGCCTCACTGGTGCCCAGTCCAGAGGCACCATCACTTCCCTACCCCTGCTGGCCACGCTCGTCCTGATACAAGCCAGGATGCTGTTGGCCTTCTTGGCCACCTGGGCCCATTGATCCAACCTGTCCAGGTCCCTCTGTAGAGCCTTCCGACCTTCAAGCTGATCAACACTCCCACCTAGTTTGGTGTCATCTGCAAACTTACTGAGAGTGCACTCAATCCCCTTATCCAGATCATCAATAAAGATATTAAACAAGACTGGCCCCAAAACTGAGGCCCTGGGGGACACCACTGGTGACCGGCCGCCAACAAGATTTCACCCCATTAATCACAACTCTCTGTGCACGGCCGTCCAGCCAGTTTTTTACCCAGTGGTATTTAACCCCAACAAGCTTCTCTGCAGGTGACCGGGATGCTGCCAGCTGAGGGGTGCGTAGGTGGGAGCATGGGCACGACAGCAATGACCTTGGCAGAAGAAGCTGCCAGACCCAGGACAAAACAGGAGTTATACTGAGGACCACCGGTGTTCAACACTGATAATCAGACAGGGAAGGTCATTTCACATTAGAACAGACCTACAGACACCGCTGGCATTTTGTGGGGTTTAGCCACTCGGGCATAAGAACTTGGCAATTTTTAAACCGAGTCAATTCTAAAAATTAGTTTTACCCCGAGAGAGTCCTCCTAGACTAGAGGTGATCCTAGAGAATATAGTCCCAAGTAACTGATACTAAGAAATTTAGAGCTGCTTTAAAGTTTCAGCTAGGCGTCTTCCTCTTATGTGCGTATCAACAAAGGAACTGGCAACTGCTCGTGGACAATGACTGCCAAAAAGGAGTTCCAGCTCCCCATCAATAACAGAGAACTTGTGCTAAAATTCAATTTAATAATCACCCAGCTATGTAACCCTAAAATCCCAAGCACATCGATAGCAAAAAACCCCAACTATCTTCTGGAATTAACAGTTAATTATGCAGTTAGCAGAATGCTGATACCAAATACTCTCTTTCGGCTCGCATTTGCATTCCAAAAGAGACAAATGACAGCTTAAATGAGAAAATACATAATTATGCCTTTACCAAAATGCTTTTTCAATAGCACATTGACTAATAAGTGACAATAATGTACACATCACAACAAACACCCTTTTAAACTTCATCAGGGAAAGGTATCACCAGCCAGCAAAGGTGCCCATCAGGTACCGTTTTATATATCCATTAATGCCAGGGCTCACTGTCACCTGCAGTGGTTCATCAGCAAAATTACTGCTATATTCCACAAGCAGCAGCAATTTTCCTCTTGTGCCAACAATGCCTCAGAAATCAAGACGTTTCTTATGCTGCCATGCAAAGCCTGGCATTTTCTGGAAGCAAACCGAGGGATGCCTTCCTTTCATACTAGTTTAGAGAAATAACTTCCTAATTTTTCTTTCGATCTGGAAGATTAATATTTAACTCTGCAGGGTCAGTAGCAAAAGGAAGCACTATACACTTGAAAGGCACTTGGAGATGCCACCAAACAGCTCGCTGATGCGCAGAAAGATTAAAGCAGCACCACGTTCAGCTTGAAAGGAACAAACCTCTTTCTCTATCTTAGCCCTTCCTGCCAAGGACCTTGAGAGAAGTGAGAAGACACCCTTCCCAAAAGGCTTGTGGATGTCCCAAAGTCACGCCGAGGCAATACTAAGAGAGCATAATTCTGCCAGCTAAATGTAAAAATCATGGGGCAAGTCTTCATGCTAAAGTCATAAAAACTAACAGCCAAACCCCTTCCAAACACAAGCCGGAAACCTGCCAGAACATCCACTGGGCCACCAGACTGATCAAGATGAAAAAGAAGTGCTTGAGAAAGGATCAGGCCATAGCAGAAAAGTTAAACAAAATCTTTGCATCAGTGCTCTCCGTAAAGGAGTCCAGGAAGGTTCTGCACCCGAGTCTCCCTTTTCAGTGAGTGACTGAGGACCGTTTTCTGATTAAAGTGTGAGTAGAAGAGGGTTTAGAAAGAAAAAAAAAAACAACAAACAGTAAAATGAATAGTAATAAATCACCAAGACCAGATGGCATCCATCCATGAGCTGTAAAGTAACTTAAATACGGAATTGCTGAATTACTAACTGTGCCGTGCAGCTTATTGCTTAAATTGCCTTTATAAAAGGCGTGGAAGGTGGCAAACGTGACTGATTTCTTAAAGCGGGTCTGGGAGTGGAGAGGGAGCACTCAAGAGACCAGAGGCTAGCAAGCCTCGCTGCTATCTCTAGCAAAATGATTGAAAGAGAAGCACTAACAGATAAATAAATATGCTACATGGGGTGAAAGTCAGCGCGGCTTCGGCAAAGAGAGGTCGTGTCTCACGAATCTAAGAGCACTCTGATGACAGCACAAGGATGTTCTGGTGGATACGGGCAACGTCTGCGCGGCTGAAATGCTTTGCACATGCCAGGTCTAGCTGCATCCCACGGCCATATGGGGTGAGACCTAAGCAAACGCCAACCCTCTCCTCCCTCCTCCTCCTCCTCTTTTCCTCTGCCCTGGTTTCCACACAAAGGAAACTGGGGCATGCAGCTTGGGTATGGGCTGCAATAGTGTCTGTCGGCGTGCCAGCAGGGGTAATTGCTGGTCTAGGACCTCCTGCACGCCGCGCTTTGCATCAGGAGGTATGCAGGGATGCAATCACGGCGAAGCTGGATTTCAAAGCCATTAAAAAGATCTTCTGAAAGCTCTTAAAGGGAGCTTAGGGATAAGGAGGAGGCATCTTCGTGGATTATTAGCAGCTTAAAAATAGGAGGCCGAGGGTAATAATAAATGGACATCTCTCACAAGTAATGGAGGTTACCGGGGAAGTCTCGCAGAGCTCTGCACTGGGGCTTGGGCTGAAAACTGTACTCATACATCACCTGAAAAAAAATCAGACCTATGGAAGTGACAAAGCTTGCTGATGACTCCAGACAATGAAATCAAGAGCTGCCTGTGAAAAACTGCTGAAAAATCTTGCAAAACTGTGCAGACAAAATGGAAAAGAAGAGAAGAGAAGGCTGAGGGAGGATCTGATCAATGCTTATAAATACGTCAAGGGAGGGTGTCAAGAGGACACGGCTGGTCTTTTTACAGTGGTGCCCAGGGACAGGACAAGAGGAAATGGGCACAAACTTGAATAGAAGAAGTTCCACCTAAACATGAGGAGGAACTTCTTTGCTGTGAGGGTGGCAGAGCCCTGGAACAGCTGCCCAGGGAGGTGGTGGAGTCTCCTTCTCTGGAGGCATTCAAACCCCACCTGGACACGTTCCTGTGGGACCTGGTCTGGGTGGCCCTGCTCTGGCAGGGGGTTGGACTAGATGATCTCCAGAGGTCCCTTCAACCCCATGGGATTCTGTGATTCTGTGCTAATGTGTTCCTGGCTTAAGTACAGCTCCACAATAACAGTGACATTAATTCCAGATTTCTTTAAATAGAATTTTAGATACAGTTATTGTCCACTGAACTATAAAGGAAAAAAAGGAAACTTCTCACAAAGATCACCAGAGATGCTGACATTTTACATGAAACATGTATGCTGAGTTCTTGATCTTTTCATAGAAAACTTAAGGCAGGAGACTAAATGAAAATTATTCCTCAAGAGACTGGAATCTGAGGATCTCTCTTTATTTTTTGATCTCAGAAGCCTCACCTCAGTTATTAAGCATCTAGTCCTTACTTATGTAATGGTTTAATTTTATAAGTTTTTGCTGTCATACCACATCCCAGAACATATTACCTGATACACACATTTTTGTCAAGATCTGAAATGATCTAAGTGTTCTAGGTCAGCGAAACTGAACAAGTGTCTACCCAATGTAATTTATTACCCCGAATAAGATATTAGAAAATCATGGATTTTAAAAAAAATAAAAATAGGCATAATATATATGAATTATGCTTAATGATTTTCTGCTGTTCTATATTTTTCTCTACTCAAGGAAGTAAACTTCAGCTCATATGTTTCCACGTGCAGAAAACTTAACAGTTTTAAGGGTGTTATTACTTTGCATTAAAGGAAGCATACAACAGCAGCAAAAAATACAAAAGCATAGAAGATGTTAAAAATTCAATAAATCCAAGGAAGTGGATTAGGGAACAGGAAAATTTCAGGCAAACAGGAAAGAAAAAAAGAAACCCAGGAAACTAAACTGTCTCAATGAAAATATCAACAGCAAGAGACATGCTTATTTAGACATTATGACAAGACTGATAAGCAGAACAATATTAATTTAAGCACACGAATTAGAAAAGAAGAAAGCAAGCTACCAAGGATGATGGATATAATGACGTTCTGTGTTCCTGACAGGAACAGAGCACTTACATTGTTAGTTCAAGAAAAGTACAAGGCCTTGTCTATCAAAGAAGACAAACCTTTGAAACAGCAGCAGCAGCAACATTTCATAAGCACAAGGGAGCATGAAGGGCCACCAACGAAACACGTCCAAGGAAACAAAAACCTACAAATCCTGCATCCAAGTCCACCTTATTTCTAGGAAGTACACTGCTACTAGATAAAACTCCAAGATCACAGAAATGTAGCTTTTAATTTTAGCATTTTGTAAAACTATTTACCTCAATGTTTCCTCTAGTATGAAGTCCTTTGAGTTTAGTATGCTATTTGACCATTTGCTCTTGAGTGTGTCAGGTTTGCACAAAAATGTATACTTTGCGCAGCTTCTAAATCTTCAACCAAATATTCTACAGCATAAAGATCCATACAGAATACACCATCCTTAAAATAATATGATTATTAAGCTTTATCCCATCTAGGTAGCACCTACTGCTCCTTACATGATAACTACCAACCAATTACCATATGAACCACTGGAAAAGATGAATGGCCTGGACTTGAGTACTTAAGTTCCCATTACTTTAGAAACATCTCCCTGAGGACTGATTTCTTTGAATTTATTTTTTTTTCCATTCACGGAGTGAAATCACCAATATTTTGCTTCTTCCCTTAGCAGTAAGCTCAAAAATATTTGTTGTACCTTGACAGATATAGTTAGACTGGTGCAGGATGACTCTTATTTTTCATGAAAAATTAATTTAGCACACACCAAAAAAAAAATCAACAAAAAAAATTGTCAATCTAATAGCCCAATCTCCATATTCAAGCTCCCAAAAGAACGTACTATGAAATTTAGTCATAAAGGTGCAATGGTAAAAAAAAAAAAAATAACAAACCAAAAAACAAAAAGCACTTATTTAAAAAGACACATGAACAGCAATCTCTTGATATTTTCACAAACTGTGAGCATTGAAAGTATAAAAAGCTTTTCAATTAGCCTATGTGATCACATTACATTTTCACGTATTTCATTTAAAGCAATTACACTAAGACC
>JAOXJK010000032.1:16417783-16428181 GCA_025774025.1 Xenus cinereus
GGGACTTGGGTCTTTTTAGTCTGGAGAAGAGAAGGCTGAGGGGGGATCTGATCAATGCTTAGAAATACTTCAAGGGAAGGTGTCAAGAGGACGGGGCTGGTCTTTTTTCAGTGGTGCCCAGGGACAGGACAAGAGGAAATGGGGACAAACTCGACTAGAAGAAGTTCCACCTAAACATGAGGAGGAACTTCTTTCCTGTGAGGGTGTCAGAGCCCTGGAAGAGGCTGCCCAGGGAGGTGGTAGAGTCTCCTTCTCTGGAGACATCCCAAACCCGCCTGGACACGTTCCTGTGCAACCTGCTTGGGGTGGCCCTGCTTTGGCAGGGGGTTGGACTAGATGGTCTCCAGAGGTCCCTTCCAGCCCCATATCATTCTGTGATGGTGAAAATCACTAATTGCAAGACAATGCAGACAGTATAATCATCTTCCACCACACATAGGAAATAACTGGCCCTAAATTAACAAACATCACACAATAAAGAGACCCAAGTGTAATTTAGAACATGTTTTGGGAGGTTCTGTCTTTTGAAAATGCTTGCTCAGTGTTAACTAATAGTCAAAAAAAGTAAAGGGTGAGAGAAGAAGAGTTGAGAGCAAGACAGAAATCATAATTTTGCTACCGCATAAATCCACTGTGTTCTGAACAGTCAGTCTGGCCTCCTCCCAAAATTAATACAATGGGCTAGCAAAAGCACTGGAGGAGAAGGTGAGGATGGCCAGGGGTATCAAACAACTGATAAACAAGGGGAGATTACACTGACTAGCTGTTTCTTCAGCTCCTAGAAGAAACAATGGGACTTGAAAGAGATTTGCAAGTGATAAACGGCCTACACAGAATGAAAAGGAATATATCCACTATTACTACAAACACAGGAATGAAGTGGCACTCCATTAAATTATCAGTTACCTGCTTTAGAAACGTCTCCAACAAACAAATATGCGTAATTAAATTGCAGAAGGGACCGCCACAGAACATTTTAGATGTCAAGATTATAAATGTGTTCAAAAAAGTATTAGGCAAATTCACAGAATAAAGATACAGAAGGGTTATTAAGCACAATTGTCCAAATGCAATCTCCCGTTCAGAAAATACCTAAATCACTGACTGCTGGGACAGGCAAACGAAGAAGTATCATTTTACCCTTGTCCTGATCTTATGTTTTCCTTGCAACTGGCCATTTTAAAGGGTGAGAAACTGTGCTAGATGGACCTTTCTCCTGTCTTCCTTTTACAGTTTCACAGTTTCAACTAAAACACCTTAGAAATTTAAGAAGTGTTTAGAGATAAAGGCATGAAAAGGCAGAGCCTTTAGAAATTTATGCAAAGAAGCTGAATCTATTGCTTTGCCCAACCGTTGACCTGTTTACAAAGAAAAAAGCAAAATAAGACTTAGAAAATCTAGCTGAAGCATATTACATCTATTATCTATGAGTATGACAGTAGCTCTTCAAAATGTCCTTCTCTGTCTGCACTATTTTGGGGTGGGTATGTAACAAAATCCTTTCATATACTTCCCTGGATGGGAACTGAGCTGCACTCCATGAAAAAGTAAATAATAATACCAATGTATATAAAAAATTTACTGATGGAGGCATCCGATTCTCACTGCACTGACAGTCTAGACTGTATGAATGCAGCACTCCCCTCCAAAGTAATATATGCAAGCAAAAATCATGCAGGGAGGAATATCAGGGAGAGCTTGCTGACCTTTTAACACGATCAGCGATCACACACACAATTTATTAGCAAAGAATGAACACTGACAACCCTTATCAACAATCACTGTGGCAATACTAATTAAAAATGAGGGATCTGAAGAACGGGAGATGAAAAGAGATTACAAAAATGTACCTAAATTTAGACACTACAGGTTTAACAGATTGCAAAAGAAACCAAAAGGGTTAACACCCATCATCCTGCAAAAAATAAATGGGGAAAAAGTGATCTTTTAAACAATAAAAGGAGTTACTTATTGGCTTTATCACCCCTCACAGATGATCTAAGTAATCATTCCCCCCCTGCTCTGGGGTATATAAGATTAAAAAAAATTATCTGTTCTTCTTAAATATTCAGCTTATTTTATTACATTTATCTTTCTGCTGTTACTATAGAAATCAGAATACCAGAAAGACTTAGAGGCTTCAGCACTGAAAGGGCACAGGGAGGCAGCTGCATCCTCGCACTGCCTTAGGAACACCAAATCCTAATGGTCCCAGCCTCCACAAGTATTTTATGAGAAGATATTAGGAACATAATGAATAGACAATGAACATGCTATTTACTAATAAAATACACATAATTAATAAATGCAGATTTTAAATAAAATCTTACCTATTCAGCCGAGCTACATCTTAATTCTTAATTTAATTTTGCGATTTTCCTCAGTGTTACAAAATCCCCTACCCGTTCACATCCCATGATAACATTAGCACAGAAAATTCACATAAATCCCCATGTATTGAAGCTGGCTTTCTGGCTCTCTCTACTTCATTTGCTTTACATCAACCTTCTCATTTGAAAAATTTATTCTCTATTTTTCCTCTATTGCTAAAATCAACCTCTGTCTGCTTTTACATTTTAAAACTTCACACTTGGGGCAATTACCAAAGCCATAGCATGAAAGATCCTTGCAATACTATGTTTTTATTTTACTGAAAGTTAAATCTTGCACTGTAAAGGAAAGATTTATGTTAATTTGTAGTAACCTTTGTTAGTTTGTTAAACTACATTACGTACATAGTATTATTGGGTTATTTAAAAATACCTGGAGTAGATGATTGAATTTGATAATCAAAAAGCCATCCATACTGCACTGCAAACTAGAAAAGTGGCCAGTAGTGTTACAATTGCCCAGGTGGCTACAATGAAAGGTCAGCCACTTCTTAGTTCAAAATCCATAGCCTGAAGTTTCACCTTATCAGTCAAAAGCACCAACCAATACGTCAATCGGTATATTCTGCTCTTAATGTTTTCCACATACTATTCAATAAACTGCAGCCTCTACCGAAACCTTTTCACTCTAAGGATCGAGCTGCATATGATGTAATATAATAATTTCAGAGATGGAAAAAAGACACTGCTGATCCAAATGCTTGTGAAAGCTGGCCCCAGTCTTCAGACTTGTTTTTTCAAGTTCGCTTTCCTAATTTTTTGGTACCTCATGGAGTGTCTAGTGCTGTTTTTATCAGGTCAACCCTCAAGTCCTTGACTGCGGTAAAAATCTCTGTAAAAATCTGATGACAGTTAGAACAAAGTACAATGGCCATGAAATTCAGAACTTGCACACTTATACTCCTATGATTTATTCTTTATGCCGCAGATGACAAACCAAGAAAAATCAAAGGAGCAAGAAAACACACAGCACATTAGTCATTCGGTGCATTTGCAAAATACTGTTGAAATATTGATGCTGACTTTAATGTACTAATGTGGTCTCAACACAGTGTGTCTCAGCATTACTGAACTCTTTCAGTATCCCACATCACTGCTATTTTACAGCTAGATAAGGCTGGAATGGTAAATAAGATAATTTGGGTAGATTTCCTAAAAAGAGTAAACGATTTTGGAATTTGAGTCTCTTCAGAAGTCCCCAAGGATTTAGAAGTCTACAGAGAGATCATGTAAAACCTAAAATCAAAAGAAAAATTGAGACCTGTAGGGGAACTCCAGTGTTGGGCTGGCCCTCTGGTTTCTTTACACCAGTAGAAACCAACATGTGCCAAAGAGGACACACGCCTCGACTTTTAATATTCATCAGCAACGCCATCAGCTGGGTTTTTGACCTGTGGAGAGATGAAAAGCCACCATCCCACTTCCTTCGGGAAGGGGTGGATACGCAGGGCAGCCTGCCATGAGTGACACAGTTTCTGGGTACCAGCTGGGAGGGGGATACGTACTGGGAGTACAAGCCGTGGCCCTGCAAAGCAGCCCACGTCCCACTGCTCCCACTGGTTTCCCACGTCGGGGGAGCAAGGATCCCCGCCGTGCCACGTCTTGGCTCCTGCTAGGTTTCTGTTGGCAGTGCTACGCTCGTAAATGCTTTTTATCCCTTCCTGAGCTTCTTGAAAGGTTGCCAGCCGATGCCCTGACTTAATGTATGGGTGGAAGCAGATACCTGGGAAGTTGCCACCGCTAGCCCGTGGGACAGCAACTGCCTGAGCCTGTCATAGAAACACGGGCAAGAAGGAGCATCCCTTGCCTTCCTCTGGGATTTAGGCATCTGACTTCTGCCCTGCAAACACATAAACTCCTACTATGGAAAGATTCAGATCATCAGAGTTCTTCTAGGACCCAAACTGTCATGCCGCCTCTTTTCAAAAATGTTGGGGACTTTTCCTTCAGAAGGACACAGCCAGAGAAAAAGTAGTTTTAGCTATTAGTTCAATGATTAATTAATCCAGTAAGGGAGAGGCCGAAGAAATTTGAAACTAACTTCCCTATCTTCCAGGACCATGTCTTAAAAATCATGTTTTAACTTGCTCCCTGTAGCAAACAGTTCATTTTACATAGTTTCAGACAGAATCCCTGAAAATAAGCTAGCGTTAAAGAACACTGTATTTTGCTACATCCCTTGCTTTGTTCTTGCACCCACTCCAAGCAGCACCTCTCAGCTTCCTGTTTTCAATTGTGTATAATTTTACCAATTTAATGCTCTGGACTTGAATTGTCCATGCATGTGCCTGCCTCAGGTTGAATTAGATTAGAAAATTTCAGCTAAAGTCTTTGTCTAAGTCTTAGGAGAAATCTTCTCCCTCCCTCGAGTTAAATAAACAACAGCCATTTTTTTTTTCTGTGGGATTTCTGTTACTTTGCAGTAGGAACCTGAAATGTCTCAGAGCTTAGGTCTTGAATCAGTGATAGTCTTCTGCCATGTCGTAAGAAAATCTTCCCCATTACTATCTCCCTGTTCTCCCAAATCCCTAGATTCATTCCAGGTAAGGCTTCCTCACCAGCAACAAATGAAGCAAAAATCCAATGGACCTCTCACTATGTGATACTCTGTCATCCCCACAACTCGCCCAACCTGATCGACAGAAAAAGGAAGGAGTCACACATGAAAAATACTATGGGATAACATAAATCAAAGGTTTGGTTATCGATACTCAAAGGGTTCAAACCACGATTTCACAGACCACCTTAATTTTGGAACTTTGCAACTTCTTGAATTTGAGCTTGCAGCCTTAAGGACATTATTGCAACATCTTTTGAGTGTTAGTACACAATGCAATAGGCATCCTTTAAGAGTGCTTACCTGCAACAGGAATTCTGTGGTGTCACATGCATGATGGTATTTTAAAGATTTACTATGGATTAAAACTAAAACTATATATATAGAATATTAGTTTTGACTACAACTACTATGCTACAAAGGAAATTGATGAAAAAAAACCCACATACCGTAACTTACACACCCCTCATGAAATGCACTGTCCTATTTTCTGCCTCTTTCGGGCTGTTTTTAGGCATTTCTGTAACAGGCTGCGCAGCCATTTCTTATCCCTCAGTTCTCATCTTCGCGTTTTCTTAAGCCCAATTAAAGCAATGGAATATTGGCATGATCCATGAAGACAAACAGTACACTTAATTAGATAGGTAACATGACTAACTGAAGGTCGACAAGTATTTCCAGCCTTCCATAAGCCTAACAGGAAATCAAGCCACCTATCAGTAGGGAGGCATTTTGCACTGTATTTATACAATCAAAGGTACATTTAACAGCTATTAACAACAACACAGACCCTCATTTGTTATTCGCCTTGTTTACAGGCCTTCAGAATAAGAAAGAAAACAAGATCATATATCATGGCCTTCCAGAAACATTACGACTTCCTTTCATTCACAGTAGTTAAGAGTAAACAGAAAATTCATTTAACGTAAAACAAAGCAACATAATTCTGCTAATGCCGACCTCTACTTTCACTCTTTTTTAACTGTTCATTGAAGAAAATGCTGAACCCTCTAGGGCCCTGAGTGTATCCTGCTGGCCAGGGACCTTCCTAATTACTTCTTGCGTAGGGACGGGAAATGACCTCTCCAGACACAATGTGAAGGAATACCAAGAAAATCTTGGCCAGGTGATAACAGGAACCTAACTCTCTCAAGCCAGCAGAAGGAGAAGTCATTTTAAAGCATCTCCCTTTTCATTCTGCACCAAATAATACACGTCCTAAAATGACAAGGGCAGTAAAACACTCAAGGAGTTGCACCAAGTGAACCTTAGAAAGGTCTGGTAAAGCTCACGGCACAGAAACCAAGCGCCATGTTTATAACTACACATCACATTTCCACATTCATGGCACTCAAAAAGTAAAGGTAAGACCAGCCTTCAGCTATTCCAGAGAATTGCTTCAAAACAGTGGTTTTTTCACAAACAGAAATATGTATTACATTTTGTGCTAATCTGAATGCTTTCTACACTGAACTGTATTGGCTGACTTTTACAATTCCAGTAATTCACCTTTGACTCTGTATCAAAATTGGGAAAAGCACTGTATCTCTCTCAAACTTGGAATCACAAAATAGCTTGGGAGGGACCTCTGGAGGTCTCGAGTCTCCAGCCCCCTGGCCACAGCAGGGCTAATGCTGACGTTGGAGCAGGCTGCTCGGGGCTTTGCCCAGTCAAGCACTGGACATCTTCAAAGACAGATACTCCAAGGTCTCTCTGGGCACTTGCTCTGCTATTTCACCGTATCATTACGAAATTTCTTCTCCTGCTGCCCAGGAGGCAGTTGGTTGTCCCAGACTTGTGACTGCAGCCTCTTATCCTTCCACTGGGTACCTCCATGAAGGGTCTGACTCCATCTTTTCTGTAACAACTGATCAGGAAGCTGAAGGCTGCAGTTAAATCCCCACTGCACCCCGCACGGTCTTCTCCTGGCTGTATAAACCCAGCTCCCTCACTGTCCCAGCCAGCCCCCAACCATCTTGGCCAACCTCCAAGGGGCTCTCTGCAGTTTCTCAAAAACTTTCCTGTGCTGGGGAGCCCAAAACTCAGACTCCAAATGCAGTCTCACAACTACCAGCCTGAGCGGCAATGCTTTCCCATCAAGTATGAAACGTGAGCAAAGCGAGAAAAGCCCTCTCATTCCAGAGACGTGCCCATTACTGTCCTGGAGTAAGCACTGAACTCCTGCCCTTTTACCTCCCCGGAAATTTCTTGCTACTTCAAAACCCCCTGTCACACATCTCACAGCTCAACACAGCTCCTAGTAATTTATTTTTCTTCTCTTCAGAAACATCTGCCTTCTGCTACCTTTGGCAGTTCTGCAGTGAGCACAAACATGCAGAAGACCAGACCACTATCTTACATTCATATCTGGTTTTGGATGGATGTTTTTATTTTGCTCTCCATAACATTGCACTCCTATTCCCGACAGGATCCCTACCTCAGCCTCAGTACAACTCTGCAGGCACTTACCTTCAAGGCTTGCAGCATAAAACTCACAATTCATCTCAACTTCTGGAAGCTGCTTCTAGCAGCTGTACCAAGAACGCTAGCAACGCATGTACACTTTTATTTGCAAGTGGGATTGATTTCCCTGTCCAATAAATTTTGACCCCCTGACTGACTCTCTTCAAATGGAGTAAAGCTGCCTCTGTGTTTGAACTTTGAGTCTACATTTCCCCAGGAGAACAAAACTCTTCAAAGTTTATATTTTCACTTAGCTTTAGCTACAGATACTTTTTCTGTGATGATTCTCTAGCGTCCAAGTCACAGCGGAGGTGCTTTCACCAAGGAAAATGGCTAACACTACATTTTTCAACCACATGCAGCTAATTGCCGGTTCTTCCCCTGAAAAAAACCCACAACCCAAACCAAATGATCCTCCTTTAATATTACTCACTACTTTGGGACCAATCTCATACACATTAATTATTTAGGAATTCCTAAATCAAAGAAAGACTATTAAGATGGACAGCGACAAAGCATCCTCTTCTCCAAGAAAAACATTTCAGAAAGCTTCAGTAGACTGAGTGGTAAGCTATTTTTTGTTCATTCTTTTCCTGCCTTTTTTTTTCTTCAAGAGTACCCATATCCTATTGATTATGTCTCATTTTTACCTCTAGAAAAAAACCCAAACCTTCTGGGATAAGCATATGACATGACCACAGTTTGACTGCATGTGTATTCGCTTAAATTTTGATGTTACTGTCTTGGAATAAACATTGGGCAAATGGAACAGAAATTAAATTATACTCATCAAAGGCAAAGCACTAAAACAGAAAATATAAAGGAACACACATACTCGGAAGGAATGGTTCCTTGGTTGATCCTTCTTTTTGTCTGAATGCATCATAAAAGAAGTTATGTTTCATTACTGAAAAACGTTTTGGCTCCCTTCATGGTTGCAAAGAAGGGTAATTAAGACTGTCAAGAACACACATTGAACAGCTGTATATTGTTAAGAAAAGCACCATTATATGACTGCTCTGAAAAAACCTGGCAATTTAAACAATCACGTTTCCTAGAAGTCAGATATTTTTCCAAGCTCCAGTAGATACCAAAAAGAAAAGCTTTTTTCTATAAATCTTGGTTGTGTATCAGTCATATTTCAAGCCAGCAGGATGGTCCTAGTTTGAGAACACATCTGCATACAGAAGGAGAAGCGGATGGCAGTATCAAACCTTTGCCAACTGAAAACTGAGTCACTGAAAAAACCCCATAAATTAAGCTACTTATTAAGCTGGAATTAGCTGAAATTCTCTTAGACTGCAGGTATGCCTGAAAACCAAATAAAGACAGAGTAATCCTTCCAGCCTGCACTGAAAAGGACCATTAAGGAATACTTACTCATCGAAGATCAGGTCTGGAGCGAAATAGAGGAACTGGCTGTTTGTGTGTTTGTACGATCTCCAACTCAAGGCAAACGATGACAGACACATCCATGAATACTGAATTAAAGTAATTTGGTCCTCGAGAGGCAAGTTTCTAAATCCTAGAGATCAAACCAGAAAATACCCATGAACTACACTGCGCTCTACAATGGCTGGCCAAAACAGCACTGAACAAATACATTGCTCGTTATTTCTCTAGTATTAATGAACAAGAGCAACGTTCCCACAAAGCATACTTCTGAAAAAACAAAACTATAATTTTTCATCACAGTGACAAAACATGTTTTTTTCTTAAGAGGCTATTATTCAAAAGGAAAGCTTTTAAAATATCAATCACAGACATATGAAACAAACATTACATCAATCAAAAAAAACCCAACAATCTTCTCTCGGATGTTCATCGCACACGCCCCTGTGAGGGTTTTCAACACAGCCCACAGATTAAAGACACAATTTGTCAAGCAAATAGTTCATTAAGCTAAAAGAGACAGTGGAGAGAAATTTCACCAAATGCCTCGTGGTCCTACCTGGAAGTATCTTTGCCCACTTCACCACCTGAATCATCTGCTTGCCGGCTAGGCGGTTTAAGGTGGAGAGCAGGTACTCCGCGGTGTCCGGCTTCGAACTGTCGTATCCCGCGTACACGATCTCCGGTTCGATGCTTTCAAGGATCTTAACAGGAGAGGGAGTAAGTGCTGGTGAGATAGCAGACATGTGGGGGACAAGTGCGGTGTTAACGGAGGGCTCGGTCACGGGCGCAATGTACGTCGTCCCTTCCTCAGGGCTCTGGGGTGGCGGCTGTTGCCGCTGCTGTGGCTGCTCCTCGTGCATCCCTTTCAATTTCCCCAATTTTTTGGACTTCCGGGCTGTAAAGACGAGCAGCACAAGAACCAGGTCAGTACAGAAAGGCAGTGTAAACCCTGGCTTTATAGAAAATGGAAGCATAAGTTTCATCTCAAAGTTCTCAAGTGAAACAGGTGTAGGACCTCAAAAAATACCTCACTGCCTGCAGCATTGTTACACTGGGAAACAGACCAAAAGACACACATAAGCTCATTTTCATTGCTTTACTGGATATTTTTAGAGGTGACAGAATGTCCAGTATCTGTGTCCATACAGACATGCATAAAACATTCTAGTTACTGTGGTTGGTGCCCATTAAACATTTCAGAAGACTATTTGGTTTGTAGCTTAAACGAATCACTTATCACCTACAAGTCTGCAATTCATATTCCCCGTTGCATTCGGTCATCAAAAGAAATCTCCCTGGCAGTGCCTAAAATTATCAGACCCGGAGCCCTCCTAAGCTTTTGAGTCCTGCGCCTGGCTGCGCATCAACTTGAAACGCCATCAATCCATTTTGAACAGCCTAAGCCAGTCAAATCCCTTTGCTTTTACTGCTTTGATACTTCTGTGAGAGCTTCGTCCTCTTCTCTTGAGTAGTTCTGAAACAACGCTAAAAATATGTACCCAGTTAAAGAAAAAAACACTGAGCCTCGTGTAACACCTTTCTCACTGCTATCAACATTTCTTTAATGATTTGCCTTCCCCCCCCCCTTTTTTT
>JAOXJK010000032.1:16439121-16451122 GCA_025774025.1 Xenus cinereus
CTCTACAGGCCCCTATGGCACCCTACGGAAGTCTACGGAACCTTACTGAACCTTACAGAACCCTACAGGCCCCTACAGACTCATGCAGGCACTTATAGAACCATAAAGGCCCCTACGGAACACTATGGGCCTGCACGGAACTCTGTGGGACCCTACAGAACCCTACAGGCCCCTACAGATCTTTACAGACCCCTATGGGAACTTAGAGAACCCTACAGGCCCCTGCTGAACACTAGGGGCCCTTATGGAACTCTACGGGCCCTTATGGAACCCTACAGAACATGAAGGGCCACTACAGATCCCTACAGAACCCTAGGGGCCCCTACAGAGCCCTGTGGAACACTATGGGCTTCTACTGAACTCTACAGGCCCCTATGGAAACCTACAGAACTCTACGAAACTCTACAGGACCTTACGGATCACTATGGGCCCCTACAGACCCCTGCGAGAACTTACAGAACCTTACAGGCCTCTACAGGTCCCTACGGAACTCTATGGGCTCTACAGAACCCTACTGAAGCTTACGGAACCCTACTCGCCCCTACAGACCCCTGCAAACATTTATGGAACCCTACAGGCCTGTACGGAACTCTATGTGCCCCTACAGAACCCTACAGGCTCCTACAGGCCCTTAAAGACCCCTGCTGGCACTTACAGAACCCTACAGGCCCCTATAGAACTCTACTGGACTCTACGGGCCCCTAGGGAACACCACGGGCCACTACAGAACCCTACGTGACCCTACGGGCACCTACAGACCCCTGCAGGCACTTATGGAACCCCACAGGCCCCTACAGAACACTATGGGCCCGTACGGAACTCTACGGGCCACTATGGAACCCTACGGAACCGTACGGCACGCTATGGAACCCCTACGGCCCCCAGGATTCCCCGTTATTTATACATCCTGTGAGAGCCAGACAAGTCTTCACTTCTTTGGGCTGCACAAGAGATAGCAAAGCCAGTCTTAATTGCTCTTTGAGCACAGAGACTTCACCTCATTATCCAAATGAGGGACCGGGGATATCTCTGGGCTCCTTTGCTTGTCTCACAAATTGTGCTTGTTAGCCATGATGGGCAGCGCCAGCATATGGCCCAAGTATTCACTTTGCTTCTTGCAGGGGAAATTTGCAGCCCGTGCTGACTTTCCTCTTGCTGCAGCTAAGTCACCAACAGATTCTGGAAAAGCTCATTTAAAACCACCTAGTCATGTTACAGGACTGTGTAACCTCAGCTGTATCTGTGATGTAGACACATCTATGAAAATCCAGTTCAGCTGGTGACGGTTACTATAGTCCCTGATCCACACCAGCCCAGTAAGACTAAGGTGAGTAACAACGACTCCTCCTGCCAGGGGGAAGGGACAGGACCCAGCGCTGTTGCCAGTTTGTTTTCGTTACCATGAATTTTCTGGAGTGGTGTTTCTGGCCCATAGGACCACATGCCATGGGTATTTCTGAAGACACAAGCCAGCACAGTAGTTGCTGTGGCCGGTGTGCACTGCCCTCTGTAACCAGAGGGCTGTCACACAGTGGAACATATAACTAGCTCAGAGAAAGTACTGGTTTAAACCATGCTGGTTGAATTTAATGTCTTTTCCTTTTTTCCTCTCTGTGCTTGCAGGCCAGAAGATTCTTCACCACAGAAGTGATGTTTTAGAAACTGTAGTCCTGATCAATCCCTCAGATGAAGCAGTTAGTACTGAGGTAAGTCAATCAGAAATACTTCACAGGATGTGTCATAAAAGCTCCACTAAGTGGACAGGTTGAGAGCAGCTCCTAACTGTGGGTGTAAAGACATTAGGAGCAAATATCATCAAAAACATCCCTTGATTTTCTTCTTGGTTTACCAGACTCCTGATAAAGCATCAAAGGCACAGGACAGAAACACACCACTTATCCCAGCACTCATTTCCTCATAACACACCAAATTCCCTTCTTGATGAAGTGAAGGCAGCTGTGGTGAAATTGCATCTGCTTTTCTTCTACTCCTCCTTTGTTTGGTAGCTCTGGATGCCTATTTTACATCTGAAAAAGTGCCTGAAAAGAAATCAGGTGCCCTGAGATAAATTTAGGTCTACGAGAAGAATTGCCATCTATGTGGTGGTGACTATGTTGATCTATGTGATCTGTCCTTCAAAAAGCACATAACATGATCAATGGACTCTGGAGAGTGCCCCAGAAGAGGACTGTCAATTCCTCATGAACTTACTAGATTCAAATAACTGACTATGTAGCTCAAAGGCAAAATTGACAAATTTAGCTAGTGAGACTGAAGATTGTAAAAAATAGGGATAATTACATTGCTAGTCAGTGCTGGGAAGCACTGACATAGTACATGTTCTCTTGGGAAATGAAGTGGCTCCGCTTGCAGTACTTTGTGAAAAATCTATTTTGTCAAAACAAATTACATTTCTGAAGTTTTAAAAGTTTAAAAAAGTAAGTAACCTTAGTTAATGGGAGCTCATGCACTAAAAAAATGTGTGAAAATATCTTACATGGCATTAGAGGTACTTGGTAAGGAACAAGGGTGTCAGGTGGGTAGCAGCTCTTCGGGTTGTCTTTAATACACTCAGGCTTTCAGAGTAAAAAGCTATAAAGGATGAGGGAGGGGAAGAGCTGAAGGAACGGCCAAAAGTAGGGAAATGCTACTTCTGTCACTGTTGCTTGTCATTCCTTTGATGGATGACCACGTGGAAGAGCATGGTCTGAGGCTGATTAATGCCTTATGACTTTACTTAATGCTTTACTCCTTTGGCTCTGGAAGATGTTTGGCTAGGTTACTGTTAATTTCCTCTCACTAGACTGTGAGAGGCAATCTTTTCTTCACTTTCATCTTGCCAGACTGGTCACAGCCAGAAGTTACAAACTGAGTTACCTTGGCTGGCTAAGTGAGACTCTTACTGGACAATAGCCAGAACAAGATTATAAAAAAGAGACAGAATTAAATTGGAGCTTGGAATAAACACGCTTTGCCCATTATGGCAAATAGAAAACTTAATTCTACATATCAAGAGATTTCCAGGTTGCATCTGGGGAGACAGTGATATACCATGGAGCTCTGACTTTCACCAGAAGAGGAAATTGAATCTATCAGTTCAGGAAAAACAAAGGCAAAAGATATTAAAACAAATTCCTGCTAGTCTGGCTGGTAATAGCCATACTGGTTGTAGTCTGAGCGTAGTTCTGCCCAAAGCTCCTATCATGTTCTGTCAGCTGCCAAATACCTCCCAAAAGAGAGAAGACCAAAGGGAGAGAGATTGCAGTTGCCCAAAGAAAACAAGTTTCTGTAAACCCCATGAGCAGTTACTTCCTTCTTAACAAGATCCCACTCCATTGCTCTAACACTCCTGTGTCTCTACCATAAGTCTTGGAAAGTGCTGATCTGCTTATGCTCCTGTCTCAGTTCACATTCCATCTTTAACTCTGTTTTGACTGAAGCTAAGTCTTGCTGCTCACTTTCTTCAAACAATTTGGGACTTCAACCAAGGGTAAAGCTGAACAGAATCATCACCTTGCAATATTTCTGTAGTGATCTTGAAGTCATCAGACAAAATTCTGGTAGTCCCTCAGGAAGCCTTGATTATACCCAGACACAGAATTTATGTGTCTCTTGAAGTTCATTCACGTGTATCATACATTATGCTCTGTAATCTGAAAGCATTTCTTAACTTTTTTTTCCTGTCATAGTTTGGCATGAGTAAACATTCCCAAGGTAAAATTGAAAGTGTCATTAGTAACAGAATCCATTACATAATGCCTGAGGTATGCAGGTAAAGAAGCTATCCAATCAATCACTGTATGGATGAGAATTAAACACAACAGCAGAGCAGCATGTTTGAACCACGGCATACAGACACAAAATAAATTATACAACACATACGACAGGTTAAGCAGTGTTGTATCAACTAATTTTAAACAAATCCCTATAAAGAAACGATACAATATTCTGTCCAAAAAACATGATGTGAGCTGTCTTAATCTCTGAGAAAGCTGGAATTCAAACTATTCAGGCAATCTATCAGAGCCCCAGTTGAGCCCTGGTCGTGCCCTGCATTGGGCATCAATAAATCTGTCATGGTTTGAGCCGAACTGACTACTGAAATGAGTGACGGATGCTCTCCCCCACCTCTCCCTTCAAAGAGAGGAGAGAGATAAAGAGATTTATGAGTTCATAAAAAAAAATAACTACTTTAATGAAAATATTAATAAATTAATGACATAATTAAAAAAGGAGAAAATAATGAAATATATACAATATATACAAAACCCTATCAAGCTCCCAGGATGACAGTCACGTTACTAGCAGGCACAGGGAAAGTCCCAGCAATGGATGGGAGCTGGATTCCAGCTCTGGATTCTGGAATGCTCAGATCAGGATCAAAGGCAGATGAACAGATAGAGTCCTCCTCAGACACCAGCCATTGAAGAAAGAGACTGACTCCTTTGATCCCTCAGCTTTTATACTGAGCATGGGGGAGATGGGATGGAATACCCTGTTGGTCAGTTCTAGGTCACCTGTCCTGTCCACTCCTCCCTGCAGGTGCAATAACTTTACAATTTTCCACTTCCAACCCTCCAATGGGGCAAATGATGAAATTAGCTGACCTTGGTTGTTACAGCGATAAGTATAAGCAGGAGCCTCTCTGCACACCCTCCCTTGGCACGAACTATAAACACAGGTTTATCACTCTGAGAACGAGCAGTTTTCTACACAGTATGCTGTTAATTTTGGAGAGTTAGAAGAGGCCGAGCTAAGAAGTAAAATTACTGAACAGAAAGTTGGTTCTGTTTTACCTCAAACCAGGACAGGTTTATTCAACAGACTTTTACTTTAATGGCTTCTTGTGCCTCCTTTTTCCCTTTTGCTCCTTTTTTGTTGTCTTTCGCAAACAGGGTTGAAGTAGCTGTGTATGAAATGTCAGCAATGACTAAAATGGAGACATGCCTCTCTAAGAGGATGTCTAAATGACACACCTGAACATGCTTGGGTCCCACGTGCAGACAGACCCAGAAGCCACACACGAGTTGGGGGGTTGGACTAGATGACCTCCAGAGGTCCCTTCCAACCCCATATGATTCTCTGACACTGTGATTCCTCAGCTCTTTCTTTCTAGTATGACAACTGCATGGTTTTGAGGGCAGGAGAGCAGACCCACATCAGTAGCTTCTCTACTCCCTACTGACAAATCCTCTCGCTTTCCGTTCAGGGTAGGTTAGTGGTCTTGTGAGCTCAGGTTCTACAATATTCCTACTCTTGCACCTTCTGCTGGGATATTATGCAGGGAAGATGATTTCCATTACTAAAACATTACAGCACTGGGGGAAACGGGAAAACCGATGGCAGAGAACCACAAAAGCACACAAATCACCAGCATCAGTTTGCAGGAAGACGTATGGTACTGGGTGGCTCCAATCGGTGCCTTCACCTTTGTTAAACACCACCTTCTTGCCTGTTGTGTATTTCTAAGGCTTAAGTGTGCTCAAGGTTTCCTTCATAACCTGCTGTGGATTGTTCCTTCTACTAACACCGAACTCCAAAGCCTGCTTGTTGAGCCAGGTATCCTTGCCACTTCTCACACTTCTTTAGCGAAACACAGATACTAAAAATGGAAAGGCATGGATGTGGGAACCGGTGGGGAAAAAAGCAGGAAACAAGACTCAAAACAAAATACAAGTTACTAAGGTAATTCTGAAGCAAAGTACATACGAGAGGACAAGGGGAAAGAACAACAGATTCACGTGCTGAGGCACAATCTGTGATGGAATACATTTTTCTTGTGACATTACTAGAGTAAACCACAGCTCCAGAGTCAATTTAAAACCTGTGAAGTGCCAAAGTAGCAATCAAAAAAGCAACACCACGTCAGAAGAAAGAACACATGACTTGCATAGTCTTAGCATCATTGCTTCTTCAAAACATACTGTCGCACAGAGGGAAGAGATACAGAATAGCTCATTCAATGAAGACCCTTGACCTCAAAATATAAAAAAGTCTTTTGTACATGGAAGTAACATTTTCACATTTTTTTGTTTTGCACACAATTTACCTAGCTAAAGTCCACTCACCTACTATGAATCATAGTCTGGAAGAGATCTGGGACAGTTGCATGATCCATCCTCTTGCTCAGACCAGAGCCAACTGTACCCTCATCACTTCTGACAAATGTTTTGTCTTACCTGATCTTTAAGATGCTCAATGACAGACATCTTGCCCACAGACCACCTATTTGAGTGCTCCCTTGGCCTTACAGTAACAGATACTTTTCCATTTCCTCACTTGCATCTTCCTTGCTGCTCACTACTTCTTGTCCTGCTTTTCACAGACATGGAAAGCAGACCATCTCCTTTTTCTCTTTACCAACACTTGTTGCTAAAGCAGCACTCGCTGCCTTTCCCTCCAGCCTTTTTTTGGACTAAACAATACCAAGTAACTCAATCTGTCCCCACCAGTCAACTTTTCAAGACTGCTGATGGCTCTCATTGCTCTACTCCAGGCTGTTCCAAATTGGTCCACAGCACAGTTGCAGGCAACTAATGAGGGTTTTAAAGCAAAAAACACTACTCAACATAGCGAGCCCACCATACTTTGGCCAAGGTCGTGCTAGCCATGGCAAGCTAAATCTTCATGCCCTCTTACTCAGGTGGAAACTCTCTGAAGCAATGGCTCAGCAGAAGCTAAAAGCACAAGTTCCTCCTTCTCCTACAGCTTCTTGCAGTGATGGGGAAGTGAGTAATGGAAAGGCACCACCACAGACCACAGCGGGAGGTTTCAGAGGGGCTCTGGCAGTAACCAGCAGTTCTGGAAAGAGGAATGGGGGACACAGGCATGCCTTCATAGCAGAGACTACACTTCTACTGTGGGGAAGAGTAAAAAACATATGGACTTAGAGCACTGCGGAAGGAAGCATGGTATTTTGGTCATTCAGGAAAAAACAAAACATCACCAAAAGCCGCGTGTAACAAATTTCAGAAATGCTGAAGCACTCTGGTCTGCTCCTGCACGATGAGACAAAGCAATGAACGCGAGGTGTTATTACAGGCTTGCTTGCTTTTATGCAATTGTATGAGCAAAAAAGATAAACAGCGATTCATTTCAGGGTCCTGGGGAAAATAAGGTTGTTTTACTTAAACGTCCTACAAGACGGAGGAGAGGTGTACAAGGGCACAGGGGGGAAAAAGGGGATCAGCCTTGGTCCTGGGGAATCAAGAGGCCACAAAAGTCATCTACCCTGGGAGCAAGCATCCTGAAGGCAAAAGCTGGAGCCCTGACAAAAGACAGAAAAGCTTAAAAAAGCTCATGGGCACTGCACAGGGGATCCACGCAAGCCAGCCAGCAAATGCCTGGCAGAAGGCATCCAAGCAAGAGCCACTGCCGTGCTTCAGCCGTATCACCCAACAGCAGCACAACAGCGGGGGAGTTCTTTCGTACCTCTTCTGGCAGGACCTAAACTTTCCTTTCGGAAAGCTGCGATCGCCCTTCTCCGTTTTGTGTTTTGAACCAAAGCAAGATGTCGGGTATAGAATATGAACCGCTCGGGAAAGAGCAAGCTCCGAGCCTGTAGAGTAGTGCTGTACACTGCTGAAATCAGACAAAAAAACCCCTATACAGCCTGCATGCACACAGCGCTGCCGTGCGACACCGGGCAGGCTGGGACACGTACTCCCAGCAGGAGCCCAGAAAAGTTGCAGCTCCTTTGCGAGGCTGGCAACCAAGGGTGTTGTTATGCCCTGAATGGTACCACGGAAGGTCCAGCAGATAAAACAGGGCAGTCTGGAGTTCAGCAGAGCTGTGCCAAAAAGCCTGAAAGGCTGTTCCTGGAGGAAAGACAAACGTTGCTGGCAGCTGGGAGCTCGTCAGAAGGCAGAGCTGAAGAAAAACTTGGAAAAACAAAGGAGGACTGAGAACATGAACCTGATTAGGAGTTTGATCAAGGATGTGAGCAGTGTGCTTTTCCACTACTGCAGTGCGTCTTCTTGAGCTGCCACCACATGCGAAATAAAATCACCAGCAAAATGCAAAGCACAAGGACAAGCTTTCAATACTGTTTTTCAAGTCGATGCCCGAGGGATTACTCTGACATTACCAGCCCTCTTCAAAATCCTGCATTTTTAATCATCATTTCCAAATAGTTTCTTAATAGTTGTGCAAAGTGACTGCTGTGATAGTTATCTACACTATTCTTGAGGATGGTTCAAGTTGAAAAGTTAGAGTCACATTGAAAGCACTGCAAGAGCAGTATCTTGTAATATGGAGGAAGATAGACACAAAAGTAGGAAAAGTTCATTGCTGAACAAATTGGTTCCTACAAGATCCAAAAGAGTAGAACTGTTTTTTTCTTTTTTTTTTTTTAAATAAAAAAATATATATTCACGAGGTCTGGGGTGGTGGTGCAGCAATAGCAGCGCCTTAAGAACAAGTGACCCTTAGTCAGGTAGAGAAGGTTGTCGTCTTCTGAAGAGTCACCAACACGGACTCCACGCAGCAACATGAATTTCCCTGCTGGTCCCTCTTAGGAGTACAGCCACAAGACCATTTGGGAGACCTAACCGAATCACAGCACAAGGTAGCATGGTTGCAGGCTAGGTCTTAAGGTTAGACTACTCACTTGGGCTCAATACACCGTACACGCCAATAGAAGTAGGTAAATCAGCGCTCCACTCCTCTGCTAAGAGAAAGCACAGACTTTAACACAGCCTCATAACTTGATGGATTTCTAACACAAATGTTTTCAGAAAATTGTCACAGCTTGAAAAATATGAATGTTCTTTGAAACTACAGTAATGATAAACTAGGCGCTGGTAGGTACCACAACTAAGCTGTCCAGCTAAAATGGGAGAAAAATCGACGCCATGAGCTTTTGTTTCACAAAACCCAAAATAACTTTAATACACTCTCTAACTGCTCTATATCGGTAAAAGTCTCTTCGAAGAACTGACACAAACACAGTTGAATGTTCAAGTTAAAGAAAAAGGTACTATATTCCCTCAGAAGAAAATGCTACATAATAAACGCAAATAAAAATGCAGTTAAAGTTAACGGGCATTTCAAAATAATTTTCAGTTAAAGTTTAAACGAAAAGTAAAAGTTAACCATGCCTGTACCCGAGAATGCTTTAGTTTCTTACACGCAGGGATTTTTTTTTCCTTTCAAATTTATGAAACCTTTGTTTGTATAAAGTTGGTAGAAATGTTTTAAGAAAACCAAGAGGATATATTTTGCTATATTTAAGTTTGTCTTAGTTTTGAGTTTTCTCATGGTTTTTTTCTCTTTCTCCGTATTGCTTTTTCTCAAAAACATAGGAGCATTGATAATATAAACCACATAAGCTGCACTAACTGAAAATAATACTGCAGTTTTAAATCCCTACTAGTATGAGTTATTAAACAGAAAATGGAAAGCGGGGCAAAAAGGTGAAGTACTGTATCTTATTACCGATTCTCTCATTTAATCTATTTTTCAGATTATTCCAATATTTTAATGTATAAAAAACAAGGATATCTGCAAGTGAAGACTATAAATCACATACAGCACCTTGTGCATGAAGTGTTTTACATATGTAAATGTATGCAAACCCAAGACTCAAATTTCACAGGCAGTCTCTGCAGACAGAGCGATGAAACCATGCAATTTGCAAGGTGAAATCTATTTTATTTCCCTTCGATATCCAAAGGGTACTCCAGCAAGCTGCTTCTCAGTGTTGTGGGAGACCAGTACCAGTAAGTCTCAGCGGTGTTTGACGTGGAAGCTGAGGCAGGAAAGGATTACAATCCTACATGGCAGAGACCTCTCAACACTTTTGTGTCCTCTAAGCACGTACGGCAAATTAAATGGCGGGAGAAGGACCTTCTCGGGGGGTCTGACCGCGACCCCCCCACTGGTGCTGCCGTGGGGACAGACACGACGAAGGAACAGCAGCATGAGGTGGGAGTCAAATGAAAATGTCTCGTGTGGAAGCGAGAGACTCGACAAATCTGATCACAGCGTATGCTGGAAGAAACTTCACAATTCACAAAGTCGTTCTGGTCCATAATTAACTGAAAATTAATTACAGAAATCTTGAAAAGAGCATAAACCAAAAATGGGCCAGCATACCTTCATAGTGCAGTTGCTCACTCTGAATCTCTTCCAATAATTAAGTCTAGCATATGGCACTGGAGTTTAATAAAAAAAAAAAAAACCAACACCAAAACAACAAACAAACTATGATTCCCCAAAAAGTTTTGGAGTCCTGCTCGCCAAAGGGATATGTCTGTCTGCAGCGCACACACACACTTTCTAGAAATAAGGAGGATAAATTAACACGGTACTGGGCAACTTCAGCTTTGCAGAAATTAAAGGTTGTGGATGCTTCTCATAAAGTCAAAACAAAAACTGAGAAAAGAACATAATTAGGTAAATTATTTGCTGACTTGATGAATAATTTTCTAAAGACTATTAGAGGCTACAAAAGCTTGGAAAATACTCCTATTTTTCAACAAACGAAAAGAGGAGGTAAACAATAAAACTGCCAAATTATTTTGGTTGAGAATCATGGAAAGGTGTATTTTCTATCACTGAATTACACATATTTTTTAAAAGGTGCTTAAAGCATGGCATGCTGCCACACATCAAAACATTTATTTAGAAAAAAAAATGTTAGCAGACTGGGAAGTAGAAGATATGCCATCAAAACAAACCTGTAACACTTTGACACAGTAAACAGAAGAAATAACATTTTAAAAGTGTTCTCTTTAAAAAAAAAGGAAAGAATATAACCAAAAGTAAAAAAAGCACCAAAGAAAAAAGGTCAGTAGATAACTGGGGACTGCACAAAAACGTGCTGCAGGAAACACGGAAACTCTTGCTGATTTCCAGTTTTCCACTACAGGGAGTAATATCTTCAGTAACAGTAGGAAGACAATCACAAACGTTCAAATGACAAAACGGGCTTTACAGACACCCTGTTGCAGTAACTGGGAAGAGCTGGGTGGCAGCCCGGGGTCCTTCACCCCCATCTGTAGACTGCAAAGGAGAGCAGTCAACTTCTTTTCCAGCCCATGGGAGACAGTACCTTCTTCCCTTAAGACAACATTTTTCCTAGACCAACTGGAGGTTGCTTTCTTGTTTGTGCTTTGTTTTGTTTTTTCCTAAGTGAGGGGATAAAGCATTATAATTATGTACAAGTGGAAAAGAAATGTCCGTGGCTTCAGCAACTTGCATACATTACAGCCCTGAACCATGCTTATGACCCTTTGTATGTATCATCTTACTCTATTTCTCACAAACCAAACACATAGGCATCTCTGATACAGTTTTTTTTGTGTGTGTGTGTGTTTATCTTTGCTTCCATTTGGAGGGTGAGAGCTTAAATTAGATCTACTGCACAAAGAGCACAGCACTGTGCAGTGTGACTCAGCTATAGGGAGTACTATGCTGCAAATAGGACTTAAACTAAATTGCATTTATAAATTCGTTTTCCTCCAGCTCCTCACTGATCACACTGCTTAACAAAATACTTGCACGTTTTGCCTATAAATCCAAATTAGACACAGGTAAAAGTCCATTTTTTATTGGAGTCATGCATATTCTTGGCAAAACTAGGCTGACCACATGACACTACAAGCTACAATGTATCTTCACAGTAATATGAACGTAGTCTACTCAAGCAAATTATGAAAAAATGTTATTTAATACCAGACCTTGGAAACTTATATGAAGAGAAATGATTATTTTCAAACAAGCATTAATACCTCTTCCTGCCGTTTCCCCCACTTTCGTGATGATCTCCACCCTATCAGAAACCCCCTGCAATAGCAGATGGAAGTTCCCAAAATGAAGTCACAGAATCACGGAATTGTCAGAGTTGGAAGGGACCTCTAGAGATCATCTCGTCCAACTCCCCTGCCAAAGCAGGGTTGCCCAGAGCACATCACTCAGGACTCCATCCAGGCAGGGCTTGAAGATCTCCAGAGAAGGGGACTCCACACCCTCCCTGGGCAGCCTCTGCCAGGGCTCTGCC
>JAOXJK010000032.1:16467271-16477789 GCA_025774025.1 Xenus cinereus
AGATGACGTGGGATTGCTGGTTTGTAGATATCGCAGTCAAACAGAACATTTTGCAGAGGATTGGGAATGAAGAGCGTTACGTACTCAAATTATTTTTACTGACAGTTCCCTTGATCTTACATCTGTTATTTCTCCTTCATCTAAGTTACAACACATACCCATATTTCTTTTTTTTTTTTTAAATACTGACACTGAATTGGATTCAGTGCTTTTGATGGCTAACAATAAAGGCAAGCCAAATGAAAAGAGTAAACAGGTGAAAAAAAAACCCCAAATCCGAAATAATATCACTATTTATAATTTTGATATTTTGATAGTTGATATTGTTAACGCACCTCTGAAGACCCTATGCTCTGTAAATGGGTTTCTTCTCTCACATTAAGTGACGTTTTGCCTTTGCAGAATATATTGTGAAAAATGAGAGAAAGTTCTAAGGGCAATTTCTGCTGAATCTTTCCTCCTTTCCTTCAAAATAATTGAGGGATTTTGCATCATAGCTGAAGTTCATTTCCACTTAATAAAGAGTGGCAGCTCACTTGTAATATTTGAGAATATTCATCTTTTCTTGTCTCATTTACATTTGGTACAAAGAAAATTATTAAGGATTAAAATTTATTTGTACTTTAGGAATTAAATAAGTTTGAAAGACAGTTTGTTTGTCAAAATCACTGGTTAACAGAAAGAAAATTTTTAAAGATTTGGCCAATTTGTACTTGTTCTCCTGAGATAAATTCACATGAAGTAGCAGCACAGTAGTATTACCAGTTGTTAAATCACAGAAGATAAAAACCAGGTGTATACATAGTGTCCCGTTTGTCAAGTTACCAAGCAAAATTAAATTTTCCTGTCTGGGTTCATTTTTCATACTGAAATAGTCAACGTTGCTCTGTGCACTAAATTAAACGAATACATCTTTTGTAGCAGTGAAGGCCTATCTGGCCAAGAAATTTGCATATTTTTTTTTTCTGAGTTTCCCAGGTACGTATGTATGAGATTTAAAGTGCACTCCCTGCTTCTTTGTTTTTTAGGGTCAGGACTTTACAATCCCAGAGCAGAACAGAGAAAGTTAATAATTTAGCGGAATGATGTTGAGCCGCTCGAACTTTGCCACTTGCATTCGAATGAAAGGAAACTTCACTTTCAGAGGCAACATTTGAATTTTGTAATTATTTATAGATTTCAAAATACCACGTGACAGGATATTTCCTTATTTAGAACCTAGAGTTTTCTCTTTTAACTAAAACTCTCCAAAACTGAGGAGGAGCTCGCGCCAACTGGTTCCTTAAGGACTTCTACTGCAGCAATTAATTTCAGCTCATCTCTTTGTGACTAAGAAGAAAGAAATGAAACACCTGACTTTTTCTACAGTTTTAGTTTTCCTCTCTTTCGTTCACACCGCTTTTCAGACACTCGGTGAGTCTTTGTTTTTTATCCACAGCAAAAGTGGATGTGAAAGTGGGGCGTTTTTGTTGTCTTGCTTGTTTCTCAGGCTGTTTAAGACTTTCATGCAGCTTGGCTGCCCTGCATTGCATATTCATCCTAGCTGGAGTGGTGCACGGTTTAAAAAAGATGCAGGTATAGAGATATTTGTTTACTTTTAAAGAGAGGGGAAGAATCAAGATGGCGTAAAGCTGGGAATCAGAAGTCAGGACAGGGTCATGTACATGGATAGAATTGTCCCTTTGGATATAACTTAATTTTTGGTTATGTCTTCTCTGTGAAGTAGACGGACTTCACAGTGTGCTCCATAGTCCTTGTCCGTGTATGTGACTGAGTTACGAAAAATGAAAAAGAGAAAGGAATTAAATAGGATGTGTATCTCCTAGCCTTGGGATGAGGTTGTGTGGGATGAAACAGAGCTTGTGGACTGATGTGATGCAATACTGTGGCTGAGCAGATGCCAGTGAAAAACATATTAAAAAGATCAGAGTTGAGAACAGCCCTGGAACCACCACTGCAGCTTTCAGAGTAAGGATGAGAGGTGTAGTTAAGGTTCTGAAGTTGACCAAGGACAGATCACAGCTCCATTTTGGTGTATGGATCGTGATAAGGTTCAAGGACATTTTTCCTTTATCTTTCAATTCATTAGATTTGTGGAGGAGTGGGATACAAGTGACAGCTTCCAAAAGCAGTGTGAGCTATGCCAGCACTAGCCGGTGCAAAAAGGGGGTCTCCCCTCTGCTCTGTGATAGCCCAAGCAGGAACCTCACAGTTTCCAGTGAGAACTATTATTAGACCCAAAAACACTACGTGGGGGAATAGCTGAAGCTTGGGGCACTACATGAAGCACTTAGTTAGAAGTAAGAAATTAAAGATTTAATAAGATTTAAAACTTTCTGTCTAAATGGGCAAAGAAAGAAGGAACTAGGTCTTAACTCCAAATTTAGATCTGAAGAAGTGAAACTTCCCTAGATTACTAAGCTGGTCAAAGTAATACAGGCTCCTTCTGGGAGAGCTGAAGCATTAAATACAGATATCCTAACAAGAACTATTCTTTCTGTCATAGATTCCCAGAATTTCCCAGACACTTTCTTCTCTGTTCACTTCTCAATATTGGCTGTGCCCTAACATCCTCTACCTTTGTCCTACAAATTTACTTCGGTGTTTGGAAATGTATCTCACTGTCCCTTATGTGGTTATTCTCTCAGATGGATGGGGGTGATGCTATATCTCTGTTTCCAGGTGGGGATTTGAGGCACAGAGAACTGTCCCACAGAATATTCCCTGCAGTCCAGATTTCACCCTCTCATGGCCCAAAGCCAGTGGGAGCCCTATACTACTTGATGTTTTGAAAGGCAGGCAATGCCCAGCACTGAATGACCTGCTTTACATGTCGGCCCTACAACTGCGGTCCTGGGCTGCCCCTCCCAGCAGGACCTACTCACCTTGATGGATTACTAAATTAGGCTGCCTATAACCCTTTGGGAGTATTATCTAGCTGGTTTAGCATTCACATATTATTGTCTTTCCATTACAATGCACAGGCAGACACCTATAGCATCTTTACCTCATTATACTGCCTGGTGTTGTTTCTTGTGAGAATGCTTGGGATTTGATTGTGTGAATGATGTTGACTTCTTATGCCAGATGTACTAATGAGAGGATACTGGAACAAGGCCTGGGGAAGTGTGGCTGGAAAGCTGCCTGGCAGAAAAGGACCTGGGGGTTCTAATTGACAAGTGGCTGAATATGAGACAGTAGCGTGCCCAGGTGGCCAAGAAGGCCAATGGCATACTGGCTTGGATTAGAAATAGTGTGACCAGCAGAAGTAGGGAGGTGATTGTCCCCCTGTACTCAGCACTGGGGAGGCCACACCTTCAGTATGTGTCCAGTTTTGGGCACCTCAATACAAGAGAGATATGGAGGTGCTGGAGCAGGTGCAGAGGAGGGCAACGAAGCTGGTGAAGGGCCTGGAGAAGAAATCTTATGAAGAGCGATTTAAGGAGCTGGCACTGTTTAGTTTGAGGAAGAGGAGGCTGAGTGAGGGGAGACCTCATCACTCTTTACAACTACTTGAAAGGCCATTGTAGAGAGGTTGGTGCTGGTCTCTTCTCCCAGGTAATTAGCGATAGAACAAGAGGGAATGGCTTCCAGCTACAACAGGGTAGGTTTAGAGTGGCCGTTAGGAAACAATTCTTCACAGAAAGAGTGGTCAGAGACTGGAATAGGCTGCCCAGGGAGGTGGTTGAGTCACTATCCCTAAATGTGTTTAAGAAGTGTTTGGATGTGGTGTTGGGGGACATGGTGTAGGGGAGAACTTTACAGAGTAGGGTTGATGGTTGGACTCGATGATCCCAAGGGTCTCTTCCAACCTGAATGATTCTACAATTCTACTTATGCCAGATTTCAGTGTGATTTTTAATTATGAGAGGATAATCCAGTCCTATGCTTCTCCTAATACGTCCCAAATTTCCTAGCTCTGTTTTGCCATCTTCAGAAGTAACTTTGAAACTGCCAGGCACCAGCATTAAAAGCCTCCCTGAAAAAGTGCACTCGTGTCTGAAAACACACAAAGAAAAGATCAAAATGAAAATTAAAAGCAGATTCACTCTATGTACTAAAAGGTTTTTCCACTTTTATAAGTGGATTATAATGAAGTGTGGCACCATGTTTCATACAATTTATTAATCCAGTCCCACTTATTTACACTCTGAAGCAGCATAATGATCTCAAATTTGGAGCACAGCCAAAACTCACATGCAGAAATAATTAAGAAGTTATGTGGAAAGATCGGTCATTGTTGGGTTTCGGGGGTTTTCCAAAGACGGGCTTACTTTTATAGTTAACCAGAAGACCAAAGTTAAAGTAGTTGTAACAAAAGAGGAACTGCAGAAGTGAACTAATTTTTGAGAGGGAAGAGATGCTACGAAAAGATGACCGGAGCCTGACTTGCCCTGACATTTCAGCTCCTCTAAGACTAGAGAAGCTGGTACAGAAGACCTCTCTATACTAGTGCTAATGCAACGAGGGAAACACTGTTTTTCTTTCCAGACAGCACCTACGCCCCCCTCTTGAGTTTACCCATCAGCCACAGAACTCAGGAAAAACCAGTAAGAAAATAAAACTCAAAATATTGTAGAACCATAGAAGGCATGAGTTCTGGGAGAACAAAGAAAAGCTGGAAAACGGAGCATGTAGGTCACGGTGGGGAGAGTATATGACCAGATGACGCCTCCACAAAGCTTCTCTGGCCTCTGAAGGAGGCATACCATCATCCTCATGGGCTTTCTTGGACTGCTTGAAGGTCCACGCTTTCTCCTGCAGTAGTGTTTTTGGCAAGGCACAGCTGAAACTAGCCCAAGAGTACAAAGCCATTTATACCTGTACAAAGCAAGCAGAGGACTCTGCAGGATAGGAATGACAGTGCTTTACCTCTATTTTACCCAAGTTTAGATGTCTACGCCAAGTAAAAGGGGAAATCAGGCTGTTATTGTAAAAAAATCCACTATTTCTTTGCAGAGAAAAAATATGCTGGCTGGCAGTTTCCTCCTGGGCACAACATACTGCTGCCTCTAGGAGTGTCCTTACCCCTTATATTTCCAAGGTAATGGTCCCTGAAGATGTTGAGCCACTCAGCAGATCAGGAGTGCTTACCTTAAAGGGTGAAGTACACATATATGGAAATACTGTTGGAGATGCACTCATGCAGGAAATGTATTTTATTTATTCACTGATGCACAATGCCCAGTTCATTTTATCCACGATGTTTCTCATCCACTAATCTCTCTCTCCTTCTATTCCTCAACTGAAAAAATTGTTTATACAGTAAGCAAGAAATCTAGAATCCGGTTCATTGTTATTATTCAGCAATATTTTCTTGAGAAGACGACCCTATACCAATTCTGCCATTAAGAATTTCTAAAGCAAACTCCTACTGAGGATAAGCCACTGCCAAATGCAGACAGTTTATCACAGTGGGAGGATATCCTATGGAGTATCAGAGGGACCGCTGCTTAGTTTGATCTTTTCATTGGAAGTAGGAAGAAAGGAGGAGGACCTGTCAGTATAAGTGTGGATAGAAAAATAATACAAAAGGGTGTAGACAAATTAGAAGCGAAGGCAGGAAACAAGCAATAAAACTGCAGTTGCACAAATGCCACTGCATGCACTAAGGGAGTAATACAAAATAAAGAGTTAACAACAAAATAACAAAGCGAAATTTGGAAAGCACAAACGTCCAAAGACACCCAGGAATAAGAGGATAACCTGGATGCAAAGAAGCAATGCGGCAGAGGAGAACTAAGCACCAAGAGCACCTCTGGGCTCTTTCTGCAGGAGCGTTACACAGCGGAGCAGGCTGGCACGGCAACGCTCTCTTTTATGCACTTCTTTTTGCAGCCACACCTGGAATATTGTATGCAGTTCAGGCACTTCATTACTGGAAGATATAAACAAACTGGAGGAAGTCCAGAGAAGTGGAACGGAAATGATTAGAAGCCGGAGGGAGTGATTTACCAAGAAAATTTAAAGTAGCCCTTCACCCGCCTGTAACTTCTCTGATAATTAGAGACGGGAAATGATAACGGCCTAGTTCAAGTCCCCAGTCACGTGCCTTAAGCCCTTTTGCCTTGGGCACTTAAGCATGTGCCTAGTTTTACAAATAAAGAGTACACAAAGATTTTGACTTGATGAAGAGAGTAAGATTAAGTAAGGAAAATAATTTAGGCTACATACCACTGAAATCCTCCCAGGAATGAATTATGACTAACTAAGCCACCATAAAAGATGGAGATTGCGTTGCTTGAAATTTCACATTTTATTGCTGATAATGGAAAGAGTTATTCACATCTGAAGTTTATTTTCCGTGAGACAAGAGGACTGTTCAAAATAAACTGTGTTACCCACATACACAAATCTCTGCAGACTTTGCCACAAGCATACAAGTTATCCTGCCCAGGTAAAGAAACTTAACTAAGCAAATATTTTTTCCCCCGGACTGTGTAAGCTGGTGGAACGGTTCTGAAAAATGACAAATTATATGCCAGCAGGAAAGTAACTGGATTCTCCTAGCTCCTCACACACTGACATTGCTAGGAAGTGATTTTTAGGAAGGCAGCATTTTATGTAATTGTTGAGCTGTCAGCAGGGCTCTACTGAGAGACACTTTAAAAGTCATGTAGACACTGTCAGAGCCTGATCTAGGGAACAGGTGATTACCACTCACACAGATTTTGCATGCAATCTGGAAAAAAAAACCCCAAAACAACCACCACCACCAACAAAAAAAAAAACAACCAAAAAAAAAGCAAATAGCCCAGCTGCAAGCAGCCTGCAAGCAAGCCTGCTGGGGACGCAGCTTGCTATAGAATCCCCAAACAAGATTCCAGGCCAATAGCCATGTTTGGGCACGTAGGATTCCTGAGCCCCTTTACCGATAGGCAAGGCCTCCCAGAAATATTATCTTCAAGGTAACCATGTGCCTCCACCCCCTCTGCACCTAGCTTGCACTTAAAAAATCACTTCTTGATGCTCCAAAGTTCATAGTTCCACTCTGGAGAAATACCCTGGACAGATTTTTAGCCCATAAATGGGGGAGGGGGGAAGCAAAAAAACTTACAGCAGGGGAACAAGATCTGGAACGAGACAGAAGTCTGCAGTGTTTACTGGAAAGTCAGCATTTGTTACTAAAATTGCGTTGGATATGCACATCTGAATAGCATGCTAGCCACGGCTTTTGTTTATGCAAGTAATGCAAGCTTTACGTTACCATTTCTGCAACACTTTTTATAATTCAACATTTACTTGCAACCACGTTTAGATTTATGAGAATGAGATAAGAACTGGCACAAAGTCAACAGGTCTCAGGTTCAGTGCATCAGTGCCTTGATTTTATATTATGATTTTTTTTTTTTTATGGACTTTCTGCAGTACAGTTTTAAAGATTTGGCAGGAGGTAAAACGACTCCATGGTTGATCATTGCTTTCACTACTTACAAGGTGGAACCTATAAGCCTGAGAGTTCTACTCCAGGGACTTTTTTTTTTTCCCCTCTTCCCTTTCTTTGTATAGTATATGTCAAAATGAATCTGCAAATTGGATGAAATCTGTCAAAAAAACAGATTATCACCAGTGGATCTTGTAGGACTACATATAGTTAAGGTTGCCTGACACTTCTCATTTTAAGACCTCATTTTCTATTGCTTGTAACTTTACCACACATTAGCAGTTAGGGCTGAAATTTTCCATGCTGGATGTCTGCCTCAGGCTGAATTTTATTTTGCGAGTGTAAGAATGTATCAGCTAGAAGTACTAAGCTTAGTGCAAAGTAAGTTTGTGAATAAGGGTAGGGAGAAACATGTTGGTTTTCCCCCGTGTTACATTTTTTGCAGACATATTTGAGAAGCTCAAGAGCCTTCACACTTTGAGACAGACCCTTTCAAGCATCACTGCTCTGATACCACAGATGTGCCTTTTGCCATCTCATACATTATCACTTAAAATTATAACGGATCACAGTATAAAACACTGAAAAGTTGCAGTTTGTACGTGATATGATTTGCAAAGGTTTTGGTGGAGGTTGGCTGCCAACCTCCAAAGTTTCCTTCTGCAGAGAGCATGGACCAGGGCAGAGGGTCTGAGCCAAACCCATGCTCCAGCCAAAGGGAAGAGCTTGGAGGGAAGAGGAACAAGGCACAGGTTGCAAGAGCAAAGGGAACCACCAGGAACTCCATGAGGAGAAAGGACAGGAGTTTGGGGAGGTCGTAGACTTGAAAGGAGAAAGGCTCCCCAAAAAAACAGCAGTGGAGGAAGGAAGGAGATGTAGGCAGTGGGATACTGGAGAAACTAGGGAAGAGAAGAGACAGGAGAATCTGACAATGTGGAACCTAATGACTGAAGGAGAAAAAAAAAAAGGTCCAGAGATGAGTGCTGGACAGAAGCAGAAGGGGCAGGGGATGTAGATAGGCAGTAACTGGAGAAAGAGAAGCAGCTCAGAAGAAAACTATTCGGGGACACTCAAGAGAATACATGTCTCTACACCGTTAGGGCTGAATGCAGGAAATCTAAGACTCAGTTCCCCTCCCACCCATCTCTACTTTACAGATTGGAAACTCAAGAAAGGCCAAAAAAATCAAAAGTGTCTACTAAAGTATTGAGCCGGACCTGTCACTCCCACAACTTAAATTTTTCTGAGTGTTCAGCATTTTTGAGAGAGACTGCTTTCCAAGGAGGCTGACAACCCCCTGGTTGAGGGAATAGTCTCCATGTGAGGCAGCAGCTTCCACTAAGGCAGTTGGAGCCGTGTGCTGGTGCTCCCAGCTATACCTGGGATTTCACTTGCGGAGCCCATCTCAGGGGGTGAGCCCAAAATAGGCCTGGTGCCACCTCTACTGCTCTCTTGTAGGCATCGGGGAAAACAGCTGCTGGCAGCCACAGGAACTTACAGACACAAGAAAGACTGTTTGCCCCCCAAGCTACTTCTACCAGACAGCTACACAGCCTGGAGGTGGTCCGTCAGGTGCTACGTAGCAGAAGATGCTACATAGGGCATCCATCCCACCAAGGGATGGATGTCCCACACGCATCCCGTTTCCCCTCTCCCCCTTTGGCCCACATGCTCCTGAGAAGAAAACCGTAAGACATTACAGCAGCTCCACAGCACCTGATAGGCCCTGCTGGTAGAGGAGACTGCAAAATCTCCCTCATAACCTCCAGTTCAGCCTCAGGAGTTCAGCTCAGTATTTACCTTAGAAAATTATGACAACATTAGCTTTTAATTTATGTTCCGTGCTTTTCTAAAACTTTGTAGGAACTTTGCAAGCCCACCCCATAGCTGAATGGAGGCAGGAAAACGCTGCTGTCCCCTCCTCGGCACACACTTCTGCCCACCTCAGCATGGATGCCCAGTGGCCAGCAAGGCCACCTAGCACGATGTCTCACACACGTGAAGCTTGCACAAACGCAAACAAGTAGTAAAACTACTAACTTGAGAAAAAAAAATAAATTTGAAAGCGTCCTTCAACATGAATTTGTCAACCAGTCCAGCAAACTCCGGCAGTTTCTGTACCTGCACGCAGAAACTAAACTACAGCAGCTGGAAGGGACACGCATTACTGAACCATCAGAAAAATGGTCGGGCTGGGGGGAGCTCCAGCGCCGCATCCATACGTCACACTACGGCTGCAACTACACACTCCTGAACCAGACTTTGCTAAATCAAACCATGTTTTTCCTGCACATACAATCACATCGACTTTAATTAGCTAACTGGCTCAGCGGTTTTGATTGTTTCAATTGGGTAAACACGTGACACGGATTGATCTATAATTAAGATGAACTTTAAAGCATCCATGTTTAAGTGGTGGAGCGGACACATTTGTCGCCGCCCGAGGACGAAGGAGTAGAAGTAATACCAAGTTGGAAGAGATCCTTCTCTTCGCTCAGTCAGTGATTGCTGACCTCTGTTTTTCATTATTACTAGGAAGTGGTCAGTTAACCCTCATCATTAAGCAATAAAGCGTGACAGAGAGTGCTGATTAACACACCGCTCACAAATACAGTCAGGCATGAGGAGAAACCCACAGCGGGCTTCTGAAAGTTTTAAATAGCCACGAGTTATGCTTGTGCAAAATAAAATTAACCCAGCTAATCAAGCACTGAGAAGCCATGGTTCTGCTGACCGTCAAGGGCTTCCAGCAAACAAAAGGTACAGTATGCTTACATACCATGAAAATGAACACATATGATAAATATGACCAATCACTGAATAAACATAATAACCTGCACTGCAAATATTAACTGAGAAGTCCACATCTTAAAGAAAAAGTCCACATCTTTGACCAGGTGGCCAAGAAGGCCAGGGCAGCACCCTGGCTTGTGTCAGGACCAGCGTGGAGGGTAGAACTCGGGAAGTGACGGTTGCTCTGTACTGGGCACTGGTGAGGCCTCACCTCGAGCGCTGGGTTCAGTTCTGGGCCCCTCACCACAGGAAGGACATTGAGGGGCTGGAGCGTGTCCAGAGGAGAGCCACCAAGCTGGTGAGGGGTCTGGAGAACAAGTCCTATGAGGAGAGGCTGAGGG
>JAOXJK010000032.1:16477889-16494806 GCA_025774025.1 Xenus cinereus
AGGGTGGTCAGGCACTGGAAGGGCCTGCCCAGGGAGGTGGTGGAGTCAACATCCCTGGAGGGATTTCAGAAACATATAGATGTGGCCCTTCAGGGCATGCTCTAGTGCCTGAGACTGTTGGGTTTGGGTTGTTTTTTGTGTGTGGTTGGACTTGATGATCTCAACGGTCCCTTCCAACCATGAAAATTCTGTGATAGGGAAGCAACAGATTGACTTCGGCCAAGTACATGAGCAGTCTACTATAACGTGCTACGCAGTATCTGTTGCACGGCTGCAGATGACCCTGTTCAGACCCCCGTCCCTCAAATCCTTTTTGACTGCCCTCCTCTGCAGACAGGTTCGCTATTCTACCCCTTTGCATACTCAGCCACGTGGCCCCCTATGTCCCTTAGGTTGAATTTTGGCACCATCTGGATTGTCACTTGTTTTCCTCATGCTCTCAAATGTTTGGGTTTGGTGTTTGTAGACCTATCAGACCCAGAGAGCTGAGGAAGCACCCAGAGCAAATGGGAAAAGCATGGGAGAAATACACAAGCTAAACACACACACGAGCCCGTGCCAGCTCATTCTGCAAGAAAGAAAGGATGGTCCTGAGCACCAGGAGTTTCTTCTGAAGAGGTATACTTCTCTCACTTTAAATTTGATCTACCTTTATTCGTCTTGGCACGTCCCGCTTTAAGACATTACCTTCATGTCTGGAATGGGAGAAATGTTTTCACCATGGCCTGCTCCATGCCCCTTTCTGGACGCCAGAGACCCTTCTCCCCTCTCTTTCTAAACTTTCATTTCCGATTTCAGCTGAAATCTTAATCCGTCCCACATCTGGACGGAAATATCTAAATTCTAAGGAGTTCTCTCACCACTTCAGTCAACAATTTTCATTTTAAGTGAATTTTTTTTGAGATTTCACATGCATATTGATTTTGGATTGCGTAATCCACATAATACGGATTTTGGATTACCCCCACCTGCATCATAGGGCAATACTTCAGATCTGTCTCTGCCTCCTGAATCTGAGTGGGCACCTTTGCTTGTACAAACACACATAGGATTTCCCACTTTCTGCTCTTGGTGGCATGTTGTTCTTGCATCGGAAACTTTTTATTGAAGGCTTCAAGGACAGAAAGAACGGTGACAGTAACAAGGACTTTCTCCCATTCTTAGTGGAACGGTAAAAGAAAATATAGTTAAGTGTGAGAATGGAAATAGGAAGGGCTGAAATGAAAGTCAGAAAGATGATACTGTCCTTCAGTTCTCTATTTCTGGAATGTTTTCTCCATGGAAAAAGGGATACTCAAGAAAGCAAATTTACCCAAATACTGTTCAAAAAACCTGTACTGTTCAACCCTGTTCTGTCTTATCACAGAACTCTTTGAGCATGTACTAATACATATGTTTTGCTTGTGCTTTTATGTCCTTTGCTGTTTCATAAGCTTTCCACGAGTGATCTTTTATTATTAAATAGTCGGTGAAAGATCTCATCCTTGTCATATTTCCTCTTCCTACTTTTAAATGAATAATTAATACGGAATAATTCACAGGTATTTTTTCTAAACTTCTTACATGGAAGCGGATTCCTTCACAAAATAGAAGCGAAACAAGAAAAGGTGTGACCAAGTGCTTGCGCTACTTTCCAAGACCCTAATTTATTTTATAAAGTTGTATGCAACGCTGCTGTATTAAAACATACCCACACCGACTTGTACGAGACGGACTGCCCGGTGCCCTACATTCAGCGCAGAGTACTGCACCATGACAGTGCAGAAGTATAAGAAGGTGAAATATCACTTGGAGTTCTCAAGGCTCCATAAAACACCTGAATATCTGGAATTCAACTGCCTGGCTGCGCGCAGCTTGCGTATGAAGTCATTAACTACCACCCTTCTCACAAACAAATGAACGCACAACCGGATAGTTTTGTTCAGGAATATGGTGCTATCACTGCAGGAATACTGTCCTCCTCTTATTACTAAAAAGACTGCAGCTAAAAGACATCATTTTTAAATACATTAGCGTCTTTTCATTCCCTTTTTAAAATTTTATGAATAGTTTAGTATGCCAGTGCACACAACCTAAGAAGTACTTATTATTATTTTTTCCCAATAGTCCGTCATTATCATTCTGTTGTATCAGAGAAAATTAGCACCTATCACTTACATAATTTCAAGCAGTATTGTTAAGAGTGGAATTTGCATGCATGATATGGTGTATAGGCTAACACAAGTCCATTTGCTAAATCCACGTGGTAAAATGGATGAATAAATAATTGAATGCTTAGCTCCAAATATATAATTATTCTTAGGAAAAAAATTAGAGCACAAGTCTGTGAAAATACATATAATAATACTCATCTACAACTAAATACCCTAGACAAAAAATGGCCTTTCAGAAATGGAATAATATAGTTAGATTCCTAAAATGTTTATAGAAAACTTGCATAAATGCTCAAGTTTTGAAAGTACAGGACTATTGCACTTCTTCCCCAGAGGCATTAGATGATAAATTCAAAATGTTGTCCCAGCCTAATGAAGAAAAGACTTTGCAGAGTACTTGTGCAGAGCACGCAAAAGGTTTGTAAACCTTCAAACTGCAGTTTAAATTGTTCCTGTTAGGAAAAAAAAAAAAAAAAAAAGTTACAGCTCGGTTGCTCTGCTCTGTTCCCACACACAGTACCATACAGCCTCTCCCTAAGAAAGTAACATTAGCTTTTTTAATATCATCCATCACCCTGCTCTGTAATAAGCATCGCTGTTCTGACGTTGCAAGAACTGCTTGCCATATGTCTACTTCCAATACACGAGTCGCATTAGTTATTTGTTACATGTAAAGAAATGAGGGAGCGGGCTTTGCAACAATAAGCCAGAAACACCAAATGCAGTCCTTTTCTTTATCAGAGCACAGCATAAAGCAATTTCCAGATGAAGCAAAATAAATAGTTGGGTAAGAATGAGAAAACTATGCTCTAGTACTTATGCCTGGTAGTACCCAAATGAATGTAAATATGTCATGAATGGGAAATGGATGGAAAAAATTCCACTATCCTGGATACGGTTTTCAGCAAGAAGCAAGAAGAATTAAAGGTAAATGAAACAAGATATAGAAATCTGATACAACTGCATTAATGCTGATAGTACCGACACCTGTTCTGGAAAAGGTGTGAAACATCAAATGACAAGAATTCAAAATATTCTGTTTATCAGAATAGTCAGTAGCACATAAATAGCAACGCCTTTTGTTGGCATCTTGTAAGAACAGTACTAAAAGTTTCAAAGAAACCCAATTTTCTTCTAATCCAATGCTATACTGTTTTTCTGTTTTATGGACATCACAATGTGTTTTAAAATAATGCATCTGTCTTCTATTGCAGAGGCTATTTCCATTTTAGCATTTTTCTCACCCTGTGACTTGAAAGTCAGCCTACGTTCTGAATCTCCAGAATAAATTTCTAAAATATAACCTTTCCACATTTATTTTCAGATGCATTCATTTAGTCCTTTAGAATTTCTTCAGATACTCTTTTCCAGGCAAGAGTCATTGAGCAGTTTCAATAAACACAAAAACCTACTGCCTAAAACAGTAATTCCATTACCACTTTTTGCTCTTATTACTGGTCATCTGGTGCTCCATTGAAGAAAATCTGTAGATGGACCTTTTTTTTTTTTAATTATTACTTAATAAATCAGAAAAAAAAAATAATCTCTTAGGAAGCATGGGAGTCAATCTTGAGAGGCAGAATATCTGAGAGACCACCCTTGATTATCGTTAAAAGGTCATGGCAATCCAGTGAGGCTCCCAAGGATGAGAAGGATGCAGGTGTCACCTTTCTCTTCAAGAAGAGCAAGAATACTTTTTTTTTTTTAAATTATTTTATTTTTATGGTAAGGATGGGCAATCAGGTCACCCTGAGGGGCTGTAGAGTCTCTGCTTCCCCCCCCCCAATTCCTCCAAGATACTCAAAACCCAACTGGGCACAATGCTGATCAACCTGCTCTAAGAAGGAGGGCTGGATTAGATAACCTCCAGAGGTCTCTTCCAGCCTCAGAAATTCTGGGATTACATGAGAACGCTCTCTCATCTGGACAAAGTTAATCCACACCAAGTGGTGCTCTTTCATAAACCTATGCACATTATCACAGCCTTTCACAGTCCTAAAGGCATAAAGTGATTAAGGCGTATCTTCCATATCAAAGAAACGTTATGCCAAATATTAGATGAAGTGTTACACAAGGAAGCTTGAAAAGAAACACAAAGAAAAGAGTATGTTCTAAAAAGAAAAATTATATTGCGAAACTTCTGCAGCATATTCACAAAAAGGCAGTAAATTAACCACATCATAATAATGTGTTTCAGAAAGCTCTGCCGAAAACTCATAGAGGTTCAAAATGAAATACTAAACATGTTGGGATGTACTGTATGAATAAAGATAAGGAAAAATCGATTGGAGGAACCCTAACATAAACTCCATCTAACGCAAGTATCAGTGTGTACTAGTGTCCTGGTTTGAGGTAAAACAGGACCGATTTTCTTTTCAAGTAATTTTACTTTTCAGTCAAGTCTCTTCTAACTAAATAACTCTCTGAAATTATCGTCCTGTCTTTCCGACAGTGTCAGCTTCTAGCAGATAAGGTCTGGTGGTGGAGCTGGATTACAGTCTTCCCACATTCACTTCAGTCAATTCCCAGACCTTGATGCACCATGTGGCTACTTAGCAGCAGGTAGCTTTGCCAGGAAGCGTCACCATCACCAATGTTTGCTGCACGCGACTACCACCCAGGAACCTTGTTCCAGTTGCTGTCACTGAAGAGGGTAAGAAGTCTCAGAAGCCCCAACACCTCAAAACCTGAATTCTGATCCCCACGGCAGATTAACGGAAGTCTCTGACTACGTTATGTCTTGTATCTACACCCTTGGTCTCGCCTTGCCGGAGCTCTAGCTTTATCCTGGGGAGAATAAGGACGGTGAGCTTGGGTGAATCCAAGTCCACACTTGCTTGCCACCAAAAACAAAGTATATAAAGGATTATAGAGATTTAAAAAAGAAAGAGAGAGAAAAAGAGAGAGGAGAGAGAAAGTCAATGCATGAGGGAGTTGAATGGTGCCCTAAAGAACTGGACCGCATCTCCTTTGCCATGAATTTACTTTATAATAATAATCAAGAAAAAAAAATATCACTAATTATCCTCCTTGTTTCATGAATATCCAACTTGAGATCCAGAGTCTGATTTGCAGTGGTTTAAGCAATCATAGCTGCAAGTAAAATCAACAGGAATTGCACTTTGGACATATTAAGTGCTACAAAATGCCAAGTACTTCTGCCCCCTGAGGCCCTAGATATCATAAATCATGAACCCCAAATCAGTGGGTATGTCTGAGCTTCATCTGCGTCTTAACTCCTCGACTGTAAAACAGAGGTAATAACCACTCATTTCATCTCATCTCATATTGCAAGGATAAATTAAACAATGTTTGTGAAGCACTTAGATATTATAGTGATGAGCACCACAGAAAAGCTCTGTAAGAAATGAGTAATTATGTCTTCTGAGCAAGGGATGAATAGTAATCAGCAGTGAAGGCACAGGACCATACACTGAGCAACGAGAAGAATACAAGATATTGAATAGCTGCTCATTAATTGAACGTTATCCAATCTGTTCAATGAACAAGGCAGAGGTCTAATGGAAGAAGTTGTATGTGATTGTGTAATTAAGGCTGAATTAGAAATCATTACATTTGGTATAGATGAACAAAGACCACGCAGGCCATTAGCATTCATTATTTTCATATTTAGTTACGATTTTCCAAACGTGATTTTTTTTTCTCCCCAACATATTTTTAAAATAGCAAACTGAAAAAAAAAACCAAACCAAGAAGCTCAAAACCTGTGAAACCCACCGTTGCACCTTTTAAAGAATCCATATAAAGGAGCAGAAAGGGATGGGAGAGGACACAACCACCTCAGGTGGCCCTGCTACTCCAAACTCTGAAATGGGAGAAGAATGGGTCTGCCACACTGCCTATGATGCAGGACTTCATCAAGTTACTGCTCAGGAACCACTGCGTGGACAAATCCCAAGCCCCACATCATCATCTCTCTTGAAATGGACTGACCCATCTTCCCCTTCTTAGGGCCCTGGATTCGGCAACTCAGCTATGAGAGATGGCACCAAGCAATTGTATAGGTTAAAACCGGGTAATATTTCTGTCTTACAGAATTTCCTCTCGTTAAACAATAAAGACCTGTGGGCTTCAAATTTGACCACAGGCCCTTATTGTTTCTAAAAACCCTGATAAAACTGCCTGAGTCTAAGTCTAGACTTCAAACCTAACAGAGGCACTCCCAACCTTCAACAACCTAAAACTATGCTGAAAAAAGAAAAAAAAAAAAAGGCTGAAATCCTGGCTTCTTTTAAAGCAATGGGAGATTTGCCATTACCTTTTCCCACTCTATTTATATCTGAGATGCTAGCAGATGCCTTGTTCCCTCTGTCTATAACAGACAGATCTGTATGTACATTTTATCTCCTTTTTTTTTTTTTTTGGTCTGGAGACTGTTTTCCCACCCTCTTATTTAAAATGGGATTAGGAGGTACAAAAAGATGTTTTGTTTCTGGCTTTATGTATTTATATATTTATTTTGAGCTTTTATCTATTTAGAACTTCTTTCAGCCACGACACTGCAAAATTCCTTATCTCTAACACTGTTTTGCTGAAGGCACCTTGCAGGATTATCCCCTTTTGGCTCTTAACTACTCTAATGTGAGACTGGAATAGCCTTTTCAGGCTCTAAACCTTGAGGTTTGTAGAAGAGAAGTGCTATTTGCTACCAAAAGTAAAAATTCTAACATTGCTTCGATAAGCTGCCAAGGCAGGTAGATAACAGCATTTTGTAAAGTGGTTTCTCTTAAGCAGCAGTACGATAGTTGTAAGGAGCTAAAGCATCTGACTAAGGATGTTTTATGATATTTGATATGCTCTATACTGTTTGATACAGAAGATCCCGTACATATATTTATGTCTGATTGCAAACTCCAATTTGAATGTTCGTTCAAGTTTTAGTTACCCATTTACAGTTGTATTGTACTAGGCGTTAAAAAAAAGCCAAAACAGCACAGTGTCCAAGAAGCCAGACCGATCACACTTCAATGACTGAGGATTTCTCAGGAGCCAGGCTCTCACTTGAGGGGATTACCAGCAAACATAATCAAGCATGAGGTCACCTGATGGGGTCTGGGGGTATCTGCAGAGGCTTAGCTGGATAGGATGGAGTTATTTCCAAAGGACTTCACTCTCCTGAGCTTTTTTCTAAACTCAAAATGAGAAAATTCATCGCAGGACATCCATCTAACTAGTACAAATACAAAGCAATTCTGCCTTCTGCAAGATGCAAGCACTTTACATCCATTTTTAAAAAATGTGTCCTGTATCCCTGTGAAGATCTGGGCATCTACCATCATTACAAGTGGCATATCCTAAAAATATATTAGTTGGTTCATCTTCTCTTTTACTACTCATACTTCCTTCATTTTTGGAGTCAGACAAACTCTCCAGCCTTACCAGGACACAATATTAACCAAAAAAGACCTCTTTGGCTTATCTTTACAATCAAAGATAACCAAAACATATTATACATCAGTTACTTCTCCTATACTCCATTTCAAAGTAGGTACTTAAACCCTTCTGACTCCTTTCAGGAAAGTGCCCCCCCCCGAAGTCCCTCTTTTTGGTGGTTTGCAGCCTTCTCAAAATATCAAACTAATGTAATTTTTATGCGTTTTCTCTTATTCAGTACAGTTCTTAGTTCAAAATAAATTCTCCTCCCTCTCAGTTGTCTATTCCTCCACTGTGAAATATTTATAGACAGTAATCCTGTCCCAGCTCAGACTCTTTTTGGGTAAGCTAAAACAAGCTGAAAGCATTTAGTCACCTGACATAAGATAAATGATCTGGGGGGAAAAAAAAAAATTAAGAAGCTCTCCTAATGTATTTACTTGACTCTGAATCAAACTGTCTTTAACACGCTGGTGACCAGAAGTATATACAATACTCCACATAAGCATTCCCAGCATCGTTTGCATCATGATGGCGTGAATACTTCCCTGTTTGCTTGAAATACTTGGTGCATCTGAACATATGGATTTTGTATAATTACATTACACAAGTGACTCAGCCTTCTTGGAACTACTACTAAAAGGTGAATTTCTCAAGAAGCACACTGTCTACCTTCCCTACAAGGCATATGGAAAAAGTCCATTTTTTTTTTAAAGAAAAGGAAGTTGAAGTATTCAAGAAAACACTAAACTAACAGCTGTGACATTCGAACTTTTGTTAGCTAAAATATTTGTGGCTACCTTGAATCAGCATGCATTCACAGGGCCATCACACCCCTAGGACGACTCTGATCTACTGGGCTGTTACCCTGTGATGTGTTAAAAAAGAAAACAACTGAAAAAAACATTAGTGCAACTCAGTTCTCCGTCACATCATAAGAATGCCAAAATTTCCCCTCTCTTATAAGGATGCAGAGGGTAAGCACATGAAAGCCTGTGTGATGCCTGAATTTGCGGCGATGGAAGGCCACTACCTAAGATAAACGAAGCTCATCACTTCATATATCTTCCATTTACTGCATACTGCTCTTGTGCAGGCTGGCTATCACCTACTGAATATATTAGTTTGCAGATGAAGCAGTCTAGAAATTAATATTCATAAAACAAATAACAAAAGACAAACAAAAGAGCGCAGAGGAAGAATAGCCACACACAGACCTCCTAGCATCATGCGAGAGTTTTTCAAGGCTAGACAGCAGCCTATATTTAAATTCTCATCCTTTTATTCATCCCTCCCTCTCTACAGCAACACCCGCTTACACGGTAAATAAGTTACAATTAAAAAAATTGCAAATGTTGGGAAGTCCTGGAGGAGGGAAAGAAATTATTAATGCTTTTGCAAAGGAACGAATGCAGATTTTTAGCTTTCTCGATATAAAGTATTTTTTCAGATCATTTTCCCAGCCATTAACCAACCTGTGGTTCTTTGTGGCACCGCAGCTGCTAAACTCGCCCATTCTTTGCTTGTTTTAAAACCAAGACACTGTGTCACCTAGATGGTTCCCAAGCCTACCCCCCTCCTTTCTGAAACACAACTGCAATATGCGTGCTCTATTGGTGCTGCACCCCGCATTTAACATGTGTCCAGTACTTATTTTTGAGCATCAATAAAAGTTTCTCATGCAGGTCATATATTCCAAGAGCCAAAAGGAAAGCTTTCCCTCACACTCCACCTCTCGTCAGCTTTAAAAATATTCAATTGCAATACATGCTCCATCCTTCATTAATCTTTCCTGCTCTTGTGTCACACTTCTTGCTGCTTGGGGTTTTTTTCCCCTTTTTGGGCTCCCAGTGCAAACCTTTCTAAATCCTTCCTCCTACCAGCCTCCTGAACTCCAAGCTTCTAGTAACTAAAGCCAACCAGAAGCAGTAACAGAGACTTCATTTCACTCAACAATGCTGCCTGCCACAGCAAAAAGCAGGAAAAGTCCTTTCTATATATCTATGAAAGCATGGAAGGCTGGTGGCAGCTTCAAACCTACGATGCCTTAATTATTTAAATTTTATTTTACACCTATTAACCATGGCATATCAAGTAAGAGTAGCATCTGCTACATGAATCTGACCAGCTCACTTGCCCTCAGCAGATCACCCATCTGCTTGCTCTTCACCTAATATTTCTGTTTGATAGGTTGTAAAACAGATTCTTGCAATAGGTCAGGAACAGAGTCAACTTCAAATCCCACATACAAATTTCTATGAAAACATATGGACATCTATACTGAGTGATGTCGAATTTAGAGAGGCCACTGACCTTATGAAAGTGGGTAAAAGGAAAATTACAGCCTGTGATGGAAAAACACTGACTCCATTACAGTGAATGAACAGAATAGTGGTGAGTGAAGAACTGTATGTATAATTAATTCCAGTAATACAGACCTACAAAATTCATGGGTGCACACACTGCAAAATGGTGTGGAAAAGGCCTTTCTATAATGTATCAATTTCAGCTTCTACAGCATAAAAAAAATATTGCTTCTTCAAATGATCAATAAGGTAAAACTTTCGTGTTCACCAGTAGTATTTTATAAAAATATGTTATGCTAATTAAGCAAATTCTTCAAGAACTATATATTCCAGCATATTTAAATTCTCAAACCTTGATACCTTTTTCCCCACCTCAATTCAAATGAAAAAAAATTTAGGAGGCACACACAGAGGCTTTTCTGTCCCTTTATTTTCTATTGGGGGGAGTATAGAGCTTTGGGAAGTTCATGGGGAAAACCACAGGAAGATTACCTGTTTCTGAAAAAACACGTTACGCCTAACTTATCCCCTTCCCTCTTGTGTGGCCTTCTGGAAGCGGAAACTCAAGAGTATTTCCAGAAAAAGCAAAAAAAAAAAAAAAAAAAAGAGCATCCCTGGGATATTCTGCATCTGTCCCGTTGCTAAACGGTTGCACGGTGCCTTAGCTTGCCAAAGAACTGAATTTATCTACCACTGAAATTTTCAGGCTGGCAATAGCTCGCAATCCTCCCCGCGGAGGCGAGTTTCTAGAAGGCTGCTGGATCCCTTCGATTATGGCAAAAAGATGGGCCTTGGTGGCCGACAAGGCAGACCGGGAGGTAACCCTTGGGCGACTGGTGGCTCGGACCCTGGATTTTGCAGCCCCCCCAGGGTTGTTTCGTTTCTGTGTTTTTCAGAGCACAAAGGGTGATGAAGAACGACCTTCCTTTTCCGTAACCCTACCTTTCAGGCTGCCTGGGTTCCCACAGCCGCGCCGAGTCCCCACAGATTGCTACACGGGAAATTCCATCCCTTCCACCATTGAAGCGAAGTCTTGGATAACCCGCTGTGCAAACACGCAGCGGAGGTAGGATTTCTTTGTTACTGGGCTGCTCGCTGAGGTGCACAGCACATTTGCTATATCCAGGAGGCCGTTTAAATAAGACGGCATCAGATTAGACTCTGAAAAGCATCCTTCAGCCAAACTTCCCCCTCCCTTAAATGGGCAAATAACAAACGTGCAAAAGAAACACAATCCTAGAAACTGTGGTGGCTGTGTTTCTACCTCAGAGAGGAGGAGAGATCTATGTTTCTGACTTAAAATGGCAGAAATAGCTTTAAGGCGAACTGCCTGGAGCAGAAATCAACAGCAGAGTCTGAAATTTATTGAACATCACATCTTTATATTTAAAAAAAAAAACCAAACAGCAAGCTTCCCTATAACTAATATGATATAATTTGTCAAGTAGCCAAAAAAATCTCCCAGCAAATATGCAAAATAACTGGAAGATGACGGTCATTTTTGCTGTAGTCTTTAGCACCATTTGGAGATGAAAAAATGCCTGCCTTTTCTTACCTTCAAGCCAAGGGAAGAATGAAAGATTAACTTTAGCAACTTAAGAAGAGATATAAATTTTGATTTAGGACAGATTACCTCATACTTGTCTGGAACTTGAACAAATGAAGACTAAAAATGCAAGGCATACGCAAGAACAGCTGTGATTTCTGACTTCAAGCCTGTTACTCTTCTTGGAGAAAGCTGGTTCAGTGGAAAAAGAGAAGACAAGACCAGCCAGGTACCTTAGGTTCCCTCACAGTACAGCGTATTTTCAGCATATAGCTCTATTAATGATCATAAATTAAAGTTCAAGTAACTTTATGATTGGCCATATCCGTAATTTAGAAAATCATAAAATGCAGTTATCCTAGGTAAAAAAGAATTATAAATACCAATGCCTTAACTTTTGCCATGACACCATTCATCAACACTTTCATGGTTAAAGGATTTTAGTGTTTGCGAGGCAGGTCAAATTTATATTAATGACACAATCATATTTCTTCATACCAGACTCCTGCTCATCAAATCAGTCATCAAAAAGTTCATGCTTACTTGACACCAAAATTTTGCACTTGGATAATTTACATCCCTTTAATGAATTCCATCTGAAATTACTTTTGAAATTTCACCAATAAACCCATTTTAATACTTTTTTAGTCTACAGCTCTCCTTCTCATAAATTCATTAGACGTTTCCTGCAAGTCACCAAAATAAGATTCACTGGGAATGCAATTACCAGATGTACCATGGGAGACGCAAGCTTTAGTCTCTTTGTTGTTGTGCACTTTCTTGTTTTTAAATTTCAATGCAGTTGTTCTGTAATAATCCCTCTGTTTTGTAATATTTCAGAGAAGTGCAAAGGAATCGGGACTCAAGAGCTGTTCAAGGTGGGCTGACAACGTCAGCAATTCTAGCCGAGACCCAAGGAGCTGGGAGGTGTGTGCAGCAGTCCCTCTCTCCAAATCCCCCTTCTCTGTTTCCATGCTTTTTGACACAATTTGTCTCCCCACTTCATAGAATCATGGAATAGGTTGGTTGGGAAGGGACCTTTAAAGGTCATCGAGTCCAACCTCCCTGCAATGAGCAGGGACATCTTCAACTAGGTCACTTGTTCTTGTCCTTCCACCTGAACACCAGTTGCTCTCTCCTACAATTTCCATCCCACAATACCTTTTGAAGGACTATCAGTATGTAACTTTTCAAATTAAACTAAGTAAAACTTTCATTTAATCAGCAGATATTACCAAAAGCCTCCTCCTCTTCAAGAAGAAGAGTTCCACTGTTCAAAGAGGGCAGGGAGGTCCATCTGAACATCAGGAAGCGCTTTTTTCATTGTGAAGATGACCGGTCACTGGCAGAGAGGTTGTGGAGTCTCCATCCTTTGAGATATTCAAAAGCCATCTGGACATGGTCCTGGGATCTGGCTCTAAGCAGCCCCGCATGAGCAGGGGATGCTGGACCAGATGACCTCCAGAAGTTCCTTCCAACCTCAGCTACGCTGTGGTTCTGTGAAAATGGCACCGGCTACAGCTGCCGTATGTAGTAACAATTGGAAGAGGGGGCCATTTTTGACAGAATATAATTTCTTGTGCCACCTTCTACTGAAGACTGTTTAGTGCATCAAGTAAGCAATATGTGTGTGTGCATGCATATACAGTGTGTAAAATATAACTGGAAAAATATTCATAGATCTTAAAAAAGTCTATAGAAATGACTTCAGGAATATGGTGAATGAAACTTGAGGAATCTCTTCTATTCTTTTACTACAATCTTTTAGAGAGGGAACAATTCATTTTTACTCAAATAAATTAGCCACTGTATTTCTAAATTCCCCAGAAAGTTGTTTCTATGTTCACAGAGAGAGTTTTACTGTTTTCTTTGTAATAAAGACAAGAATGCAAACACTTAAGAACACAGCTTTAGCTCAGAGCTGAGACAGGTATGCCCAGGATCTACATTTCAGATAGTTCTTCCATTTCGATTTATTTTTTATTTATACCATGCACTTAACTACCCTAGTTTTAAAAACATCCTCATGAACAAATGATACAGACTAATTGCTACAAATATTTCATTTAAACTAGGAAACCTCAGGATGGGGTATTTTACTGGTCATGTGCCCCAACTGAAAAAAAGTCTTTGTTGTTACAAAACTACCTATACAAATTTTTATTCACATTGGTAGTTTCAGAATGTTTAGAGCCAAAACGTGTATCATGTTTTTGCTATGTCCTTTTATGGCTAATACTCTACTTTATGAGTATATACATACACACACACAAAAATCTATCTATCTATATAAAAACAGAGAACTGCAAGCCAAATTTTCAGTGTCTGCATAAAAACAATGCTACTGGTAGCATCAAGAACTCACAGTCATGTTCACACACCACTGGTATATACATGTTTATATAATAATCCTAAAAAATATATTCTAAGCTAATTCAAATCTCTTATCTTCAATTTTTAGGGATGACAAGATTGCTTTGTCTTTCAGTTTTTGAGGGTTTTTTTTTTTGCTTAACTCATTTTCAATAATTATTGATAACTTTTAACTACATTTAAAAATGTATTTCTATGCTGATTACAGAGTAATCTTTTCCTAATAATTCTGGCTTCTAAGGCTTGGAAACAAAGTCTTGCTCCTCTGTTAACTCATACTGGGAATCCTTGGTATTTTTTAATAAATTCCTATAAAGGAATAGGGATATCCATCAGATTATGTCAGAAAGGACATCAAAAGAGAGGGGCATGGTAAACGTAGATATGCAGTACAGTGATTCAAGACTGGGAAGGAAGCTTTCCTGGAAGGCAGTAAGGAGGAAGGAAGATAACAAAAGATGCTGTCCCTTCACAATATCCGCAGGTGTATCTAAGACCTACCACCATCACCACAACAAAAGATATCCTCATGATTCAGAGGCCAGTTTAGACATGGATGTATGAAGACCCATCCGTGATGTGGTATGGAAGCACACGGAGGAAATCACTTGGTAAAAATGAGTAAGGTTTTCCAATTTATGTTTGTTAAGTGACTAAAACCTCAAGGAAGAAGTTAGGGAATGAAGGCAGCAAGGTCAGCTATTGCACAACAGTAAAAGAAAATACTTTCAGAAAAGGGAAACCTTTTCCATGTCCTTATAACTTTGGGAAGTTCATTTCAATTAGATTGACACTATAGATGTCAATCTAATTGATGACAGACAGATAAATAGATTGATAGAGAGATATTATATGAGGTCTTGACCTCAATGACGCACAAGCCCTCCAGGTCTATTTAACAGAGAGCTAAATCCTTATTGCCATCAGCAGCAGATTTAATGATCACAGAAGAAATTAATCACTGCCTCACTCAGTGCACAAGCTGGACACCATATTAAGAGTCTATTTTCTTCCTTCTAGGTTTTTCCTCATGAAAATAAGTAAGTAAGTAGATATCGCCTGCTTCATTAGTGGTTGTAAGAACATCTATTCATCAGCAAAGACTTCAAGAAACCTATACAGCATTTATGTCCTTTGCAAGCCATTAACTCTTTATCAGGTATTGAAAACTTAATTTTTATCACTTGAAGAAATCACTTACAAAGTCTGTAAAGGCCAAACATTTTCTTTTACCCTAAGAACCCAAGTCACAGAAAGGCAACACCTACCAGAGGTCCTGCAGCACTTCCTTCTACTGAGGTGCCCAGGAAAGACTAGCTATACCATAATTAACACAAAATCGGGAGATGCCAGCAAAACACTCCTGTGGTGATACAGCTATCAGAATATAGTCCTCATTGAAAGCCCTAATCCTTAATGAAGAAAACAATCTCTAAGAAAAGCACCACACTCAATTCATGCTTCCTCATCAATCTACCACAGTACAGCAAAGCCATTTCTCTTTTGCTAGAAGATGAAGCAGATGCACTACTGAGTCAAAAATCCCTGGAGATACCCAGAGGGAGATAAATGACCCGAGTGAATTGTACTGTCATATAAGGTTGCCAAAGTATAATGAGACAACCGTATTCATCCTCCAGTACAGGAGAAGCAGGAGTATGTTTACATTAATTGTATCTGTATCCATAAAAAATTACAAAAATTTACTGGGAGGGGTGGAGAAGCAGCCTGATTCAGCAGTGGCATGAAGCAAAACAATGCTTCCTTTAGAAGGTGTACACTGCAAACATCCTGGCATATTCTAAGTAAATTATACCATGCGTATTTGGAGTTCATTCAACTTTTTTTTTTCTTTTCAGATTAACAACAGAATTTTATCAACAGCAGAAAACAGATAAGAGCACATGTATGTACATGTGTGTATACATATTTCTATTAAAAAACCCCAAACCCACGCGTGTTTTGTCTTTTCTTTTTTTGTTGATGTTTTTAATTTTGTATTTTCTTACCTTCTACTGCCCTCTTGAAGAAAACTTTACAGCTGCCACAGGTAACCACCCCATAATGACATCCAGATGCCTCATCTCCGCACACCAAACATACTTTGGAAGGTCTTGAAGATCCAGTTGATACACTTCTCAATGAAGAGCTGGAGTAAAAAAAAACCAAAAAAAAAAAAACAAAAACAAAACAGCTATGAATATTTCAAATCACACTGGCCATAATGCAAAGTTCAATTAAGAATTTATACAAGGTATATTGCTCAAGGCACCTAACAATTAGGAAACCACAACTCTTTCTGGCAGTGCCTGGTTGAATACATGAATTGCTTTAATTAGTAAGTGCAATATTTTTATTGTCTGTTTTAAAACACCCATAATATATCAATGTTAATGTAAGAAGTTACCACAAGGGCAGTGGAATTTATTAGTAGCAGATGATTAAAACTGAAAATAAACAACAAATAAACAAACCACCCAGGCAGCAAACCGATAGCTATAAATTTTCTTTGTTTGTGTGTTTCAAGCCATCACAGCTAAGGAATACCTGTAATAAAACCACTAAGACCACTTTATGAAGTGGGATGCGCTCTCCTGTCCACATTCCTGCTTACCACAGCAGTAGTCCTGGAGCTTATATCTAATATTTCCGTAATTTAGCAGCTTGCTTTTGAAGTAGTTTTGAAGCCTTTTAACATTCTGCAAGTGCAGAAGATTCTTCCTTATGATAGTAGGTGCTGGAAAAGCAGCACTGGAGGTTCAGAAACCACCCTGAATTTTTGCAGGTGGATGCATCTTGCAAACCCAGCTTCAATCATCAACTGCATTCTTAAAAGATGGGGCATATCTGTTGGGTTGTTTTTTTTTTTTGAACCACGACTCTCTGAAGGTATCTTTTGGAAGTATTTTCCACTGGCAACTCTAAAATACAATGCTCTTCAAAAGCAAGCCACATAATATGATGCAGCGAGTATTCTGTCGGTCACGAGTGGTGTCCCCCAGCGCTCAGTATTGGGGTCGGTATTGATCTCTTTAACATCTTCATCAATGATCTGCACGAGGGGATCAAGTGCACCCTCAGTAAGTTTGCAGATGACACCAAGTTGGGTGGGAGTGTCGACCTGCTGGAGGGTAGAAAGGCTTTG
>JAOXJK010000032.1:16497398-16509324 GCA_025774025.1 Xenus cinereus
CCAGTGCCCAGTCCAGAGGCACCATCACTGCCCTACTCCTGCTGGCCACGCTGGTCCTGACACAGGCCAGGATGCTGTTGGCCTGTAGCTGAAATGCTATTAATATTACCTCCTACAAAAGCAAAGTGGTGTTTGTACATACCTGCAAATAATAAAAGGCCAAGTCCAAAAAATATGCTCAAATCATATTGCTAAACCTCAGATTAAGTCATTCTCTCCATGGAAGCTGTTCTTTCTCAACAAGGCACGCGTGGATGGTTATAGCTTTTCCTCCTGAATCTCTCTCACATTCAGGCTGTCATTCCTTTCCTAAGGCCTTGACCACGGTGAACAAGATCCACATCAAGATCTGACTGGTGAGCAAACTACCTCACTTCAAGGCCAGATATCCAATGCTTATGACATAGAAAGACCCTATTTATTGATTTCTTTTGTTAAACCAAGCATTTAATTAATCAGTATAGCTCTAAATCCTGTAATATGTACAGGGAGAAATGTCACACTAAAAAAAAATCACACCAAAACACTTTGAAAGTGTTTGTCATGCATGCTCCAAGTTAAATATTTCCCTTCTCATTAATTTTCCACAGAAACATCCCATAAATGTCTATTAAGTAATCCTAATGCAAACTGGTACGGGGAAAAGTTACAGACAGGCAAAACTTAATAGGTGAAAACTAAGTGTTAAATTCAGTTGATTTTAACAGTTATATACATTGATTTCATTTTAGTTCTTTGTTTGATTATCTTTTTTTTTGCTCTAGATGAGAAGTTTGGTTACAATAATCCCGATTATTTAGGTAATACATCATTCTCTCTTTTGAAAAAATAAAAGAGTTGGTCCAAATAAGAACAGATACCATAAAAAAAAAAAGATCTGAAACCTTACAGTTGACTTCCTGGAGAGCAATTAGCCTACTGCCAAATATTTATTTGAATGACACACTAAATCTGACACCTGCGGGCCACAGCAGGATCGAGTCTTAAACTTTAGACCAAGTGAAAACGCCGTGTTTATGCATTTGCCCAAATCCAAATTAGAGCCTAACCACTATTGCTCTAATATTTCACAGGTTTTTTTTTTAAACTTTCACACAATGGACTATTATTGACCCAGAAAATTTCTTGTGGGCAGCCAGCCACTCTCAATACAAACTTTTAAGTGAAAACACAAGAAATATGAAATAGTGCCACAGAGCTGGTTACTCATCACTGCTTTCAGAAGCCAGTGGTTTCCATAGGTTGATTAGCTGCTACTACTTTCACGCCTCTTTCATTATTTGCAATACAAAAGAAAAAAAAAAAAAAAGCAAACATACACAGCCCTCCATACACACACCCTCGGCAGGATTCAAATACATGAGATCTAACAGCGCATACATATTTTATCACAAGGCTTTTACAGCCAAGGGCAGCGTGGAGCAGTTTAACAATGCCAAATGTATCTTCTAAATGATTTGTAAAATGGTTGCTTAGATGGCTCCACTAACATTTGTCACGTTGTAGGGTATGTGATTAGGAATAAGCCTGATTTATTATCCTCAACAGTGCAAATGCTGGCAGTTAAATGCTGACCTTGACTAGCCATTGCCATCAAGCTCATTTGTGTCTCTGCAAGTTGGCTTCAGTAATAGTTATATGGAGAATTAATTAGAAATAACAGATTTTGTAAAGGAGAGTCAATAAACCTACAGATAATCCAGCATTTTAAAAGCTGATTATATAGGTTATTATGCTTTTCAAACCAGATGTCATACAGGAGCACAGTTTAAACAAACGATGCCTCTCTGATGATAAAATGAAGCACTCCAAAGAAACATAAGCCACAATTATGAATCCCAAACTCATTTGTTCCAAGCACTTTTATTATTATGAGATCTAGATGAGTCCTTTTTAATTCCACATCATTGACTTTTCTTTTTCATACAGAAATTTTCTAGTAGTAAAACAAACAGAAAGAAGCTGGGTACACCTCAATTAATAAAGTTATGCAAAAACAAAGGTAAAAAGAAGTTGAGATCAGGATCATATTTTCAAGAAAAGAAAAAAAAACCTTTAAGAGGAAGAATGATCAGGCGATTCAAGATGCAGAGACTGCCAGCATCTTTCTTCTACCCTGTCATCTCATTTCTGAAGGGTAACCTCCATCAAGAGTCATCCTCTACTGGGGATGGGATCCTCTACTGGCACATGAAAACACGATATTAAACTTTGCACACACAGATACCAAAACACACCTTCCTGTGGTCCTTCACAACCATGATATCATCGGCCTGGCTGAGCATGGAGACCAAACCTTGGTCTAGCCCACCCTTCCCACCCAAGCAAGATGGTCAGGAGGCGGCTAAGAGCTGACCAAGAAGCCAAAGAGCTGACCAAAGAGCCCCTGGTGCCACCGAGCCAGTCATGTCACTGCAGGAGCACACCCACATGCTTGGTCCTCACCAACCTCCATGCAGCAGGCCAGACGATGCTGCCCAAGGGAGACAAAAACTCCCACACTGAGTATACAGCTCCTCACAATCCAGCACTAAAATCAAGAGATTGATTACCAAGTTTATGCTACCCTGGAAATATACTCTTTTCCTCCTCCAAATAGCCCCCTGAATTCTTCCTGGTTTCCACAGCTAATCTCACGTCCCCAAGTGCTTCCTTTGACTTGTCACTTCTCTAGCAGCTCTCCTTGTACCTTCCTTTCTGTAACTCATCATTCACTCAGCCATCACCATAGATGGCATAACCATCTCCTCTTCACATTAACTCCGTTATTTTTGTGCGTGTTCACATAAAAACAACAATTTCACTGCCCAGGATAACCTACTAGTTGTTTAGAAAATGTTACACTGGCTGTCCAATAGATTATTTGACCACCACACAATGATGTTGGTCATAACCTCCAGCGGCAGCGTGTACCATCTCCCAGATTTTGCTCCATGCTGCTCGTTTTAATTGTCAATACTAAGGCTTGACCAGTATCAGTTTCTAAAAAAAGTTTCACTGCAGGAGGGCACCCTGGCTCTCTCATATAACTACTTGCATAGAGCAGATCAGCAGACTGGAAAATGGTATTTCTTAAATGTCAGACTGTATAAACCAACCTTCTCGTCAGCAGACCAAGAAAGCACGGAGAAGCGAAAAGGTGCAGGGATGAAAGGATCCGATTTTTGGCAGAGAAGGCAGCCACATCGCACCTCATGAAAGCTGGGCTGAGGGAGGACCACTGAAACCAAGCCACCTCCGAGCCTCAGCAGCAACGCTCCTCCATGTAGACAGAGCCACGTTTGCCCTCCGACCCTTGGCAGAGAGGCATAAAAATCTCTGAATAACCTAGCTGCCAATTCCAAATGCCAATTGAGTTTCTCGGGGCATTATCCTGCTCCTACAGAGACGAAGACAGACATTACAGAAACGGTTGTGCTTCCTCGGGTAAAACATTGAGTCCTATTTCCAATAGATACCAACCCTTACACCTGCAGCCTTTGAAAAAGGCTATTTTTTTTTCTTAAGATTAACCCTTAAAAACAAACAAACGAAAACTTTAAGACTCAGAAGTCTTGAACAAAATGTAAATATTTTAGGGAAGCTGTGTACTTTAGCGGATATTATGGATGATAGACACCAAGCATAATATCTGAAGCAGTGCACACTTAACTCTGACATCTGGAGTATTGTAACAGTGCATAAGTAATAAAAGTGGTTAGGGGAATAATTAATTTTTTTTTAAATGTCTTCTTTCTACAAGAATAACAAAGATAACAATAACATCCACTGAAAATACATTTTCAATGTGAAATATTCAGGAAATTCAATTAAGGAAGAAAAACAACCTAGAAAATAGTATCTTCTTGTGCTATAAATCAATTCTTTATGAAATGTCCCAAACTTCAGGATCCTGAAGCTCTTACTTGTATTACCATTTATTCACTTTTGTTTGTTTTGTTTCAGCTAATGATGAAGAACTCACGAAATTGAGTGTTACTTGCTATAATTAAAAAAAAAATGGACCAGTATCTCACCAAAATAAACTTACTTTTCCGCCTACGACTTTGACAATATCTTTTTAAGAAATTTTTAAAAAAGCCCAGACAAATTCAGTAGCTGTGATATTACATTTAACTTAGTGGTTACTCTCAATTATTATTTTTTTTTAAAGCACAAAAATATTCTATTCCAAGACAGAAAACTTTCAATTGTTTGAACTTCAAGACCTGCAACTGTAATACAAAGGTATATAGATTACAAAATTAATCCAGTATTTATACTTCCCCCCCCCCCCCAGGAAATGCTTGGTACAATGAAACATGTAGAAATCAGAAAGGAAAGTGCATTTAGTTAAGGGAAAGCAAACTGAGAAATCACGTGGTTTCTTTCCTCAGCAACTCCAACTTTCACATGAAGTTACTACTTTATTTAGCAATGCCTAAGGGTGATATATCCCACTTGTACCTGGATCTTAATTATGGAAACAAGCAAACTTTGACATGCACTGATAACAGAAAAGGCTCTACATTTCCTCCCAAGCACACACACCCCCCCACCCGCCAACCTTAAAAGATTCGCTCAGAATTTTAAAAAAGCATTTAAATTGTAGTGTTTATTCTGCAAATAGAAGCTGATGGGTTCTCCTGTGCTGTAGTCACCACCGAACAGGTTCCTCGATTTAGTTTAACCTTAAGGCATATGTTGATTTTACAAAATGAAGCAAGCGTACTAAGCTCCTTCGGTTTCCATTTACCTCGGTGGATGCTGACAGGACCCAGCATTTTCCTCAACCCAGCCGTAAGCCTTGACTTTTCCTTGACCTTCTCTACTGGAATCTTTTGGTAGCAACTACTGTTGGCTATCCAAATTTTTACCTCAAAATAATCTGGCAAATACAGAAAAATATAAACTTAAGTGCAAACAAAAGTGCGTTCTGGTGGACTGAAACCGAGGAGCACTTATCTCCTAGGGAAATAAATCTACTTTTTACCCACTGATCCAGAGATCAGAGAAGTTTAACATCCTCCTAATATTCTTCTGCAATGCACTTTTTTTCCTCTAACTACTGCCACAACGTACCAAGATCCAACTGCCCCAGGGAAATAAAATTTGCTTGTTCTGAATATATATATATTTTTTATTTTTTTTTAGTACATAAATATGATAATCTATTGAAATGGAGCGGCTAACCTAGACAGGAGTTTCCTACCAGGAGTAAACCTTGAACTTTGGAAACCAGAGACCAACAGTAAGCCTCACGGCGCATTTTGCTCTAACTTTTCATATTTCGTTCACTTATAGAATTAGTGCAGTTTAAATGCATGCAGTGTTGGTATTTGCGCTGCTGATTCTAAATTGCCATATATTGTACGGCAAGATAAGGCAGGAACAGTTTATCTGAAAAATGATCTAGTTAATTATTGAAAGTCTATTGGGGGGGTGGGAGGACGGCAGTTGGTTTAACTCTTTCTTCTCCTGCACCTGCTCACCCGCCATGACCAAAAGGAAAGAGACCCATCTTAAAAAAAAAATCCAGTTTTTTCATAGCACCGTCTCATCTTCCACCCCTGAAAAATGTGTAAACTAATTATGTATCCTGATCACTCTCATACGAGAGCACAGCAGTGTTTACTCGGTGAGGCTCTGCTGCCTTCTTGGTCAGCAATATTTTAAAACTGGTTTACCTGCTGACGAGGGCACCAGTGGGAAATCATTACCATGAGGAATTGCAAGCAAGACAAGACTGCCTGACTGTTTTGCTCTGCTATTGAGGATTTCTAAGACAAGGGAAAATTGAACAATCGGGGAAGAAAAATATACATAGAAGTGAAATGCAGGGAGATGCTAGCAGCAATAAGAACTTCTCTTTAAAAACCCACCTCTTTTCACATAAATCTCACTATTTTTTTCAAATTCTTCCTTTAGAGTCTAAACAAGCAGTTCCTAAAAATACCTGCCTTTACTTGAAAACCTTATTTTATGAAACCCTTATTCCAAGAATGACATTGATGACCAGAGCATTGACCATTTTCAACCTTAAGAAATGTCCTTCTGTTGCTGAGACAAAAGTCTACCTGGTATGCCTGGCAAGGGTTTGGCCCCCTAAGTCCTAAAGGAATACCTGTATCAAAAATATTAGTTTATAACAGAAGCATCTTGGTCCAATTGTATGCACTTGCCTATTACAAACTATTTGCTTTATCTTCTGAGTGCATGAGAGAAAGCCATCACACCATTAATGCTCTAACCACACAATCTAAAGTTTACAAGAGTTCTGTAATCATATTAAAATAAAATAAAATTTCATAAAAGCAAAAACTAAACTGAACCACCATCCCCAGTCTATTGGGGATTAAAATACCTCAACAGAAAAACCTCCAGAGTAACCACGAAACCATAGGGAAAAAAAGTGCACCAAAGCACAAAAAAAAAAGTTACCATGGGAACAAAGGCTATTTTCCAACTTGTCAAATAAAAGCCCCAGTATGGCAGACCTTCACTCATAAGAGCAATCCCACAGGCTTTGAAAGGCAACGTGTAATTATTGCTTGAGCCAAAAGAATCTAATGGGTGGATGGAGGGGGAGTTTGCCCTTTCAACTCCCTTGTGCTCTCCCACATCCAACAAGACAAAATTAGTATGGATGGTGAAAGCATACTGGCATCACGGTACCAGCGCGTGCTATATATTACAATTCCACACAGGAACAGGAACTAGCAGGAGGGAAGTCTGCACAGCAATCTAAACTTCATAAACAAGGGGTAGGGAAAAATGCAAGGCAACAAGACAGCTCACAATATTATTTAGTATGAGTTACCAAGGCAGAACTGAGTCAAAGACCCAAGCTCATAAGCGTATCAGAGAAATTCCTGACACCAACAGACCTCGCAACGTGCAGTGAGCTCTGCGCCCGTTTGTAAAAGGAAGGTTGGAAAAATAAATAATCCCCTGAAGTTGACCTTACTCATCAAAAGGCAATAATCCTTAATGATGTTAGGCACAGTGATTTATGTTTAACTGGAAGATTCCAGCTTGGCACTTGTTTCACATGATACAGTAAAAGCCGAACTCCAACTTCTACCACCATCTCTGATTAACAGATATTTTAAAAGGCAAATAGTCACATTATTGTGAAATCTCTTCTGTGACTTCTAAAAACACTATTTTAAATAATGAAGGTTTCATTTTAACTAACATTATTCCATTTTAAGAAATTCAGGCTGTTCATGGTGTTTTAATACATACAATTACTACTTGATATAAGAAATAAGAAGACTCTTGCAGCTCTAGGTTGGAGAACTACGCAGACGTTGGAGCAGCTTGTAAATTTGTCTTTTCCACCTTCCTGGTCCCACTGGCCCAATAAAACATCTTCCTAAAACTAGAAGGTAGAAAAGCCAGGATAATTTCCTCTTCTATTTCCTTTACCGTTCCCCTCATCACGTTCACGTGCTTTTGCTACCTTTTGACAACGCAATAAAAAGATAGTTTTGATGTGTGAGGAACATCCAGGGGTTGCAGAATATGCCTACATTGAGTAGGCAATACGGGGAAGATGGATGTGGGATTCACACCTGTCAACTTCTGGGAGAAGGAGAAAAAGCAAAGAAGGAGAAATGGGATAGGAACAGGTATTCAGGCAGACCTTCACGTGGCCTACGAGTGGTGAGGCTGGCCCTCGTGCTACAATCCCTCATTCTTCTCACTGTGGCTTCTTTGCTTGGCCAACTACATCTCCAGTGGGCTTTGCCTGTGCCTATCTGCAAACACCATCTAGCCCAGGACTCACCTCCCAGTCTGACTCTCAGGATTCTTACCAACAGTTTGCAATTGGATTTGCTCCAACACTTTCACAAGTTCTCTAGCCATCGTTTCTTCAAACGATGTATCTAATATAAAGGTGCCACTCTAAGGCTGGGAATGAAGAGCTGATGCCTTGGAAACACACTGAAACCCAAACCCATCACATATCAGCTTTAAGTTCTAGGTGTGCAATCCCATGTATAACCTGGTTTTCAAATATAACCCATATATTATGTTTCTTCACCAGCACACTGTGAAGTTCCTCTGTTGAACTGTTCCCTATAGGCCAGCCTTCCGTAGAGGATTCTCTCACATTTTCATAGAGTATTCACCAACCAGAGTGAAATAAGAAAAACACTTCCATTTTCTGTTCAGTGCAAACAAGTAGCTATGCAACTCTTCTCCTGCCTTACATTCAGGAGACAAACATCTACCCTACTCACGTATTTGGTGGAGCTGTGTATCACCTTGGTCTAAAATGACCAGCTGCTGGTAAAGGGTTCTGTGGTACCTTTTCAGAAAACACACTGATACAAAAATCAAAGTTTTAAAAGTATTCTGATCCCAGTCCAACCTGTGAATTGTGAAACAGCCTTTTCAGGCTTCATACCTGCTTGTAAAAATTGTGATTACCAGGGGATGTAAGTAGCAGCTCCGGTTCAGACAGGGACATCACTTCCCACTTGTCCCACCCCTGCTACACAAAGTGACAATCTGCAGAGATGCTTAGTTTTATATTTACCCCAAGGTAAAGTACAGTCACTCTCGTTGGTGGTGATATTGTTGATTACTGCATCTATTTGTACACTTCAAGTCCTTCTGCCTTCCCCTTGCCCATAGCTTACGTGAAGGGTCAGGCAGTATGGGCCAAAAGAGAGATACTTTAATGAGTATTCAACAGTCCTAATTCTCATCCTACTGTTGAAGAAGGAACCCAGGTATTCTTTCCATCCTTCTTCCTAATTTAGAAAGCCAGGTAAACCAAACAACTTGGGGGTTGGAGAAAGAAAGAGAGAGAGAAGAAAGATGCGAACCACTCATCTTTGAAGAGCCTTTCCCTCTATTTTCTCTCTTGCCAAAGAGCTTGTTTTGAAATGGACGCATAAAAAAAAGATGTTTTGAACTAATCATCACCATCAGCAGTTAGAAAGACACTGCATACTTGCAGCCACAAGAGCAATTAAGGAAGACAGTATTGCTACAGCATCTGATCCCACAGTTCCAGCATATACGTAACCTGCGTACGTGCAACCGCACCAATTGCACTCATGCTCTACGGCTTTAGAGTGATTCACAATTTTTAATTTTACACATCCCTTGGGTTTGGGTAGAATCACATCTATTTTAGACACCAGGAGATCATGACAGAGGAATGGCTCAGGTCACCAAACAAAACAGCATCAGATTCAAAAATGCAGTTGTTCAGAGCTCGCTACAAAAGTGAAGACTTTCGAGGAGAAGTACTATTGAACCTTAGAAGATACAGGTTTTAGAAACTAGATGCACAGTTAACACTGAAGAATCACTTTTAAAATCAACAATAATTACATAATAGGAAATCTCTGCTCCCATTAACTAAATAAAAATTCTACCGATAGCCTGTAGAAGTAGAAGGTAAAATCAATTGCATGTCTATTTTAAAAATATTCCAAACCCCAAGTCCTTTCAACTCCCCTTTCCCTAATTTCACAGCAAGTGTAACCGCTGACACGTAATAGAGTTATATCGTATTAAATAACTATAGATTTTAACTTTTAAATCAATTAAAATACCCCTCCATTATATGTCAGAGTGACAAGTAATAGCCTGCTGAGTGCCATGGAAAATTTTGGTCAAATAGCAGATGAGGGCTGCAATCACTGACTGATACCTAGAGCAAAGGCTTTTGGTAATTCTCCCACAAGCAATCACAATTGCTGACAAAGTTCAAATTTGTCTTGACAGGATTGTCAAGGCAAACTAGAAACGTTCACAATTGCAAGTCAAAGAATTCATTTTTATTCAGCTGAAACTCACTCTCCTGCTCACATACTAATGATACACAGTACTGTACCCACCACTCTCTCTGGCTGAATAGCTGAAAGCCGTGCAGCAAAGACTAAAAGAAAATGGGACTATTAAAGGAAAACACAGACCCAGGGAGTTATGTTCTGCAACTAACCCAGCCCCAGCTCCTCTCCTAAATCCTCTGCTGGATACTGCCAAAACTCTCTTGCAATATATAGCAGGCCTTGATTTTGGAAGGCAGCTTCCATTTCACTTCAGTGGGAATAAGAGTTGGTACAATAATTAAAAATACCACCGTCTCTCACGTTTCCGGAAAAGGACGTTTAACTGTTTATGCACAAAAGCACGTAACCGAAGAGGCAAACTGACAGTTGAGTGTCCATAATTATGTGCTTATGCATAAATTTACACAATTTACATCGTAATAAAGGTGTATAGCAGAGTGAGCAAACATTATTACCCGCTAAGCCATCGCTCCCCAGGTCTCATTTCTGCAGCCTGTCTGTGGCATGGAATTTGAATTTTCCATAGCAAGGACCCCGATATTTACAATCATCGTTAAGCCACAATATCACTCACTGACACAAGCAATTAAAACCAAGCAGAAAGAACCCGACGACACACATTCTTTGCTCCATGAAGCAATTTCTGCCTATTCTAAAACAATCTGCTCCCCCAACCCCCGCTGTAGCTGCCGAAATTATTTCTGCTACAAACAGGTGTGCAATACGCAGCGTAAGCACTTAGGGAAGAAAGAGGACAACTCAATAAAGAGTAAGTTTCGAGGACCCAGGGTTTCAGACCTTGCAGCAATCACAGCGCAACTTACTACATGGCCAGAGGATCCAGGTAGCCCCTGCCTATCCCCACTTACAGCCCTTCAGGCCACTCCAGGCAGCTCCCGCTCACAAAGCATTAAGAAACCTACAAGTTCTTCTTACTTCCCTATCTGCTTTCCATATTCCCAATTAACACGCACAAAACAAAGCAAGTGCTGAGCTCCACAGTATATGAAAGTGGGTTCACTGTTGATTTTTGGTTGTTTTGTTTTGGTTTTTTTTAATTATTAAGTTGTTATTCAGGAGCAGAAATAATGAAACTTTGTTTTCCTAAGGCTTTCTCCTTCTTGCTTGCAACCTCTAGCAGGAGAAAAATGCAAACTACCACCTTCCCTCCAGTGGGGGCACTAATTGGGTGCCTCTCCTTATTTTAATGTCACTTATTTTAATGGAACTGGTAAGAGATAACAGCTAAAATTGAAAGAGGTAATAGCTACCCACTGTCAAATTTAGCTGAAGTTGGCTGACATTCAAAACTTATTAGGTGGGAACACATAGACAGCTTGGTTACATAAAACTTAATTTCCTTAAGGCTCTGTCTAGGGTTCTGCCGGACTTGCCACCATAACCAATAGTTATGTAGGAAAAAGTGCTCAAAAAGCTCTCCTCGCTTTGGAACTTTGGACCTTCCCACATCCTAGCGTATTTAAAAAGTGTCACCTACTTAATTAAAGCAGGCAATCCCCCCCAAAGAAGAGCCTGCCCTCCGTCCCACCAAGCGTGTCCAAATGCACCCTGTGAGCCCACACAAACCCTTCTGACTCTCCTTCTCATCCCTCCAGGCTGCCACCTCTTCCTAGCATAGTCCACAGGTCTCCAGCGTCCACCTCACCGGCACAGCGGTGCCACCTTCTCCCTCGTACCCTCCAGGTCTCTTTGGGGGAAAGGGGCCGGGGAGTCCCACTTTGTGACAGGATTGAACATTTGATTTAGCTCATTCAAAACTAATTTAATCATCAGCGAAACCAGCATTTCCAAATCTCGTTGGCAGCCCTCGCCCGAGCTCATCTGAGTCAAGCTCACTGGTAGCTGTGGGGCTGGACCCACAGCCCCTCAACTCCTCTCTTCGCCCCCACCAGGAACGAAGAGCGAAACCCCCCGCTCCTCGGCTCGAAGCCAAGCAGAAGACTTAGGCCCAAACGGATTGGATACTGCTCCATTTCATACTTCTTTTTTTTCTTTTTTTTGTAATTCATAATGACTGAAGCAAAGCATCCCCTTCCTCCAAAAAGAGCACACACAAGACAGCGGGCCTGTCCTGTTGCACGTCAGACACGGCGCTACCAACGGTACCT
>JAOXJK010000032.1:16524527-16534565 GCA_025774025.1 Xenus cinereus
AGGGGTTCAAGGCCAGGCTGGATGGGGCTTGGAGCAACCTGGTCTGGTGGGAGGTGTCCCTGCCCAGGGCAGGGGAGTTGGTCCCTTCCAACTCTAACCATTCTGTGATTCTATGTCCCCTCTGGCCCTTCACACCTTGCACTACCCTGGGGGAGTTTGCGGGTCCCCACAGGTATGTGCACACAAGGTCATCTCCAGCAACTCCCCTCTTGCTAAGCACAGATGGAGGCACTCCAAGAGCAGAAGACTATTTCTGCCAGCCAGTTCGCGCTGCTGTTGCCTGTCCCAGCTGAGATGGGCCACGTTCCTTTGCTGCCAGCCCCAGGAACGGCTGCTGCTGCTAAGGAGAACCAGCAGCAACCCTCCCTGCCAGCACTGAGGGGCTTTGTGCCCTGTTACTGGCAAGGACAAACTTCAGCAGTCCAACACTAGACCTCCTTCTTCTAGGGAACATCAGAAACCTTGAGGGTCTGCTTCTTGGATCAGAGGAGCTGTAATCTTTTTATAACTAGTTAAATGATGTCATATGCTCATTAGCTTTCCAGACTCTATTTGGAAGGCAATTTTTTTTTTTATTCTCTTGTTCTCTTTTTTTTTTTCTTGACTGCTTAGTTTTTATTCAGCACGAGTGCTCTGCTCTGAAAATACTGCCAAAGGTTTTCCACATTCTCTGCACAGCCCTCTAACTGCATTGCAGAAAAATAAGACTCATATATACACATTCAACCTTGCTCCTCAAATGTCGTTAAAAGTTTCCTCTTTATAATTCAAGTTCCTACTGGAAAAAAAATAAGTTGATAATCTACCCAGAAATACAATTCTGCATGTTCCTGCACCGAGCCAAAACCACAGAATTTACTGCCACAGAAAACATAGAAGTAAAATGAATGAAAAGAATCTATCATTTCTTTCTTCAGTCTCTGCTGGGTCATTGCAGTAATCCAGGAAAAGAAATCTTCTGAAACAAAAATTGAAGAAGCGCTAGATTCAGTCACAGTGCTTCAATGCATAAGAAGTGCCTAGTCACACAAAGCCTTTAGTAAAATTAAAAAGCAATTATGAAATGATACAGAAATTACCTTGTTCAGCTGGGATTAAAAATATTAATCTTAGGTAGGATGTTAGGAAAAAAAAATATTAATAGAACAATCACTAAAATATTCTGAAATTCTATTTGAGAGGGCTGTATGGTTGGCCAGTATGAGTGTCTGAACTGTTTCATTACGTGGTTTGCAAGTTGTATTTAGACAACTGAGAATACAAACACGCTCTCAACTTTTTTGACCATACCCTGATGATCCAAACTACGCCAGAGTAGCTTTTTTTCTGATGTATTTTATTAAAATAAGTTAAACAGATACTTCTCTCACTGGATTCTAATGAATGACACGTCTGAACTTCATCTCTTCCCTATTTGTACCAGAAGGAAAGAAACTAGCAGAGAGGTTATCTCTCTGTGATAGCACTGAAGCTCTTCCATGCTCAGCAGAACTGGTTATGAAACTGGATGAGACTCCACGGTTTGCACAGTCCTACACTTTACAAGGAAAGCCCTTCCATAACTTCCTAAATCCTATTTAAAACTAATCAAGTATTTTCATCTTATTACTCCCATTCAGAGATGTTTCTGAACCGTTGCCTCTCCCATGACTAGAAGCCTTTTAATCTCCAGGTTGAAGTCCCACAACCCAAGCTATATGCACTCATCCTTGTTCCAGCATTATTCTTCGTCACCTTAAATTAAAAAAAAAAAGTTAATAAAAAAAGCCCCAAACTTTACAGGACGGTCCTTACTCCTTCTAAAAGCCTTATTTAAAAACAAACCACACACCCACCCCCCATAACCATACGTTCTCTCAGCCTTCCTTTTCCTCAAATAGATTATTACCTGCTTTACTAGTCTCGAGTCATAAGAAGTCTGCTCTTCTCCTGAGCTTGCAAGTAGGATGTGCTCTCTGGAGCACTGAACACTGCTGTTAAACATCATACAACCGCCCCTGCGTGGATCTTCTTATTTATTTTCAGAATGTTACTTCTATGTGGTCTAATGGCATCCCAAGTCTTCCTCCTTCACACTTTCATAAAAATAGTACTGCTCTACTAAAATGTGCTCCCTTAGCACAATGTTGAGGATTATCGTCGCCACACAAAAGGATCAGAGCCGTGTACAGGCACTGAATATCTAATTATAGAAGTGGGACAAGGCTCAAACGCAGGAAATGCAAGATCATGCATTTAGTTGTTCTCGACTTTCAGTTGTTGCCATAAACTTGGGTAGAAGAAAATGACAAGACAAAGACCAGTTCTTATCTACTAATAAGCATTCTCTGGCACAACCGATTTGTGTCTCCCTGCGAGACAGCTGTAACCCAACACATCTCTTATTTTTTTAATTCGCCTTTAGTTTAAAGTCACATATTTTCAGTTTGTGACTCTACCAAAGGGTCCACTGAAATTTAATCTTAGCCTGGTATGATTACTTTTGGCAAACATTTTATTTCATTTACTTTGCATCTACCCACTTTTCTGATGAATGTTATTCTAGTGCTTTGCGTCCTACAGATCTCGGGTTTGTGGGCTTGCAGGTATGTAGAGCAACACGTTCTGTTTCTCAAAGTTCAATATTTTATGGTAAAGGTTCCTAATGAAATAAAGCTCTAGAGGAATTTGAAACCTCTGCCTTCGGTCCAGGGTTGACCAAAAAGAAAAAAAGAGTGGGTCCACTGATTTTGATGCAACACTAAGGTCTCCGCCAACAAAGATCCCTAAAACTTTCTCAGGACACAAATGGAAGATTAGTCCTAGGAATTACCACAATTATATTTTATTACTTGTTCAAACATAAATTTTATCCCCTGGAACTTTTGCTTCCAAAGAAATTCGGTAATAAAGAACTTCTTTAGAGGTTATCAAAACACATATACATTGCAACAGCTTCACTTGCAGCTGCTACTCACCTGAACAAGAAACACAACATTTCATTAACTTTGTTCTCTAGTGAAGAAGATGTGTGAATCACACAGGAATTACTTCCCTGGTTAGACACACTTTTTTTTTTTCCTCTCTCTCTGTCTCCCCTCCATAGATGCAAATATATAATATACCAGGGTCTGAAATCAGAATGAAAAAACCATTGCAGGAAACAAGTTTTCAGACAGTGAATTCTGAACAGATGGCTTTCTAGTTCATACAAATAGCTGTGCTCGTATGTGTTTTAAGAGATCTACAGCAATGTATGTTATGCTCAGGAAAAGATGCAGTAAAAGATTCTACCACTTGACTGACTAAATTAACTCATGCCCGGGATTTGTTTACAAGCACTCTTAAACATTATTAACAATTGCAGTTTAACACTGGAAGTACAGGAGGTGCAGTGCACGAATGGCAAAATGACCATTTTTTTTTTCTAGTTTTCCCCGTGCGGGATAGAAACTCGATGAGTGGAATCACCTTTTGGCTTCAAGGGAAAGTATTCTCACTTCCTCTTTGGCACAGTTTTTTTCTCCGTCATCCAATAAAATGTTTATGCTAAAAATATACATGAAATGAGATAAAAACATTGCAAAAAATGAAACAGGAATACAACATCCGACGAGGAAGAAAGATACGGTTGAAGCATGAATATGTTGCATCCCCAAAGTCGTTAATTTCTCTATCAGAACCAAGAAAAGCTTAGATTCGGCGCGCATAAAAAAGCCGCATGACCTCACTCAGAAGGAACGAAAGCAAGGATAAAATTTGAGAGAAAGCAACTTTCTCAGCGTAGCAGTGAGCTCCAGCCTTGGATTATCGTCGTTTATCGCGAGGAGGGAAACCAGCCAGGTCTAGCTCTGCAACTCACAGGACGCAGACTAGCTCCATCTTGACGGCTGGTTTTAAGTAAGTGACATTAAGGAAGTTTCATTTCGAAGAAAGGGAAAGGACAACGGCTCCTGGTAAAATTTTAAGGTAAACAAAAAAAAAACCACCAAAACCCACCCAGCTGATTTTCTACGCACGCCCCCTGCACCTGGGAAGCGCTGGGGGTTTTTATTAGAGTCAGACAAGCAGGGAAATGTTATGCCCCACTTTCTGCAAACCCGTTTCTGAACTATTCAAAGCAAATATTTATGTTTCCTCGGGAAAGTTTCTGCAATATTCAGGAAAGAAAGAAAAAAAAAAAAAAAAAAAGAGAAGCAACTCAACACTGACTTCATGCATACAAAGCAAGTCCTGGAGAGGCGTATTCCCCCTCCCCCAGCTCCTTTCTGTACAACCGGATTTGTAATGGGGCCATTTGGCATTTTTTAGTATGAAATATTATAATCAGCTCCTTCTCTCTGTCGTACGCCACTGTCACCCTGATGTATTTTTCTCACAGAACCATCACTTTTGGGACTATTCTATCATAAAAGCCACCACATTACATTTGACAATCTGCACTAGATAAAATGAAGGGCATCCAAACAGGGACAAGGTCATTTAGACTTCAGAATCTTTATGGAGAGCATATAAATTGTGCGTTAAGTATAAAAAATGTACTGAAAGATGAAGATTGCATGAAAAGTACTTTAAGTTGGTATGATTTGGGATAAAATTAGCAAGAATAGCATCTCTGCCAAATGCTATAAAATGATGATGCAATAATTTTACCCTTTCAAGTTAGCACATGTATGGAAGTGATTAAAATGTTTCCCTTTTAAAATTAAAAAAGAAAACTGCAACAGAAGATATTAAATAACTTTTTGAAGTTTAGGCATGGAAAGGAGCAGTGCAAATGCCACCACTCGTATTTCACAGACTACGGGAAGGAGTAAGGTCTGTTGTTTTTTCCTTGACTGAAATCTACGGTTGACTGTTTTGCACCGACATGAGAATGGAATGGATTTTCTGGTTGCATCTACAGCATCCCTAAATTCTCCAGCTGAGGATTAAGTTGACTAGCTAGAAGGACACCATACTGAGGGTAATACAGCTACAGTATAACAAACTATACTTTGTGACACACAAAGCAACGCTGCCGAAAACATGAACATTCCTCCTACCCTTTCCCCAATTGCTCATACGCCGGTGCCAGGAGTTTGGCTAAAAGGGAAGACCAAACGAAAATTCTTGCTTTACGGAAGAAGTTTTGATACGAATAGCACAACCGAAAAAGGGCGAGATAACTCATGCCCTCCAAACATTAAAGCTAGGGGTTCTACCCTTCCTGAACAGGTTGTGAGACGCATACAACATTTTATATGAAACCTCGTTTTCTGTTTTACGTATGTGGATGACTCAGTTGCTTACTTGATCTTGCACGTGGATAGATCTGCAGGCTAACTCTTTGCAGCACAGGGGGCACCGAGAGGAGCCTGTGAGCAAATTGTGCTGGAGAATGGACATCACCGACTAAGCAGCTATCAAAGAAATGGAAAGAACAATGCTACAGAAACAGAAGTCTTCAGATTTGAACATACATGCTCTAGACCTCCCAATAGCCTGTAACAAGTCGCTTGAGTTTCTATACGCATGGGATGTTTTCCAAGGCAGAAATTAAGCAACTCAGCTGCTGCACGCTGGTAACCAGCAACTGTCTATAGAGAACCACCACCACCATCTGGTCCTCCAGGCACGAGACAACACCCAGCTAAACTGCCATCTTTGGTGCTCCCCATCTAAAATAAAACACTAAGGGGACAGTTAACAGGCTTTACAGATGTCAGTAAGCTCACTGGTGACTATATCCCCCTAGCAGTCAAATTTCTGCAGCCATCCATGCCCAGACAATGCCAAGCTGCTCGGTCCTCTCGGTCCTCCAGATCCAACTGGGAATCCCCAACACTTAACGCAGGGGTCATGCCCAACCCAGGAAGCCTCTTCAGAATTGCTCCAGCAAGCACAGGGACCGTGTTGCCCATGGTCAAGCCATGAGAGATGGGGAACTGGCTCTGAATTAGCCAGACGGGGACTTCAATCCACAGCTCTACTTCGCAAAATAATACCCTAGACTTTGGGTAAAAACCCACCCTGGTCTGGTAACAAATGAGAAGCTGCACTGAAAAACAAAGAATACTGAGTGACAAATGAGAAAACAAAAAATGTATAGGAAATTCATTAAGAAAACTAAAGATGTTGGCCAATTTTTCCCCAAATGATATGGTTTAGGAACAAAACTGACAACAATAACACAAAGCCCAGGAAAACCTGAAAAGATCCATTGCTAGGTAGCTTCGTTAACAATTACACACAGAGGACAGAGATGGCGACCAGAAAGCAGCAGATTACTTCTATTCAGAACGAGAGGCTTGCATCACGGGAGGGCAATTAATGATTTCCAGCCCATTGGTTGTTTAAGCATCCTCCTAATTTACCTCTACTAGGGATATGCATATTTAGATTAGCAAGCCTGAGCAGGCTGTAACAAGCCTGTATTCAGGAGTTTGACTGAGTAAGAGATCTGCCTCAAACAATATAGTTTTTTAAAGAAGTTCTGGGAAAAGCCAATAAAAAGGAAGAAATGCAATGAAAAGCTTTCAGGCTGTTGGAAGACAAGCCTCCAAACGCGCACGCACAATCCATTACTGATGTAGGCTGAGTTTAACTGACAGAAGTTCATGCATAAATATGGATTCAGTATTTCTGAAAAATGTAAGATATTTTAACATAGATTATCAGTGTACAAACCAGAGAAAGCACACATTAGAAAACAGACTAATAAACGGGCTACCATCTCCACAAGCAGCTGAAGGTGAAGGAGCATCACCGCATGTCGCTGCATCTGGCTCTGCAGGACTCGGGTCTAGGCTGGCAACTGCACCGTACTTACTCTCAAATCACTACTATTTTTCTGGATATTTCTTTAGCAATGAATTTAAAGGCTGGCAGAGGATGCAGCATTAACACGGCGGTCCTCTGGACCAGTAAGCCCATTCAACAAACACTTTTTAAATTATGCCTTCTGATAGCCATCTAGAAAGGAGTGCCACCCATGGGACAACCTCTCTCTCGCTTTCCTCTTTGCTGCTTGTCTTTTTTTAGGGTGGCTTAATGGCCCAGAGCAACCCAGCAGGAGCTCACCACGAACTCCTGGAGTGAAGCAGGCCACGGTAATCTTTAGATGAATTTGTTTGGAGTACTCAATTATGAAATGAGTGAAAGCAAACTAACAGGCAATACACAACAGAAATGTCCAAAAGTGAAAAAAAACTGTGGGTGAGGTGCAGAAAAGAGGAATTTGAAGACTGGAGATAACAGAAAATTTTAAAATAGGTCACTTCATTTTTCTTAAGAGAGACTGCACATGCTAAAAGGACTTCTAAAAAGCTTTTAAACAAGCGTCTGTGACTGAAGGGAGAGAAAAGCTTTTTAACAGGCAAGGTAATAAACCACAGAAACAAGCCGGGAAGGGAAGCTATAGATCCTCCATTTTTTTTATTAAACCCTAAATAAAAAAAAGATGTATAGTCTTATTCGGAAGATAACTTGGCTAAAGAAGTTGTGCTTTTGTTAAGCACGGGGTGCCGAGTTCAGTGCCGCGGTGGGGTCAGCGGGCCAGGATGGGAACACCTACTGCCAGGCTCTCAGATGGGTTCCGCAGGAACATCGAGCTCAAAGCCCGAGCTGCCCCTTCAGAAGGTTCACTTTTGGTTTTTTTCCCCTGGGTTTATAGCCTCGTTTAAATGTTAGAATACCCTTCTCAGTTATTTCCCCTTAATCTGCTAACATCGTGGAGCCAACAGCTTTCTCTGCCTTGAGCTGTACGCATCGACTAATTTTCTTTTATTAAAAAAAAAAAAAGATGACTCCTAATTTATTATTTGCCTCATTTCTATCCACAAGATGAATAAAGCCAAATGAATGCTATTTCCACTGTCCTTATGCTTGAAGGAAGCATATTACAGGACCATATTTAATGTCAATCTAATATTCATCAAACTGATCCTATGTAAATTACAGAACATACTTATGCAGAGAAGATTTCTTTTTTTCCTCAACTTTCATTATGACTCAGTTTTTCAAAGGCAGCATTAAGAAACTTGCTAGAAGTGAGCTTATTTCACAATGCTAAAAAGAAATTGAAGTGTATGCCAAACCCCTTTCTAAGTACGGTGAAATCCCCATTATCGGCAGCGTTGAGATGAATCCTCCATCCAAAACAACACGGTTCTGTATCACCAGCAGCAGAAATAGTTCTTGCAATCATTCATTTAAATGGACATTATTATTTTTCTATCCAGCTAAGTAGAAAATTATGCCTGGCTATCTCAAGCATAATTTACGACGGAAATGTCCTAATAAAAGCTTCAGGTCAGATTTCCTCAACAAAGGCCTTCTTGTTGAACTTGTCTCACCATGTCTCCCCCCTCCAATATCTAAAATAAGATCTCTACTAAATATCTACATCTAAATAGCAAAAAATTTACACTGTCCTCTCCCCTCCTAATTTTCTCCTGGTTCCCCAAGATGTCACGGTGATTCAGAGAAGTAAGGCGCTGTCAGACAGAGGAAGCTGCTTCAATGAAAAACGCCTCGTGTGCGTGCTGCAGCTCTTGGTGCTGAGCAACCGACATCTCGCACAGCCTTCCTCAAAGCCACCGCCAGCTTGCAGTCACGTCTATCACACCCATATGCAGATCTGTGGCTTGTAAACATTTTTCCAGTAAACGGGATCGATACGCAAATAGCGACCATTACGCGTGACACATCTCTAGAAGCAGGAGTCCACAAGCTTTTCATAAAAACCCATGTCCCACCAACCACCAGCAACCTTTTCTTCCTTAGCTTGGCCCAGCTCCTTCAAGCTACAGGGGGTTAAAATCCTCCCCTTCGTGGCTGAGATCGGTTGGTGTTAGAACATCAGCAAGTAAACCTTGCGGCCAGCGCGTATTTGCCATTGTAGAAGGAATATTTAACTGCTGATCTTTAATTTAAAACTAACGCTTCCTCAAAATAAAGCACATCTACATGCATTAAATAAGCACATATACATCAACTTTAGTGCAGACTCAAAAATCTCATTAAGTAAAAAAACCACACTGAACCCAACAACAGCTTCCTGTGGGCACCACAAACAGCATCACTCATTAGCAGGTCAAAAAATAAAAAATTAACCCCAGAAACAACTCGTCTTTTATTCTTGTAGGCCAATGCCACTCTGGGACAATGAAATACTCTTTCCCACATCAAGAAACCTGTTATTCTGGCCTCGGATCCCCGCTCGAATGCATCTATACTGAAGTCCACAGGGTTGCACAGTGGGTCTTGGTCATCGTAATTTGAAGAGCAGAGGGCTGCCCAGATGTGACTTGGGACAAGGCTCAGCTAAAGTATTTGTATTCCCGATGAAGAAGCATCGACTGCAGGAAGGAAGCTTGACTTTCTGACCTCAGAAGGAGATTGCAGCAAGGTAAAACATCTCTCAACTAGCTCAAGTGAGAGGAAGTGAGACGAAAGAACCAACTGACATCACATCAGGTTTATGGATATTTTTGAAGTGGAATTGTATTCATTTTTCACAGTATTTATAAAGTAAATGTGAAAAACACCATTGCCATATTTATTATTAGTACAATTAATATATTAATATTAAAGGTAGCCTAGAAACTAGGAGCAGAGCGCTTTGAGCACAAAGAGCGCGATCTACAGCTTGAGCTTGTGTCGCCTCCTTCATACCCACCACAGACTCCTCAATGCCAAAATCTGTTGCCCATGAGTTTGCAAAACCTCAATTCCACATGGCAGAGGTGGAAATCTGGGAAGTGTTTCATAAAATTAGGAAAGAAGAAGTGCTTGTGCACGCCTGCCTCCTGCAACGTGCTCCTTCCACTCAGCAGAGGACAGCATGTCCTGGGCTGCATCAAGAGAAGTGTGGCCAGCAGGTCACAGGAGGTGATTCTACCCCTTCGCTCTGCTCTTGTGAGACCCCACCTGCAGTACTGTGTCCAGCTCTGGAGTCCTCAACACAGGAAGGACATGTACCTGTTGATGGTCTTCACCTGAAGATGATCAGAGGGCTGGAGCACCTCCCCTATGAAGACAGGCTGAGAGAGCTGGGGTTGTTCAGCCTGGAGAAGA
>JAOXJK010000032.1:16549072-16566355 GCA_025774025.1 Xenus cinereus
GGCCAGGATGCTGGTGGCCTTCTTGGCCACCTGGGCACACTGCTGGCTCCTGTTCAGCCGGCTGGCCACCAACACCCATTTTGGTGTGACCAAAATGCAGGACCCGGCACTTGGCTTTGTTGAACCTCATCCCATTGGCCTCGGCCCATTGATCCAACCTGTCCAGCTTCCTCCGTAGAGCCTCAAGCAGATCAACACTCCCACCTAGTTTGGTGTCATCTGCAAACTTACTGAGGGTGACTTTCCCTGCAAGGTAGCCGTTGCACCTCTCTTTGCAACTTTACGTTTACATGCTACCTACCGTCCACATTTTGCCAGTATCCATAAATGTGTGCCTACCTCCTGCAAGGACGTATACTACACCAAACAGAGTGATTTCAACCATATTCCCTTGACGCTGTGTCACGCTACCAAGACAGGACAGTAATATCTTTAACAATGCCACTCTATTGCTCCACTCTCTCTTCTCATTCTTCTGCAGCTGAGCTGAAATCAGGAACATACTGAACACTGCCAAGTTCCTCCTTGCTACTTAAACAGCTCTCTGCTTTTACAGAAAATATAAAGGATTTGTAGAAATCACCTTCACACTTTTTTTTTTTTTTCCCCAAGCAGAATTACCTTCTGCAAAGTCCCGAGATGCCACGCTGAGCAGAAGGGGGCAGCTAGACCTGAAGCTGAACGAAGAAAAGCTCCTCGTCAGCCCCAGTGGCACAGATGATGAATTTTGAACCAGGCAGAAAGAAAGAGGTTTTTTTTTTTTTTTGTCAGACCTTTCCTCTTTACGCTAAACTTCCTTAGAATGTAACATTCACAACCTTTTCCAGAGCGCTTGTGCTAAGAGGTGAACCTTCCCTGGCAATTTTTATGCTTATGAATTCTTTTTCCATATAGGTCGTTGGACAGCACATACAAAAGAAGGAACAACTCTGGAAAACTTTGCATTTTATCTGTTTTGCCTTCCATTTCATAAAACCAAGTCTGCTGCACGTTAAGCACCCTCTCTCTAATACTGGTAGAGCATCACTAGATTTGGTATTTACCTTGTAAAACCAAACATCTTTTCATCAGCATATATTAATTGGCACTTTTAAAGAGTATAAAATTTAAAAATGTCCCACTTATTTCTTCTATTCAGACATACCTCCTAAATCTTCGGCACGCAAAGACGGCTATGTGCTTTTCTGGTCACTTTTCTCTCTTTTAATTCTAGGTGACTCATGTAGCTGTTAGCTTAATTGGCATCACTTAAAGCAGTCTGGGAAATTTCATACTGCTGAATGTGAACGTGTTACTACTGTATCTGCCTGAGATCTAAATAAATTCCACATTTGGCCCAACGAAGTAAGACACGCAAGATTTCAACCCGTTCTTGGAGAGTATGAAAAACAGCACTCTAGATTTTAGTAAAGTAAAAACAGATTCCCTTCCCTGTGACCCCTCGCTATATCTCAAATATTACTGCCACAACAGTAATTTTTGCCTAATTAGCTACCAGATAACTAAGCCTGCTTCTCCATGGAATATTCTATTCATTAACAAGATGTAGAACAGAAACTAAATTATGTGGCATGCCAATATTAAAGTAGGAAAGCATGGCTGTGACTTAAAGTCAGCGATATGTCTTTATATTTTTCTCATTCGCATTTTTCATCAGGACAGCATTTGCCTTTGGCAGGAACTTGCAATGTAAAGAAAACAAAAGAAGAACATTCATTAATGGCCTTCCTCAAATGAAAACATTGCTACAAGGATATATAAAAGTGTCTTCATGAATTCACAGATAATGTTCTTCCAAATATACACTTTTACCACCTGGGACGTGATCCTGGCAGTCTGTTGGTTGCTTCTTCGTGTCCTGCTTTGTACTAAAGTCATGATGAGAGAAGGCATTCAGTCCCTTCAATAGCCATTTGATTCAATTTGGGGCAAATACACAAAACCATCAGCTTGCAAGACACATCGAGTCTAGAAGGGTAGGAGCATTCAGGTACCGACAGCACACGCCAAAAAGCCAGCATTTTTTCAGCTGGAGGACTGTAAGCTTGACAAAGCAAGCACAGAAAATAAACAACCAGCATCCATCTCTAAGGTGTAATCATTGTATTTTAATCAAACTGGCCGCACTAACCTTGCAAGCATTGCATATCACTTTCATTACTACATTATTGCCAATGTCAGGGAACTCACATAATTATAGAATCAGCATCATGAATTTGAAACACTAAGTAACCACACCGTTACCTAAGACCTAAAAAGTGTGCCTTAAATACAACTGCGCTGTTTCCAGCAACAGCTACATCCTAGTACTAAAACCAAAGATGTTTCATCCATCTAGAACGCCCTTTGTATTTGTTCTTTTATAAGGGAAATAACACACAGAGAAACCCCAGCACTGTCTATTTATCAAAGCTTCCCAAGAGTTCAAGTCAATCTCCATTTCTATTCATGGTTTTTAACCTGTAACATGCAAGCAAATTAGAACCTGCCTAGGAATAACCTGATCTACATAATTTGCATGGGCACACTCTTTGGCCGGCAGAAAACTGAACAGAAGACCTTGGTCACTCTCATTTGCATTCAAGCAACTGGCCAAGTTTTGAAAACATGCTTCTATGTATTTACAGTTCCTGAGTACACACAGAGCTTGTTGCAGGAAGAACATAAACCCTAACGGGCAGGAGGAAAAAAAAAACCATGACCCAACACCTTGCAAAACAGTTTACGTGGCTTGAACTCCTCTATTGCATAATAACTAAAGGAGTAAGCAGGAATGTTATTTTTCATTACACTGTACTACTCACTGCGCTCTGTCTCCCTTTCTCGGCCACGCATTCAGAATTACATCAAAACACGGTGCCTCCAGGAATGACTGACTGGTCCAGCGCCCGGGAAGGATGGCATGGTCTAGAGGAACAGGCAGGAGCTGGGAACACAAGTCACACCTCCTCAACTCCAGCCCTCCCTGCAACTTCGAGCGCACCACTTCTCCCTTCCTACTGCCTCACTTTCTCCAAGGATAGCGATCCTTTGTAACAGATTGTAAAATATTCTCTATTCTGATGCTAATTATTGCAGTGCTGGACCACTTAAGTCATCATTGCTTGTACTGCTACTTTCTCTTTGGATGCATTCAAGTGGGCTGGACGTCTCTGTTTTTTACGTCCATGTACCTGCAGCACGTAACAGGAGTTCACAGGATCTACTAAGGCTGCATGGGTGCATCAAAATATAGAACTGCTCCAAAATGTTTAAACTGGCTCCCACTAGGTATTACTTTTCTCCATTGCAGAGCTTAAACTGGGCTGCAAAGTTGTGGAAGCGTGGTTAATCGACTAACCTAGCCAGTCCTCCTTAAAACATTTATTCAATACCCCTGATGTTGGCGATTCTTTACGTGTACTTGATCTCCAACAATTAGAAGAGAAACATTAGATTAGGGACACTACTAAGGAAAAGCTATTAAACAGGCCTTTGTTTTAACACAGAGAAGGTAAAAGCATTCCTTAATGCAATAAAAAGTGAGTATTTACATACTATGCCCTAATTAAGATTTTTTTTCCTGTAATTCTACTGGCTGTCCTGGAAGAGCCATAAACATTTAGTAAAATAATCTCAATTTATACTGCTTTGTTCTATGCCTTCAAGTACCGTACATGGCTGTACTCCAGATCAAGTAGTTGTCCTCAAATGCCTTCCAATGAACCCTGCCAGATTCTGTGGTTCAGAAGTAATTTAAAGGCAGAAAGCTGTAGCAAATGAGACCTAATGGAAAACAGAGAATGCTTTAGTTCATCCTAACTGTTTGCAGAAGAGAAATGGAAAACCACAAGGAGAGAAAGGAAAAAGAAAAGAAAGTGCCAAAATGTTGTATTTCTCTCTGCAGATGAAGCTAATGATTCACCAATATCATGACATAGCATGTGCAAGTGCCTTTTAACGATTTGAGAAATTTATGATAAAAAAATTGAAATAGAAAAACACTGCCCTTTTGGAAGCATCACTTTGTTTTCAAACAGCTTTTTTTTTCACTTTTCTTTTTTCCCTTCCCTAACTCCAGCGTGTTATTCTTCACTTTCAATCACCTGCGTTGAATAAACTAATTCCTCCTGGTTAGAGGAGAGACCATCAACCGCTGGCTGTTAAATGCAGCCAACTGTTCATAACTCCAGCAGATGGTTCTCTCCTGCTGGCCAACAGAAACTTTATGGTCCTTTTCCTAATTTCTCTCAAGAGATACAGAAATTCTTTATTTAGAAAGCAATCACTCCTGCAATATAGTGTCTCCCCTATGAAGTCTATTTTCAGTTAGCCACACTTATTTCCTCCCCCACACCCTTCAGAGTACACTGAAAGCATCAAATAGAAATAGACTGACAGCAGGCCTGATCTAAAGCCATCAAATGTCACTAGAAGTCCTTCCATCCGTGTATTCATCATGGGCTTTTTCTGCTTAAGCCTAAGTACCACCACGGCCAAGCCATGCCGTGTATTCCTATGCTGAGTGGTACTCAGGTGCCTGGATGGAAGGATGAAGGATGTCAGCTTTCAGAGGAACCTTTAGGAGGGAAGCCCATGACTCCCATGGAAATTAACATCACTTTTCCTGACTGCAGAGGGTCTTAAAAGGGGGCTCTTTAAATATGTCAAAAAAAAAAATAAATTAAAAAATAGGAAAAAAACCCTAAGAAACCCAAAGGCAGTTCAGAAAGCTACAGATTTAAATATTCATGACCACTGAACTACTAGATGTCCCTTGGATTCCTGAAGGTTTTTCTTACATCCTTGTATGTCAGCACACAAAACAAGAAATCCTTGTAATGGGGGGGCTCTCCTCACAACTCTCAGCCCAAAAGAAGGTGGGATAAATTCATTTTAAGCCCATGCTAGGCAAAACGCTATTCCCAATCCTGGCCTGTTCCAAGGACTGGAAAGCAAGCTTGTTGTGGTGAGGGACTACCCTACAGCAGGAACCCGAGAGCTTCCCTTAGCTGGAACGAAGCTCTGTGCACCCACAACTGTGCTTCATCCCGTGTCCTCCCATCCCAGGAGGGACAGAGGCTTTGTTCTTTTTTTTTTTTTTTTTTCCTTGAAACTTTCAATTACAACCATTAAGAACCCAAACCGGTTATTTTTTTTTTTTTTTTCACAGAATGCTTAAACACATTTTTCTCAACCTTCCCAAAATAATTCCTTTCTTGGGATGAATGCAAGCATAACAGTTTTCGAACTGAAAAGAATTCTTCTGGCAAAGTACAGAGAAAAACAGTTATGTGGCTATTAAAAATACAGTTGAACTACAGCATATGCTACAAACACAGAGGCATACATATATTTTAGTATACACATATATTTTAGTAACAACTTAGAAACAAATTTTAATGTAGCTGAGCTATTTCTGCTTGCCAAATGAAACTTGGGTAGGATACTTTTTTATTACTTCTTATGACACGGGTTTTTGAGGATAGCTGTGAATTACAGCTTAGTCAAAGTTCTGGTGTAACGTGCCCAATTTGAGAGAATGTACTGTTTTTAACAGAAAACAGGTTTACGTATCGCAATTTAAATTATAGACATGAACTCCTCAAAACAGTGACTTTATGCTCAAATAAAACAGGTGCACCAAAGTGTAATGTTTCCAGTTATTTATGTCGCTGTTAAATTTTTGGTAGTTTATTAAACCTTCTGTAAGCTTTTATGCAAGTAAGTATCTGTAATGTTATTTGTACCTGCTCGACCACGGAAAAAAAGCGTGCGATCTCTTTGAAGAGAGTCATCAAATGCTTACAGAACAATTTTCTGCGGTGCTACGAAAGGTGTTGGATTTAGGGGGGGGCTACTGATTTTAAGACAGCAGTAGCTGGTAACTACTATCAGCAGATAGCTGACGAACCACAGCTGAAAATTCTAGCCCGCAAAGGCATTTTCAAAGTCGGGACTGGCTATCTCAGTAATTCTCAGTGCTGAACTCGGAGCGGGATTTAATTACCCCGCTCCTTCCCCTACACGAAGGGCTCTGCACAGAGGCGAGGTGTGCCCTACTTTCAACATGCTTAGTCGTCGATAACTACCACAGCTATACAGTCCCTTAGCACAGATCTAAGAGAAGTGGAGAGGTAAAAAAAAAAAAAAAAAAATTAAAAAAAATGTATTTTTAAGAAAGCAAGGTAAGAAAAGTTCAGGCTACCGAGCTGCTTCTCAACCTTACTGTGAGCCCTGCTCTCGGATCTTGGTGGGGGCAAGGGAGAAAAGACCAGGCTCCCTGTGTTTCTCTAAAAATTGGGGGTCTTCGCCCCAGCTTCTGCCTGAAAGACTCTTTAAGAGCACAGGAAGCAAAAACATTTGCACAACAGTCAATTAGTCGGTAGCCTGAAACACAAAGGTGTGTGGAAGGAGGAAGGACCCACAGCTTTACTGGGTTGAAAAGGAGGGTCCGAGAGCAGCAAGTTACCAAGATGCTCAACAGCGCGGAAAACAAGAAAAACTAAAATACCCAAGAACACGTCTCAAACTTCCCTAGGAATTACACAGTCGCGTATTTCCAAAAGCAAGTGCCAAAGAAGCAATTTATTGAACTACGATTCTTTTCCATATTACCATATGAAAGCAATTGGTACTTTTGAACGACGTGACAGAGATCATAACTTAACAACGGAAGACCACAGGAAATACAGTGTGGACAGCAAATGCGATTACTCTGTAGATATTCTCACCAAGACCAAATTCCACTGTTAACGACGTTTTATTTCTGTACTCCAGTGCGATGGAGACAGCCCTTTCACAATGCCACAATGAAGACTTCTGAGAAAAGGCACACGTGTGCGGTTTTTGGATCCTTATCCAAAAACATGCAAGAAATACGTTCGTTTCTCTGTTAAAAAATAACATAAACCAGTCCTACTGCAAAAAAACCCCACATTTCCTTGGCTAGGTAGCTCTTCTTAGAATACCTCTGTCAAAGGGAGGAGTCAGGTCATATCAGAAAGCTGATACCCTTTGGAAAGAGATACCCTTTTCTATATAAAGCATAAGTAGAATAACTTAGCATTTTCTCCACTACCTAGAAATTTTACTTTATTTTAAATGTCAGTAAAGTATGTATTTGAGACCGTCAAACGTGGTGGAGAAAGACAGGAAAATATTTGGTGGAAAGAACAGCTTTGAGAGCTTTTACAATTAATTTTATTCACTTAAGCACTTTAATGTACTTGCAAATGTTGTGAACCCAATGCCGTATTTGCAAAACAATAGCGTTGAAATTCTGCATTCTACCCAGCGTGTGTGATTTTCAGGACTAATTTCCAAACAGATTTGAGGATTGCATACGGTTGTGCACACACGTGGGCTTGAAATGTTTATGAAGTTAATCACTTCAAGCCTAACTTACCCAGTCAGGTAATATTGCTAACAAGAAGCATCACAACGACACATAAACAACCTCTATTAAGTGTGACAGTAGTTGTATTTGCAGGCTACAAATACGCACAGACAACAGTCACCTTATGCATCAGCCAGCATGAACACAAAAACACCAACCCCAAAACAACAACAACAATAAACCCGCTTCTTCATACCGTGGCTTATCAAACAAAAAGCAAATAGAGCCAGTATTGTTTCTGGGCAGCAAGACCTTGCACACTGCCACCACGTGTAGGGAAATTCCATCAAAACCGTTTGCCACGAGCTCCCTGACAGGCCAAGAAAACCATATCAGCAGCAAAGACGCCGCCTTTGTAGATGTCAGTGGGAAATTTATGCAGCTGGTTGAAATGGAGGCAGGTCCCGATCAGCTAATTCATTTGCAATGCACTCTTCCTTGCTCTTTACAAATATCATTATCATTTAAACAAATGCAGAAGCTCTAGCTAAACAACGTGGTGATGTTTATGCGGAATATTATCTTAATAATAATACTACTTAGTAGTAATATCACTTTCTCACATTTAATATTATTTTAATTTTATTAAAAGCTTAACTGCCCAATTCCCTACATTGTAAATTGTATTTATCAAATTCATTTACACAAACGTAAATAATAGTTGTCTCGAGGGCCCCTAGTGTGGTGAGTCTTCCAGTCACAGCACAGATGTTAACAAGAACGTTTGAATGGGGTAGCACATCGGTACAAAATTCTACAAGCCTTTTCGCGAACGCTGGTTCTACTTTTATTTTCATTGTGTGATTGACAAAACACTGCTATCTGTGCAGCACATCTCCTTTGAAATCCAACAAAAACAACTCTACAGGTTTTTTTTAAGCTACTTTTGAAGTTCACTCAGATTAATAATATTAATAGTTAACACCGCATGTTTGTTTATATTTCTATGCTGTCAGGGAAGCACATTTAAATATTGCCTCAGAAAAAGTTTACAATATGCAGTGTCTACTGCAAACCAAATTCATTTGGAGAACGTTGATGTGGCAGACTTGAAACCACAAAATACATTTGTTATTACTCATCAGTGCTGCTTTCCTAACCCCTTGTATAAACAAATAGGTAAAAGTCTTCAGAAAAGCTACAACAAACTGGCATTTATCTTTTTCTACAGCAGGAATATTTATTGATTCTAAGATGTTACCATAGGCTAATGTTTCTCGTAAGAACAGAGATGAACTCTGGCATTCTGTAAAGCAAAATCTTTAAATTAAGGTCCTAATCCTATACTATGTTTCAGGCAGGCAAAATCACGTAACTGCACTGAGACCTGTTAATTTAATTAGAACTATTCATATGCTTAAAGTTATAAACGTGTTTAATTACATGCTGAATTAAGCCCAGACTGGGGTAAGCTACGCCTCAAATTCAATAGTGACTTGTGCTTTCCCAACTAAATTCATGTTGATATTAAAACACCCGTTTCGTATGGAGAGAGATTAATCCAGCCCATCTCCCAAAACAAGGCAATATAGTTTGGGAGGTACAGAGACTGATGCTGCTCCTTATGGAAAGCGAAGCCCGGAACAAATATTGGGTAGAAAGCGTAATGTGCTTCTATGTGGCCTTCAGGTTTTTTCAATACCTCAAAACCCATATATAGGGAATAAAGAAGTCAGAGTGGGCTAGATGCCTAACCGCTAATGAACCCACCTATTTTGCCTATATACTTCAGAAAAATCTGACCAGGTGACTGTTGTCACCTGCAGTTGTCTGGCCACCTTGAAAATCTAGATGATCCTATGAATTCACCCTTGGATGCAACAGTGATGATGACTGTTGCTGAATCAACACAAAGGTTGACAACAACACACTCACCTGCCCGAGGCAGAATAACATAATCCTAAAAAAGTTACCCAAATTGGGATAGCATTAAGTGCCTTCTTTTTTTTTTTTATTAATTCTGATAGAGACTTACGTGAAGAACAATTTGTTTAATCACGTTAATAGGAACAATGTTAGCACAGGCCCATGAAAATTTATTTTCCAATCGATGCTTAATCGATGCTTAAAAGTATCTCATTGATACTTTCTAACGCCTGGTACAGAAGATGGAACTGTCCTACCCGAGACGAACTCATCAGACAGGCTCAGTAAAATAAATCTGTGAACTTCACTAATCTTCCGCTCTCTCCATGAACACTGGGTTCCTACTGTACCTGGAGCTCCTGGCACAGGAACGTGCTGGGACAAATAGACCCTTCTCGTTTGTAGGTAGGGCACCTCTGGTTTTGGTTTGGAGAATTAGGAATGGAGTAGCTACTAATTCCCTCTTGCTGGTGCTGAGGAGCTGCTCCATCCATGACTAGTTGACTCGTGCAACCAACGTATACTAGGGGATTACTTAAGCTCTTCCTTTTGTACAGCTCTCCGTATTTTATTATGTAGGTGTTATCTTTGCTGTCCCCAGAAAAAGCCAGAGAAGAATTCTGACTCTCAGGTGAGTCAGATGACAACATCTTTGGGACCTCCTCCTCCAGTACAGCACCTTGCCGATGGCTGCTGCCAGACCCAAACTCCAGCCCTTAATTTCCAAGTAAAGGCACGACAGCTGCTTACATGTTAAATGCAGGAAAACTCCTCCTTTTGGTGGCTTGCCATTTTACATTCCCTACAGCCGACATGTTAAAGACGCAGAATGTAATGGATTACAATGTCCAGAAATTAAATACAAAGAAATAAAGGGAAAAAAAAAATCATCTCTGTTTCATTATATAGTTATTAGTATCAGGGCTTCAAGAGTACTGCTCCGAACACACATATTGCAGTATTTGTAATGATGCTACTTTTTTGCTAAATAGAAAAGAACTAATCTGAAAGTCAATAACTTGACCTACTGTAATAAGTCCTCCTTCTCTTTATTATTAATCTAATTTATTACTTTGTAATTCAAAATTAAGATCTTTCAAAAAATCTTTCACAGAATTACTATTAATCAACCATTTGTTCTATTATCACCCTTAAGCACTGAAAATAAATTGAGGAATGTGATTTTCATATTCAAAACCAGGCCTTTATCCCTGAGGTCTGTGCTTTGCAAACAGACTTACTAGAAATCTTATTTGTGCGTTCTCCCATATCTGCTATTAAAGGCAGTGGTATTATGTTCTGCCACTAAACCACAAATGTAATTATGAGGCGAAATTTCCTGGCTCAGTTTCAACATTTGAACGCGCAGTTAACAATGCCTAAGGAAACGCAACTAACCCCCACCTATTCCCCCCCCAAGCCTACAAAAGCAAACAAACTTTACTAGCAGTTCTACATCGTATCCCATGGGATTAGACAGAGGAAACAGCATGAAAAATGAAAATACTCCAGGAGTATTTAAATTAGGTTCTGAAACGCAAAATAGAAATATTAGCCAGAAAACCAGCAGCATCTGTATGCCTAGCATACATACGGGGACCAAATGATGAGAAGATGTTACACTGGTCGGTATTTCATCTTCATGATTTTCTCAGCAAGTTAATTATCTAATAAAGCCATAAAACAAAACGTGCTAAGTGTCTTTCTGCATCTTTCTATTGCTGCATAAGTTTTAAGAGCAGAAGCCAAGCCTTCCAACAACGCATGCCTCCTTTGAAAGATTAAAAGAGGAGTAGCCAAGGAGCTAACATATGGGTTCTTCGTATTTTGATAACTGACCTCCAGTTTTTTTCCTCCAATGAGTTTAAATATGACTTAACAGCTGGGACTCGGGCTCTGGCCAAATACTGCTATTATTTTGCCAGCAAGTTCTCATGTGGAAGTATATTGAACTTTTATGGCTTTCATCACAGCTAGTAACTAAGAGCGAACATGATTTAGAAGAGACAAGACTCAAATACACAGCAAAACCTGAACTACAAATAAACCGACGTACCCTGAAATAACTCAAACATAACCCATGAATAGCGGTTAGTCCTTTATTTTTCAAAATATTTACTTCAACCTTAGCTTCTGCCATGAAAAATGAATCAGTCTCCAAGTATATCCTAAGCTCCCTCTGCTATGTGAAGAAAATAAAAGTTAGGTTGTGTTACAAAGCTTTCACCGAAGTGATAAGGATCGCTGTATTTTATTCAGCTGAAGTTCAAGATTGGCTTTTAGTTATTTTTTTCTCAAAGCATATCTGAGATCATATTATATAAAGAGCACTATGAATAAACATTTTATCTATAATCTCATTAAGCATTATGTGAGGTTCCTTTTCTTAGCAAAAACTTTAAAAGTTCTTACATTCACTGTTATGCATTTTTATTTTAATTAAAAATGTTAAATTAGCAACTAAAGTACTATAACAGATACTATGTTTTCATTTTTTTTGGTAAAAGAGTGATGGTTGTTAACTGGAGAATGCAAATCTTTTTTTTGGTTTACCCAGAATAGCACCATTTCCGACTGTTTTGATTGTGCGCTGCATTTATGCATTTGTATTTTATCCTTTTAAATATATAAAAGTTAGTGGCATAAAGAATGGATACTACGAACTACACAAACGCATGTCATTATTAAGATGAACATTTTGGTAAATACTGTGGACTTTTTCTTTTAAAACTCATTTGACCTTCCACTGAAATCAAAACAGTGCAAATAAGGCTTAAAAGTTTTACGATAGCTTTTACGTACACAGCATTATCACATATTCCTCCCTTTACTTAACGAACACAGACTGTTTATTCATTAATCTTTAATGCATTACTGTCATATCATTTGAAATGTGTGATTTTATGTTTTATTGCAGAAATTATCAAAATTACCAAAAAATATGCATTAATATATAAGGATACAATTAATACAAAACCCAAAGTGCCACCTAGAGCACTAAAAATAGAATATTTTTTTTTATTTCAAGGCAAAATTCAGCTCCTAACTGATCCCTGCAAATGAAATGAAAAAATCGATGTGAGAATAATAATAAGCTAATAAATAAAATCAAAGCCTTAAGGTCAGTAACAAAACTTCCATTTGTGGGGAATATCACTATTATAATGGAAGTGACTTTTTTGTCCATTGAGATGTACATCTGAATAAAGTATAGCAAACCCAACAATAACACTTCTAATGAACTTTCAAAGTTCACCTAATCTTTCACTGACCTAAAGGAGAATAATATCCAGGAGCAAATACAAATCCTTGGAAAATAAATAAGACCGAAAAAATTATTTTAAGAGCTTCAAACTCTTAATTATGTAAAGTAAGGCACAGTTAAGCTTTATTTCTACTAACTATTATCTAGTTAAGATTTCTTTTAGCATTTTAGTGCTCCTTCTCTGCATTGGCAAGTCTTTGTCAACTGGGTATTTACTGTGACTGTGAGTTACAAACTAATATGGGGAGAATATTTGGATAACTGAACGGAAAATGGTCTTTATATCTATTTGGAAAAACTATTTTTTCCCCATCAAATCACGAAAATTATTTCACTTATATCAAGTGTACATTATTTATGGAGCAGATAGGGAATTGTGGAAAAACTTCCATTTTTCCTCCCCAAAGAAGAGCCCTCCTCTCACTTATGACTCTCTCTTGACAGTATGAACCTCCTTCACAGCGGCAGGTCATCTTTCTCCTCTAGCTAGAAACACAAAACATAAGACTGGGTGAGACCTTTTAGGCAACCAAGCCCAGCTCTCCCCCTACTAGAGGTAACCCTGTCTTGCCACCCCTTTTATAAAACCTGATGAAACTCCATCTTCAAAACAATAAAGCTTTCTGTTCCTCTGTCTATCAAAGGGCTACATTCAAGCCTCATCAGTTTCAAGCCAGCAGTCACTTTCTTTTTGCACTTTCACTACACAACAATCATTCCCACCCCTCGCATTGAGATCTAGGAAGTCTTCTGAGAAACCACAGTTCTCCATCCAACATCTGAAGAATCTGCCTTATGGCAGGTCCCTTTGCCCAAAGGACTGACTATATTGCCTGAGCCTAGCCCTCTCTTACTCTTTCATTTTCACAAAATTACAAATAATTACATTAATCTAGCCAGATAGAAACCTGGGTATCAAGGTTGTTTGCTGCCATAAATAGCACAGGCAGCACAAGGAGAGCATTGCTCTACGCTTGCACTTCTCGACTAAATGAAAAGTATGTCTTGGTGGGCAGAGTGACTACAAAGGGTAGGCTAAATTCACCTCCTAATTTAGCTAAACCAAACATAAATAGTATATGCTTAAGGAGCAAAAAAAGGGGCGATCTGCTACACCCGAGAAGGATCAGCGCTAGGTTTCCAATGAAGTATTGAAGCAGCGTTGGTGATGCAGCCCCTGAGAGGGATCTTCGACTGCCCAGCTCTCACAAATCTACTTACGCTCCGCAGCCCGACACTCCTAACATCGCTCAGCCAAAACGCCGACCTTAAACCACGTCACCCCCTCCGCAGCTAGTTCTAAAAGCATCATAGGCTGCCACCGGACGGACTTATCACTTGATAACGGCAAGGCTATTTGCAGACTCCTCTAACGTGTTTTCTGCGTTCATTTTTAGAAAGAGCAGCAAAATTGCAGAAGTGCAGTCACGTTACAGATGTCGCACGGCCAGGACAGTGAGGCACGCTGCAAACAAAGCCATCCGTCACATACAATTAGCAGAGACGCTGCTCCTGAAAACTACTATTTCTGAACTAATGTAAGTGCAAAATTAATTGGAAGTTAGCATCCCTCTTTGTATCGGCACGTTTCTGAAGTTTGTATTTTATTCGTGTTTAAAGTTTCCAAGTGCCATATGCCACAGAGAGTATTTACTGGTGATAAAGAGCTCTTATAAACCTCTGTACAGAGGAAGATTGCAAAGCCGGCTTGCAATCAAATCTTTCCATCAGTAGCCAGAAAGCAGTGAAAGACAAACTTTACAAAGTGTATATGCTAGCACATCTGAATCTACTTCACATCTTGAGTGAAGGAGCTTTGTGTGGAAACAAATTTGGCACTTAGTTTTCAAGGAGCAACAGCAGAATTCAAGACTCAGTTCATTAGTACATGACAGGGATGCAAAAATGAAGCTCTGCTGGTTGTAGATACAAAACAGAGCGAGATGCCAACCTGACAGTCGCACTCTTAACGAGAAAAAACAACAGTATGAGAACAGCATCCTACACAGACTAGGCTGTGACTGAGCAAACCTCTCCGGAGGTAGGATGCCAAACCCCACCGCTGAAAAGATGACAGTACTTCAGAATTAAAAGAGAAGGGAAGGGATTTGCTCCTTTCTCCATTATCTGCGCACGGAAAAAAACAGAAACAAAGGCACCTTCAAACTACCCTCTGGCAGTACCTCTCTGCTTCCCTGGATCACAGAGAGAGACTACAGCAGCTGCGCCGCTAACTTGGATGTCTCAGTTTAGTCCAAAAAGCCACCCCCGTGGGAGGAATGCAGACCTTTAATATACCTACCAAAACATCTCTATGCTATAGGCAGAGCTAAATCAATTCAATTCCAGTCAACTCTGGAAACATAAATAAGAACGAAAAACCCCACAAGTACCTGAAAACTCTGAGTTTATAAACATTCATTCCACAAATCTGTGCGCTGTGGCTCTCGCCCAGAGTGAAACATCACTGTTTCTCAACAATGATGAAAAGCAATGTCACACGAGATCCTCCTTAACTAAAATATTACTTTTATGAAACATGCCATGCAACAGTTTTAGTGCACTGAGAGGCTCTGCATAATCAGATCTAAATTCCGCTCATAAACAAACCTTTTTTTTTTTCCCCTCCATCAAACGTTATGCCTGATCTTCACAGTTCAAAAATTCTCTGAAGTTACGAAGTGAACAAGGGAAGTATCTTTACAGTGAAAATTAGAAAATTCATTTATCTTAAAGAGGCACGAGCAAATTCCTTCAAATAACAGAAAGTCACATTTGATACATTATTAAATTCACCCCATGTTTGATATGAAAAATTCTGAAGTACCGAGAAATATTCTAGGTAAGTGAGTATTTGTGCATGAGCAGTGATTAACTAAAAATTTCAGACAGGCTGGTGGGCTGAAAGATGAGATCATCAACTGGAGTCCTTCAGCTCATTACCTTAGTCACTATCCAAACCATTAAATCACAACCGGAAATATATACCATTCATATTATAAAGGAGTCACATTGGAGATTACTCGAAAATGACAGAAGGCAGAAAAAGAATGGCTCTGCAGACCATTTACTCATTGCTGACTTATGAATATGGGACAACTTAAAAAAAATAATCCCACAGCAATTTGAACATCCCACCCGCAAGGGAACCACATGCAGTATTAACAATATATTAAAGACAGAAGCGGGCAAAGGTAGCGTGGAGTTGGTCAGAATCATTAAAAGCCCAGGACTCTCACGTGCTTTGGCTGCGTTTAATGTCTGGTTTCCTTCACGAGCAATATTGACTTCTGCACAGCACGACAGCCAACACCAACCAGATCACACCAAGGACCTTACAGGCACAGTCTCATTTTGCTTTCCTAATGAAATGTACAAGCAATTAACCACCAACATTGATACAGTGCAGGAATTACAAATACCTATTAACTAAACAAAAATGAAAGCGTTCAATTAGTCTCTGAGACTCCAAATAGCTGTGCAGATAGGTCTGCAAGCATCTCCTGGAGGACCAGCACTTCTCTTGGCAAGGCTGGTGAGTACATTCATGCTTGCTGCGCAAATACCCTCCATGCAAATATCCATGAAACCCTCAGTTTCCCAAATTGTTGCCTTTTTGTGTCCAGCCCTGAGAAATTCTACAGGTTTTGCTGACGTTGACCCTAGTTCTTGCATACTCCCTGAACTTTCAAGATTTCAGCCTCGAAGCTCTAGGTTTGCAACAAATCACCCCATTTTCAGGGTTCTTGTGCCCTATCACCTGTGTTAGCGGAGAGCAATAAAACTCAATTTTCTAATTACTACTATTACGGGGAAATCAAACCAAGTGTGTTAACCTTGGGACAGGACTCAGCCTGCGGTCATTTCCAAGCTCTGCAAGCTTCATACACAAAATAGAGCAAAACACTTAAAACTTCTTGCGCCTGATTTCTTTACCTAAAAAAATTACTTTACGCACACTTCCCAGGAACACTGTTAGGGTAAAAATCATCCTGTTTTGCCAGTTGCTCAGCTATTAATGTAGGTCACGGAGTACGTAAATAAGAATTGATTATGAAAAGCAGGAAGTGAAAACAGTCCATATGTAGCTAATATTGCTACCGAAACCTAAACTTCTGCATTTCCTCCCATTGTGACTTTAATTATGAAATCCTAACGTTGCACTAAGATAACTGCCATGTTTAGTTTTCTAGCTGTCTTTAAAGGAAATAATAAAGAGAATTAAAAACTAAACAGAAAATAGCTCCAAAACAAACAAACAAAAAAGCCCCACCCAGCCCAAAAACCCAACCGAACTCAACCACCCCAAAAGCCACCCACTCAAAACTGGTAACAATGAACAAGAAAAAAAAAAAAAAGCCCACACAACTCAGAAGTTTTTAAAGTTCCTCCAACTCATCAGTGCTTTTCTTGAAGAAGGTCCACTGGCAGACTTCACGTTGAGCTCTGCTCTAGTCCCTTCTTGCTGCCTGGGGTTAAAGGGAATGGAAAGCTGATGGACTGTCCCAAAGGAGCAAAGTCTATCCATTCTGTCTCTGCAACATCTAATCTATCTCTGTCTCAAAAGAAACCCTGCCATGGATCTGCCCATGAGTTTGTACAGAGTAGAAAAGGCTGAAGCAGAAACAGAGCTAAACAGAACAAAACAGAAACAGAACTCGACTAAAAACGCCCTGGGGAGGCCCCACCTGGAGCAGTGGGACCAGTTCTGGGCTCCCCAGTTCAAGAAGGACAGGGAACTGCTGGAGAGGGGACAGCAGAGGGCTACAAAGAT
>JAOXJK010000032.1:16643876-16673290 GCA_025774025.1 Xenus cinereus
AAGAGGGGAGATGGAGATGAGATGTGGGGAAGAACTTGTTTGGTGTGAGGGTGGTGAGAGCCTGGCCCAGGTTGCCCTGAGGAGCTGTGGCTGCCCCATCCCTGGAGGGGTTCAAGGGCAGGTTGGAGGGGACTTGGAGCAAGCTGGTGTGGTGGGAGGTGTCCCTGCCCAGGGCAGGGGGGATGGAACTCAATGATCTTTAAGGTCCCTTTCAACTCAAACTATTCTATGATTTCCAACCTGCCCCACAACATGGGAGGGCAGAGCACCCAGAGGTGGCTCGTATACCAATGAAGCACCATCCCACTACCGTGTTCTGCTCCTACGATGTGTACTTCACAGTGGGAAAGGCAGCTCCAGAAACAGGGAGACGCCCACTGCTCTTCCCTCCTGACCATCAGTGAGTCACCACCCTGGATGCCAACCATGGGGACCTGACCATGCTATAACGGGTACAGGGAACCAATACAGCCGCGCAGCTACACATCAGGCTGTCCTGAGCTCTGCCAGCCACCTCCTGAGACATCACCTGCTATGTGCTGCCACCCCCAACACACTGTGCAGTCACTGCATCCCCACTCCCACTGTGGGCTTCACCACTGCACCAGCGCAGTGGGTATCTTCCAGTTGCACAAGCAGGGCAGGAGCACATCCTGGGGACACACACATCCTTGACCCTGACCCTCCAGCCTCAAAGGAACACAAGTAAAGACATCTCCAGGGCTTTTCTCCTCTCACATCCAGGTCAGAGAGGAAGAACCAGGCCAGTCTCAGCCCCCATGACACGTCTTTGCCAGCTTGTGAGGGCCGAGGGCACCACTGAATCACAGAATGATACGGGGTTGGAGGGGACCTCTAGAGATCATTTAGTCCAACCCACCTAACAGAGCAGGTCTACCTAAAGCAGGTTGCACAGGAACGTGTCCAGGCAGGTTTGGAATGTCTGCAGAGACGGAGACATGGCTTGTCCCCCCGTGCCTGCTCAACAGCCCACTGCAGGAAGGACCTGGACACGGGGGCCCAGGCTGCAACCCCCTCCATCTCAGAACTCCTGCCCTGTGCCAGAGCACCTGGCACACGGCTCTGGCCTCCCAGCATCTCCTGTGGCAGCAGTGTGGGAGCTGGACTTGGCACCGGCACTGCGATTCACCTTCCAATTGCCAAGGAGCTACAGCGTGCCAAGAGATTGCCAGGGAGGACCATTCCTCCCCATCACTGCTCCTCTGCTCAGGAGCTAGAGGGGAGGCTGGGAGGCACAGAGGGGAGAGGATGGGCACACACACACTGGAGGTACATGTGTTTTTTTTTTTCCCTCAACCTTCCCTCATAAAATAGAGAAGGGGAAAAAAAAAGGAAAAAAAAATAGCAAAATAAAGCAAACCCGACAACTCCAATTTCTATCTTAATGAATAAATGAAACGCATCCCAAGAGGTAATTAAGTGCTTCGAACCAAACATGTGTCACCTACATAAAAAAAACAGAACCCAGAGAGAAATCAAGCAACTGCAATTAAGGGAAAGAGACAGCGGGTGACGGCCGGGGAGTGGGGATGTGGGGAAGTCCATCCAGGGAGGGCCCTGCTCCTGCTGCCCGGCCCCCTGGCACCAGGGACTGGGGCTGGTGCTCTCACTGTGCCATGAGGGTCCTGTGGGAGAGGGGCAGCCCCACCGGTGTGGAGGCCTCACAACATCCAGGGGTGTTCCCAGGGGTTTCTCCTACCCTAAGGACATCCCTCTCCCCATCCACCTTTGTGCCCCATGGGGACCGGGACCGTTTGCTCTCAGGTCTCCCTTCCCAAATCAGACACCGAGTGTTGTCTCACCCATCCCCCTGGACGTAACATCCAGGAAATACCCATCTGACTGCATTTCCTTCTGGCCCCTTCCCTGTCCTTGGCCCTACAGTGCGTGGGAGCTGCCTGGAGCGTCGCTGTGTCTCAGCCATCGCCGCACCACGAGCTCCATCTGCGTTGGTAGGGTTTGCCGTCTGTGCCGGCGCTGTGCAGGAGCAAGGCTGGAGAAGGGCTTTTCTGCAGCGCACCAGGGGATGTGGCTGCGGTTGTGCACGACCTCAATCCTCAATCCAACATCGCAGCCACCCCAGGTACACAGCCCACCCCTCCGTACACTATGCCTGACCTCCATCCTCATCCCCAAATCTCCTTCAGACCTCTGCACCACTTGCCAGAGCCCCGATGTTAAGGAGGAACCTCCATGTATGCCAGCCTGCAGAAAACCACATTCCTTTTCTTTCTCAGTGATCCCAGAAGGCTACAAAGACAATCTTTTATTGGCCCACAGGGTGAGGAAAAAGATCAACTTGTTTAAAAAACATCATGGATTTTCCTGTGACAACAATTCAAAGAAGGGTTTCAGAAGTTGCTGTACTAAGAAAGCCACATGCTGTGAGGGTCATGAGCTCTCTGGCTGTCTGTGCTCCTCGGAGAAGCCGTTACCTACTTCTAAGTGGCATCAGGGCCAGGTCAGGGCACCCCACCAGTCCCTGCACTGTCTCCCACATCTTGGGGTCCCACAGCTGCTTCTATTGACCGAGGCTCCAGGGCTGTGAAGGAAAATCCCTTGACATGCTCTTGACACTTATTGGCTTTTATGACCATCTTCTCCCTTTGGGAGGCCAAATCAAGATCTTTTGAATGTTTGGGTTTGGCTGAGCTGCTGAAGGAGCCCGTGTCACATCCTGGGACGTGGCAGGAGATCTTTCCTGACATGGGGAAGGCATGTGATGTATTCCTCCTGTACAGCCTGCCTATTCACTGCCTCTCAAGTGTCTGCTGCTTTCAGAACAAGTTCCTTCCCAATGGACCTTAGCAGGTGCGACAACACTGCCTGCAGCCAGAGCCCTGCCCTTTGCACAAGCTCTTCTCTCTCCTTGGGGGAGAAATACAGGCTTTCCATGTGCCTGAGAGCTGCAGCCCTTCCTTGCAGAAGCCTTCTTCTCCAGCTCGCCGGTGGGGCTCAACCATCTGCATCCTCCTCTAGCTCACCTCGCCCAGAGTGAGTCAGGGACCTTGGGGACCACCCCATGTGTAGCTGAACTCATGGTCATGGGCTAACAGCAGCGAGCACAAAGCAAACCATGGTGAGGGGCAGCCCCACAGATCCCACTGCGCCTACACCTGGTGTGTGTAGGTGCCTCCTGGGTCTGCTTGCCACTTGGCTCCTGGCTGGCCTGCTCTCCATGGGCTCTGCCCCTCAGTCGCAGCAGGAGCCTGGATGCTCCCGTGCTCCGGCATTTCTCCAGCCACTGCCCAGCATCACAGCCATCACCAGAAGCAGGCACCGTCACAGCTCTCCCTGTTCCCAGACACGCACGTCACAGAGTCCCCCAGCCACCCTCTGCCCCAGGCCATGCCACCACCTCATATCAGCTCATCTGGGCACCCCAAACAGCCCCCCATTACCTCCTACCCCCCTGTGCTACCTCTGCTTTGCTGCCACTGGGCGCTCAGGCGCTCTCTTCACCTCACAGGGCAACAGCATCCCAAGAGGAGAAGCCCACACCTTCCCAACACCACAGGCTCCTCTCGCCCCAAGGGAACCCCTCGGAGCAGGGTGGTCACCCCATGGGGGTCCTGCCTCAGCCCCTGCCCTGCCCGCAGAGCCCGGAGCACTCACAGTCGGGACGCTGCTCCCCAAGGTGACTCTTCTGCCAGGATGCTGCCGTCATTCGCGAGCTGGAGGACGTTGGTGGTCCATGCGGGGTGGGCAGAGCCAGGCGGTAGCTCGGTGACCGTGCTCACCGGGATCCTTGGGCTGAGGAGGGCAAAGACAAGTGTGAGTCCAGGGAGGCATGGATGAACCCCAGTTCCTTCCCCATCACAAAAGAGTCATCCTCCTCCAGTCTTCCCCCACCCCAGATCCCTTCAGGCCAGTGAGGGAGGGATCCAGCAGAGATGCTTCTGCTCCAAAGTACCCAGACCCCAGATGTACCATCCCCCTGCCATATTCAGAGCACACCCATACCCAGCATGACCCACAGGCATTCCTCTCCACCAGACCTCCCCGGCCCCCCATGTGCCCCTGCCTTCCCTGGGAACACACTGAGTGGGGCTGACCGCCAGGGCACCCATCAGAAGGACTGGGAGAGCCCTTGCAGGGAGCCAGCCATGTGGAGAGGAGTGGTCTCCACTCCCCAGTCCCTCAGCAGAGCAAGAGATAGAGGCAAATAAGGAACTCGGCAGGATGTAAGTCCATCCCAGTCCGCCATGAATGGGTGGCAAGTCACACTGCTGAGGTCAAATCCTCATATGTCATCGGAACCCCTGCTGCAGTCCTGTTGAAATGGACAGTGCTGTTCCCCTGACTCCAGGGTCTCCAGGGCTGTCAGAGACCCAAAAATGGGCTCCAGCTTGATGAGGTTGTCCAGGAAGGTCAACAGTCTGCCACCGTGAGCAACCCACCGTGCTCCAAAGAAAACTTTTTGTTTTAGGACTGTTGGTGTACATGGGACATCACACAACTGCTCTCAGAGGCTTGGAGGACAAACGGGTTCTAAGCCATGAAAAAGTCAGATGTGCCACCAAGCTAAAGAACGGGGCACCTTCCCACCTCTTCCAGTCATCCTGGCTCACCACACCAGTGACATGCACATCTGTCCTCCCCATGCACTTTGAAAAGAGCAGCTTACGCACTGATCGGATTAGAGGAAGAAAACTGCATTGCAATAAATCCAGGGAGGGAACTGACTGCCTGGGCTTTAATCTGAGGGGAGCCTTCAAGATAAGAGCCTTAAGAAGTGGGGATAAGGCAGCCTTGGTGCAGGAATGGTCTGAGCTGGTCCTTAGTCTGGGAAGCGGGACAGCAGAGCTGGCTGTGGCATGCCCTGGCACCTGAGAGCAGCTCAGCACGTCCCTTCAGACAGGACCTGTCTGTCCATGCCTGCAGCCCTCGGTGCAGGAGATGGGGAAGCTCTAAGAAGGGCAGGGCATAGGACACAGAGGATTGCTCCAAAAGCTCATATTTCTTATCAGGAGCCCAAAATCCCAAGTAGGAACAAGGACAGCACAGTCCTCATCAGGAGACCTTGGAGTAGGGTGGGATCTCTCCCCATAGTCCCTCCTTGTCGTATGGGATCTGGCACCTCTCAGCTCCAATTGCACTTCAGCTCCGAGCTGACACTCCTCTGGGAAGTCCTTCTTCTGCCTCCTGAACGTGGTGCCAGAGGCGGTGTGCGCTCTGCAGAGCTCTGCTCCTCCTTCAGAGCCATTCTCCGAGAGCCATCACTACCTGGCTGATCTCCAACCCCAGCCCATGTCCCATGGGTGAGACAGGAGCTGCCACTGCAGCAAAGCAGACACAGGCTGCTTGCTCTCCAACTCTCCAAGAAAGCCAGGCACCTTTTCTTCCTCATGTGCCTTTGCAGATAATAATCCCCACACCAGCACCAGGGGAGAGGGAGGGAATAAGAAGTGTCCACCTGCATCCTCTGATGAAGGCTGAGGAGAGCAATCTGCTCCCACACTAGGTTTGCACCTGGAGGACCCGTGTGTCAGATGGGCAGAAGCCACCTGGGATGTGGTCAGTGGTGAAAGCACAGTGTGGAGCCACCCCTCACGGCAGGGCCATCTGTTTGGCACAAGTGGGGACTGACCATGCAGCTCCTGCTGCAGGTTCTTGAGAAGTCAGCTGGAGAAGCCCTGGCGGAGCACACAGCTTCGTCGTGCTCCCGCGATGAACGGAGACAGCCCTGCAGCTCGGTGTAAGTAATTGAGGAAAGAACATTTGTAAGGCAGGAGACAGCTGGATTAAAAAGGTGAAGCCCAAAAAGCAAATGAAAAGAGAATCATTGATGATGGATGGGAAGGCAGTGCCCGAGCCCAGCGTTTTCCTGGATGTGCTGTTGAACAGCAGCAAGACAAGAAGAGCTGAGATAAAACCATGAAAAGAGCTTGGGCAGCCACGGGGGCTTGCAGGTCCTACTGCAGTTGAAGAAGCAAGTCAGGTCCTAAGCTCCCAGTTTCCCAACCTTGGTGGGAGACCCTGGTGCTGGTCCCACAGCCCAGGCCTGCTCTGCTGAGCAGCTTTAGGATCGCTACTCGCAGAGGCTGGGCACCTGGAGGTCTGCCCCGGGTGAAGCTGGGCAGAATGACCATTACACAGCCCCTCCTGTGCATCCCCGGTTCCCCTTGGTCATGTCCTGGCCCTACCTCTGCAGAGCAGAAATCCCCCAACATCTGGCGCGTTCTTCTTGAGGGCATTCAGAGAGAGCGCACAGAACACACTGGTAAGGTCATTACTGCCGTTTGCTTTGTTAATTGCTGCTGATCAGAGAGCTTTCTTGGCAAAGGGGGGAAAAGACATTTGGGTAGAAAAAATAAAATCGAGTTCATAAGATAGAAGAGCTCAAAACTGCTCTCTTTGCACCAGGTGTCAAGCAGACCCAGGCCACCCCTGCAATGACAGGGGCTGTGGCCACCAGGCAGCCTGGCTGGGAGCCTCAGGTAAGTCCCATCCGTGGCGCAGGGAGAGTGGAGGGGCCCAGGAGAGTCATCACTCATCAAGCACCTCCCTCTGCCCACCATGGTAAGGACAGACGGGGGAGGTCACAGCTGCATCACCCCCAACAGCCCTCCCCTGTGACTTTCTGCATCCCTTGGGTCACCACTGCAGTTGGGCCCATCAGAAAGTGCAAACTGCTGCTCTGCCTTCCCTCTCTGGCACCAGGCCACCTCCACATCACCTCCACCTTCCCAGCACAGCCTGGGGGCCAGTCTCCCCACGCTCTACCTCCTTTTTCTTCAGTACCACAGCAATCTCCAACAGGTTTCAATTCTTGTTCCCTCAGTTCTGAACACCAACAAGAGCCTTCCTGTCCCAGCTGCCTCCCAAAGCTGGCTCTAAAACTCAGCTGGGACTGAGAGCAGAGGTGAGAGCCTGATCCCAAGCACGTCACCTGCTACAAAGCAAGGCATAGGACTTCCCTACTTGTTTTTCTTTTAAAAACAGTTTGCTCCAGTGTCCTGGACAACCCCAACTATTCACAAGACCCTGAAGAAAACCCAGTAGCATTTGCCAGTAGGAGGAGGTTTCCCAGGCTGAGAAGCACAAGCAAAAAGATTCATCCCAGCCCCGTCATTTCCCACTGGGCTGAGGACAGTGGCATGAGACTGGATTGTCACCACACACTACAGAGAGGGGTTGTACTGCCCTTGCTGTAAATGCTCCACCACGCTGCAGATCCCACCACTGCACCACACCAGTAGAAAGACCTTCCCCAGTATGACTGACAAGCCCTACCTCTGTCTTGCAACCAGGTATGATGAGGCACAGACGGGTAATGACTTGCCAAAAAGATCACAGGGAGCCAAGAGAAGTCCCAGGGATGGAGCTTGTATCTCCCAAAGCCCAGACTCATCCAGCACACAAGCACATTAGGAGCCAGAGCAGCCCCAGGAGCATCCGTCTCAGAGGGATGGCGACTCTGGGTAAGACGATACTCGGTCTGTGCAACATCATTCCCTGACAAAACACTCTGGTTCATCATCAGCACACTCTGGGCAGCAACATCCACACACCAGAGAACCACCAGGCCATGGTCCAGCTGTTGAGGAGAGCTGCTGGGGTCACTGTAGTCAGGACCACTGAAACCACTCACAGAAGACTTAAAAATCATGCTGGAATGTTAGTGCTGGAGTCCAGTGCCCTCGGGCACAAATAGAGCAGGATCTGTTCTCAGGGACACTGGTACTGGGGTCTGGGCAGCAGCTCCTTCCCTCCTGGGCAGATTGAGCTCAGCAGGAGATAAAACCATTACGCCCAGTCCCAGGGCACTGGGACCTCCCCCCAGACCAGGCACCTGTCAGAAACCCATTAGAAAACCCATTAGAAATATAACTAAGGAGAAGATTCAAGGCATAACCAGCCTTTGCTGGGCTGGGATGACCCCTGGGGTTCAGGTGGCTCCAAACCTAAGGGGCAAGATGACTCTGAAATTGGAGGAGCAGACAGCAATGGATGGGAATCCCCAGCAGAGACAGATCGGAGAGGTCTCCAGCAGAAGCAGCTCCCTTTCTGTTGGCCAAAACCTCCACTGTGGAGTCCCTCCCTCAGTACTGGAGGGGATGGATGGTGGTTAGGAAACTTCAGGGAGGGCTCAGCCTGGAGGACACAGATCTCCTTCAGGGATGGGTGAGAGCAGGCTCAAAGGCTGTAAGAGACCGAGCAAGGCGAAGGGAGCTTTCTCTGCTAGCACAGAGGGGGTAAGGCCCCCAGAGGAGAGGCACTGCTGCTCCCTTCGCCGGCCAGGCTGGATTCGGGTGTTAATGAGCTGGAAAGGACAGGGGAGGTGTGTTTCAGCAGTGCAGGAACTCCAGAGGTACTCCAGCATCACAGCAAAGTAAATACCCCATAAAACGCTCATCCCACAGCTGGACTGCAGCCTCCATCCACCTCTGGTCCCAGAGCTCCCCTTGGAGATGGGGAACAACCATCCACAGCGCTGAGGTTCATGAGGGAAGCACACAGCAAGTCCTCGGCCCCAGTAAGCACCAGTGAGAGCAGGGGGAGGCTTGGGCCCCCCACCCCAGGCTGCCTGGAGGCAGCGGGAGCAGTTCCTGGCTTCGCTGCCAAGGAGGATCCACGGCAACAAAAGGGAGCAGAGCCAGGTCTGAGCCCCAGCCCCATGGGATGCTCGGCCGGGAGCGCTGGAGGGAAGCACCACGTGGCTGCAGCACGCGCGGATCCGTCCCCCAGCACCCAGAGCCCCCTCCCGAGGCCACCGCCGGCGTCCCCTCCGTGGGGCAAGGTGTGTCCGAGGGCTGCTGCCAAGCAGCTGCGGCGAGCGCTTGCTGTGGGGCACTGCCATCGCCCGCCCGACTTGCCAGGCTGTTCCCTCCATCTGCTGAACCCAGCACGTTTATTTTTGTGTTTCCAAGTTTGATCAGATCGACTCTTCCACTTTAATCTAATGAGCGCGCTGAGCTGAAACAAACACAATCTGTCCACGGAGGGCCGGGGAGGGATGTCTGGGGGCACTGCAGAGGCACCGTGGGGAACCTGCAGTGCCCTCATAGAACCAAGGCAGCTTTGGTAGCCAGCACAGCCCGAGCCCCCAGCCCTCGCCCCACACATGCCCGCACAAGTCTCCCCACCGCTCCAGGGGCTGAAGACCTAAGCATGGAGAGGTACCTCTGGAGAGAAGAGCGTCCTCCTCGGGCCCCGATCTGGGCATGGTTCTGCTGTTTCCTTCCTCCCCTTGCCCATTTCCCATTTGACCGTCTTTCCAGCTAATTACCCCACGGTGCTGTGGACACGAGCCATGTGGCAGCCGGCATCTGCACTGGTTCCCAGAAATGACCTTGGCTGCTCAGAGGACAGCGGGAGCCTTTTTCCCTGCCAGGCTTCCCCCGAGGCAGACAAGAAACCTTCAGCGGGAGGGACCGGACGACGTGCACATCCAGCCCCTGCAGGTCGCTGCTCTCCGGTTGCGGGCTCATCTGCACCAGCTCCGGAGTGTGGCTGGAGGCACCGAGCCTGCACTTCCCCATGCTGGGACAGGTCACTTCCACAGGGACCCTCCAGCACCAGCTCCCTGCAGAAACTCCCCCGCAGGGTTTACTGCCAGTCTCAGCCTTGGAAGCTTTTCTCTCCCTTGTTTTTCATACCCAGTTTCATTGCAGTAAAGCCCTGAGATAGGTTTGTTTGCATTCCTATGCTGGAACGGGGAGCTCGGGTGCTTTGGCATGAAGAGCTTCCAGGGAGAGCAAGGGCTGGATGTTGGGGTCCTTCAGGAAGCGATCTGGCTGGGTGGCATCTCTGCCACCGACCATCCCACCGTGCTTCTTCCCTGGTGCGAGGACAGAGATGGAGCAGAAAGGAGGTAGCTCAGCAGAAGACACTGTTTGCAGCTCTCTGCAGCAGGGACGACTGCCCTTGGGAGTATCTGACCTTGCACTGATGGAAAGCCCCAGGAGCCTGGTGGCTGGGAGACCCCTTGGGGTGGGAGGCGAGCTGTCTGTCATCTGGAAAATTGTGGGGGCTGCCCGGGCAGCAGCTGGGAGGCTGGAGGCAGGGCAGGCTCCTCCTGGCTGCCCAGCTGCCTGGTAGCAGCTCAGCTGGCTCAGCCAGGCTGCCAAGCTGGCCCCAGAGAGGACAACTCCACGCAAGGAGAGGGCTCAGCTGCCAGTGGCGGGCAATGCCAGGACGTGCTGGTCATCCACTCCCATGGGCAGAGGAGGGGGAGGTGGGGAGGGTCCCCAGCAGCTCGTCACCCTGCCCTGCTGGGAGGGAGAGAGGGCAGAGGGCTGAGGGACAGTCAACTGGATGTGCTGAAGGACTCCAGGGGACTCCGTAGGGCTGGCCATCCCAGGAGCTGGAGCAGAGCCAGGCCATTGCCTGGCCAGGTTCATTTCCACACCTTCCCTCAGCCCAAGTGTGTTTGGAGCTGGGTTCCAAAGGCTCAGCAGCTTCCCGAGCTCACGTGGCACTTTGGGAAATGTCCCCTCCAAGTGCTTGAGCACTTGGGCTCCACGGGGGTGAGGTGCTGGACTCCTCGGGAGCTGCGATGGTGGCACAAGTGTCCCCAGCCCGAGGAGCTCAGCACCCACCTGGCTGCGTTGGCTTAACCTTGAGCCTCGCTGCAGTAAAGCTTTGTATATAGATAGATTTCCTTTAGTCTCCTCCCCAAATAAAATCCCCCAGCCCCCTCCAGCTATCACATTTGCAGGTTCTTTTTCCTTAAAATAATAACTAAGTCCATGCCGTGAGAGGGTCGCTCTTGCCCTGCTTTAATAAAGAGGGAAGATGAAAAGACCAGGAGAAGATTGGCTTTTGCAGCGCCTCGCTGTCACTCCCAGTTCTGTGCTCTCCGTCCTTATTTCTCATTCTCCTTTCCAGGAGCTGTCTGTAACCCTTTGATAACAACCTCTTCTCTCCCAAAAGCAGGCAGTGTCCTTTCTTGCCTGCACAGCCAGAGAAACGTCACACTTTCCCTTTGATGTCAAGATAATGTATAGATGTAACATCATGTGTATGTGTGACAAATGCAAACAGCCAGCTCTCTGTCCCAGATTTGGTAATTTAGGGAGAAAAAAGGAAAAGCTAAGAAAAAAAAAATAAAATCTTAAAATGAATTCTCCTTGTCCATCACAGGCACACAGAGCTGCCTCTGGGCAGCCATCCCTCCTTAGGGGCCTGGGACCCCCAAATGTCCAGGGCCAGGGACGGAGCAGGTCCTGCTGATACCAGGGTCCCTGCATGTCCCCCCGCCGAGCGCTGGGGCCAGCCCTGGCAGGTCTGTGTGCCCAGAGATGACACCTCGCAGCCCGGAGAGATTATAGGGCAGCCGTGAACTACCCCGTTACAGCAAAAGAAGTAGCTCAAACCCCACGGGTTTGCCCAAAGCAGTTTGGGACTGGGTTTGCAGGAACGCTGTGTCCACCGGCAGTGCAGGGGCCAGGGCTGAGCCCGGCTCCCCAGGCACCCCATGGCCATGTTGGGGTGCAGCCCCTCTCGAGCCACTCTCCAGGTGCTGCTCAGGCCCCTGCTCCAGGCTTGCAGGAGCCTGTGAAACCCCAGAAACCTCCCACGGTTCCCTGTTTACAGTCCCTCTGGCCAAAGAGGGATGTCTCTGGTCCACATGAACTGGGATGTGCTGGGACAGGAGGGGGATGAGCCCCTTCCCCTGCACTGTGTGGGAGGAATCAACCTCTCCATCTCCCTCTGCCCTGGGCAGCCCTGGCTCCCTCCAGCCCCAGCCTCCAGGAAACCTCCCCAGCCCCAGGGACCAAGCCCTGAGCCCTCCACTCCTGGCACAGCCATCAGCTGGGTTCAGGGCATGGTTTGGGACCAACACAGGCAGGAACCATCCCAGGAGGCAGGTTGGATGCAGCCAGCATCCAAATGAGACAGACAGGCACAAGAAAGTCTATTCTCAGACACATACAGGGGTCTTTCCTTGGCTCTTGGTCTCCATGCCAGCAGGGAGACATCTAATTGCAGACCGGGCACGTTCTGAACAGGGCAGGCTGAACAGAGCGGTGCGGGCACCCTGCCTGCCAGGGAATGCCCTGGGCATGTATCCCACCTCAGCCAGGAGAGCCAGCAGCCTCCAGCCCCCCGGCCCCCATGGGGTGCCGCTGGGGGTGCAGCTGGGGGGCACAGGCAGCACGCAGGGTAAAGCAGGCAGAGCTTGGCTGCCTTTCCAGCAGGTCCCCTCCTCACCCCACACACTTGAGCACCATTTTCGTTTCATATAATCATAGAATCATTCAGGTTGGAAAAGACTCTTGGGATCCCTGAGTCCAACCATCAACACTACAAAGTTCTCCCATACACCATATCCCCCAACACCACACCTAAACAATTCTTAAACACATCCAAGGATGGTGACTCAACCACCTCCCTGGGCAGCCTATTCCAGTCTCTGACCACTCTTGCTGTGAAGAATTGTTTCCTAATGGCCACTCTAAACCTACCCTGTTGCAGCTTGAAGCCATTCCCTCTTGTTTTTGATCCCTGCAGATTCATTGGAGTCAAGGAGTAGCACTTCTTTTCAATGAAATCCTGGGGCCAGGACTTCCATCTATTAATTATGTGAAAGAGGACCTCCTTTAGTCAAAGCTGCCAATTTTTAATGTAATTGAACGTCACCTTATTCTCATATGACTAGGGAAGAAAAGCAGAAGCTCTTGCTCAACATCCATTTGTTTTATGCCCTTACATATTTTTATGTCACTCAGGGCTTTGTGTGTCCGATAAAAGCAGGGAATGGCTGTATTTACCAGAATTTGAGCTAGAGGTACTGGGAACTAAATTAGTCTTCTGCTTTTTTGGCTGTCGGAAAACCTCAAAGCCGAATGGTTGCAACTGGTGCTCCCTCAGGTAGAGGACAGGGTCTGGTACGTGGTGCTGTGGAGGTGCTGCAGCTCTCTGGGGTTTGGCTGCTGGTGGTCATTGAGCAAGAAACACCTTGTTCCACACCGTCTTATATCTTTTTCTGTGCTGGTCAGACTTATCAGTGAATCAGGACCACCCTTGTCCATAATATTCAGTGTATAAATTTCCTACTGTGAGGATTTAAAAAAAAACCTTTATAAAAATAAGGCAACATGGCCTGAGAAATCTTTCTGTTGTTGTGTGGTGTTTGAAGCATTTTTTTTTTCTGCTTTCCTTTGGGAAATAAAATGAGTAAAAATAAATGTTAGGAAGTATGCAAAATAAGCTTACATTTGCAAGTAAACATGAAGTAAACATGTGCTCCTTTAGGCCAGTTTTATAAAGCTGAATCCAACAGTTTTAATTCAGTAAATACTGATAAGCAGACAGAAAAACTCTTTCTTTCAGTTTGGGCACTGAATCCAGGTGTCACCTTTTTGATGGTAGCTGGCCAATTAAACGTATCTCAACATAAACTTATAGAGGAAGTTGACTACAAATAGGATGATTAAAACTCATCAAGTTGCCTTATGAATTCTGCTTTTTTGTTTTTAGAATAACTCTGTCTTATAAGATGATGAACTGACAGTCACCCAGGAAAAAAAAAATCAGACAGACACTTCTTTTCTGGATAGATTAAACTCTCCAGAGGCTGGTAAAAACGAAGCAAATCAAGTACATCATCTTTCATATTCACATCAACCCATCTATTGTGGAAAACATCAGAAGTCAGCGTGTTCTCATTCAGCTGAAATATTATTTCTGTGCTATTTCTAGACTGCAGAGACAAATATCGGAGAAGAGAACACATTTAATAATCACCCAAAGGAAAGAGAAAAGCACCAAAAAGCCAAAGTTCCACTGTATGTTGGTGGATGCTGCCGTGCTCAGAGAGGGCCAGTGGGAAGAGCAAGAGCTGCTTCCTGGGAGTCAGAGAGTTAGGATGTTTCACCGGTACCTGTCTCCTTGTCTCTCCCTCTCTCAAGTATTTTTGGTTGGTTGGTTGGGTTTTTTTTTGTTTGTTTGTTTCGTGTGTGGAGAAGGACTAGACAGAGGACTCCAGGAACTGGGTGCGAGGCTGTCATCTCAACGTGTTGCTCCTGTGCCGTTTAATGAAAAGAAGACCAACTCCAGATAAGCACAGGTGACGGAGGGGGTAGGTGACATCTTGCCTGTGCTGATAGGCAGGTGGTGACTACCAATATGTGATCCTGTGGCCTAAAGGCTTTCCCAGGACAGGCTTTTCTTTGGTGGCCACGAGCCCTTTTCTGCAGTTGGGTGCCAGCAGACTAGAGCACAGTCTGTGGCTATGCTCTGGGGGGTTGGACTAGATGATCTCCAGAGGTCCCTTCCAACCCCATGTGTTTCTGTGATTCTGTGGCTAGAGCACCTGTTCAAAGCAGTGTGAGGTTGGAATGAGGTGCGAAATGCTTTCACTTAGTCATTAGATCTTTCCCAGTACCCAGTGATGATTTAACGGCTCCTGGGTAAACACTGGTACTTCAAAGAATGTTTGTGCTAATTTGGCTTTGGAAATGAGAAGACAGATAAGATGCATGGCCTCTGCTGAGGCGTCTTTTGATGTCCTACATTAATACTAGGCTTAATGATTGTTCATTTTTCTGTCTCAAAGGGAATCCTCAGTAATGTCTTATTCTGCCCGCCGGCAGGCTCAGTTTCCCACTTGGACTGCTGGTTGTTGAGCCACTTTTTGTGGTGCCATGAGTGGGACAGAGTAAGGTGTGCAAGAGAAATCAGCTTTGTACTCACAGGTATCAGAAGTGCTTGAAATGCAAGCTTTTCTTTCAAGAAGTTTAAGTTGATTTTCCTAAAATGACACTCCTACATCTCCTCTTTGCACATCTACATTTATCAATGGTCCTGTAGTACATGTGGAGAGGTCCATGTGCCTGTACTGAGAAGTTCCTATACATCAGGATCCACGAGTCTCAGACCACGTAGCCGTCAATGGTGGTATATCAATAAGCTCTCTAGCTTTTTCTGTCATTAGCACAGAGTGAAATACTGTTTGGAAAATACGCAAAGCTTTCTCTTTGGGGCATGAGAGCTGGTTACGAGGCACAGCCCAGCCACTGCAAGGCGTCCATCTCATGCATCTATGGTGAATCATTGTCTGTTTTTCCTGTTAATGACTCAGCAACTCAAGAAGTGGGAGTGACCACTTGCGTTTCTGATCGGCTAAATGACATCTGCCAAAAGCCCTTCTTGTGCAACCCATTCGGCTGAAGTGCTCTTGCTTGTGTCAGGAAGCCAGAGGTGCAGTTGGGTGGCCCCAGCGTCGTGCCTCGTCAGTGGAGCCACGTCGGAAGCGTCGTTATTTGCATACCGATGGGAGCGTGATGCGGACTTACAGGGAAGAGGACTGCAAACCTGGCGATTGCATTCTGCTGCAAGAGCCTGCGCCGGTGGTCGATTATGGCCCCTGTGGTTCATTTCACACCTTTTCGCGTCCATTTTATGCAGGCTGCGCCGGTCGTCCTGTTTGGCACAGCTTGCTGCAGGTGACACCGAGGTGCCGTGGGAAACTGGGGTGTATTTTTCTCATCAGCACTGTTCATCCTTCAGCTTTCCAGCTTCTGCGAGTGCCTGCCTGAATAAGCGGCCCTTCTTCCCATGCAAGCCCCGTCCTTTTTTTTTCCCGTTGAAGGTAAATGGCTGTGTGGGTGAGCTGTTGATTGATCATTTAATGCTCTCGCAGCCAGAATTAAGTGGGCAGGCCTTTGTGCAGCATCGAGCACCGAGAGCTGCATTTCCAAGAACACCTCAACTCTTCATCTATTCACGTTCACACACTTGCTTAATCATGCCTGCCGTCACGCTGACTCGTCAGTAGCTGATGAAGAATACAGTTTTTTCCGTGTACTTTTGTACCAAAAACTTGGTCCCGGCTGCAAAGCAAACTGCTTGGAACAATCAAAAAATTGTCAGGAAATGTGTGGCTTGGGTGACTGTTCCCCTGTTAAATAAATGTTAAGCATGTTACATAAAACCTTATTTATTATTATTATATTAACATGTTATTATATTAACGTGCTTACAACTGCAACAATCTTTGGTGGTGTACCTTTCATCACACACAGTGGCATGTATACCTATATATGACAGTAGATTATGAATATTGTTTTCCTTCTGGAGTTTCAAAATTCAGATTAACTAGCCGTTACCCATGAAAAGATTTCTAAAGAAAGGAGTAGCTACGTAAGCAAAAAAAAGAGAGCTGTTCAATAAGACGTGTTTTGAATGTGCATGTCAGAACAGAAAAAGGATTTTAGAAATGGAAAATCTTTCACTAGGTCCATTATTGATACAATTCCACCAAGCTTTGCATTAAAGAGGTTAGAGACGTGACTCTAGAAATCCAAACCGAGGAAGACTGTCGGTAAACATGGCATATATATAAAGGGCTTTGTGTTCTGATAAGGGGATGTCTAATTTTATTTTTTAGCCAGTAAAGGTCATAGTTCACATCTCAGTACTCCCGTGCTTGGAAATCCACCACGGGACCTCAGCGATCTGGATTCTGTGAAACGTTTCCATTCTTTGCTTTGCTTGAGACATCCTACCTGGCCTCAGGGAAGCCATTTAGCTTCTCTGCACCTCAGTTCCTCTTCTGTAAAATGGAGACAGCATTTCCACCCTTCAGAAGGGCATTATAAAAAAACCCACACCCTAAAGCCTAAAACTCACAGGCAGCCCAGGGGTAGGACCTCAGATAACGTGCTTGAGCACGTTGACTCTTATTCTGCATTGTAAAACTCTGCATAAAACTTGCAAGGATGTAAAAATTTATGCTCACAAATACAGAAATGGTTGCTTTTAGAAATAAGAACCAGTCACGCTGACATTATCGTAATTGTGATTATGCTGATCCAGAGTATTATACTGACACCAACACCGCCTAACCAGGATCAGGAGAAAGCCCCCCAGCCTCTGTGCAAAGAGCTCGCAGAGTGAAAAGTCCAGACAGGCAAACCCTGGTAGAGCAAGGATACGCAAGGTGGTACCGTAGACGTATCTCATAATTTTTTTCCCTTCCTCCCTCCCTTTCCAGACCGCACCTCACCACGTTTCCCACCTCTCTATCCCGCAGGGAGACTCTGCCCTTCCTCTCCCCCGTGTCCCTCATCGCTGCCCCTGCCGCCCCGGTGTCTTTGGCGGAGAACCTGCACAGCGAGTTTTGGCTCAAAACAAACATTGATGGCTGAGTTATGAACCCCCAGAGGGGTAGATGGCGAAGCGGATTAAAACGCTAACTCTTTGCCTTTTGGCTGGAAGCCACGTTAGGGCAGAAGTTAGAGCGAGGTTCAGAGCTAACTTCCAGGTGTCGGTGTGGCTTGGGTTAGGACGTGGCAAGAAAAAAGATGCCAGGAATGAAATGACGCTGGTTAAGACACATTGGCGAGGTTTCAGGAGGAGCCTACAGAGTGCCCCAGCCAGTCTGGCCTATTTAGTGATGACGAGCTTTGACAACATTTCAGGAAATGTTTCAACTTCGGAAGTGAAACCAACACCCGTGGGCAGCCCTCCGAAGCCAGGGCTGGTGGGAAGAGAAGATGCCCAGCATGGTGCCACCGGGGCAGCTGCCCCGGCTGGGGCAGGCTCTCCCGGAGAAATGCTTGCCATCTTCCTATGCCACGCCAGCTGTGGCAGTGGCACGAGGATGTCTAGGGACAACCTATGCCTTTGCAGCAGCTGGGCTGTGTCCTTCATGAGTGGCTCTTTGCTGTCATAGAATCAGAATCGTTCAGGTTGGAAAAGACCCTTGGGATCATCGAGTCTAACCATCAACCCTACTCTACAAAGTTCTCCCCTACACCATCTCCCCCAACACCGCATCTAAATGGCTCTTAAACACATTCAGGGATGGTGACTCAACCATCTCCCTGGGCAGCCTATTCCAGTCTCTGACCACTCTTTCTGTGAAGAATTATTTCCTAATGGCCACTCTAAACCTACCCTGTTGCAGCTGGAAGCCATTCCCTCTTGTTTTATCGCTAATTACCTGTGAGAAGAGACCAATGTCTACAGTGTCCTTTCAAGTAGTTGTAAAGAGTGATGAGGCCTCCCCTCACTCAGCCTCCTCTTCCTCAAACTAAACAGCCCCATCAATCTCTCTTCATAAGATTTATTCTCCAGGCCCTTCACCAGCTTCGTTGCCCTCTTCTGCGCTTGCTCCAGCAGTGCAGGATGTCCCATGTCTGCAGGATGGTGTCTCCTCAGTGTTCTTGGTCCCTCTGAGCGCTGCTTTGCAGCCATCCTCTGGTGCTGAGCTAGGTCTCTTGTGGACCCTGTGGAAAACATCTAGAAAAGTCTGTGTTCTGGTAATAAGTTTTTAGGCTTTGCCACTGTGTGCCACTGTGAGTCAGAGAGGAGGACCACAACCTTAAGTGTGGGTCTAGGGCTGTGTGGAAGGTTTCTTCTCTCCTCATGTCACCCCTAAGGAAGAAGGAGTAAGTGAATTGCTCAAAAACTTCTGTTTAAATCATCAAGACTTATGAAGGCTGAAAACAGAAGATTGTTTTTGTTCAAATAAGAGGCAGATCCTTAAGAAGTATATACGTACAAGTCAGCGTCTGCTCTTCCTCTCCCACATCAACAGTTGTCTGAAAGTTTAATTCCATTTGCTGTTTCTAAGGTGGAAAACAGAGGAATAAAAGCATTAAGGAAGGCTTACCTGAATAATAATTAATATTTTGCTTGAGGTAAAGAAATCTGTTTTCCGAGTATGGGAGCCACCAGATTTGAAGATATTTATAGCTGTTTGTGCACGTGAGGAGCCCCAGTGCTCCTCTGGAGGCTCTCGGGACAGCAGGGACAGCCTGGGACCCTCGATGGGGGCCGAGGGGTTCTCCTGGCTGGCATGCAGGCAGGTCTCACCCGCTCCAAGCCCTTGGCTAGGGATGTGGGAGGGGATGGGAAGGGATGTGGTCAGGCAGGTAGGAGGGGTGGCTGGAAAGGGGATGAGGCAGTGACCTGGAGAGAGAACCCAGGGAGGGAGGCTCTCTCTAAATAACAGCTTATCTAGAGTTATTTATAATATTTCTAATATTATAAGCCACAGGACAGGACGCACAGGTATCCACGCTGGGTGGGAGGGAGAGGGACGTGCTGTAACCGTCCTGCAGTGGACTGGTTTTTGCTGTCCTTCGGCAGTTGTCCCACAGCACCCCAGGTCCTACAGGCTCAGTGGTGGCTGTGGGGCTGAAATGCTCCCACTCAGAAACCAGTGTGGGGTGAATATTCAGTAGCCCTTTTTGGAGCCAAAGTGCTTTCTTCCAAGTGAAAAAGGTCTCTTGCTGTATAAAAACATGCTACATCTTTGAAGGGAACCGTTTACACGGAGACTTATGACTCAGAATACTTGGGGTTTTTCCCCTCTGACCAGGAACGCTGTCAAATGCAGGTTGTGAAGGAAATGGGAAGATGGTGTCTGTTTACACTGATCTCCTCTGTCAGAGCAATGAGGTTCCTGATGGATAAACAGCCGGTCGATGACTCAAAGAGCTTTGAATAAAGCACCATGACCTCTTTCTTCATTCTTGAACTGAAAAGAAAGCCAGTGGGGAGGAAGGGGAGCTGAGATTGAAACCATTTTCCACCCATTCCCTTCCTCATACACCTGCAGAGGCTGCACTAGTTGCGATGGAGCTCAAGTGTCTTCTGCACTCTTCAAATTTCCTCCTTCTCTCTTCTTCCAATCCTTCTCTTGCTCGTTTAGGGCAACCTTATGGGCACTATTTCTCACTGTTGTTTTATTATAGTATTTGGTCTACCAGAGAGGAGAAAACAGAAAAGAAAGGACACAGCACTTGTTGTTGCTGTTAAATGCAAGTAGTCAGCTTGTTGCAGCTTTGGTTAGGCTTCTGGAAACATCTAACCGACACTAAATTAGAGACTAAAAAAGTCTCACACTTACACTGGTTCTTGTAACATGTCAACTAGTCTAGTATTTAGAAATGCAACAAGTGCTCTGCCAGATGCCACTGAGTCAAAAAATAGCTAACCTTAATCCTACCTACACCCATAGTCAGGCATACGTGCCCTGAGAGATTAGTGCCGGTAGGCATTTCTACAAGACGAATTTGTAACTCAACAGAGCACCTGAAAACATGCTAGGTGCAGCTCATGCCAGTCACCCAAATTAATACAGGTAAGAACTATTTGCAGTGACGATGAATACCGAGCGAGTAGAGCAAGCGTGTTGCAGTACATACGTGTTGCAAGTAGAAAGACAAAGAGAAGTGAACCGAAAAAGTTATCATTTAGACTTGGTTACATAGGCTTGCTTGACTTTTGAGAACTGGCAAAAAGCAAACTGTGTAGTACCTCGGCATAATAAGCTGTTGCTGTGTGCCTCGGGAGCGTGGCAAGGAAAGCTAGTGAGCAACACTGCATTTGTGCTTTAAGCTTTTAAGAAGCGTCATGAAAAAATGTGTCTGCAGGTTCATCTAGATTTATATAGCGGCATTTTCATGTGGTATCCTCTGCAAAAAACGGAGACTGTAGAAAAGAGAAAAATAGGTGTAGATATTTTTAACAGTTCATAGACACCATAAAGTTAATTGTTTCTTAACATGGAAAAAACCCTCCCATGGAAGTCTGTGGATTTATATCAGAAACTAGTCTGGCTCCATCAATGAGCAGAACCAAATAACGATAGAGTAGACTGCGTAAAAGGCAGAGACACTTTCATTGTCACTATACTATTTTGTGACAGGGGGGTGTTTTGCAGTAATAGCTCACACATTTGCTTTTAAAATGTGGCAAAAGAAGAACAAACACCTGATCTGGCACGGCTTGGAATGCATGGGTAAAAAGCAGTTGCCTGGCATGCCATCGACATATTTGTCACAAACCCTGCAACCAGCATTGCTTTGTTATAGAAAACAATCTCTGGAAGGAAGTAGCCATAACTCCTGATTACAAGCTGGGAATTTTACAAGAAAATAGTTTTTTTCACTGGAAATAACGTGTGTTTGTCAAAACGGAGATGTTCTGGGAAGCAGAGAGGTTAAACCCTTGCTGGACCCGAGGCTGAGCTCTCGTGGATGGATGCACGCCGTGATGGCCCCACAGCCCTGGGTCCCACCAAGGGATGGCCACACTGCTGATGGCAGGTGCTGGGGAGGACACCCTGGGCATCCCCAGGCACTGGGGGCACACCTGGCCACCAGTGAGGCCCTGTGTGTTTCTTGATCTGGAGGAAGAGCTGATGGCTACTCTACCTCACTTACAAAACTGTCTGATTTTCCCAGAATAATTCCCGTCCCCCAGAATTTCTTTTTAAAAACATCATTTTCAGAATATGCATTTTTCCTACTGTTGGGAAAAAACATCTTCGCCAAACTACCCCAGATTTCTCAGAGTGTGTATTCCACGTGTTTCATGGCTTTACATATATGTTACAGCTTTACATATATGTTACAATATTAAAAAACCTCTTGTTGTTTTGAAAATCTCCTTATCTCAGACAGAAATATAATATTACTTTACATATAGAAGTGATATACACACTTTCATTTAGTTAAATAGCTCAGAATGTGATTTATTCATTTCCAGAAACTGACAGATCTGTGCACTGAGTTCATTATTTACACATACATTCACAGCCCACCACTCATCCTATTACCAGTGAATTTCTAAAAAAATATAAGCATTTTTAGTAGCAGAACACTGACCATGTCTTTCAGCGGTACAAATATTAAAATTGTTTCACATGACACAGCAACACACTAAGCTATGATTCTTTCAGCATAAAATACTGTAGTAAATGCTGTGACTATTTCAGTGTTTTCAGAAAGCTTCATTGAACTAGTTGTTAGGAGCAAGCATTGCTCAGAGAAAACCAGCACGCATTTAATAATTCAGAAAATTATTGCATTATATATTGAATATCTACTTTCAAGTTTATATATTTTGAGCATATGCAGCACTCAAAATGGCTAGCTTCTTTTTCTGATATGTTTGTTACCCTATATGATACTGTGTTTTAAGTGCCTGTAGGTTACTGAGTAATTTTTTTTCAGATATAATCCCTCAGACTTGTACCTGTGTAATCTTTCCCAAGCTATGTTATTCTTTTTTTTTCTTTTTTAAATGGATTGCACAGTGATATCTGCATAATTCTGCAAACAGCTGGGTCATAATAGAAAAAGGTATTCACACCAAACTTTTTTTATTGTAGGTGTTTCTAGGGAATCACCTAGTTTGTAAACCAGTACACATTTAAATGTACTGTACAAAGACATTTATCACAGCTTTATTATATTTGGCTCTTTGCACTCAGCATTCTTTCTTTCTGAAGTTGCTTAAGCGATGCTGTTATTAAGAGGACATTTAGAGGAAAATAAAACACCGGCTAAATCCACCTGTTGAACGTCCCTTTATTTTCGATATATATAGTCAGCCTGAAAAGACTTTCACCGTGCCAAATGCTGATATTTTGTGTGTGAGTATCAGTATTTGTACACTAACAGGGAAGTCTTGCCCAGCACAACTCTTCCCTATTGCTAAATAAAGCCAACAGATGACCACGTGCAATGCTGAGTGCCCTGGGAAATTGTTCCAGGATGCAGTCGGAAGGGAAGAGGTTAGTGGCAGCAGACATGGCGAAGAAAACTGGAAGAACAAGAACATGCCGTGTAGGAGCGTACAAGAGAGTGTCAGTTGATGCACAACTCAAAATATCCCTAGAAAGGCACAGTTGCAAAGGTTAAGATTCTCATATGATTGAAGTAATTCCCATTTATGTGTTACTTGCTGACAAAAGCTGTTGACTTCTTTTCCACCATGTATGCCAAGATTTTAGAATTTGACTCCGTAAAAACCCTGAAATGAAACATTCTGAAGACATTTAATGTTCAGCTTTTAAAAGACAGTTTGGTTTGAATAGATTGTTTTGATTTGTTCTCTATCCTCTTTTCACTTTCTATTTTCTCATCTGTGGAGCTCAGCCATTATAAATTTTGAAGCTACTGTGAGGGCTTAAAAAAATCAAGATATGGGTGGTTTTGTGCCTCAGATGCAGCAAGATATGATAGAGCCAATTATTGCTGAGTGATACGAGCTAGGGATTTTAATCAAAACTACAAGGAGATCTTTATAGTACCATTACTTTACTATTTAATTACTTCTGTCTTGGCAAATTTTTCTCAACACTTCCTCTTCGGGTATTGTTCGTTTCTAGATGCTGCTTTTTGATTTTCTCATTTGACCTCATCTGGTGCCGACATGAACAGAGTTAAGATCTAGGAGTGGGCAGACAAAGAAAGCATCATCTTTCAGGTTTTTTTGTTTTATTGAAACAAACATTTCTTAAGAAAATTATGAAGACGACACTCACTTTTCCATTTCTGTTCCCATGCCCTGTGTTATACACCTAATTACTGTCACAACAGTAACTGGCTAAAAAGGCCCTGAACCTGTTCTTATTTCTGTAGCATTTCTCTTCCTTCCTCCAGTGCAGGAGGGTGTCTGGCAATATTGATAGCTCTTCGCTTCGCTAGTTCTTTTTTTTTTTTTGTAGGGACATTAAAATTGATTTTCTGCATCTCGGCATATGAAGACTCCAAAGTGTGTTACATGCCCTATCGCCCCAAAATGTGCAGTCACGGAGCAAAGGTTCCAATGACAGAGACTTTTATGGTACCGGGAGGCCTGAGCTGCTGAACTGGAGGAGCAGAGGGAGACAGGCTTATTTATAGTGCTGCTGAAGAATTAGCCTGCCTTCGAATGAGCTGCCCAGGTACTCTGATTGAAAAATCCGGTTTCCCGACAGGAAGGGAGGCAAGGGTAGAAAGGAGAGGCAACCTTTCAAGAAACACCTAGTGATAAAGTAAAAAAAAAGGCATTGTCCCTTACAGCAGCGCCTTGCCATAGGGGTTGAGACATATTTACAGCTCCGAGGTAATAAAGGCGCGAGTTAATGTTGGAAATGGAATTGTTAAGAGAAAACATGCAAGGAGAAATTCAGAAATAATACATCACCAGAAAGTGAAAGAAAAATTCTGGGCATGAAGCAGCCAAGCTACTGCCAGAGCTTTCCAGTCCCCAATTAGATCAGCTTCCTTTTCTAATAAAGGTCCCATGGGTCAACTCGAGACATAGGTATCTAGAGTAAGTATGAGACTTTAGGCAAAAGAAGGCTGGATGGAACAAAGATGTAAGACAATATTTTAAAAGACTAAGAGGAAGATTATCCAGTAGAGACAATCTGTCATGATGGCCTCAAAGAAGAACTCCTCTCATCCTACTGAGCAAAAGCCTTTGAGTGTCACAACAAAATTGATCAGTCTGGTCACAGCTAATCTGTCAGTGAATTTGAAATATTCTGGTTTTCTCCACCTCTGTGGAGAGTATGTCCAGTCACCTGGGGACTGAGGCAACCAGGGTTCTGTCTTGGGTACAACATGTGCTTTTGCAGCACTGGGTGACTCTGCTGGCTCTTAGGGAGAAATAAAGACCTGGAGACCGAGCCTGTTCGTACTGAAATCAATGCCATGGTTCTTGTTAACATCATAAAAGCCAGGTTTGGGTGTTTGTTAGATTTATGGATTGGGCTTTATGTGGTTTTAATAATGAGCTTTACACTGAATATAGTGACTGTGATACTGCATATGATCAACTGGATTGCCTCACGAATGTGTTTTGGCACTCCTGTTGTTCCATCTTCGGGCAGCAGGAAAGCCAATGCCTGATTCAATCCAAAGTTAATTGGAATCTTTTTCTTGACTAAAAGGTGATTTGGATAAGGTCTTTAATGAGCGTAGTTACCTTAGAGTTAATAGGAAAGGAACAGAGGAGAGGAGTCTTTCTGCCACTGTCTAAATCCATGATCATATGGATACCTTACGGAGCTCTGATCCTTCTCTCAAAAAGGATAAAGCAGAACTAGAAAGAAAGAGAGAAGGATAACAATAGTGATCAAAAGAAAGCATGGGATAGGTTCTGTAAGAAATAACTCAGTAGAGTAAGACCTACAGAAAAATACAGTAGAGATCTGTGAAATTAACAGTGGCAGTGGAGAAAGTGCATCAAGAACAACTGATCATCGTTCTGTGTATGGTAAGAATTAGGGTAAGCCAGATAAGATGTGCGAGAACATTTCATATGGCGTCTAATGGACAGAGATACCTGGAGCAGAGGAAGTTGCATGGGAAAGTAACATCATAGGTTCACTCTACTCCTCTGCTCTTACCTGTTTTGCCGACATTCCTTATCAGATGGCAGTGGAGACAAGGGACCTTTGGTCCAGCACAGCCAAAGTTTTATGGTGTTAAAGCAACACTGAATTTCTCTTGCAGCCTCAGTCAATTCAGGTAATTTTCCTTGGGCACAGTAGGGACGAAATCAAGAGCGGTCAGGCTTCTGGGGAGGATGAGGAACTGGTGGTAGGACTGGCTACTACAAATCAATTCATAGAGGATCTGTTTCTAACATATGCGACAAAGCGCACAGATTTGGAGGTCTAGTTAGATTTTCAGTTAAATAGATACGGTACCAAAGATATTTATTTCTGCCCTTGCCTATAGCAAGAGAAACAACATTTTACACAGACTCAGCTTAACCATTCAGTGGTTGCACCATCTGAGCAACAGACCTGGCTAAACACAGAAACGACAGAAGGATTTTTTTGTTATAAGTGAGGAAGCTTAATGCAGATGAAGTGGCCATATGGAGTGAAAAAACATAACCATTAAGAAGATGGAAAGATACTATTAGAACACGGATTCCCAAAGTTTGTTTATGGAAAGCTGGCATAACAAGCCAGGCATCAAGCAGCAGGATCTGAAATAATTAACCTGTAATTCACAGGCCGTCTCCTTTCTCGGCTCCCCAAAGCTTGTGGTGTCCCCTTTTCTACCACTCTTTAAAGCAGAAGGATGAGCCACAGTTTCTCACTGACTTCCAGAGAAAAGGGGGCTACCGAGGGGCACAGTTAGGATGTGACACATCCAGCTGTTTGGACTCTCTGTGTCCCCAAAACCCTTGGCAAACACTTTGCACGTGCAGAGGAGACTTTGCAGCTGCAAGAGCCTCAAACGTAACCTGAATTCATTGAGGATGGCTGCAGCTAATGTCACCGCCTGAGCCTTACCCAAAGGTGTGTCAGGCTGTCCTCTGAGAAATTTGCAACTGAAGACGTACACGGCAAAAGGCAAGTCTTGGTGTGGGAACATAATGCCCAAAAAGTGAAAAAGTGGCTGAAACTCTGGCTGGATAAAAAAAGAGCTAGGTAACATAGCAAGAGCGATTCCGTCAAAAAACCCTAGGATATAAAAGAGCTTACACGAGCAATTTAGGACTTCATTCACAGTGTAGGGAAGTGACTGGTAAGACTCCTCCACTGATCACAAGAGGTGTTGTATAACACTCCTACAGCAGGTATGCTCTGATGCAAAAGATATTCCTAGCCTGATAAGAGACATTTTTTTCATGAATCACAGTAATAATCACAGCAGATACGGCATTGTAGGCAGATAAAATGGGCTGATCGGTAGCTGTCAAAAGTATTTTTTTGGGACCAAGAAAGAGAGAAGCTTGAATGGCACCTGCAACCTATTCATAGGCACTCCAACAACTGTGTGGACAAACAGTCATGCATTCACAGCATGGGTAACAGTCCACAGAGCCAGAAACTCAGGAACAAATGAACCCTTTGGCATGAGTTTGTAATATGAAATCACTTTAAATAGAAACACAAAAAACCATTAAGCCTTCTGGTCATTTATTTTGCACTACGCAGTGGTACTGTCTCTGCAGCCTAGAGGTGATTAACACAAAATGCTACTAAATCTCTACCTGTTACAGAGAAAACCCTTAAAAATCTTCTTAATTATCTGTCTGTGCCAGAAAACACAGTCAAGTTTTTCTACATTTTTAATCAGTGTTGTTACTGTTGGGTCTTCTCATGTTTATTTTTCATGATTTAAATATAAAGATTTTGTTGAAATAATGCTTTGATACAAATAATTTACAGTAAAGGATGCGTGCCAGCGAAGCTAAGTTAATTATTTTGTCTGAATGGTTGGCAGATGAAAATGATGATAGACCTGGGACATGTCTACACTGGGCAGGAAGGTGTGGTGCAGAAATCCCAACAAACACTGAACGAGCTAGCTCCAGACCTTGAACCAGAACAGCCACGTTTGCATGAAACTACTGACGGGCAGCTTCAACAAGCTGAGGAGCAACTCTGGGAAAGTGCTGCTGGATCACGAGCTTCCCAGCTGGCTGCCAGGTGGTGCTGCGCTGGTTGGGCGATGCTGGGACGCAAGGCTCAAAGTAAGTCTGGGTCTAACTTGAAGCACGGGTCAAATTAAATTGATAAAGACAAGCCATACAGAAGAAGACGCTCCTCCCCTAGTGGAAGCTGACTGTGATTAGACATCCAAAATTGGCTGACTGTTTTGCTTCCTTAATTCTTTTTTTCCATATTCCTCCATATTTCCATCTTCTTCCTACGTGAGGAAGAAGACAAAAGCATGGCTGAGTCCCTTTAATGACCACTACACATCCTTGCTATTCCACAGTAAAAGCCATGGGAAAGCTGGTTGGACTTCATTCCTTGAATCAAATGTCAGAAATGTTGTTAAAAGGAAGGTTAGTTAATCATTTCAGATTCCATTTATCTTATCACATGCATTTACATAAAGGTAATTATTTATATGGTACACTAATTTGTTTGTATTCCCTATGGGAAAAAATCTCAGTTTAATAGGAAGGAAATGGCGGTCACCCAAAAGGTGTAATAATACTCCAGTGCCACCTTGCGCTACGGCCTCCACCAGGACGTGAAGATGCCCCCAGAGTGGTCCCTGCCTCCTAGGAGGAGTGAGGTGAGGAAAAAAAAACAAGAAAATGAGGTAGAGGGAGTGCCTTCACAAACATCCCCAATATAGACACCTGTTTCCTAAAAATGGAGTTCAACCTCATTGTAATTTCTTTGCTGCAGAGACCACAACTGAGCTGCTTCCAGTTTTTTGATGGAAGACCTAACACTTGTAAGTTGCATTGCAAACTCGCCTGTCCAGCTGGAGAAGAACCAATGGAGCTTCTTGTAAGGCTATTGTAGGTAATTACTACGGAACTAAAAGAAAAAAAACACCTGAAGAAAAGGATCAGCCATGAACTTCCTTGAGTCCATGCTGCAGAGATACAATGGTCTTCATTGGGCAGGCAGGTCCAGTGAGCAGCTGCTGAGGCAGAGCAAACCTGCTGAAGATGTGATTGCCAAGAAGCTCTTATAGCTTGATAAATAATTAAACTATTGTTATTAGTAGCTATTTATGTAACAATATAGTCTACAACGCACCACCAGTCCTTTGGTTACCAATGTTTTAGGTAGTGTGTAAGATGAAAAGACATCTTTCTGCCTACCTCTCTGAAGGGCATACCTGCTGAGTTGCAGGTGTAACCAGCATGTCTAGGAAGCTTCAAGGATATGATTAATCTTATCAATTTAGGAGTCTAAGGCTGCTTAGTCATCCATGCGTTTGGCAGGAATTTATCTTCGTGACTCCTCTCGCCTCCATAGTCACCACAGGCCTTAGGCTAGGTGTCTAAATACATGTCGAGCTTACCCCTGCAGGAGAGCAGCACCCCGATATTCCGACGTAGGGAGAAGCCCAGGTGCCTCTCTTACACATGTGTCAAACAGCCAAGGCTGCTTAATCGCCTAATCAGCAGCCAGGTCCTAAGGCAATCCACTTTCAAATTCCTTGTTGGCAATCCACTCGTACGTACACACCTGAGGTGTGGGGTAAGCCCAGCCGGGTGTCTCTGGGATGGGGCTCTGGAGGTGTCCTCTGGAATGCGGCAGTGAGCAGCTGAGGTGGTGGTCACTGTAAAATTCTTTCCTTTCCTTCTTCAGCGAGACCATCTGAATTTTGTGCTTCAGGGAGGATTTGAGGTATGCTTGTGCTTACTTGCAGTGCAGAAGGTGATAAACCCAAGCCCATTAGCCGGCTTGTAGCCACCTGAACGGGCACTCAGGTGTTGGACTTAGCTTCAGCTGTAGCTTCATGACCTGCTGTGCTGTGGAGGCCAAATGCTGTAGCAGGCTCTCTTTCCACTCGGCCTCTGAGATGAACCAGCGACCACATTCCCCTAGAGAGAACATGGAAACAGGGTCTTTTCTAAAGAGCTACCTCTACTGCAAGGAGCTTACCACATTTGACCCCTGGAGCTGTTTGCCGAGATTGTCCAGTCTTAAATCTCTTGATGTTTTATAAGCATTACCTCATGACTTTTACCCTGGTCCTCTGGTTCAAATCCAAAAATAGCAAGAAAGACCCAGAACATCACAACTTATGGGGATCCAGCATCCAGCCCTCCACCGTGCCCTGGTGCCTCCTGCCTCCTTGGAAGACCAGGTTTGAGAGGAGACTGTATTTACTGTATTTACTGAAAGTGAAAAATTACTTTACTGAGAGGGTGGTCAGGCACTGGAATGGCCTGCCCAGGGAGGTGGTGGAGTCACCATCCCTGGAGGTATTTAA
>JAOXJK010000032.1:16684923-16702653 GCA_025774025.1 Xenus cinereus
CATTTTGTCATTTACTTGGTGCAATTTCAGCTCTTAATTACCTATCGCGGGATGGAGAGAAGGGAATGAAAAAAAAAAAAAAGTTGGAGTTTGCCATAGCCAGGACCTAATGCTTGAAGTCCATCATCGTCATTAGGAGCAATAGAGGACCAAGCCTGTGGTCAGAAGCTAAACTTGTTGACGGGGTGTAGGGTATATACACCTGACTTGGTGGCTGGTGGCACATGTTAAGGAGTCACTGGCTATGACAGGCAGAGTCACCTTGTGATCAGAAAGAAATGGTCTCTCCTGGGATAGAGGCACGTGTCCAGCACAAGGCAGCAGGATTTTCTGCCAGTGATGTTTTCTGTTATGAAACGGAGGTTTTGAGACAGATTCAGTCCAAATATTCTAAATACTGAGGTGCAGTGAGACGAGGTGGTAGGTGGTTATAGGAGGTGAAAGAATTACGAAAACGATCCAGAAAAATTATTGAAATGAGGTATGCAGATGCACTTGCACAAGGAGTAAAGTAAGGAAAACTATCAGGTGGTGAGAAGCTGTTCAGAGACGTTATCTACTCCAGAAACCGGGTCTGGAGCAGGAACTCTTTTTAGTGATTTCTCTGCCTGTGCAATATTTCTTTTTATGTGAGCAAATTTAAAATTCAAACTAGACCATTCAGTCTGTTGAGGAATATGGGAAGTGCTAATGCAGGTCAGCGTCTCCCCAAGCATTCAGTAACTATGAAGTCCACTTTGGCAAGCGGTATATTTCATTTGCATCTTTCACTTCAGAGAACAATAAAATGTGAAGTAGTTTGGATATCCTAGATTTTGAAGAAATTCCTTTCCGTTATTAGATTGAGAGGTTTTGGTTTAAAAGCATAATCCTTGCAAAGTCTAGAAGTATAGAACACAAAATCACTTTAAATGCTTTAAATGGAAGAGGGAAGCAATACTTTTCTCAATCTCCATATGTTTGTATTTTGAACGCTGGTTTTAGTTTTGTGTTGGTAGCCAAAGAGATCCAGCTTTCACTCTGTATTTTTGCTTCTTAACACAGCACTTCAGGCATGTATAAATGCTATGAACCCCATAAACAAAGAAATAACTCATGGTTCTGAAGGTCAGGAGTGAAGCAACTGTTTGAAATATTGAAAGACCTGCTTTAAGGGCCATATGACAAATTTTGAGTTTACAAGAAGCCCTCTTAGATTTTCAGTAAAAATGAATAATGGGGCACTTACAGCTTTTAGACTTTACGGCACTTCATGCTTTTCAGTGACACCATACAATTGGCCATGATTTGCTATAAGAAACGTAATGATTTTACTTTAATTATTTTCTGTTGAATTTTCGTACTTTTCCTGTGCTACAATAGAATTAAAAAAAGGAAGAGAAATCAGACCTTGACAGCTGTGCCGTTCTAGTACTTGCATAAAATTTCTTAACTTTGTCACCCTTTCAAGATGTGTAAAAGTCTATTTGTGTAAAAAGGGGTAACAATTCTAATGAACAGTAATTATTTTTTCTAATTGTCTTTATCGTATGTCCTAAAAGCACAAAGCAAAAGAAGCAAGGAAGGCACATGCCATGTACATTGCCGTAATGATGGCGCAAATGGTAAAGACCTAGCTTGCCTACAAAATAGATATTAAGCCTCAAAAACCTGAGGACTATGGATTTGCTTTAATTTCATTTGAACAGCAATCCAAGAGGAAATAAATGGTGGTTCTTCTGTATGTACGAAACACTCTAATATCCTTATGCCGAGTTGTCTTCCTTAATGCTGTTTAAATACAAAAGCTCCCTGAGGTACAAGGATCACGCTATTGTCTCTGTAGCAGGCTACTCTGATATGTTATTTGTAGGTCTGTCAATAGACGCTGAAAACACAGATATTTAGCACCAAACTCAACTTCCAGTGACAGATTCATGCAATTCGTGGGCATCTAAAGTGTTGCACTGAGAGCAGAATTTTGCCATCCAACTTTGCCTACAATGAAATTTGCTTTTTGGGTTAATATAATTTTTGGAAAGATCACAAAAGGGGTGCAGTTCACTAAAGACGTTTAATTTTTTTTTTTTAACATTTAACCAAGTAAAAAGCCCTGCCAGAAGCTGAAACTTCTCTTATCTCCCCCCCGCCCCTAAGACCTGTGAAGGTTTGTTCTTGGAATGTAAAAGGGTAATATGAAAATCTGAGAATTCATGATATATTTGGAGAATAGCAATTATAATTGCTTTTCTCACTCTCTCTTCTTGTATGGGCATACTTGTACACGCATCTGCTAAATATGGTACATATATTTCACTCAGATTAGAAACCAGGCTGACCTTCATAACCACGTGTACTTATGTTCTGCCTAAGGATAAATACGTTTCCCTTGGCACTCTTGGAAGAGTACTCTGTTTAGTTAGGTAAAGACAATTCATGCTGTAAGAAATACGCAATTTTGTTTTCATATGGAAGTCATTTTCATGAGAAAAGAAGGGAGAATAATCAGTTCAAGAAATCTACAGTTATTCTTTCATCTTAAGTATAGGAGTTACTCCGTCCTACAGATTCTCTTCTCAATTTTTCAAATTAATAATGATTTTAAGTGTTGAACAATAGAAGATGAAATACCACTCTCATTTCCTATGTCGTCAAAAAGATGTTACGCTAGTGTGGGATTTACACGGAGTTGAGAAAGGCTCTAATAAATTGGAAATGGGTCAAAACCCATTTACTACTACTACTCCTCTTCATCCAAATCTGTTCCTGATTTATAAGAGCTGCCGCCAGAAAAATTTCTTAGTTGGTCTCCTACTTTGATTAAATCTTTTTAGATGATCGACGACGCTAACTGAGAAATGGTCAAATCTCTTTTACGGGACACGGACATTTTAAAGGTTATTTTCCAAACTCTGAAACGTCTCTCAAAAAGGGTAGGACTTTCAAAGAGAGCTTTGAAAGAGCTTACGCTTCAAACAGGGGCTGAACTGAGAAATTGCTAAAAATAAACAAATGGAGAAAACTAGAGATCCGTTGCTTGCGCCTGCATTCTTCTCCCCAGCACGCACACATGCCCACACAGAAGCACAAACTGCAGGCTGCGTCCTCACCTGCTATAAACCTACACTCTTTTCAAAGCCGCCGGTGCTCAGTTGACACATCCATGATGGTAGTTCGAAAAAGCTTAATAACACCCTCTCCGTACCACAGCAGAAGACATACTGAAGGAAGAGAGGAAGGAATTTCATGTTGCTGCATCTGGTCCAAAGCAGGCTTCCTCTGCTTCTTCAATTCCAGAATGAAAAGATTATCACTCAGATGTAACCCTGTCTTTCCATTAGAAATTAGAAATTGGGAAGTGTGTGATTCGCCTGAAAGACAGATTTGTGGGAAGAAGAGAACGACCTCCCTGCATTATTTTGAGCGGAGATATTGGTAGATTTATTAAAAATCCGAACTGTATTTCCCTCCTTACACTAAAGGGCTCTATGCTTTCCACTTGGCTTTCATGGGTATTTCGCCCAACTACAGGACAGGGCTGTAGAGGGATTTAGTGCAGAATGAAGGCTAATGAAATTGCTGCATGTTGACATGCTATAGGCTCCAGTCCAAAATAATTCTGAAACCTTTACTACAGCACTAATCTATTTTCCTCGGGGGCCCCAGCTCTCTAACTGCTTTGGAAGCTCACAGCTGGGTCGAGTGACTGGTGGCCGCATCTACGCTGCTTATGGGGCATTCTGCTATATTCTTCCCCACTGTTGTGGTGACTTGCTGCACATCGGGATCTATCACATCCATTCCTATTTTTGACAAATTACTGCGGTCATTCAGGTTGGTGGGTTCTCTTAAAATTGTTTGACTGGCACATTTTGAGATAAAGAAAGAAATCCTTAGCTAGACTCTTATTGGTGCCTTCAGAGATCTTGACCCGGGAACTAAAACACCTGAACAATTCATGATAAAAAGAACTTCCTTGTCCCAAAACAGGTCTAAAAATGGTAATAATCATCAAAGACAAACCTTTTTTTGGGCTCATTTGATAGCAATGACACGTTTTATTCTATAGCCTACGCACAATGTTTTTATTTTCATAGGTGAAGACAGTGTGCACCTGTCATATCTCTCGGTAATTTTGCAGTGATTATTTCTGTAGAAATCTTAATGCCACACATCAGTGACTAGTCCAATCAGTTGTCTCCACTCATATTCATAGGTATTCCAGCAGAAGGTAAAATCACTCTACAGTGCCTTTTTTGACACAATTTGGCAAACCTTTCATCCTCGGGGAATTTTTTTCTGACCTTATTTTATGCCCTGAGGTGCAGGGATTGACAGTTGCCATTTCAATGTAACAAGTATAAATGAGAAAACTTGTGCAGTAGGAAAACCTTTCTCAGATTTAAATTTTTTTGGCCTTTTAATATCTACACTTTTAAAAGCAGTGGAACACAGCTGGGGCAGATCAGTCTGGTTGGTCCTCAGTTTAGTTTAGGCTCTGATTTGACCCGCTGGCCTCAGTACTCCTTGGATCCTGCTTTAGGGATGGTCTCCAATTTGCAGAAGCCCAGAGGCTGGGTAAGGAGTCCATGAGAATCCATCCCTATGAAACCCCACAGGAGCTGCTCCTTGCTTGTAGGGACCACTGGATGAGGAAAAGGCCACCTTATAACTTATAATATATATAATCTGCGTATGGTCCTCGGCTCAGGTTCAGCAAATGGAAAACCATAGTTTAATCTATTCTCATTCCCCAGGGATTCAAACACGTACCTCCCATCTCAAAACAGAGAACCCCAAGCAATAAGCAACTTCAAGTCAAGAAGTAAGATTTTCTCCACGTTATTTCTTGAAAACCTTCAGTGGTGGTGGACAATGCAGGATTCATTGATCCTCATTAGTCGTGGCTATAGTTCCCAGGCACATTTAATTTGTGTTAGATTTACAGATGTCATCGTAGCTGGTTAAGTGTGCTTGACTTATGAGCAGCTCATCTATATGACTTTGGAGAAGGTGAGGTTATCATGAAATTTTAGGGGCATTGCGTTAACTAGCACAGAGCAGAGATCAATGGGAGAGCGACCGTCGCCTATGATCCCAGTCCAATCTAACGGACAAGAGAAGGATACAAATGGTTGAACAGACCTGACATGAAATTCCAAGATAGCTATTAGCCAGTGGCGTATTGCTGAAACAGCATAACAACAGCCGCAGTGTTTTCCAGCATGTGAAAACTGCAGCATTTCTTGCAGAAGACAGAAATAGCTGCTGCGAAAGAGAAATCCCGATGATGTAGATCCCTGAAACTGAGGTGTATCCAACAGTGTAAGACTTTCTGAGGCCCCATCAGAGTCAGAAACCCCAATTTGCCGATTCATACACTCTCGGAGAACAGGTCTGTTGTACAAGCCGGCGCGGCCAGCACATTTTGGCTCGTGACTCCCTGTTGCCGGTGGGAGCTGCAGCGTGAGGTGCCAGACCGGCTGGAATGTGCTTCTGGCCTTGGTGTGCGTCGTGATCGACCTTGGACTGCTACGTCTGCCGGTCCACGGCTGTGGGAATGCGGGCTGAAGTAAAATGAATGGAAAAATCGGACAAACCTCCATAAAGGGAAGAGTGAGAAAATGGATTTTTGGTTTAGAATAGAATAGAATATGGACTAGAATAGACTAGAATGGAATGGAATGGAATGGAATAGAATAGAATAGAATAGAACAGAATAGAATAGGAGTAGAATAGATTTCAGTTGGAACGGACCTACAACGATCATCTAGTCCAACTGCCCGACCACTTCAGAGCTGACCAAAAATTATCGAATATTAAGTCAAAGGTGGTTTTTCGGGGAAGCACGGGCTAGGGCAGCCCAGGCTCTGTGATGTGCGAGGCAAATAAGACTGTTGGCTAAGGCAGTGCATGTGAAGTTCCCTCTCTAGGCTTCGCTGAGGCTTTTAGCACAGTGCTACACACACGCTTAGTTTTAGAGTTATTGAATGGTGTACGGAGACGAGGCAGGTGTACAGCATTTATTTTTAGATAGCTTCTTAGAAAAGCAGAGGAAATCTGCATGCAGCAAAATTTTACTCTGGCAGCACAACATAAAAATAATTTGCTTTCTGTATGCAAACAAATTTAAATCCTTATTTTGCAGTATTAAAAACAATGTAAAATGAACAGTTAGCACAAATAAGTCTCCTTATTGCTCAGTGGACTCTCAGCTACATGTGATAAAGAATGTAGATGCCCATATGTTTAGATGCTGCAAAGTGAGTATTTAGCCAACTGGTCCCCAGAATAGAAGCAAAAATCTGAAGTTAAGCGCTTGGGCACTTCGAACAGCACACAGGCACGTCGACAAGGTTTGTTAACAAACCCCCTCACAGCTAAGCAGGCACCTGCCTAGAGCTAGGTAGTTGGAAACACTAAGCACAGGGCATGGCTTTAAGAGAGACTTTAGGTCTTTAGGAGGTGAGTCCATCTCCTGAGACTCAGCGCCCACGGGGGTAGACACGTTCCCCCCGTGGTCTGAGGCCAGGGCTGGTCCCGTTTCTGAGCTGGAGGGTGGTGAGAGGAGGGCTGATGTGAGAGGAGGGACCTCAGACGTCGCTGCCAGGGATGCAGCGGGAGGAGAGAGCCCTGCGCTTGCTGCGTGAGCAGGGAGTCACCGGTTCAACGCTAACACGCCGCAGCACAAGCGACAGCAGAACTCTCCCATGGGGAAAACGTGGCCCACACTGCTGGTAGCTGCTGCTGGAAGCGAATCGGGTGCTTTGGCCATGCTAGCAATAGTGTGGGGCACCTCTCCCAGGGACCCTGCACCTCCAGCCTCCCAGAACTTTGTTCTGCTGCTGGTTTACTGCCTCGAGGCTTCCTCTGCTTTTCACGCTTTTGGGTGCTGTGTGAGACGCTGTAGTGCTTCACCGGTGCCTGCTGGCAATCATAGAAGGATGCAGCCATAGCACCAATTTCTTAATTGGCACCCTCCTGTGGTCCCACTACTCCTCCATCTTACGGGAGCAGTGGTAGTCAGATTTGGAAAGGAAGCCTGTGTGGTTTTGCAGGAGCTTGCAGCTAATAAAATGAAAATAAGGAAACCAAGAGAGAAAGATGACTACGGATCTGACTATTTGATGACTAATCTGGTCAATGTGGTAAGGCAGACACGATCTGTGGATTAAGATCAGTGGTAATCTCTGGTTATGACAACTGAAAAATAAAGCTAATTTGACTGTATTTTCAGAATGAGAAAGAGAAAATGTTGATGGAGGCATTCAAAAGTCACAAAATATTCCTATAGCATAGAAGTATATTAATAACATACTGGCTGCACTGCGACTGCCAGCTTCAGATGATGCACACGTGGCTCTTGGATAGGGGAGCGTCTGAGCCCCAGACCTTAACATAATTGTCCTGAACCCCAGAGAACACGTATTTATGATGTATGAAACAACGGCAGCATCTGTACCTATTCAACTTCTTGACTCCAATAACTGTTCTCAATAACGATCCCTTGTCTTGCTGAATTACCTCTTTCTGGCAAATATGGAACAAATTGCATTTGGAATCAAAATATGATTAAACAGTCAGTTCTATGAGTTCAAAATATAACTCTTTCATTGAAAAACTGGAATATTTTATGTTTACTGAAAGAAGTCCTTGGAACAGTAAGATATGTATGGAAAGCCAAGCTAGTCACAAGAATTCTCCAAGATATAATCAATTTACATTGAACTCCCAAGCCTTCTTAGGCATTGCACTTCTTGCTTCCAATAGGAGGATATTTGCGAGAGCATAGAGACTAGATTTTTGAAGTATCTTAGATGTCTGTTTCCCACTGATTTCATAGGAAACATCTGTAAGTCTTGATTTCAAAGGGAGATCAGCGTCTACCTGCTTCAACCAGTGTGGTTCTAAAATTCCTGCACATAAAAGCTGGCAAGATTGAAAAACAAACCCAAACTCCAACTGCTCTGCAAAATCCTTTTGAAACGTTCATTTTAGGTCTTTTAATAAATAATTACAGAGAAGTAGCATGCCAGAACGTAATAACCTGCAGATGCGATGGTATCAGAAGCAACCTGCTGAATCTCCAGGATTTTGCCACATATTTGAAAAGTTTAGACCCCACAAATTGCTACTTATTTTCTTATAATTAATGTTACGTTTTCCTCAGATTGAGAAGGAGAAGATTTCTTAACAGAAATTATTTTATTACAATTGTGGATAAGCATTGAGAATTTCATGGCATCACTGTAGTTTTTATGAGGGCACAATACATCTTTTGGCAACCCAACTGTTAATGGTTATTGGATTATGCAGTAAAAAAACCAAAGATCAGACTTTTGGGGTGAATTTTTGGTAGAAATATGCCCTCACCTTATACATTTGCCCTTTTGATGAGGCAAATATTGCTGAACCTCATTTCTGTTTTTCCCTTCAGTTAGACTAGTTTGTAATGCTAGGGAAGTTCAACGGATTTCAATCAAATGTATATAAGCAATTTGCATCACGTATGTCCACGCGTTGGGAAGAAAATCTTTAGCTACTGCATATTCAAGACTTTATAAGCTGAGATAAGTTAGGGCAAGAAAGAAAATTGCAGGAATCACAAAACTATTCCAGGCACTTGGTAATTAGATTTATACTCTCAGACACGGGGGGAACGATAAGCTCTAGGCATTTTGAAGTCATTCTGTAGGGGTCAACATCCTACTACTTAGATGCATATGCATGCATGAAACAGACTAGCAATACAGTGACACACCGAAGAAAAATGTTGTGCTAGATCTTTTCTATTTAATTACATACAGAAAAATAGTTACGCGAGTTTCTGCAGGGATTCTATTTTTTTTCTTTTTCTTTTTTTTTTTTTTTGTAAAATATTGAGAAATCAGTTTGTTTAAATGTTAAGCTGTTCATAGGAAAGTAAGACCCTGGAGGTTAGAGAAAGTGTTGTCACTCAAATCTGTTCTCCCAAAGAGCAATTACTGTAGTCATTAATGTGCCTTGCTCCAAAATCTAGTCTGACATTAAATACTGCTTGAAATGTTCAGAAGACAGTTAAAAGGTAGGGATGGATCCTTTCTTCATGTAACATGTGCTGAAAAACCTCCCTGTGCATTCAATCATCTGGCTTCACAAATCCTAATGGTGCTCTTCTGAAGCTGTTATGGAACATATTGGTTGCATATTTCATTTGTTTCTGGCAAGAATAATTAGAGGAACGCTTAATTAGGAGTGATTTTCTTCCATGAATCATGGCCAGCTGACTGAAGGGTTGATGACAGTCCATAATAACCAATAATACATATATCAGAGTAACTCTGACTTGCTAGTATAACAAAATTATAGGTACTTTAGAAATACCTCAGCAGAAGGATAAATCCCCAGTCAGTATAAATCAAAGATTCACTGAAGTTGACAGGACTATTTTATTAGAAATCTCTTAAGAATCTGGGAAATTTTATTGAAATACACTTCAAAAAGCTTTCTGCTTCATCGCTCTACCTGACTTGGTTTCAAACCTGTGTAAGGTGAAATGCATCATTCCTCCTTGTGCCACCAGCCTCCCCCTGCACCCAACTTGTTTTGTCCACCCTTTCCCGTTCCTTCGGTCCTGTTCATCTCTCCCACCCGGGGACTCGGTTCTTCCATTCACCCGGGGTGAGGTGTATCAGGACCCCGCACGACAGGGAAGGAAACACCAGCTCCTTTCTTGCCTGGAGCTAAATATGCCCTTGGGGCGGCATGGCCAGGACAAATTCACCCTCTCCACTCCCACTGTACGCTTACTGTCACCTTGCAATGGCATCACGTGGCTGGTGGGACGCCCGCAAGCTGTCCATGGGATGACACGGAAGACCTTCAGAAGAAGGGATGTATGGGCAAGTGGGATCTGTGGGCAGCTGAACCTCTTTGGTCCCTGTAGGGGGGTGCTTGTCCACTTTGCATTACACTTGCCGTACCGATAACGGCCCACGTCTTGTCAAAACCGGTTTTGTCTGCATTTGATGCATTTGTCTGGCAACTCATACGTTACATAGCTATGTCATTCAGGGGTCTTTCATAAAACCATTTTTTTATATAAGCACCAAGTAAAACACATATATATATTCTGTAAACTGGAACATTCGCGTTCTTTTGTGAAGAAAATTCAGCCCACACTTTTCCCACTTTTTCCAATTAGCCCTATTAATTTATAGGACCAATACATACCCGTTCATTCCCGGTCATTACCAATTACTTTGGACCATGGAACATTTGCTCGCTCTGGGGTACCAACAAGGAAACAGTAATTAACTGAAATAGTTGCTGCCTTCCCTTAAAAGCTAAAGAATAGGATTATGCTCTTTTGATAAACTAATAGGCTTAAATCAATTTAATTTATTTAGCATGGGAACCCTTGATAACAGGAAGACACCTCAAAGCCTTCACTATGAACTTTTCCCGTTACTTCAAAACTGCAGACAATGAAGATAAATGAAATTGCAATTCAACAGTTGTAATAGAAAGGGTAAAGGATGAAATCTGCCTAGAATCAAAGACTAAGTTGAATGATCATTTTTAAACTAATGATAATTATAATTCTTCTGACATCTGCAGAACGCTTTGCAAAATTTAGCTCTCCTGTGAGTTAGGCAAGCGGTATTATCCCCACTTTACAGACCTTGAATACAACCCACGTTAAACTTGAACCTGCTCTCTGCCTCAGGGGCTCTTTGCCTTTTTCCACCTGGCCTGTTTAATACCAGGTCTAAGGGAAGCAGCAAGGGTGGCAAAGGCAAGGCATTGCTCTCCTTTGCAGAACCTGTTAAAGACGTGGAGCCACAGTTTGTGATGCAACTTCATGGGCTTTTGCAGGCTTGAAGCAGCGACACATTTGGCTCAACAAGATCAGTTGTCAGAGATACCTCTTGACCATGACCTTGGTGCCTGCAGCAGGATTTAAGTGGATTGTGAATCCTTCTGTCCAAAAAAAAACCACCCCTCTTTTTCCAGTGTTCACCTGGAATTTGACACTTTCTCAGGAAGTGGCTGAAATGCTGAAGGGATGGGCATCTGACAAAGAAAACAGCTAGAGCTGCTGTGTTTGAAATTGCTGCTGGTGCTCTCTCTCTATCCTCTCTAAACAGTCTCACCAGCGAGTTAGACCTGTGGGTCCAGTTCCTTTCAGCAGGAGTCCGTGCTTCTGTCTGTCTCAAGGAGACAGGACCACAGGTGGCTTTGGGTGACTCACCGGCACATCGTCTCTTGTAAAGCAGTGATTTCCAGTGTAATCCAGCTGGATAGCACCAAGGCAGAGAGGAATCGATACTACATAACTAAGGCATTAGTGGTGAAGACCTGGGACCTACCTACTCCGTGATTTTAAAATTGTGAAATGTCAACAAAAAAGTTACCTGTAGGTATCAGAGTCCGTAAGTCCACTGGTCTGTGGATTTCAGGTGAATAGAATTGACTCCTTGAAGTCTCACCTGAGGTGACTGAGACCTTGGGAAAGAGTGGCCCTTTTCTCACATCTCAGTTTCTTTCCTGTCACTTCTCAAAGTGACATCTGCTCTGGATCCTGTAGGAGCCTGAAGTTGAACTCACGCCTCTAGCACCCAGGCTGAGTAGCCTCCTATTCAGAAATACCGGCTGTTCATTTTACTCTGCGATACTTTATATAATTGCTCTAGTTTATTTGTACATCTGTTTATTACCATGTCTACTTTTACATAAACGATTTCCCCCCTCCTTCCTTTGATTTGCCTACTGTCTGTTTCTGTTTCAGTCTTTCCAACAGTTGGCCAAGTACTGTCTTCTTGTACAAAGCCCTTTTATTCAGTACCCAATTCCAGCAGAATCAGGAAATTTCCCCAGTACTCTCTAACACTAAGTACAGTGCCTTGTTCCTTGTGCGTTAAATTGGACTAGGAGCAGTTTGCTACTTCACAGAAGTTTTGTGAAGGTTAACGGAGAAATATTATTCTCAAAACCTGAAAGTTAATAGGATAATACTGAATAAGAAACACTGAAATGGGTAAAAACCTAACAAACACACCAGTCTGAAGGCTGGAACAAATCCAGGGAGAGGAGCACTGTGACAAGGCTTCAGCTCAGAGCAGAAGGCTGACAAGGAGGAATACAGAGCTGTATTTAAACTTTTTTGGAAGGGTACCTCGTCCCATGAATTGGCAAAAGCGTTGCCACGTGAAGATGGGCAGGAATTATATTTACTAGGTTTTGCTTCTTGTCGGCTGCAAAAGGGATGAGTTAGGTAAACTCCATACAGTGATTTACAGCTTCTGCTTAATTTTGTTTTCTGTAGATGATGGGGAGGGAGGAGGGAGGGCTGAAAGGAAGGGCAGTGATCTAAAATACAAACAACCAGAACAATTACATAGCTTTATAAGGTTAGCCTAGTTCTGCCTTCAGACAGGAGGGAGGCAAAAGAACTTATTTATTGCCTTTGATTGCCTCTGTCTACAAATCTCAAGCACACTTAACTCCACCCTGTCTTCTGGGCAAAAAGTAACTGGCATTAGGTACATAAATTTAAAGCTGAAGTAATTCCTATGTTAAGGTAAGCCCAGAAACCACCCACTGGGGCTACTGTGCATTATTAGGAAGAGGATTTGCTCCTGTCAAACTGTAAGGTCTTGCTTTTCAGGAGTTTGGGCAAGTGGTTTTGGTGTTTTGGGGGTTTTTTTGTTCGTTGTTTTTGTAGTTTTTTGGTTTGTTTTTTTTTTTTTGGACTCTTTACAGTAAGTGCTTTTAGCACATTCTAACCTGGGAAGAAGCTTGAGCTTAAAAAGGTACACCTGCCAACAAACAAGACACTGGTGTTTCTTCAAGCTGCTGACAAAATATTGTTTTAAATTCTCTGAAAGAAGATGCTTCAGCTTACCGTCTCTGAGTGAATTAATACTTTTACGGCCACCTTTCCCCCGTGCCAGTAGAAATACAAATATATATAAATAAAGCTGGCTTGATTCGAAAGGCATGGTTGCTAGGTAGCCACTGTCATGATAGTGGAGGTACCAGTGAAGCACAGAGAGGTGAGTCCCTCATAATTGCAGAGATCCATTTCTCATTCGCCTTGAAAACGAGTCTTGTTTTTTTTTCTATACGGTTGACAAGATCAGCAGCTCAGCAGGAAAAAGTCTGCAGAAAAACACAAGCACGAGGCTTTATTGTGTCTCCCTGTAGAGATACAAAGATTTTCAGATGCTTCCTAGAAGTGGGTGGGGAAACGGGGGAAGGAGCCCTTGCACTTTAATTATAGGCGAATGGTTGGATGTAATAACAACGGGCGGCAAACAAGCGCTGCTTCTAACTGTCTGTGCTGCATGATTACAGGGATTAACTGATAGAGCAAGAATAAAAAAGTCACCAAAGCACAAATCTGATTGCTCTCGTTTCAAGAGCTATGGGAGCAGCTGTGGTCTATGGCCCTCGTGTAAAATCCCGGCTTTGGAGGTTCTCCTTCGCTCCTCTGGACAGCAATGGTGTTAAAAAGATGGTGAGGTACCCGATTGCGAAAAGAAATGCTGCTAACCGAGTCACACTTCAGCTTGAGCCCTTTCTGGGCGCCTTGGTGTAAGCGGGTGACAGTCGAACCCCAAGTTGGCTGGAAATCCTTTCTCTTTTTAAAAATCACATTAAGCTCACGGGGCTGGGAACATGTGAAATCGAAGCAAGTATTATTTCCTTTGGTCCTCCTCCAGTCCTCCTTGGGGCAGGGGGAAGGTTTGCTGGGGCTCTGCCGAGCTGCAGGGCTCGTCCCCTGGAGACGTCCCCTGGAGGGGAAGTATTCTGCTCGTTGCTTTGAAAGGGAAATGAGACACAGGGAAGACTAATTGGTTTGTTCATAGGTGGACAGAAAGTTGCAACTATACCAGGAACTGAAACCAACCCCAGACTGGATCTTCTAGTACAAGCAATTATTTCTATTTATTTACAGTTCGTGTGCACGTCACATTTTATGGTATGTTCTTAGGAGACGGCTGCTTTTTTAAACATTTACCAACTGAAACAATAAACCATAATTGCTCTGGTAAGGAACTCCTTACTTTGCAATTTGCTTCAAAAAATACTGCCCTATCTCCTAGAGTGTGAAAGATTCAGTCAGATTTCATCCGCAGGAAAGATAAAAGCAATATATGGACAGCAAGTACAAGGAGTCAGGGATCCCTTTGCAGAGGCATGCTCTAAATGGTACCATGTAGTCCAAGGGCAAGATGTTGATTGCTCAACTGTCTCGAGCTATCAAATATTTTCTCTTTGCAATTGATGACTTACTCCAGATCCGAGACTGTTATAATATATACAAAGTGATTTCTCCTGAGTCTGGTGGGGGGGAAAGCACCATATTTTAAGCGGCAGCAGTTGTATGCTGTAGGTTTGGGGCCCTGTGTGGAACTCCGGATGAGCAGCCTGAGAAACTGAAATTTGCTATTCATCATCCTCCAAACTTCAGCAGATTACACGGCAAAGGCTGAAGGTTTTGCAGGAGGGAGACTTGAATCTTGGTATTCAACAGGAATTTGAAAGCTTTCCCTGTAGCACATCTTATTTTATTTTATTTTATTTTATTTTATTTTATTTTATTTTATTTTCTCTGTTATCCTGGCAATGTGTCTCAGTCCTGACCTGAAAATACAACTCCCATGGCAGAGAAGCTGTTATGTCCGCTCAGCCCATGGTGTTCCAAGAAGACAGCAAACAAGCCTGACAATGATGGCTGGGTCAGCTCTAGGACTGCAAACCACCCAGTCCCAGGTTTAGCTGATCTGCTGTTGGGCAGCTGGTGAGATGGGTGGGTGAAGAGGGGCATGAGTGGGCTGGCAGGACAGGCGACCTGGGGGAACGGGTACCCAGTGATGCCCAGGCAGGACAGGATTGGGGAGCAAATGAGTTTTGACAAGGCTTTTTGTGCAGCAGTGTCTCCATCCCACCAGGGGTAACAGCAAGCAGGCTGCTGGGTGGAGCAAAACCAAAAGTGCCACATTTTCATTTTGGGCACAGCAAGAGTAATCTCGAGGACTTGCACAACTCCACTGGGTGGGGATAGAATTATAGAATCATAGAATCATTCAGGTTGGAAAAGACCCTTGGGATCATCGAGCCCAACCATCAACTCTACTCTACAAAGTTCTCCCCTACACCATATCCCCCAACACCGCACCCAAATGACTCTTAAACACATTCAGGGATGGTGACTCAACATTTAGGGATGGTGACTCAAACCATGCCCTTGTCCACCATGGCACTCCATCCATGTTGGGGTTGACCTGTGTTTTCCTTGCTGTAAAGGAGAAAAAGAGGAGAGGAGAAGCGAGGTAAGAAAGTGTGTTCACATGGACCAGAGGACGGGGCTTTTTCCCCCAGAAGGCTGGGTGTCTGGGGAGGCTGAAGGGATAAACATGGTGAAGGTTTGGTTGCAGATGCTTCAAGAAAGCTAGTTGAAAAATGCATGTGTAATGCTTTAAAGCTGGCACGGTATGTGTGCTAACAGTGAGGGATCTACTGAGCAAATGCTGAGGAACATCAGGAGAGGCCTGTGCTTCAAGAGCCGTACAGATGTGGTGTTGGGGGATATGCTGTAGGTGAGAACTTTGTAGAGTAGGGTAGATGGCTGGACTTGATGCTCCCAAGTGTCTCTTCCAGCCTGGATGATTCTATGATTCTATGATTCTATGATTCTATTATTCATTTCAGGTGGTCTTAGTTTCTGGTTGGCCTGTAAACCCCCCCGTTGATTGGCATGCAGGGTGTTAATGAAGTTCCTGCTCAGTTAGCTCAGTGGCTTCATAAGCTTCGTGCCAATCTTTAGTTAAGACAATGGTTAACCGCTTATCTGGCTGGAAGTGTGAGGTGTGGCCTCACGGGCAGTTATTTTCACTGGAAACAGTACCTAGAGCAAATACATTGATTATGCAGCTCCAGCAGATGATTCAGCAAATAGGGGTAAGCCTCTGGCCCCGGTGGTGGCGTGGATGAGGGGAGAGCCCACAGCTCTCTGAGGTGTGTTCCGGGCGGTGTGCTGGCCAAACGCACGACCTTTAATGACGAGGCAACCAGGTTCATCAATGTCGTTGATCTTTAGTACGGCATTAAAAGAGTAATTCAGAGGGTGCTTTAGTTTTCAAAGCACTGTAACACGCTCGTAAAACCATGCTCACGACATGACTAAGAGCTAAATAGGCCCTATCCATATTTTATGGCTGGTGAACACAAGCAGGGGAGGAAGGGAGACATGCAGCGCAGCACCTGGAGGACAGAACCAGGACCAGGAAAGAGGAGGTCTCCAATCCCACCCACCTCCATGCTCAGGACCACTCTGCCAGCATGGGACTGCCCTCTACCATTTACTTCTTGGTGGTAGGCCCCAGATAAAAGAAATATGATAAAACGGCACCGACAGTGTTGGTGACCCTCTGGTGTGATGCCTGGTGTGGGTGGCAGGCTGTTTCCTCTCCTCTCTAAACCCAGGACGCTGCCTTCATCCTGGGGCTTGTTTCTGCTGTGGTGGTAGAACATGTCCTGTGGTGGTCAGAACATGTCCTGGCAGTGGTATGTGTGGAAATTCACGCTCCTGACGTTGCAAAAGACAGCTGAAACACGTCACAGTGAGACCCCAGGTTTTTCCCTCCTTCTGACATTCCCGGTAGATTGACCTCATTTCCAGAGCTCTGTGAAGCATCGTATCAGCATCTGAGAAAAAAGTGGAAGCAGACGCTGATAACCGAGGATCGTGCATGTGGTGGGGTCTTCTCATAGGGAGGAAAAAAAAAAAAAGTGATTTCTTTTGGGATCACCTCCTGCACACCAGTGCCGAGTGCTTCCAGAGGGAGATGCCCCAGCTGCAGAAGTGTGGCCATCAACTGCCTCGACGGGGACCGACTGATTACGCTGTGACATCTGGTAAACCCCACCTAAAGGTGTATTTTGAAGAAAGCATCTCGCTGATGGAACAGTGCCTCCTCGGATTACCCTCCTTCCCAACGAGTTTTCTCTGAACGAGCCTGACACGGAGCCATCAAATTTTTCTGGTACGGCTTGGACAAAGTGGAAAAGCATCGTGAGATTTGACAGCGGCCTCGGCGACAAACAGGACGTTTTACGGGGACTTGTTAACCGTCCTGAGTCTTGGCTGAGTAGATTCACAAGTGACCAACGCTTGTCAGGCTCCCAGCGGAGTCATTTTAGCTGAAGTATGGTGATTTCTACCTGAGAAACGACATAGATTACAGATATTTTGCAGGTTTAATCTTCAGGAACAATTATAAAATGTAACAGCAACATTCATCTGGGCTTCCTGATGGATGGTTAAATAAAGTTGAATGAATTCTGTGGGTCTGGAAAGACTACAGGAAAAACGTGATGCTAGCTAAGACAGAACATCAGTCCACAGTCATCAAGGCATTAATGATTACTAAGGCTAACATCTGAAATCAATGCACAGACTCCTTTAGGAGTGTCTCTAGCTACTGGAAATATTTATTTTTTATTTACTTGCTTCCGTCACGGCCTTTCACAACGCTGGGAAATGCACTAACATAGCAAAACTTTCAACCAAAATAGAAGGTCCGTGAACTCCGGGGATGGACCCTTCTCAGTAGCTAAATGTAGAGCATGAAAATCACAGCAGGTAACAGTGGTTATTAACCTCACCATACTTAGAACTGATAAAGACATATTCTTGCTTTGATTTAGCTTTTAATAGAAATAGTTGTTCGCATGTAAAAATAAGAGCGACAAAAGACAGCT
>JAOXJK010000032.1:16703382-16715719 GCA_025774025.1 Xenus cinereus
AAAGAAAAAGAAAAAGAAAAAGAAAAAGAAAAAGAAAAAGAAAAAGAAAAAGAAAAAGAAAAAGAAAAAGAAAAAAAGCCTGAGCAGCTGAAGGGCAGGGGAATCGCCTGCCCCCAGAATGCCAGTTTAGCACTGTTGTGAGTGAACTGGGAAGGCAACTGGTGCAAGACAAGGCACTGAGTGAGTGGAGCAGGCGAGTTTTGCCTCCCACTAATAAGGAAACCCAAATCAGACAGTAAGTGATTATGAAAGTGTTTGGTACACTCTACAATCTGAACACATAATAACCAAATGTGCAAGAACGGCTTCTGTACTCCTGCTATTAGTTGTATACTCTTAGATATGAATGCAAAAATGAGTCATCATACTTGAACATGTTTCCCCCTCTTAAAGCAATTTACATAGATTGATAAAGATGCCTATTTTTAATAGCAGAAATGCACATAAATTCTTTTTTTTCTGTAGGTGGCAATTCCACCGTGGGAGCTGGTGGTGCAGGTGGCTGTGCCAGGCCCTCCCAGGGGACGGTGGCTGCCAGGAGCTTCGCCCTGACTTCTCCATGTCCATCCTTGCAGCATCTCCCATGGAGGGACAATGTGTATTCTCAGAGGTTGTCTAAGCTGTCATAGCTTCATGCCGTGCCTTGTAGTGACATGGTCCTCTTTGCAAAGGTGCTCAACAGCAGCTCAGCTAAGTCATGCCGCGTTCCCTCGGCAGTAGCTTCAGCAGAACGGAGGTGCCCTACGTGCAGATGCTGCACGGTGCCCAAGTGAAAGGGTGCAAAGTTTAGCTGTCATCACGAGCTCCTTTTTCACTTGAAACTCTGCGAGGAGACAGATGGAGATTGCCTGGGAGGTTCTTTCACATTTTGGACAATATGCACATGCATATAGAAAGCCAGGTCCCAGTCACACTTAGTTTCCCGTAACTTTGACAGCAGTTCCAGTACCGAGCTGCTGCGACCAAGATCAGATCCTGGCACCTAATGTGCATGGTACCAACGTTTGGAAGCCTGCCTTTGGTTTCAGTGTGGCCTTTACCGTTTTACCCATTTCTTTGACTTTCCCTGATATCCACTGATGCATAATGTTGATAGATACGGTAAAATGTGACATTATTGCAAGTCTTCATGTCAAGCTGCTGGGGGAAGCAGTTTGAAATTTGACTATCTTAGCTTTTAAGTTGATTCTTACCGTTGGAGTCAATGACAAGGAAGTAGGAGCTAATTAAGACGTGGGATGGGAGAGAGATTAGAAAATTATTTCAAAATCCTATAAAGGTAGATAATTAGTGACACAGCGTGGAGTACAGCAGGCCATCGCTGAATGCCCCTCGTGGGGCCAGGGAATCCACTCTGCTGTACCAAGGTCCCTGGCAAACCTCTCAGGAGAAGGTGTGTGGGACATTCTGTGTCTGGGGGGCTCAGGTACACGTGAGAAGCTGAATTTCCACAAGCCTTCAGCACTGACAGGTAGGGCCAGATTTTCAAACAAGTTCAGCTGCTTGCAACTTTTCTTTTGCAACCAACTGACTAAAACCACGCTGGGAACTACACGCCAAAGTCTTTACGGAGAATTGCCCACTTAGTGCCTCAGTGAGAGGTGAGCTCATCTGAAAATTCAACTCCAGATGTGGGGTTGAATACTTGGAAATTTAACCCGGATCTCCTTTGAAAATCTGGTTCTGTGTTAGAACATCTGTCGCTGAAATGGTAATCAGACTATTATCCCTGTACAATTTTACCATTTACATATTTTAATGACTCTTGACTCTTTCAGGCAACTTCGAGAACATATTCTCTTCATGTGCAATGGGTACATTTTCAAAGGCAAACCCAGCTCGAGCGTTAAAGCCTCTTTCTGCCCTGTAGACCACCACAATCTGAGGAGGGAGGTGCTGTTATTTGGGCCCCCCTCTTTGTGGATGGGGACCACAGAGGCAGGAGGGAGCCAGAGGGCTCTGGCTGTGCCCAGTGGGGACACCCTGGGCTCCCAGGCCAGCTGACTTGCCCACCCTGCGGGGACCAGGGATCCTGCCAGAGATCCAAGGGGCCATCCAGGACCTCCAGGATCCCTCATGGGAAGATGCTGAAGCTCGCTTGGGAGGCTACCTACCTTTTGAGTGACTGCAGAGGGAGCGGGGTAGATTAGCCTCACTTACTCGTCAAGTTTTTGTGAATCCCTTCCCTCCCTGCATGCGTCACCTGGCAGAATATCAGGCAACAAAGAGAATAAACTAGTTCCTGGAAGCTCCTCCCTGTACAGTTTCTGTGTATGGGGCCTTTTACTCTAGGGGCAGGCTGAGCCTTGAGATGGTAATAAACGAGGGAAGTCATCACATTGCCTTCCGGAGATACTTGGTGCAAACAACAGGCAGGATAAAACATCTCCTTGTGCAAATGGGTCTCCAAGTTGAGAGGCAGAGCACATGTGAGAGGTGGCATCTCTTGTCAGTCCCGCTGCTCTTTGCTGTTGCTCTGACCTAGCCATACCACCCGTCCTTGCGCCACCTTCCCTTTCCTTGCTTGAGATGAACTCTTCACCGTAGGTGTCTCCTGTGGGGTGAGCCCTCCTCAGTCCCGTGTTCCCAGAAAAATTCTGTTTTCCCTGGTCAGCAGCTGTGAAACCGCTCTGGAGAGGCACAGGGCTGCAGCCTGTTCCCCCCCCATGGTGTGGTGGACCCCTTGACTCCAACTCACTGCTGTCTTCATGCACTCTGCAACTTCTGCTATAGCATTGCCTTACACTCGCTTGCCCAGAGCTTAGCCCCTGCCTGCTGAAGTACTCTGAAGAAGACCCCAAGAGAGCAGGGGTATTTAAATATGACCTGTCTCTTCAGCATTTCCTCGTGGCTAAACGAGCAATGACACCCGTCCTGATCTGGCTTCTGTAAATCACATTTGTAGGCACCAGAGGTTGCCTCACTTGGGCGTTTGGAATTGTGGTAGAAGGCACCACAAGGTACCTAAGGTCAGGGTGGCGTTAGAGCAACAAATCTCCTCCGTGACCATTGTTTCCTCCTATGTACCGCGGCATATTTAAAAATGACTTGTGAATGTGCTAGAACTTACTATAAACAGGTTTATCCGTGTGCTTATTCAGCTTTCAATTGGATAAAAAAAAAAGATAAAAATAACAGTATAGTTGTGTGGTATAACAGAAGACGATGGAAGGTGATAATTGAAATACAGCTCTATACAGGGAGTGAAAAAGTGAAAGACATTTATAGACAATCTTCATAATGTATTAATAGCGAGTGGGTCATTAATTTCAAGTCATCACAGGTCCAAATAGCTTAAGGCTAATATCCAGATTTGTATTGCTTTCTCTGAAGTGGTGTTATTATTCAGTGACGGCTATTATTCGCAAACAAGCCAACCCTGATATTAGTCACAGAATCATTGTGTGGCTACTTCAGAAACACAACTTTGCCAGGTGTACTGCCTGCAATAATAAAGACTTGTGCCATTTTAACTTTTAAGGCGGGGGGGGGGAGCCCTACCACTCACATTTTGTTCTGCTGTGGCACGACCAGCCACTTTGCCTGCCGTTTCCACCTGAGCAGCATTTACCCTGTGATACGAATAACGTGACTTGCTCAGCTCTGCCGACAGTATGCCAGGAAATATTGGAAAAAACTGATGCTTTTTGATAGCATTTTTATAGCCAGACCAGGCCAACACGGCTAGAGAGGCTGAAGCAATATTTTGAAGTTAATGAGACAGCGCAAGAGAAGAGAGTTACAGTTCAATTGCATTTTACAGGAGGAGACACGCAGTTTGCTGGGTGGTCATTAGGTTCCCCAGGGCCCTGCTAATACAGGATTTGCACAAATTATAATATTTCTGTAAACTCGAATGTCTAGTCATTGATGGGGAGTTCGGACTTCAGAAAATAAATCAACATGAAGCTGAGGCCATTAAGAAAGCCATCAGCATGCCACTGATTTTAAAGTACTGCAGATGAGTGTAGAGATTTTGGGCTAAAAACTTGGTGGGCGTAAACATGTGAGGCAGGACTCACATTTCACCAAAACCTTGAAATTTCAGTTCACGTGGAAACAGGGGTAACAGGTGCAGCAGAATCAGAGAGCAGAGGGAGAAGGATGAGACAAAAAAGGATGTGACCAGCAAAGTGTTGGAGGCAAGACTCCATGCTGGCAGACAGGTATTGATCAAAAGAAAAATATCCATACTTTTTCTGGATGCAAATTTAGAGACAATTAAGATAGAAGGTGAAGCAGCAAAAACTAAGGAACTGCTTTTTGAGGAAAAGAAAGAACCAACTAAGTGAGTACACTTGAGTGGAGAATGAGAACAAAAAGAGATCACTTGCAAGGGAAGATAGAGCTGATATTGGAGTTGGCTGGCAACTTTTCAGTCAACCATTTTTGAAAAAAAAAAAAAATGTATTTTTCTAATTATGTTATATATTACCCTGTGCACATTTTCCTAGAAAAGTTTATTTTAATAGCACTTTCTTAATTAAAAACATGCTCTGTCTTCTCCCAGCCAAAATGAAACACATTTTTTAGCAACTAATTATTCCTTTGAGGTGGAGCGAGTAGGAATGGGGAAAGTCCATGAGGAGCGTGGCATGAGAGAAAGTACCTTTGCTGAAACTCTTTTTTCCTGCATTGATTATCCCTGGACAAAAAAAAAAAAAAATAGTTAATGGAAGTATTTTCCTCAGTGAAGAAGTCAAAAGCTATTTTGAAATTTTAAGCTGTTTTAGGACGTAAGGAAAAATTTTAAGCAAAAAAAAAAATTATTCAAGGTCTTCAAAGGCAGCATTTGTTATGTGTCGATCACCCAGGTGAAGACAGAGGTGCTTCCAGAGTTACATATTTGCCCTGCTACATACATGGGACTTTGTATATTATGTGCAGATTGAGTATGAACCATTTAATATCCATTTTTTTATAGCTCTAAGTACACAGGCTAGAGGAAAAGCAGAGGAGAATCAGCCTCCAGAGTTATTCACATTCGTCGTTGCCGTTTAGGTTAGTAAGCCAGTCCTGATGCCTATACCCTGTTGCCAAAGCCATGTAATGGCAAAATGATTTCTGTTCGGCTGGTGACGGAGAACACTGCGATAACTTATTTATCTGCTCTGCACGCGGGCGGGAGGCACAGCGTCGCTATCTGGGGACGCAAACGGTTCTCAGACTTCAGCAAACTTGGCACCCCGTTACAGGGCTTCAGTGACTCTTGCTGCTCGACAGCTACACAAATAGCTCCAGTGCAAACACGTTACCTAATCAGGTATCTGTGTACCCAGAGATACCGCCGCCTACAAATATATACTTTGATAAAGGAGAGTTCATGGTCCAGATACTCATTCTTATGGAAACGCATCAAATGAGGTTGAGAATGAAGAAAGGAGCACGGGACCACGCAGCGTGTCAGCAAATTGCTGTCAACAAATGTGGCCTTGAATACGCAAAGATGCGTGGACGTGCCTTTCTTCCAAAACAGGTCTCTGCCCACGCTTTAAAAGAGCAATAGCCCAAAGAGGGCAGGGGAAAGAAAAAAAAAAAAAAAAGGTATCCAAAGATATCACACAAACAGCTTTTTACACCAGGGAAATGTTTGGGCTGATGTAGAAATGCAGCAGAAATGATGAGGCCATGTATGTTCTGGAGGGAAAAGCCAAGCAAAGAAAGAAAAGACTCCAGAGGAGCGAATGAAAATTTTATGGGAGATCCGGTACCGAGAGCCACAGAGCAACTTCTGCTATTTTTCAAAGCTCTGTTTATGACACTTTCTGGTAAATTAATGGCAAGCCTTTCTTTATTAATCTTTTCCTATCTCCACCTGATATTTCAACAGAAATGGAGGCCTATATTATGCTGTTCTTCCAACAAATAAAGGTTTACCCTAGCAGGAATGCACAGTCTCGGTACCTACTTTTGAATAACAAAATTTCCATTCATCCTTAGACATCAGTATTATTCACATTAGATTATGAAGGTGTCTCCTACAGATAAGCAGACTTATCTTATTAAAAAGTATTAAAAAGGTGGAAGTTAAATACGGACATAAACAAAGAGGATGCCTGCATTCAAGCACTCATTAAAAAGGTGAATCTTTTAAGAAGTGGGGATCACGGGCATTTTATTGATACTCAAGGAACACAGAGATTATAAGAGAAACAGAAAAACTCTTCATATTGCATCCATCGGCACATGCAGTGCTGCAGCCATAATCAGGGTTTGGGTAGTTCTGTGGTGCCTGAATAACACGATCATGGTACAAGCATCCTTTACCCGAACGCTGCATGTCAGAAAATGGCCACTGGCAAAGCAATCTGAAAAAACTATTTCTCCAGCACCAGCCTGCAACTGGTGGCTGAAACAGTGTGGCCACTGCCCCATTTTCCCTTTCTCAGCTTCCCGTGAATATACAGAAATCTATAGGGATATCCCTGCTTTATTGTACGACATAAAATAAGTCTGAATAATTTTTTTTTTTTCCTTTCACCCACTCAGAAAAATCCTTTCCAAGTTCATTGTAACTCATATTTCTTCGCTCTCGAATAGCAGTGAGCTGAAGAGACCAAGACGCTGTATTTGTTTCCTGGTTTCTGGTTGGCTTTTCTCTGGATCCAGTAAATCCATTTAATCCTTTTCTGGGCTCAAAGGCTTCTTTGGCTTTTCTATCCGGACTTCTGACTCCAAGACGTTTTGCCTCAGGGCCCCTGCCACGGGTTTTCCACATTACACAACCTTTCACTTCCTCTTCTTTGCAATCAAAGGCATCGTCATTTTGGGGGAGTGACACCAATTTACAGCCTCGCCCGACTTGACGTGAACGGCAGCGAGGAGAGGGTGTAGGTCGGCCACCTCCAACCTGCAACCATTGCTGGGACTCTCCATTTGCAGAAGCTGCCAGCAGCCATGAGTACCGGGAGCCACCGCAGTCTCCTGGCAAGACGTTGAGCATCTCCTGGCAAGACGTTGAGAATCTCTTGAATGATGTGGCAGCTTTCACTGCGGAGGCCCGGATGGCACATGGTGGTCCTCTTGACCTCCCGTGCGCAGGTCTACTCTCTCAGAAGGAGACCATTGCAAAGTGGACCAGTTTGGGGTCTAAATGTTGCTTTGGCCAATCTTTCACATGCTGCTGGTAGAAAAGTAATTTCTGACTCAATCATATGTCTGGGCACGCATCGCACTATGGATGCAGTTTGTGGCAGTGTGGGACCATACCCTTAAAAGGCTCAGCAGGTAAAAGGCTGCCGTCCTTCCCTGCTTTCCTGATGATTCCAACCATGAAGATTCTGTGATTCTATGTGATTCGGCTCCTTGCTTCTGAAGTCCTTGGTGCAAGTGAAGACGTAGTCCTGTGGTCATACTGCCGGTGCTCTTCTGTTTCGGTTTTTCTTTAGGATTCAGACTGCTTTTACCTTTTGAAATGAAGGGTCGAACGTTGAATGGAAAATTGAAAGCATTTTATTTAAATTTAATAATTCCCAAATGTTACATTTTTAGAATTTAGTGGCCCGAGGATAAATTAGATGACTGCAAGCCTTGTTGACGTGTATGCGGGCTGATCTAATCAGCTCATGGCATTAGATGAGTTGTAATGGAAAGAGAGAATCAATGTTAAATAGGTTCTACATTAATATACATTATCTTCTCTAAATATTTATTTTTCATAAAGCATTTGTGATGCTATTGGGAATTTTTTAGATACAGAAGATTAAATATACTGGAGGCTAAAGTACTCTGTTAATGCACAAATTAAGGGCTTGATCCTGGAGGACTTAGTCTTGCTAGCTTCAGTGGGGACTCTTCCTATGAATAAGAAATGCATGAGAGTAAGCACAGAGCCTTAATACACCATTATGAGAGTACAGGCACCTTCTATTTCCTAATCTGTTCCTGTTACACAGTCAAACAATATCACCGTACTCGTACAGAAGAGCTATTTTAACACAATTCATTTTTGCATGCATCTGTTTTATTTTCTAAACTACATGTGTGTTTTAGATTTGCCCGGTGACTACGTACTCATACAAATGCCTAGTAACCAGCCAACTGTCCGTTCTATTTACATTTTTGATACTGTGCAAAATGCCTTTCAGCTGGTTGATTTTACTAGACAGCATTATTTTGAAAGAGCATTGTTGGATTCTGGCTCGGCGCATGGAAATATTCCTGCGACAAATAATCTTTTCAGTCAACTCCACTAACCCTGCCAAACTGGCAAGTTAAGGGTGAGCCAGGCTCCAGCTCTGGGTCCCAAAGGTGATGCATGGAGCACCAGGGTAGAGCAACCTTGTCTCGTGGGCCGTGGGGAGCTTCACCGCCGTGGTTCTTCCATGCTGAATGAGGCATTGCGTGGTGTTAGGTAGGGGCTGGTCGATGAGAGAGGAGCAGAGGTGCGGGGCCACGCCGCAGCTGATTGCATGATCCTGGAAAAGATGCCTTTCTTAACTCCTGCTCCAGGTCTTCCTTTCCCTGTCCTCTGGGGGACAAAAAAAAAAAATCTCAGCAGAGCGGAGACTAGAGCATTTATGGTGTTTCAAGTACACCTGGTCAAAATGCCTATAAATCTTGAATTTGTATTTTCACAGCACAACTCTGGTTATTTTCCCCCATTTGCAGATAAACAGGTTTTTAAAGAATTATATTGCACAGCTTGGTCCAAGTCCAAGGTTGAGCTGCCATCATGGCAATTTTCTGATAAGTAGAATATGTGTTTATAAGTAGTTAACTAGCAAAGTGATGTCGTACATCGCCGATCACAGAAGCTGCTCTTACGTCTGAGTCCATAGGATACTGGTGTCCCCTTTGCAAGACCCTCTGCTCTAAAATATCTGTATTTACTTCATATTTATTGCCGGGAGATGGCCGCTTGGTAAGTCATTGGTGCAGCAAGGCTCATTTGTATTGAAGGAGGTATGAAAGTAGCAAGTCACGTAGATAGGCATACCTGAAGTGGGGAAGGAGAGAGACATACCTTACTTGCTTTTTTTTGGTGATCCTATCTATCTCAGATAGATGCATAGTGTTTGCAACTACCTTTTATTATAAGAGAGCACTTTGTTCTGTTATTCTAATTACAAGTCAATGGGAACTTCATGGTTAGCTTCCCTACGGAAGGAAGAGGCTTCATGTAACATATAGCTTCATCCCAAATCAGTCTGTGGCCTTTCAGTTGAAAAAAACACCTTCATTTTTAGGTGAAGTCTTCACCTAAAATCAGTTGGAATGTTTCTGGAAAGTAGAAGGAAGATACTATTTTTGTGTGTTGACACATGAGGAACCTTAAGAGTCGATACAAAATAAATCTAATTAGGCACAGGCAAGGTCTGAAAGTATTAAAGTGATCTTTAAAGCCGAGCTAAACTCAAATCAAGTTCCATACTGATATTAAGACTTTAGTTAATAACTTTGGAAACTCAATATGCCAAAGTGGAGGTGCCTACCTATGCAAGGGCAGCGTTACAAGACTCTGGGCAGATGATTAGTTCTGATTAATAACTCTTCACTCTCTGCAGAGGAAGGTGGAGAGGGCAGCACCCATTTACATTTTCATCGATGAAGGTCTTGCCTACTGCCAAATGGCATTCTTTAGACTTGCTGGATAATTACCAGTTTATGTCTAATACCTACTAGATTAGATAATAATACCATTTTTGTATAACTAATTAAGGTTTAACAAGTGTCTGTGATTTTTAAAAGTTCTTATATGTATTTTACTCATTTACCCTTTTCAGCTGTCAGGGTCATATGCAAAGACACGATGTAAATAATTAATCATAAGATTCTATTAATCTATTATTCATTCACTTAAGTGGGGCTTTAATGTAGTGATTTCCTTTGTTGTGTTTATGGGAGGGGACCTCTCTTAGGTCTTATTGCAAACAGTCAAAAATATTTGAAGGACTCCCCGTAAAATATTTCTCAGACATGCCACTAGTTCTTGGCTCTGCTGCCGGGGGGAAGCGAGTGCATGTAATAGCCAAAGTAAGCAATTCATTTCATATCCTCTTCTAAAAGGAGTAAGATTGTGTCAGCCCTTTTTGAGGAGCCCTTTTGAAATCCTTCACAATATTACACAGATGTTGTTTCCATACTTAATTCCTGTAAGCAGCAGGGAACTTAAAGAATTAAGAAAAAGGTCTTAATATATTTTCCAGATTCTATACTAATTTTTTTTTTTCTGAAAGCCTTACTGACAGGCAAATTCTTTGGTAGATTTTTTGAATATGCAAATCAGATGTTAAATTAAGTAAATTACGTAAATGTACTCTTATGCAAGTTATATACGGTACCTGTGATCAGGACAAGTCAGCATGTCAACCAAAGGGCATACGTGGTTGCACATCATTTCAGTATCCTTAGCTCCGGTGGTGCTAATCCTGCTTTCTCTTTGCATAAATGTTACTCAGAAAGGTATGTACCGGCATATTTGAAGGTGATCAGTGATTTAGCCCTTTAAGTGTCTGGAAAAATCCCTCGGCTCCTCTTGAAACAAAGGTAAAGTGACCTTTATTAGCAGCGTGCCGTATTTTCTAAGCACAGACCGACCAGTTAACTACCTCACCTTTCCTGGCACGCGCATAAATGAATCGACTTGCCCCTTGGATGGAATTCAAAAAATGACCAACGTCCACTTCTGTTATTTTTTTTGACGCAAACCAAAGACCATCCATGAGCCTCCAGCTTTGCCCCGGGCTTGGTCCGGGAACCGGGGATTTAGTGGAAATAAGTGCAGCTACCTCTGAAGGCTGAACTCAGCCCGAGTTAAAGTCACTTCTCGCCCAGCCTGGATTTGGACCAGAGCAGAGGTGCAGGAAGAAAACCAAAGATGAAGTGATCAATCATATTTTCAGCACGAATATCACTCGCCTCCTTCTGGCAATCCTTTCATGCTAACGCAGCCCTGCTGGCAGCTGTTGAGTTGCTCCTTGTGGTTTCATCCCCATAAAAACGTTATCAAGATGGAGTTTTGGCTGCAGTCTTTCGCAATACCTCCTTCAACTCCTACCTCCTGGGATGTGGGAGAACAGAACCCCCAAAGAAACATTAGAAAAATGAGGAAATGCTTGGTTTCATATCTCCCTGCAAACTGTGGGGTGAGGGAGAGCGGCAGCAAGGTACTGCGCCGCTCAGGTTCTCGTCTTCACTCACTGCCTCAGCTCTCTCCATCTAGGGGTAAAAGCCACGTGTTTCAGCCTTAGGCGTCCCGCGAGTAGTTTATTAGCTGCAGGATCCTTTGGAAAAGTCATCAAGCTCCTGGCTGTGCAGCTGGGAGACCAGGGGAGGCAGCTCGCTGTCTCCAGCGTGGCCAGGGAGTCAGCAGAGAGCTGCTCAGAGACCAGGGTACAGCCAGGCCAAGAAATTAATGCATCTCTTTTTTTCCTTTTTATTTATTTGTTTTATTTTTTTCTCTAATGGGGAAGGCATGAATCATCTGGTTGGGTTCTGTTTTGCATCCAACGCTAGTTAGCTCCACTAAAATAAGCTAAAACCTGAGGGCATCTAGGGGGAAAAGTCCCACGCCGAGGTCTTGCTCTTTCTGTCCTTGCTTCAAGCCCATGCAAATTTGCAGGAGAAACCATCTTAATCTTTCCTTTCTTTCTGCAGCCTGGTTAAAGTTGGGGTAAAATGAACCACATGGAATAATGTACATCAAATACCACTAGGAAGTAGCCTGGAAATATCCCTAAGAAGGAGCTCTGCTGTTTAATTACCTTGTTGGCATTTTCTGGACACAAGGCAAAGACAAGGCTGTGGTGAGCTTAGCAACATGCAAAATAAAACGATGAGGCACCGTGTGTGATGTTTCTTCTCCAGCTTATTGCCAGGGAGATAACTAAGGGCTTTATGAACATTTTTAGACAAACCAGCACGATGCTGCAGGAAGGCAATCTCATTTGGTGACCACACTGGGGATCGTGAGAGAGCCCCAGGGACTTCACCAGAAGTGAGGACCAAGGTGGCAGTCAGGAAAGCTGGCTCTCAGCCTCCTGGTCAGAGCAGGGCATACCTCCACTGCCAAGGTTTCTGCAATTTTCAAGGTTTTGCAAATTTCAAGCTCAACATGAGCCGGCAGTGCTCGCTGGCAGCCCAGAAAGCCAACCCCATCCTGGGCTGCATCAAGAGAAGCGTGGCCAGCAGGGCAAGGGAGGTGATTCCGCCCCTCTGCTCTGCTCTGGTGAGACCCACCTGGAGTACTGTGTCCAGCTCTGGAGTCCTCAACATAGAAAGGACATGGACCTCTTGGAACGGGTCCAGCGGAGGGCCACGAGGATGATCAGAGGGATGGAGCACCTCTCCTGTGAAGACAGGCTGAGAGAGCTGGGGTTGTTCAGCCTGGAGAAGA
>JAOXJK010000032.1:16715819-16729051 GCA_025774025.1 Xenus cinereus
AAGGCCAGGCTGGATGGGGCTTTGAGCAACCTGGTCTGGTGGGAGGTGTCCCTGCCCAGGGCAAGGGGGTTGGAACTCGATGATCTTTAAGGTCCCTTCCAACTCCAACCATTCTATGATTGATTCTAATTTCAGACCCTGCTTCCAAAAGCCAGTCCAGTGGTCGGGGCAGGACTGCAGGCAGTCACATCCTGGTACCACAGGAAAATCAAATCGGGGGGAAATAAAATCCCCATCTTGTTTTTGCTACAGAGGGGTGACGGCAAAACAGTACGAATCTGTGAAAGTGTTTGTGTCTAATACCTGCAATGCTGGAAAAGCTCAGACGAACCATTCTTCTAAGCAGAGGCCAATGAATATACAGATAGCAGCTGGAAGAAGAGCAATCGCACGTGTGTTCCTCCTGGCAGGCACATCCACACTGACCCCCCCAGGGGAGGCAAATAAGGATGCTTTACGTTCTTGTATCTGTCAAAGCGGTGCATTCTGGCATTCTGGTTCTAAGTGGCGTTTATATTTTTAAGCACTTCACACTTCTGCCGTTTCCCAGTCGCTTGTACACAGATCTCTGGTGATGTTTTTTGGGGAACCTATCAGAGAAACCTGGAGAAAATTTTGGAGGAACCTATCTGCAGTCTGATCATGCTCCTACAAGGTGCTTTGCCATTGACGGCAGGAGGAGCAGGACTTCGGTGCTGGTTTGTGTTTGGCTGATGTTTGTCCATTTTTGAAATGAAAGCTGCTGTGGCTTTTTGCGCTTTGTGAACGGGAAAACATATCTGTTGTAGCTGTGTGGGTTCAGAGAGAAAGTATTTAAATCCATTTTCAGATGACACTATTAGTCGCAGTATAAAAAGAGAAACTGGACGCAAGTCCAACTGTGTTATTTCAGAGTAAAATTAGAGTAAGTCATATGAGAATCAAGTTTGATGGAGTATAAGTAACTGTTTACCACCGTTGTTTACTGCATTAGAAACACGAGTCATACCTGTAGTGATTATTCAACGTCTTACATTGATCAGCCCTTCTTCCTTTAACATTTCTTGGAAAAAAAAATACCAAAAAAGCTTAGTTCCAATTCTGTGATGTGAGGCACAGCTGAAAACTTTAATCTGTGCTTGTTGTCACAGATGTTCATATCTCTGACTGCAAAGCCAATGACAATTGATTCTTTCTCACAGAGAAGAGCTCTATGACCCCAAATTATTTTGGTTTTGTGCCCGTTCCTCCTTTACACAATGTGTTTCGAAACCCAGAATAATAGTACTCCCACATTATCTGAGGGTATTTCAGGTTTGTTATTTGGTGTTACGGCTTTGTGTCCCAGTCAAGTAGCCTACATTCTGACTGCTGTAGAGGAGAAAGAGGAGTCCGGAGCTGCCACACGGCTACAGCAGCGGTCCGTTGCCATGAAAGCTCACACGTCTTGCTAACTAACCCAAAAACACAGTGTAAGTGTGGAATCCAGGAACCTGGGCCATGGGGCGCATCCAGTTAAGGAATTTCTTCAGGTGTTGCTGTTGCAAAACTGAATAGCACATCACTGGAAATTAACCCTTGGAAATACAGTAACTCGGAATCATGGGTTCAAGAATTAATTATTTTCTTCATGTAAATAAAAATATCCACTGATTTACGACAATGGATGAAGTGAATGAAGATTAAATGTTTTTATTTTTTTATTTACCAAAATTTTACTACTAACGTACAGAAAAATAGGATAGGTCTTTGGTTCAATTGTTAGAATGCAAAATAAAGAAAAAATTCACACAAGTTTTGGTGACAAGATTTTAGAAAGGAAATGTTTAATTACAGATATACAGAAACTTGTATTGATATATTTTTATACTTTCTGAACAAGCAGCAACTTCTGTGCAAGCTGACAATTAGAACATATTGCAAAGGAATTGGCCTAATGACCTCTACTTAAGAAACCTAAGTGGCCATGGATCAGACCCTCTCACCAGAGAAGATGGATTCTCATTATAACAGACCGTGTTACGACGGTCACCGCTTTCAAAGTGAGGAAACGCTACTGATGTAATGTGGGATGTAACCTCACTGCAGCTGGAACCTACTTTTGTGAAGAAAGCCCATGGAAACCAAGAAGAAGGAGACAATCCAATTCTGTAGCTTATTTGTTCGCAAGTGGAGTCGGAAGTACGTAAAGCTGGGTTGTCATATGCATTAGGAATTTTTTTCTTTCACGTGATTACGTTCATGAAAATATTTAGTCTGAAATATATATACAGGCATATCTAATATTTTAGGAATCTTCTGGATCATCTCACATGATCTTGGCTGTTTGCGGCTGAACTGCAATTGCCAGAAAGCTGTCCGAGCTTGATACGGCTTGGAAAGAAACTGACCCTTTACTAAAGTCAGCAATTCAGACAAAAATAACTTTTTTCTCTGCTCTATGATTTATTTTCTTTGACAAAATAGGAATTGAAAAGCCTTAGAAAAGTGTGAGCTAAAAACAAAAAGAAGAAATAGACATTTCACTTAACTCCCGAGCCAAACGCTGCAGGATTTAATCAAGTTTGACGTTCTCGCTCTCAGGTGATTAAATCATTTTACAGATAAATGTGCTTGAGGTGTGTATACATGTACATAAAATTAAGCTGTGGCATGTGTGAGAAGAAACTTATAGAAAAATTTTTATTTCTGTTAAACTTTGCAACAATTTTATGTGAGGACACGCATTTCTGTCTGCTGCGTGTTCTAATTTTTTCTAGTAAATATATTTATGGGTTATAAAACAACTAGTCTATACTAACTATAGAGAATCCAGTCTGTTTATGATAGAATTGCCAAGCGAATGATATGTTTCAGTTCCACTTTAAATCGGCTTGATGGAGCAGTAATTGCTTGCATCGGTTAAGAACTTGGATTTATGTATTTTATGGCATATTAAGATGGTGACTGCAGCTGTGCAACTTAAAATGAAATCTTCCATCATATAAAATCTGTCTGGTCTTTTCTGTGCTTACTGTTATCTAAACCTGAACCATCATTACCAAGGATTTCATGTCATTCAAGTCCCACGTGAGCAAATCTTGGCTCAAATTGATTTCATATTCATATTTCATATATTTCATGTATTCATATTTCATATTTACCATTTAGCTTTGAAAGCCCTCAGAACTAGAAGCTACGTGGCTTGTCAGGCAAGGAAAATCAGTGGTAGACACATTTCTTCAGCTATAAGGAACAGAGAGAGTCGTTCTGCTCATCTCAGAATTTTTCCAACCGACCACAAAAAAGGGTTAGTTTTTTTAGAGGTGGATCCTTTGTGGATAGTGTACCCCGTGTTGTCTCCCAGGTGGTGCTTTTGCTCTGTCAGGGGCACAGCACGTTGCCTCAGCAGTCGGAAATGGCCTTTCTTCCTGCTCTCTCCCAAAAAAATTGTGCTCCGGAGCAGAGAGGGATGCTCGGTGCAGCTCTCGTAGCCGAAAAGACTCGGTTCTAGCCTAGGCAGGCTGGCTGGGAGGCTGCCCCTCAGCCGAGACATCCCTTCTTCTCTGTACCCCTTTCATAACTGTATCTAAACCCTATCTCAGCCCCTGTCTCACGACATCCTGCTTTCTGAGTTCCCTCCGTTGTACGCAAGCTCCTTAGCAGGAGAATGCACCGCTTTCTGACCCCATCTGACCAAAATTTAAAATCACGCGCTGCTAGCGTCTGCGGTTGCAAGCCTCCAACAACTCAAATTCAACCCAAGCTAGTTTTGATCTTGCAGATCACATACATTCCTCTGCTGAATGAACGAGGATACCTGTTGGGAATAAATTTCTAGTGCCGGCACCTATATTTCCAAATTAAAAATGCATTTCCCGTATATATTCTCAATACTTGCTTAAAATTTGCTGTTTCTACAAACGTTCTTGCCAGTAAATGCAATAGCTAGAACATGCACAGTAAGCAAACACAAAGAGGGCATTGAAACAGTTGAAGAGAATATGTTTATAAACTGAAATGAATATTCATTGGAAACTTTTTTAACAGTACTCACCAGTTCTATATTGGAATACTGTGTAAAGTTTACACTCCATATAAAGAGTTACACTGTTCCCTTGTGAAATCCGTCTTCTCCACTACCTCCATATTGGATATTTGCATTTTTAGAAATACCATCTGCCAAACCCCACACAGACTGCAAGTGATTTCCTGGTTATATATTTTGGATATTCTGTGGTTAGAAAACTATGGAGCCATATTACATGTCCTATCCTCCAGAACATCTGTGAGACTGAAACCACATGAATGTAAGCAAGTCAGCATGATAAAAATGATGGAGAATTTCAGCTATATTGTAAAGGCATACTTGCAAACTTTTTTTCCATTTTATAAATTTATCTCTGTATATGTGTTACTTTCTTCTTGCCTGTACAAATAGCCTTTAAATATTATTTTCGTGCATTGGATCAAACCAGCTTCAAAACTCTTCTCCCATGACAATCGGAGCTATTTTCCTTCTCCACTCCAGCCCTTATTCATTAGCCAAAAATCGGTTTGACTATCACTTCCTCTGTTTTCTCTTCTCCGGGTGCAACTAAGAAACAGAAGGCATACAGGTGATTGAAACTCAGCTTTTGGTAGACCTGGTTTACTGAGGAAGACAATCTTCCATGGCAGTTAAACACATTCTCTTTAACCAGAACATTTGTTTTAATGGGAACTGGATCAGCAGCCGAATGGTGTCTGCGGGGAGCTAGTGGGACATCCACGATGCTTCAGGTTTGGGAAAACATGAGACTAACTTTTATGTCAAGCTACTTCCTCCATGAAAAATGGGAATCTTGGACCTAGTTTCAGTTCTGTCGTGGCATTGCTGAGGATTCTTGACAAGTACCTCACTTGTAAAGCATTTTGTGCTTCAAATTCCTCATTTATGAAACTAGGATAACATATATCCATCTCGCAAAATTGCTGGACTCATCTCTTATTTCTCAGGCACTTTTGGAGGAACAGTTGTTATGTTGCAGTGGACCACATTCACTATTTTGAAGCTGACAAATCAGTAAGACAATTGAAAAAATGTAAGTGCATGCAAGGAACCCCATCCTGCTGCATAACTCAGAACAAAATCACTACAAAAATCAAATGGATATATATCTGCTTAAAGACTGAAGGAGTAATCCAAGGAGAGTATCAAAATGTCTAAACGTTAAGCATGGGTTTGGTTCCCTCTTTTGCTTCTGGGAGCATTTTAGAAAAATGCCATTGAAAGGGAGATCACAGAGGCTTTACAGAAGGCTGTTATAATTCAGTATAACAAAAAATCTGCACCTACAAACACGAATGTTAGTCATTTTACTAATGTGATGAGTCTCTCTGGAATTTATGGCGTTTTTACTGGGCCCTTAAGCTATAATTTTGTTATGACTAGTTTGTGTGATCAAGCCTCTGACCACAGATTTGCTCATAAAGACATTGATTACCATTGTGGTCTCTCTCCGCTTCATTAAAACTTTTCCAGAGAAGTTGTCTTATTTAGGGCTCTTTTTGTATTTTATTATCATATGTATATATTGATATGTGTAGGAGAGAGAGTGAAAGAGAGTCAGGGTTTTTCACTTATATATGTGTAATGTTTATATACATAATTATGTACTATCTTTTTAACTATTGTACTCTTAATTTCTGTGGGAAAATGACAATTTATTGTAGAAGTAGTTTAACTGTAAAAGGAAAGGTAATGTTCTACATAACTGGATTTCCACTAAATGTATTTAGCATTTGAAAGATGTTTAATACAAACTGTATTTATGCATATTTTACATTCATATGTGCTTGTATGTCTATACATACATTTATATATATAAGGGCTTGCAATGGAAGTACCATAGCAAAGAAAGTGAAGCCTAGTTTAGGTAAGAAAGGAATTATCTATATTTTGATAGATACTTCAAAAACAAATTGTTTCTATTAGTTTGCTACCCTTATCAAATGGAAGTGTGTGAAATATGGCCATACTGAAGTCCATGGCAAAGCTCCCACTGTCTTCAAAGGGATCTGGATTTCACCCGGTGTATTTTCTCAAAGAGAGCTGCCAGTAACATCTGCCAGCTGGAGATCCAGTTAGATGTGGGTTAAGACAAAAGAAATGCATATCAGCATTTCATTGCATGACAAAAGACGGAGGCTTTGAAAGTCTGCTGTGGTAGATTAGCACATAAAATGCACTTTTTCCTTTAAAATAAAACAGGAGGAGCACTTGACTGCATTGTTTTGGTGCGTCCTTATAGACACAACCACATAAGGCACAACTGTGAAGTGAGTGTCCCTCACCTGAGCTACCAGGTTTCAGGCTGTTCATGGTCTCATTTCACTTGGAATTTCAACCCTAGCACCTCTGGAGATTGTGTGCATACTTTTTTTTTTATTAACTCCTCCTTGACTTTTCCAGGGTACTGTCCCATTTGCTACCTGGATCCTTGCTCAGTAAGGAGGTTTGTTGTCCATAACCTCTTGAAAATAACTCAATGTGCTTGTAGAAAATAAGCATTCTCTAGGAGAAGTCTGTCACATTGGACCTGCTGTTATTTCACTTGTTTTCATCATATTCATTAAAAAAACCCACAACACATATATAACCTTAAGTTGGAGAGTACTGGCAATGCAGCAGATGTGCTCTATCTAGAAAGGGCAACCTGGGACACCCAGGTTGGAGGTTTGGATTTTGCAAGATGCCTCCTGTGTGCTCAAGGGCAATAACGATGATGGCTTCTGTATATTTTCACTTTAGTCTCTTTAAAATTCTACACATGGGTAGGAATAGCTTTAAAATATTATTTTTCTGATTAACAGGCTGCACATGGGTAGGAAAAATTGGAAAGTGCAAAGTCTGTATTCCTATGGGCCATGAATTAAAAATGAAAACCACAGGTGGTTTGGGTTTTCTCCTTCTAAATGAAAACATGATGACTGAGGCTTAGCCAAAACCAAAATATGGCTGCCCATGGTCCTTTTTCAATAAAAGTCCCCAGATTTGTTATACATTCCACTGAAAATCTTCATTGTTAGCGTGTTAGAGACCATGAGTGTCCTGTCCAGAAAGGAGTTTCTCATTTGTCTGTTTTTAAACTTTTTTTTTTTTTAATATTCCTAGCATTTTGCAAACACAGTACTTTCTTTTTGAATAGGATATAATCAGATTGCCTTCTGTTTTACATTCTGATATTTCTTTAAGGGAGAAATCTTTGCTTTGGCTTCTAATAAACATTATATTATGATAGCCTAAAAACCCAGAAGTCATGCAGCTAAAGCATTACAAAGATAAGAATTCAGTCTTTTATCTTCTCTTTATAATATCAAAAGATGTTTTGCTTAGTTCATTGTGTCAAACATTTAATAAGATTAATCATTTTCTGACCTTGGAAACTCAAACACTTCAGTACATTGAAAAAATGATCAGGCATATAAATGGAAAATATTTAGATTGTTTGTGGTGTCCAAGAAGATATAGATCTCTGCAACAACAAATACCCAAGCTATTTCTCATCATTATGAATAGTAAACTGTAGGCTTTAGAGGGTCAGAAAAAGGCGAGTGTTGACTTATTAAATCATGTTGCAGTGTAAAAAAAGTAATGAAGAATTAACTAAGTAATGATCCTGCCTAAGCTAGTTAAAAAAAAAAAATTGCTATGGCTTTGGAACACTTCTCCGCAGGAAAAAGGCTTTGCGTATATTCCCTTCTCCCTTTTCTTATTTTTTACTTATTTATTTTATTAATGCATTATTTAAAAACACCTAGGATCAGAATTATAGAAGATTTCTGAAGTTTCTTTTTCAACTTTTCTGAAAATCTGTTGTGTCTAAAGATTGCCCAAGAAAGCCATTGACAACCAAATAATAAATTAATAAGGAGCCCAGAAGATAGAAACCGACAACTTTACAAACTGACTGCCTCTCTCAGGTTTCTGCAGTAGTAAAAACTGAGTAACAAAAAGATAAGTGTCTTATTTCAGAGAAGTGCCAAACATCCCTCAGTCCAGCAAAGACGAGATTTGCAAGTGCTCATACTGCTTACCCACTGGCCATGAACATAGGGCTTTAACGTTAGACACACAGACTCGGGTTTTTTTATTATAAAGTTGTTTAGCTAAATGCTGTTAGAAAGCAGGCATTTTCCTAGAAGTTTATATTAAGTGTAAATTTAATCTGGAGAATTGAAAATCCTTTGGACCCCTGCATCCATTTGAAAGTTTGATGTTCTCCTAAAGCTTTCTCTACAGATTCCATGTCCCTGCTGATTACACTGTTGGTTTTTTTTTCCAGGAATTATAATTACTGCTACTCTTAGGTACTGGTAAGTCAATCAGTCTACGAAAACCTTGGATAGATCACAAAATACACAAAGGAACTTCTGCATGCCACGATTCTAAACTTTTAAAGCAATTTCTGTGTCTTGGGGGTCAGTTTCAGGGCTGCCACGCAATCAGTTGCCAAAAAATATTCATGTAACTTTGACTGAAATTCCTTGCTCTGTACAGAGCCAGCTCAAAAACATGAAATGAATATCAGTTTTGCTCCAGTGCCCAACAGCAAATTTTTTTTAAAAAAATCAGTGTCTGCCATTTTGTAGGAAGCTGAAGATGTGATTTTTATACGCAGGTGCTGCTTCTGGGCTTCATACTAGGAGATGTTTCTCCAAAGACATGAAGTAATAGAAAGGTTCTAGCTGGTGAAATGGAGGAAAATAATTTGACTTAACACCACAATTCCCGAAGCAATCTACTACCTTGCCAGTGCCACAGGCTTTCCAGGTGAGACACTTTGATTTTGGAATCCATAGTACTCAGTTGCTGTGTCCTACATAAATAGGTACAATCAACAGCTAGTTAAGGCATAAGGCATATTAGAGGGCTTTCAAGGAACCACTTTTTAGGCTGTGAGATTTGAGATGCATAAACCTCTGTCATTGTTAATTTTTATATCTTCTCATAGCAACGCATAAAAGGTGATGCTCTTCTGCAGGTGCTTTGCTTGCACTGAAAGCTCTGAGCTCAGCCATCAGTGAGGAAGTTTCAAGATTTGCAGATACAAAGAAAACATTTTACCTGTGGCTGAAGCAATGATAAAATTATTTTATTATCTTTTTTTATTTACAGGGCTGAAGATCAATAAGGTCTAAGAATTTTTAGCTTTCAAGTCTCCTCCGCTTTTTAAAAATTAAAGGAACTTTCAGCTAGGAAAAGGTAGGCTCAGAAAACTGACTTTGCTTTCTAATAAATAATTAAAAAAAAAAAAAAGAAGTCAAAACACCTCGATGTTTTTTAGATTGTAGTTTAAACCGTAATAATTTGGAAGGAAATGTGTCTGAAAAAAGAATCAGCAGATTTGGGTGGATTAATGATAAACTTTCCTGTCAGAGTAAGGAGCAATATTTTCAAAATACTGAGTTGAGTTCTTTTTATTTGTTTCTGGTAGTTGAGTTTTTAGGTATCAAAATTGACATCAACAGTTTCTCCCTAATACAAGGACAAAAAGCCCTGTTTTTAAAAAGCAGAAGTTGGAGTTCCAGAAGCCGAAACTTTAGAAACTGTCAAATAAAGTAAATTCATTGAAATAATGGGAAGTGGCAACACTGTATACTTTGATCTAAAAAAATCCCATCACTTATAAATGTAATGAAATTTTTGAGAGGAATGCCTACATTTGAAAGTTCTGTAACTTTTTTGCCTAGTGTCTGGGAGAGAATAAGAAAATATTTTTATATATAGGATTTGATTGACTGGGTGTGTTGATAGTTGATGTTGTTGCAGGTTTACATAAGTATATGTAGATTGTATAATTTTGTGTTTTAACTATACTGTGTATCTACTAACATATGTATTTTTATGTAGTGAGTAATACCGTAGCATATGTTCATGTTTTAGTACTTTGGAGATAGTTCAACTGAAAAGGAAATGGTATTTTTTTTTTTTTTTTAATCTCCTGGATGTTTATTTTGACCTTTACATGTACTTCTGCGCATTTGAGGTCATAAAGTTAAGTTAGGTGGGCAGGAAGAGTTGTGTGACTGATGAACACTAAGTGTCTTGTTTCCATATCTTACACTGATTAGGTTTTAGTTTCCAGTGTGACGGTGTTAAAGGCGATTATACTCTGTAGTACACGTTGATGTTAGCTGGACTTACTTAAAACCTGCCACGTACACACTTCTGTACCACCTTTGGCTGCAGAGCAGGCTTGTGGACTTGCTCTTGGGGCAGGATCAGAAGTGACACCTTCTCAGAAGTACCCCGCAAGGACTGCACGCAGTGTACCAACGTCATCAAAGTTAGATCATATCCTTGTGAAATATGGCTGTTATTCAGTATATTCGCACAGGAATGCTGACCTGGAAGAGTGCATCTTAATTAGTTACTCTAATAATTTGCATTTGGTGCTCCGATGTAAGGCCCAATAGGAGAAAACCAGTGTATGTTCCTATTAAGTGCGCAACAGCTGCAGACACTTTACTGTGTGCTATAAATTAATGCAGAAGTGATATGTTAGTTACTTAGTGAAAGTAAGTCCTGGGACTTTTTCCAGCTTACCTGTCATGAATAAGAGGCCAATAAGTTTTCAACTCTCTTGTCCATACTAAGGCACCAGTCAAGAGGCCTGGCCTCCTACGCCTGTTTCGGATCGGAACTCCAAAGTCCCACAGCTCCAGGAGCTTGCCATCCCTGGTTTCTCGATAGAGGAAACATCACAAGTCAATTGGGGTATCAGATCAGTAAATCTCTTTTCCTGGGAATTTTTGATGGCAGTGATTAAGGATAAAGGAAGACCTTCCTTGAGAACAAAGAAATTTGCTTACCAGAAGGCAAATTAGAAAGTTAAAACGAAGGCATCCTATGTCCCTCTTAATAAAACCTCAATTTTTCTTTGCAGCCAGTGGTGACTTCCACTGTTGGGACACCTCCATTCCATCTTGGAAATGGAGGAAGAACCGGAAGAACCTGCTTTCTATGCGTTCTCTGGCTGCTGTCAACTCCCTCCCTTGTTTATCTGTAGCACCTCAAAGCTCGTCGTTACGCTTCCACTCAAATCAGTGTGACTTTTACATCTCTTGTTCTGATCATAAATGACATTGCTAATATTCTCTGGATGGCAAAAGTAATAATTAAAATCACTTTCTTGATATTCTAGCATGAAGGGAATATGCAGGGAAATGTCTTGGAGTGCACAAGGAAGAAAGCGTTTATCACAAGGAAACAGAAGACTAGCTGTTCCTTCAACATGCAGATCAATCTGTTTAATCATTCGCTATACAGTGGAAGCTGTGATTCAGATTAATCAATTACTTGCTGCCCATGTTCCTATCTGACATGGATATTTCTATCCAGCTTCCATAGCTGTGTACCCTAGAATAACTAAGATTGACAGTATCAGGGGGACTGCTCTCTTCCTGTGGAAATCCTCTTTTCACACACACTGGGAGCTGCGATATAACAAGCGCATCAAAGTTGCTTTTGGCCTTTAATTTGCCATATTTCTACCACATATTAGGGCAAGGATTAAAACTCTTCCTTCCTTTCTATAATTAAAATGAATCTCTTTGGCTGGTTTGCACCCAGTTTTGTAAGATTTTCCTGCTTACCACTGTTGTGATTGATAGGAAAGAAGTTACTGACAAATAACAACATACCCAGATCTACAATACCAATATTTTCTGGCACAACTGTAACAGCCTACGCCAGGAGGGCTTGACTGATGTACCTGTGTCTACAAATCCCTACCACTGCTGGATTTGTTATAGAACAGCTGTTCTTCAACTGCTAGAGAATATATTGGTTGGGGTGGGTAGTAAGAAACTGTATCTGCAAAAATTAGTTTTACTAATATAAGCAGTGTCCACCTGCTTAGATTTATACAGCAATACGAATCTAAATTCTCCTGTTCTAGACCTGGCCTTAGGGAAACATAGAAAGCAGGTGAGAACTTAAAAAGTAGTTTTCATGACACAGTGGAAAATAATAAAGTGCATAGCTGTTTGCAGTAATCCTTATTTAATATTTTTCTCCAGATATAATCTATGACTTAAAACTACACAACACTATGAGAAGTGCAACTTTTTTCTTTTGTTGAAGTGCTACTTCTGCTTTGTGATCTTGAAGCTGTGCAGATCATTCCCTGCCAATATACAGAAAGCAACAAACTGGGAGGAAAAAAACAAATGCAGACTGACTTTCTTCTGACATTATGCTCAAAATGGTACTGTACTATAGGGTTCTGTCCCTAAGAACAAATCCAGTATTAGCAGAAATCAACAGAATTTACAATGTTGGTTAATTCTTTCCTTCTTCAAACCAAAGGGTTTATGCATATCAGTATTGAATGCCATGAGAAAATGGAATGTTTTCATTCCCTATGCTACAACGAGGACTACAATTCAAGTAGTATAAAACAAGAGAAACTCCCTTGAATAGAGACTATTCATAATATAGTTCCTACATATACTTAGATATTATATAGATCTACCTTCTCGTGTGCGGTGTCATGGTGACCAGGAGCTCTTGTTGTAGGCCAGGACCCCTGGGCTCTGCACTGTGTGAAGGAGGGAAACTTTCTCCTATCTGCTTACAGGCTGTCCTTGCACGTGAGAGTGCAATCATCCTCTCCTCACCTTATTAATTGTCAGGTGAAAAGCTTCACAGGCTGCATTAAGAAAGTGTGGTGACCTATTACTATTATAATTATTTTGCCATCCATACATCTCTTGTTTCATCTGCTCCAGGTCATCCCCAGACAATGCCTGGCTCATGACAGCTCACTAGTCTTCACCAGTCCAGCCCAGACCTATCTCTAGCACACAGTGTGGACTCTGGTCTCAGTTTCCAGGGCAACCACAAATTCCTCTGTCATTCCTTAAGGTTCTTCATCCAGGTGCACTCTGTTTCTGGGATCACGTCAGGGAAGGACTTGAGGCTAGTAAGTCCCCCGTGCTGCCTGTGAAATTGTTGCCATACATCTCCAACAGGCTATAGGGAAAGACATAGGGAGATTTCCTCAAAACCTGTGAGAAGCTCAAGTGTTACAGCATCCATGAGGTCACGCAGCTTAGTCTGAGTTTAAGAGGAAGCCCAAAAGCCACAGCACAACTACACAAAGTACTCTCAGGCTTTAATCATAGAATCATTCAGATTGGAAAAGTCCGTTGGGATCATCGAGTCCAACCATCAACCCCACTCTACAAAGTTCTCCCCTACACCATATCCCCCAACACCACATCTA
>JAOXJK010000032.1:16731214-16761040 GCA_025774025.1 Xenus cinereus
TCTTTGTAGCCCTCTGCTGTCCCCTCTCCAGCAGTTCCCTGTCCTTCTGGAACTGGGGAGCCCAGAACTGGTCCCAGCGCTCCAGATGGGGCCTCCCCAGGGCAGAGCAGAGGGGCAGGATGTCCCCTCTCGACCTGCTGGTCACACTCTTCCTGATGCGCCCCAGGATCCATTGGCCTTCTTGGCCAATTCTGAGCTGGAAACCTCATTGTGCAAGTCATCTCTTTGCTTAGTGGTGGATTTTTGATCTAACATTCATAAATTTTCTCCTCCCAGCAACATGACTCTCAGGATGGAGGCTGCGCTTGCTGGGCCACAGGGTTCAGAGATGCAAAGGGAGCAGGAATCTGTAACAATGACCACCTGAACACTGAGCCTAAACAAACGGCTAGTTCTGCCGCTTCCCGAGGAAATCAATCAGTCCAGTAGATGCTAGGTGGAAACCTCCAGCAAGGGGAAATAAGGAAGAAAAATCTGTTTTTCATATTAGTATCTCTAATCTTGTGTAGCTAGAGTATCTATGTCAGCAGAAGTCAAGCTTCCATAAAAGGAGCAAAGTATTAGATACAGCATTTTATGAAAAAAATTATTTGTAAGTAAAGCATAAGATCCTCCATATTGGCTAAAAGCAAAGGTCAGTCTAACCTCCAGTTGTGTAGGGATGCTGGTACACACAGAGGCTGGTATAAGTGATAATTTCCACACTATGATTTGCAATTTGGTTGAACTGGTCCCCTCAGCTTTTTTGGATGAGTACCGTTTTCCATAATAGAGCACTTTTCAGTTTTTTGAGATTTTTAAAAAACCTGCCATGGACCTAGTTTGAGTCCTTCATTTCTCCCAGAGTTCAGCCTCCATTTGAGAGCCTGTGTGACTGCCGCTGCAGAGACAAGTGGCAAATAATTCATGTAATATTTCTGAGAGTTTTATTGTCACCCAGAACTTCTCTTCAGATCTGGGATTCACCCTACTGACTTTCTGACAGACTTCCTGCTCCTGAAACATTTGAAAAAGGTTTTATTATTAACTTTTATTCCTTTAGTGAGTTCCTTTAATAAGTTGCTCCTCAATAAATTGGCATGCCTTCCTGAGGTTTAACATTTAACTTGTGAGGATTTATGCGCTTCTCTCTTTTTGGACATGATTTGTCATTTCTGAAGGGTATCTTTTTACCTATAGCCACCTTTCCTCTGCTTCCTGAGGTCTCTTCTGAGCTGTCTTGCCAGCTGTAGATTTGACAGCAGGTATAACTTCTGAGTGTCTCGACTTAGTGTCATTAAATGCATCTCCTGATTGCAAGCATTTTATTCTTTTTTTGCTCCGCCTTTCACTGACCTGTTATCTACCTCCTTCATTTTATGTAATGTCCAAATATTGGATGTGGGGGTGTTTCTCACCTGCCATGACAGTGCTGAATTCTAATAGAGTGAGGTCATTATTCCATATATTGGAGTGTAGGTTGTTGGTGGTCACACCTTCAACATGATTGTGTGCGCTACTCAAGGCATAAATTAGGAACAGCTGCTCCTGGTGTAGGATATTTTGCAAGTATCTCCAAAAAGCAGCAACGCAGGGTTTCTAAGAGTCACATGGGCAGTGGATATCTGCCTTCATTTGCTTCTGTGCAAAATGATGCCTGTGATTAGACTGCCACCCGGGATGACTGGCCCTCCTACCAGTTGAGGTGACGTCTCTGAAGGTGGCTTCTCCTGACCTTCCTACTCCCATGTGCAGCTTTGCGTCTGAGGAGGCGGTGGTCACCTCACTGCTTTGTGTAGGTTGAAGACCTGGGGAGGTTTGCCAGCCTGCCATGAGGGCAGTTTGTACCTCCTGTGCACGTAGGGCTGACCACTGCCTGAAGTCAATATTCATCAGTGAAAAGGCAGTGTGGCTTGGGCTGAAGTTGAGCCATTCCCTGTTTCTTCAGTGCTGGTGAGCTGCATCTTCACCAGGCAGTCACTGCCCCTCACCCCCACCCAAAGTCCTTCTCATTTTACGTGTCATTCAGAAAACTGAAAAACAGCCAAACATGGTCTTTTTTTTCTTTTTTCTTTTTTTTTTTTTTTTTATAAAATGGTGGTGATAAAAAAGTGTTCCAGGTTGGGATTTCGTATGCCAAGTTTCATTGTGGAGTGAGTTTTTATGGCTGAGTTATAAACTTCCTAAAATATGGTTTTATAATGGAAATGCTGACACAACCTTTATACACACTCGGCCATAATTCTAGATGATGTAAAATACCTTATATAGAAAGCCGAGATAAGTGGATTTTTGCTATAAAGAGCAAGCACAAGATTAAAAGTACACCTTTTAGCTAAGTATTTTCATTCTTTGTTTTAATTTTGACCAAAGAACAAACCATATATCTGGAAGGGCAGATTTTTAAAGTCACACTTCATGTTTGTATAAGACTAAATTATGTTTTTAATCTTTCTAGCAACCTAAAGTAATTCTTCCAGGAAGATCACTGTTTCCCAAGGCAAAAGTCAGGCTTATGCCTGCTACTGATAAATAGGCATTTTCAAAGGAATTTTATTAAAAATCTGGAGAATATCACAGCAAACGTAAAATAACATTTTCAAATAATAGATATAGTGCTCAGAGGAAAGGGTGTTAGAGGTAAGGGACTGGATATAATTGAAACTGACCTCATAAAATCTACAATGTATTTTTGTGGTGCTGCTTTTCCAGGTCATTTCAGGATAACTGAGTATCTGGGAAGTAATGCTACCCATCACCAAAAAAACACTTGGAGTTTGTCAGTTACACCATAGAACCATAGAACGGTTTGGGTTGAAAGGGACCTTAAAGATCATCTGGTTCCAACCCTCCTGCCATAAGTAAAGAATCCAAAACTCTGAATATTTACTTAATGATTATGTGCAATATCAGAATCTCTTCAATTTGAAAATCACCCTACTAACAACAGAAAAGATTAGAGGAGGCTACTCCAGTGATTTTCTGTACTTCACACTTATTTAAAATGACATTTTTTTCTAAAAACAGATTTCAATTTCATATTTTAGTTTATTTGCTTCTATATGTTTTCTTTCATTTAAATTAGAGGGAGAGGAAAGCAGAAAGAAAAATTTCTAGACTTGGTACCTTGTGATAGATGAGTTAAAATTTCAGACCCTGGATTCCACTGTACTTCTGCATATACCATAGTCTCAGTTTTTTTTACTGCTTGAGAACATACCGAGAAATGTTTTTACTTAACAACAACGCTTTTTAAATATATGAGATATTTTAACAGTAACCTATACATCGATTTAATAGGTCAGAATTGTGCCTCTGACCTTTCCAAAGCTTCAGCTTTTCATCTCCACTTGTGAGAAGAATTAGTTGTGCATATTCACTGTCCTTAACGTTCCTGACACCAGGGGTTTTTTGCCATCAGCTGGGTGGAAGTGCATATCCTCTGCATAACAGAAGAAGACAGGCTGCTGCTGATCGAGCCTTCACCTTCCACTTGCTGGGAGGTTTGCAGAACAGTTTAGGCGATGCCTCCAAGTGCCTCTGCTGAAATAAAAAGGAGGACTTCAAACTTCAAGCAGCTGAGCATTCGTTTGCCTTGCCCTGAGCGGGTCCTCCCCAACTGCAATATCTACAAAAACCTAGACAGGCTACAGAGAGGAATAAAGGGAGGCACAGAGAAGTTATGTCGTGTCACTCACCCCAGACTCTGCAGGAAATCTGCGGTGGGGCCAAGAATAGGACCGAGGTGCTCCGCTTCTGTATCTCAGCCACAAAACCATTTCTCTCTTCCTCACAATTAAGGTAACAAACAGTGTCACTGCCAGAGGGGCTAGCAGAGAAAGTGTCGCACGATGCGAAACAGCTGCTGTGTTGCAGACTGGAGATCAAATATTTCTCCACAAATGTTCAGCGAATCTCTGAGAATTGAATTGAGGGCTGCATATGTTGATTACAACCATGATTATTTTCTTAAAGAAAGATACTTAAAGGAAAATGTTTATTCAAATGAAAACAAAATATTTTCTTCTTTACACTAAGTTCCATTTCTTCATTTTTGAAGCAAACAGATGCTAATACAGAAATAAATATATTTTTTACTTGGTTTCATTTTATGAAAATTTCATTTTCCTTAGTATTTATTTTAAAATGTTAATTTGCTGTCTCTTTGATTTTAAGTTAGTCATAAAACATCCTCACAAGAAACAAAAGTTCCTCTATAGCAGGGTGCCACTGCCGTAGCAGAGCCCATGCCCAGGGCTGGCTCTGCTGCAGGGAGCAGATGCACGACCAGCTGTGGTCCCCCTGGCAGCACGGCCCTCCATCTTTTGGTGTCCACAGCCTTCTCTAGAAATCACATAAGAAAAGGGCAACAGAGAGGCAAAAAGCCACCGTACCCCACTGTTAGCAGGACGAGAGTGGGCACGCTGAGAAACAGCGACAACGGGCAGAAACCTCGAAGCACGCAAGGTGTCTGCTGGCGAAGTCAGTCTTGAAAACTTTAGCAAAAAGGTGAGCAGATCTTTGGCAAGAGAAGAGAAAGGTGAAGGATTTGAGGCACCACATCAGCACTCACTGGCTGCCATGCCAGCTCTCTTACAGGGCTGGGGAGATGGAGACTAGGGGCGAGTTGGATTTTGTGAATGCGGCTGCTACCTGCAAGGGGCATCAGAGTGGAAACTCTGAAATTCTGTGCAAGGTCAGGAAAATTGAGGATAAATTTTTTTTATTCCGCTGAAGAGGGAGAGAGAGCCGGCAGGTTGCTGCTCCTGAAACGTCCAGGTGTGAAGTGAGAGCTGCTGCCAAAGTGTTTACAAAGAGCACCTATGATAAGGAGTAATAACGGAAAAAACAGCAGAAAATCCTTTGTAGGCTGCACCCCTTATGAAGAAAATAAGAACCCAGGTTCACATGAAAACTGAAGCATTTGCTTATGCTTTGAGATTCTAAAAAAATGTACAGTTGGCTGACACTACATATGCAGGGAAGTGTTATCCAAAAAAGTTACAGAAAGAGATGAATCTATTAAAAGAGAAAAGCTTTGGGTTATGTGATAATGGTGCAGGTTTTACCGAAGACAGACTATAGATATTTCTGACAAAACTAGATTATTTTTCTACCAATGAACATGCCTTCATTTGTTGAACCAACGGACCGGAGGATTATAGCTACCTGTTAAACACAGCCTCACGCTTTGCTCCTGTGAGGCTGTGTGCTCCACTGAAGCTTGCAGTGATGAATATGCTGTCGAACTGGCAAGATACTAAAACTGTATAACTCCTCACTTTACAAAAGAAACTTGCCTCTCTCTATCGCTCACAGAAGCTAAGGAGAAAGGCTTTCACTAAAACTATGGTCTTCGATTCTAAATCATTTCAGTTTCTTCTGGGATAGATACGGGCCCCACCTAAATAAAGTGGCAGAGGTACGTGCCACATAGAGCAGAAATAATGGTGGGAAGCAATAGTTTTCCTTCTCCATCTTCATATTTTGTCACTTTTCATGGCACAATACAATGATTCATATTGCAGGTGGTGAAATCAGCTTCAGAAGAATTTGAAGTCTGATGGTGTCTGTTCCTGAAATACAACAAGCTGCTTTAGCTTTAAATAGAACAATAATTTTTATTAATTTTATTGATGTTTCTCTTTTTAAAAATCAGAGAAGCAACTCTGACAATGTCAAAAAATGTGCAAAAGTCTCTTCTACTTTTGCAGATATGAAAAACATTATATGATGGTCCTTCCAGAAAACAGCATGGAAAGGTTTCGAATTCTTGAGTTGCATTAGGTTAAGGAGAGTTACTTGAGACAAACAGCTATGTATGGTCTTCATGTGGACTGCGTAGCTGTAGCAGCCAAATATTTAATCACCTTTAATGTGTTTCATATGTATAATTATTAAAGTTAATTTACTTAAATGAGTGACAGTTTTTGTCAGTCCAGAAGACATTGATTCTGAATGAATTCCGATGAGAGTAGTCAGGGATAGACTGTATAGACTTCCATTGTTATTTACCCCATTTGTTAGTCAGAGAAAAGCAGATTTAGGGACAGTAAATGGCTACAGACAGTGCAATCAGTCTCTGGCCAAAGGTATTTTAGCCTCTTGGTGACCATATCATTGGCGTGTTTTCTTTCTGCATTACACAAAACCACAAGGGATTTGTATTTTTTGTTATCTATCAGTTAAATTATCCTTAAAACCACTATAAACATACATATATTTTTATAGAAAAACAAACTAAAGATTTTGTTCAGTAATGGGATAAAATGTGAATTTTACAGTCTTTGGTGCCGTGCAAAACACAGCTAGGATTTGGGGCAGATTCTTGGATGAGTGTATTCCAGGAATGCAGGAGAAATGAAGAGTGTTCAGTAGCTCCCGGGAACAGACTTGATCCTGAAGTCACTGTGTATGCTTCGCTCTTATTCCAATCTGTGGGAGTTTTGCATGAGTTAAGTGTCAGTCACTCTGACATTTAGCCCAGCTGGTTGAATGATATGCCATGACGATATGGTGCATTTTAATCTGAATTTTCTTCTCCGTGCGGTATCCCATCTCTCGCTTTGCTACCTTAACTGGTTTTTGTGAATGCTAAAGGCATCATTTAGTATGTCTGGTTTAGAAAACAGCCTTAGAAGGAGTTTCCTCGTAATGAACAATTGATAGGTGGGTAACAGCAGGGGTGGAGGGGAAGTCAGCTGGAAAAGGAGTCAGGAATTTCTGAACAGAGCTTTACCGCTAAAGTACATGTGAGTACACCCTGCCTTTGCATGATTCAGCTCCCTGATTGTAAAAACAAGGGCCAGGACAGTGGGCTTTATCTTTGCGTCAGGCTCAGAAGAGCACGCAGGTTCTACCATAATACCCAGAAAAAATTACTAATAGCAGTAACTACAGGCTGAAGGGAGTTTTTGCTGTGAAATGTTACATGACAAATCCGTACCCTTTTCTTTTTGTGAAGCAAATGTTAACAGCTTGCAATTCACAAATGTATTTACTATAAAATTTATAATTTTCCTCATTACTTATGCTTTGTACTTTCTTCCTGGCATCTCAGGACATCTCAGTTTCTCAGTTGATCTGAGATACCTTGTTTTATTTGGACTCCACAGATCCTACAGTATTGCAGCTCACTGATGGGGTGAATGTAATCCATATGATGAAATACCTCAAAGAAAACCTGATAATACTTAGTGCAAAATTCATCTTCAGCAAATGCTAACTTCTGTTTGCTTAAAACTTTCTCCATCTGAACATTCACCCACAACAGTAAACACTGGGAATTAACTAAAAAGACCTCAGTTCTTCTTTCCCAGAAGTAGTTTCAGGTTCTTTCCCCTATCTTTACCAGTGATGATTGATTGAAATTTCTTGCTTTCGCCTTCGTGCACTGGTTCCCCCTCTTACTCTATATTTCCACCCGTGTGTCTTTTTTGTCTCTGTTCTGTACCTGTTTTCTTTGGCTCCTGCTTAATGTAGCATTTAAGAATACACTTATCTTGGAGCACACAAGAAGTCCTATTTGTCTGTAGTGGGATTATTTATGTACCCAAACACTTTGTTTAGCCAGATTTTTTGCTTCCACAATGCTATTCTGCGTTAGAGAGGCAGGATTGGCATGGGGAAAGCTTGCCATGCACTAAATTTTTGAGTGCCCAAACCTTGCAATTTGTTTTTAGTTTTAGTCTGTTCGTTACTTCTGCCACATAGGAACTTTAAAAAAAATAAATAAATATTGTAGTTCCAGAAAGGAACTTTCAGGTGACCCAGAGGATTATTCAGGAGCCTAACATAGTCACCTGTTCTTGTTTTATACACTCTCAGTGTCTGAAGTTTCTATTTAAGAGTGGGCAGATGTAACAAAAGACCTATAGGTGACCCATTCAATAAAGTATCTTGCTGGGCATCTAAAATGGCATTAAACAGAGGTACTTAGGCATTTGCATTCCACCCCAGAGCTGTGGTTTAGCTCTCTAAGTTCATTTTTGTAAGAGAGATAACGTTCAATTAGAAGAAATACTTAGCATGCTTAATTATTAGGATCACAAAATATGAGCAACCCCTGGCAGAATTATAAAGATAATGAAAAAACTCAAGGCAAAAATAAATATAATTTTGTTGTGAATTTGTTTGAATATGCCCGTTCTTTGGGCACAAATTCATGATTTTTCACTACAAATCAGTGAGTGAAAACTTTAAGTTATTCCCTTTGTAAATCACAGCTTGACCACCATTTTTTGAAAATTAAAAACTTTGAGATGAAACAGTTTGCTGTCATATGCTCAAGGGTATCTAAAAAACGAAGATCTAACCTCCTTAGTGTGTTCATCATCTTGTATTTGTATGTGATTTAGTACAGGCTTAAAAGACCTACTACCTTCTCGGTTTGTAGGAGTTATGCATCATACGAAGGCTGTCTTGGGACTCTAAATCAATCTACTCTTCAGTAGTCCCCGGTGCATTTTAGTGTTCAAGCTGAATATCTCTTTTGCAAAGCAGCACTGACACATGAATTTATACTCTAGGATCAGATGTCATGGCAAAAATGTTGGTGTGCAAGCTCTGACAGTCAGTATAGCAAATCCGAAACAATCCTTATTTTTCCTAAAATAGAGAACATTCTGCTCTTATATTTGAATCCAGTGCCTCAACCTTGTGACTACAGCAAAGTAGCATGTGACCAGCAAGTAAGAAAGAATAACCAATGTGACTTTCCACCCCTGAAGCAATTTCTTAGTAAAATGAGATACTTCAAGCAGATCTCTGTGAAAGCAAGAAAGCTTGTTAAAAACAAGGTCATCCAAAGCTCTGTACTAGAACTGTACACTTCCATGGAGCCCACCACAAAAATTAATATATGAAAATTCAGAAAGTAAAGGAAATCATGTTATTTTCCTACTTACACATATGTGTGCACATATATACATACACATGTATACACATATACATGTCATATAAGAAATAATTGTTTCTTGCAGTCACATATGCAGCACGCATCCCTCCTTATCAGATGACTGCTATTTGAGAAGCACTGGGAAGGAGACCTATATTCAGAAAATGCAGCACAACTCAGGGTTGACCTGTTCAACAAGCTTCTTTTCAGACATCTTTTGGGGAGCTATCTATTATTATTCAAGTATTAAAAAAGATGGAATACAATGATGGAACAGGATACTGTTATTGATTAAACAAATCCTCAGAGGCTGCACACAGTGAGAAGTAAAAGTGACTGCTGCAGTAAGCCACCTGTACCAAACTTTTTCCAATCCTTTCTTTATTTTCCCAGCAGTCTTATAAAACATTGTCCCATTCGCAGTGTAAAACTTGCTTTACATATATCTCATCACCAAAAAGATAAGCCATAAAAGGTTTAACACTTGTGTTCTAAAATAGAGAACTGAATTGGCTAGCTGATTTCTGCTGCTTCACAAAAGACCTCCCAGTCTATCTTGCTCTGTCCCGTTTCATGCACCCAAGCAGGACAATAATCTGTCAGATGGAGAAGAAAGTGCCATCCAGAATTTTTATCTGCACTGGTTGTGCAGGCCTCCTCAGAGGAGAACTCCTGCCGATACATGGCAATTATATTTTAAACAAAGGTATTCTGCAGACCACAGATTCCTGTAAATCTCCGTTATAATTCACGCAAACAAAACAGAGATGGAGGGTTATACAGATGGCTAGGTACTGCAGCGACTTTCTTCAGCATATAAATGGTCTCATACAGTTTGAGAAGGCCAATTAGGAGCTGAAGTCTCAATTTAAGACACATTTTTTCTCCACTATCACTTAAACTCTATTAAATATAAATACTTCATTCTCATTAGTGGCTGAAAGAAGGTTTTATTTTCCAAGAAAACAACTCAGAAGTCATGATATCTCAAAATTATGTAGTGTTCTTATCTCCAGCAGACATTGCAAAGTCTTCCCCCCCCCCCCGAAAACAATCCTTGAAAGAACTCTGAGCAGAAAGCAGAGGAATGCATTTAATGCTCTGGTATTCATCACCCACGTGGTGCTAAGTTCTTGTTTACAGTATAATAACTAATGCTCTGCAACCCGGTGTGGAAGTTCAGCCGTGACTCAGTTCCCCCAATCGATGCTGTTAGATGACTGATGACCCACCCGACTAATTAAAAAACTAGCCGGAGTTTATAATTCTTGGACACATCCTGTCCCACCCAAAAGACCATCCTGCCCTGCTCAGTACAAGGAAGGTAAGCAGATAGGATTAGCAAAATATGCAGCACGGAAGTAGAGGAGTATCTTTGGTTCGTGGTTGGGTTACTGCTTTTGGTTTACCGCAAAGTCCTGTTAAGATGGAGAGAGTGCAAAGGTGCAAATCTTTTCCCTCCTTCTGCCTCCAGCCACCAGGGTTTATTTAACAAGGAGCTGCCACCCCATTTTAGAAGAGCTCACTGCTGTGGATTGCAGGGCACCTACATCCCAAAAGGATGACTAGCAGGCGAAGAGATCTTATTCCAGAGTGATGTACGATGTACCTGGCTGGTATCTGGTGAGGCTGGGATTTCAGGCAAACCCCTCTCCTTGCTGGTTAGTTGTGGGCTGCTGCACAAGGAGTATGCTGTCTTTAGGTTAATCCCTGCTCGTGCCGTGGGCTGTTTTGATTCCTTTTCTAATCAAACTCAGTTTCTAGAAATTCTAACTCAAACTAGTTCAAGAGATGTGCGTATTCATGGCATCTCATTTGACCCACAAATAGGAACTAGAGAGAAATTTATGAGGGGACTTACGGTGAGCTTCCTTCCCTTTCACAGATGAGGAATTTAAGAGTCATATACTCCAGACTTCTGAAGGCACTGTAGGTGTAAGGCTGTCAGAAGCAATTACATTGTCCTGTCTGTCTATCATGGTGGTGATCAACCATTTAGTAATGGGAAGTATCCACAGAACTGGAACAGGTCCCCTTGACCATGGTAGGTTTCAGCTGCTTCTACCAAAAAGTGCATTTCAAATCTTAGGTGAAAACTTGCAAGTCTGTTAGCAGGTTGAAGATAAGCACGTTATCCTTGAGAGCCTTACTGAGCATGTCGGGTCTGGAAAACCATACCAAAGCTGGGCAGGGCTGTGACACACGAAGGGAGGGAGCTGGAGAATCACATGTGGGCAGTTTTTGCAAAGCCTGGCATCCTCAACTGCTTGGAGAGAGATCTGGGATCCAGGAATGGTGCATCCAGGCTAAACTACTTCAGGTGCAAAAAGCCCTTCCCTTTGCAGGGGAGGGCTTCCTAACACTGAAGCATGTTATGGTGATCAAACACATAGCAATTGTGTAAAGTGTTTTTCTGCCATCCCACCCACTTCTCCCTGACCCATGCTAGGCACCTCCTAAGAGTTTTCAGAAGGGCAGTGTCCAACGAACACTTCTCGTTCTATGAGCTCCTCTGCACTGTTTCTTTCCTACGAGATGGACCAGGAGGAGCTATCAGAATTAACACTTCCCTTATTGCCAGTGTGGCTAAAAAAGTAAATGATTTTTTTAGTGAGAGCTTGTTCTTTCTCCGTTTCAAACAGATATGATGGGCCTACTCCCAAATGAATGGCAAGAAAGTATAATTTACATCCTGAGAGGAAGTAGAAAGCTGAAATTAAACCAATTGGATTCGTTAGGGATTTATTCTGACTTCTTGTCACTAAATTTATAAGGTTTCTGTCTTTTCCTTCCATAGCTACTGCAAAGTTCCCCCTTGCAGAGTAATGAGTTACGTACCCAAGCTGGTCGGAATGCTATGTCCTACTGTAAGTATTTATATTTGCAATTTACATGAACACAATGAAGCTTATATGTGTTGAAAGTGCCAGCATAACTCTGAGACACAAAAGTTTAAAACCTTAAAACACTGTGATGAAGATTTTTAAGCCTAATTTTTTATTTTAGGTATCTCAGCCTTTGTGTCCCCACATCATGTAACAGCCCAGTTTGGAGAGGACATGTTAGTAGAAATACTGATTTTTTTTTTAAAGTTTCAAAAAATGGTCACATAAGATTATTAGCTGGATTAGAAAGCACGGGTAGGACCCCCTAAGGCAAGTTTATTCCATGAAATAAGGCATGGGGCCGAGTTCTACAGCTGATTGGTGAAGTGGTGGGGAACACTTTATGAAGTGGACTTCCCACCATCTTGAAATGGAAGAGGAAAGCTTTTCAAATAATGGGCAACAGCTCCTAGCTGCATTCAGGTTTAACATGTACAAGCTAGGAATCCATCTGATATGCTAATACAGGATAGGGAAGTGATTTTCTGCTCATGCCCTGTTCTGAGTTACTTTGCTATCAATACAAACAACTGAATGATGCTCCCCTGGAAAGAAAAAATCAAGACTAACATAGAAATAAATTATGGACAAGGAAATATGAACATTTTAGTGTATTTTATTTTTTTTTAAACTTTCCTTGTTGAAATAATGTAATTTTGCAAGACATAGTACAAGAAAATTTAGAAAAGGGGAATGATTTAATTTCTAATGATGTAACAACTTCTTCATGTGCCTATCACAGCTCCTAATGTCAACATGACAATTCTTCTCTTTCTCTCTTTTGGTCATATTTATGTCAGCTCCAGATGACAACATTCCATCCTTAATGGTGAATCATAAATAGTCCTACATTCTTCACTGCAAAAATTTAATTATTATTAACCATTATTAGCCACCGGCATTCATGTGAACGTAATAAGTGTTTTTCATTAGAATTCTGCTACAATTTTGCTATGCCTGAATGTAATTCATTCATAGTCTGGAACTACGGTGATAGCTTTGAAAGGGTAGATATTAAAGGTTGTTTCTATTGTTTTAGATTATGCTGAGCCTTAAATGAAAAATAAGGACTTAATCGTACACAAGCAGAGTTTGTGCCAAAATAAGTGGAATCAAATTCCTGGTTCTAATGAATCAAAAACTTTGCTTATCAATAGGCAAGCTTGCTTCAAGAAATGCCTGACAAGATGGTAGAATCACAAAAATGAGTTCATGGACTATCTCAGAATAACGTAGAACTAAATACAGAGTGAGAGATCATCTTTTTTTTGTGTTTGGTGGCTTAACATAGTATCAAGACTTGTTTAAGTCCCAGTTGACATGGCCATAAACATTAAAGAGTCTCCTCCAGCACCCTTTCTGTGGACTGGTGGCACATCCCACTGTCTGCTTGAAGCTTGCCTATCTGCTGGTGGAAGCAGTCACTCTGGGGAAGAAGGGATTGAGGGATTATGGGGCAGTGAGCTGGTGAAAGCTCATGGATGGGGAAAGCCAGGAATAGGCTGTCTGCAAGATTCACTGTACAAGGCAAAAATTGTTAGTGTTGAATAACAACCAGCTTGACCTTCTTCGGGATCTCATGGACAGAAATTTAGAGGTTTTGCTCAAGCATTCAGTTGGGGTAGTTGCAAATCCTACTTTTTAATTCCAGAGTTGTTGGGAGCAGTGCTAGGGATGATCTACGAGGGATATCATTCATTACCAGGGATCTAATCTGAGACAAAGCATCCCCCAGTGCTAATATGTCCTAGTTTCAGGGGCTGGTATGAACAATACTTCCAACTCCTCCGTAAGTCAAGCAGTATGAGTTTCTTCTGTGACAAGTCAAAGGACAATATTTGTTATTATATGAGTAGAAACTTCAAATTGTGGCAACTTTTGCTCTCCATGTTTGATTTTTCAAATGCTGCCAGATATGGTCCATAGAAAGTATGTGTGCCACAGAGCAGAATTTCCATAGCTCCCGCTTCCATCAACCATCCACACAAAGCAACTGCCAATAACTCAACAATTTTTATGCTGTATTTTGAGATATCGTTGCTTCCATTACCTGTAGCCATAATGAATCCAAAACTCTTTTTTAGAAAAAAACAAAAAATATCCAGGACTTCTATCTTAGACATCCCAATACTTTTTCTCTTTAAAAATATATGTGTGGTCAATGAATTGGTGCAGCAGCCATGAGAAAAGAATAGATGCGTACCCTGCCCTGGCCCATTACCCTCTTATTCATTTCAACACACTGCTTGATTTGTGGCTTTTGCTCCTTGCTCAGCTGTTTATTTTATGGTAGCGCTCATTGCAATTCCTGTCATTGCTTCCTTCTTATTTTTCCATTTTGCCTGATGTAGCTTGGCATGTTCGACAAGCGTAAGTGGGCCCAACTCAGTCTTGGCGTCTGCAAGCACAGCTCGACTGGCATCAGAGACAGGGGACTAATAACAGGATGGACTCGGTGCTGTGGATGCACTGCACGTCTCCACACAAACCAACGACTTTGTTATCTCCTTTATTAGCTTTACACGCAGCTGCTGCCTTTAAACCCAACTGTAAAGTTTTGCTTAGTTCTTATAAAAGTGAAAACTTCCTGGAGTTTGTTTCACATGGCTCCACTGCCAGCCTTGCTTCAGATATCCACTCGTGGTGGCATCTGCCTCTCTTGGGTCCCATCCTCTACAGTCTTACTATAGGACTCGGAAAGGTGAGACAGTTAGAGCTGTGCTGTGTTATTTATCTGTAACCCCTCCGCAAAAAAAGGACTCTGAACTCTTCTTCCTCCCACTCTCCCCACCATTTTTTCCCCTTCTCCCCCCAGTCTTAGGAATCAGCAGAAGTAGAAATCCTAGGTACTCCTGAGGCTTGTGGTGTTCGTTTTTGGGGGTTTGGTTTGGTTTTGGCTTATTTACTAAACATATTACAGCCTCTGTTAAAAGTAAACTGTTCTTCTAACTGAAAAGATGCCCAACGTGATTTTCTATTCATTTTGAATTCACAAGAAAAATGAAGCAAAATACTACAAGAAATGGCTGCTGTCACCTAGAATGAATAAACGTTTTGGACTCCGAGTGCAACTTTATGCATTTGAAATGTAGACTTATACAAGCCTTTCAGTACTGAATGGTTTAAAGAAAATGCCTAGGTAACACTTCTCAGGAGTAACCAGATACGTCTGTTTGCTGTGTCTTGATTTGGGACAGATAGAAAGGAAAATTGGTTGTAAGACTTCTGCCAGCAGAATAGCAAATAAATTATAAGAATCTTTAAATACTGAATTTATCAGGGTCATCACACAAAAATTGGGAGCTTGCCAGGTGCAGGGGGTGTGATTTTCTTGCTTCTGTAAACTCAACTAAACAGCAACCAGAAGAATAAGTTCCATGGAATAAATAAATTATGGTAATAGATACATAGCATCTCACATTGGCTTGTGACATTAAAATATGAAAGCAGGCATAGAAGGGTCAAAAACATAAAGAAAAATCTGCAGATTTTACAAGAGGTGCGGACAGAGAAGAGAGAATAAGGAAATTGTGCAGACTTTTATCGCAGTTACTTATGACTTTCTCTTGGGATTGCATGTCTCTGTAGTCTTCCTCTACCTTGGCTGACTCTCCCTATAAAGCATTTTATGAGACGTGTTAAGTATTTTATGTAAAAAATAAGTTGTATTGCATTGCACTGTAGGTCAAGGCAGGAAGGACACATTGCCAGAATAGCTAGTTAATCTCTTCCATCTTTCCCATGCTGTCATTAATGCTTATCTGTTCCCATAGGTATTGCAAAGTCATCTGTTTTCACCAGTGGCATAGTACAATAATAAAATCTTTTGATTTGACATGCCAGTTGTTTGTGATGCTGGTTTTTTACATGTTCATTTTGAGATCAGGTTTGCACTTTCTTGTCTGTAATTTTTTTTTTTTTTCCTGGGAATACAGGATTTTGACTTCACATTTCTGTCATCCCCCCATGTCAGAGTGGTTTGATGTTGATGCATACACGGTAACTGCATTTGTTTTAGATCATAATTTTTAGAGATCCTATGAATTAATTGGCCGAGTGTCTTTGTGGGCTTTCATCTTACTTATTATTCTACGTATTGCAATCAAAATCTGTCCAGGGCTTCCCTGCTCATCTTGTGCTGAAGGGGGAACCCACCACAAGATCCCGTGTCCTGCTCTGATGTCAGAAGTAAGCTTTCTCAATTCATAAGGAGTCCTTGACCAGCTCTGTCAACTTCTTGAACAAGCACAGGTTATGTCTTGTAGGTTTATCCAAAATGATTTTGGGCAAACAAAATAGCTAAGGTCATTAGCAGCCACTCTATGCTAGCATAACTTTCAAATGCCCCTCTTTTCAGGATGTCTACAATTTCTGTTTCAAAAGAAGTCTATGTCTTGCATTCCATTGCTTTTGAAAAATCCTGCAACTTTTTATGTTCCCTTAGGACTTCTTTTTCTTTTCTTCTCTTCTGGGTCCTTGTGAGATGTTACAATTTGCCTTGGGGGATCAATAAATCAAGAAATACGACCTGCACCATGTCTAAAATTGCTTGGTTATTTTTGATAGCTATTCCTCAGCAATTCAGGACTCTATGTGGTATGCATGCTTCTTTATTGATATGCATGTAACTGAAGAAGTCTTAATGAATCAAAGGGTGAGGAGGCAAATCCTGGGCAAAGCTCTTCTGAGGGAGCTGGAGGCGATCAGCCTCATAGTGATGGGGGCCACTAGAAGCTGCTCTCCCGAGGTCTGTTCCTGCCAAGGAGTCCAAAGATATAAAGAAGCTTCTTCTTGAGTGTTTGAATAAAAAAGAACACAAACACAGAGAAATAATTTACTTCCCCATTTACTTCCTCAACTTGAAAGTTGAGACCAAGGCTTAGGGTGGCCTAGCCACCAGGAAGGTTATATGAACTCTCCAGACTACTGGTTAATGTATATATTTACAGATAATATATGCATTTTGCCACTCCAGAGATGAACAGGAGCTACGGAGATGTTGGTAAAGGAAGATGCCACCAGTGTGTGAGATTAATATACCGATAAATTCATGAGAAAGTAATTTGATCTTAAAATTCAAGTCTGAGCTTTAATAGCTCCAGTAATTCTTAGCAAACATAACAAATTAAGGTAAAGGAAAACTTAATTTCATATTAGAGAATAAATGTCTGTGAGAGGGAGCTTTTGCCCCTGTCTTGTTTGTTGACTTGCAGAGTGATTGAAATTGAGTATTTCAGTATGGCTTAGTAAAATCAATAATTTTGAAGTACAAGAGAACTTATTTTCACTTCCTCAGGACTTTGATCCTTTAACTCACTGTAAGTAAATAAACAATGATGGCAACATGGATTTCACTGTCAGCACCTAGTGAATATTTTTCCAGTTGGTACAATGGCATCTAAATACCAATTCTTTAGAATATTGCAGAAGGTGATTTTACCTGAATGACAGGGAAAGAACATTTCTATATTTTTTTCTTCTTCCCAAATGAATCTATCTGTGGCCTCTGTTTTTCCATTAGTGTTGAAGACACATAGCAGAATTTATAATTTCTTCCATTTCTGATTACATTTTTGGTTGTTGTGGTTTAATATGTAATAAAAAAAGCAGACACATGACTACTTTTTTCTTTATGCTGGAATGATTGTGAGAACTTGTGTCAGAGCCCACTGCACATCAAGAGAGCATCAAAATAAGTTTTATTCCTTTTGTTAGGCTTTTATACAGTAGTTTTCTCTGAAGTGACTCAATGCATAAATGGAGGAGACACTGCCTGGGGTGCCAGGAAAATAAGAACTTATGCCATAACTTCTCCAAATGACACAAAAGTATGCAATGATCAAGTCTACCAGAACAGTGCCGGATTTGTTTAATACACAGTATAATGTCCTATTTGTTCAGTATAGACCTATGTTTTCAGGCTGCTATGGGGGAGGGAAGGGGGAAACAACCCCTCCAAAAGTCAGCTTGAACATCTGAGAAGATGCTCATGCCTGTGCAGAGTTTGTAAAAGCTGAGTGAGCTTGTGGTAGATGGTGACGGAGAACTGCAAGGCGAACATCACTAGATCATTTCCCTTCCCCCCTTTCCTGCATCGTTTTTGGCCAGTGACTAAGATTCATTTTTGATCTCACTTTTTTCCCCCAAGAGCCTTAGTGGCATTTAAAACACACATGGCTCATTAACTCTTCAGCTTGTAGGAGACGGAAACCAGGCTGAGCTGCATTCTGTTGTTTGTGGTGGTCATGTTAAATTTGTGTACTCTAATCACAATTCTAAGGGACTACTAGAAACTCCTTCTGCAGCAGCCATCGCAGTAACCCTCTAGGCTTGCCAGTTTTGTCTTATTTTATGATCTTTCTTTTTTATGAAAGTGACACATAATGATTTAACAACCAATAATGTTAAACTGCAAAGTAGTGAGCTTAGACAAAAGACTGCAGTAATATTTTCATACATTCAGAACTGTTTTGGTCTTTTAATTCTTGTCCTAATGCATCTTATTCCACTATACCTTGGGTGTACCCTTTTTTTACTGTGTTTTAATGATGTCAACCCAATAGCACTAGGTTGGGTTTCGTTCGTGTTAATGAAAATAACTTACTACTACGTAATGTATCGTTTGTGTGACCTCTTTGAGGTATTTTAGTTTAAGTTTAAATCTCATGTCTTTTTCATTTCCAGTGTAATTTTTGTTGCTATTCTTTATGTATCTTGCCATTTTAAGACAAGTCCTTTATGCAAACGAACAAGTAGCATAGCTACTCGTAGCATAGAGGGTAGCTACATTTCAGGGAGCAACAGTTTTTCAAGCAAGAAACAGCACTGTTGCTTTCAGGAGTCACTTACTTATCTCAAGAAGAAATAGGTTTCAGTCTACTGTTTATATCAGTAATGATTTTGATTTTCTATAAAAAAACCTACTGGTCAAATTGCAAGTAAAACTGTGTCCCATTTATGTGGGCCATTATTATCATTACGTTCAAAACCTGCATTTGTTAGCCTGCTTCCTTCATGCAGCTATGTCAGCTCTGGATGTGAAATTAATTTGTACAGTTGTTCACTGCAGAGGGTTTCTCTGTACTTGAACACTTGAGGACTGCACTCAAAATATGGAAGAAAAAAGGCATCATTGAGCCCCAGAGGCTGGAAGAATAATTGCAGAAGGCTAGTAATTGACCCTTATGGAACAATGAGTAGATACTCATATAGATGGTCTGTATTTAAAGAAAAAAGACATTTAAAATAACTGGAAATCCACTTAGTTGTCATGTGTTATGAATTCTCTCACTGGCCAAAAGCTCCTTGGCTGCCGTTATACCCACAGGTTCATGATGATGAATCAGGGCAGGCAAAGGCTGCTTAATCTTTGACTCCAGGACTGTATTCAACCTTGAACAACTCCATGACTGTCAGTTGTATTTAAAATTTGTTTTCTTAAATACTGATACATTTGATACAATTAGACAACAACAAATCCTGTCCATTAACTACTTAGCTCTGTTCCTATTCCTGCTCATGCGCTTTGGAAATGGCTGCCCGGTACTGAACCCTGAACACAAGCAGCCTGAGACACACTCAGGAATAATAGAATAGTCTTATATAGCATTTGGATTGCCAATGAAATACAGTCTCCAAGGAAAATTTCTTCACATCACAAAAGCATCCTGTGCTTTAACTTCCTTCTACTTGACTTAACGGTTTCAACCCTGTAAATTTAGCAGTGGTGGTATTATAGGTAAGGCAGAGGTGCTGTAGGAGAGCTGGGTATTTAAAGCTTGCACAGACCTACCCACAGCTGCTCCTTGGCTCCTGATGGTGGTGTTAACCTCTTCCTTTTTAAAGCATTAAGTTAAAAGAAGTTTCAAGTATTTACAATGGATCAAGAGCTTTGTTGAAGGTGAAGGAAAAAGGCAAGTTAAGGCATGGGGATTAAATTTTGGAAGGGCTTAAGTATGTTCTTTAAATCAGCTCATGTCGACTCTTTCTGTACTTTCTATGCAGCTCCTCTTACTGCTTTATGACTTCCTCTGTGTATGGTATATGCAAATGTAGTTTTATGATCAAATGCAGGTTCTTTTCTCCTGGACATCCTTCCTCTTTTCAGTCTGAATCCTGTGTTTCACACAGGCTTCTTGAAGCCGGAAGCAGTCTTGCGTGCAATCTTGCATATATGTAAATCCGACAAGGACTGAATACTTAGTACTTTATATGGAAAATGCACACCAAGTCTATTAAGGACCTAGTGCACTATGAAACTTCTGTTACGGACCCCTAAGATGAGTGTAAACTTCTATCATTGATAGCTTTGCTTGTCCCTTTTAATATATTCGAGTATTGCAGTGAACTATTGTACTGTAAATAAGGCTGCTACGGTAGTGTAAACAGAGCAGTAAAAGTGCATCATTTGATGAGTCAGTTTGTTTCAAGCAACAGACCAGGCACAAAGTTGTAGAGCACATTTCAAAATTATAGCAGGTCAAGAAAAAAAAACTGCAAAGTAAGAAAATTAGATCAGAGGATGATATTTGCTGCTTGATCAAGAGGAACTTTTTTAAAGGGCTGACACCTGTCCCTTCTGCAAATCCCTGGATGGCCTCTTTTTCTCTAGCTCACAGAAAGTACCTTGGATACACTGCAGTCTCTGCAGCCCATTTGATTTATTCCTGCCTTGAATTGCGATTTTCTTCATGTGTTAATACTTTGCTCCAGTTCTTCTTTGTATTGCAGCATGTGGCCATTCTTACTCCCCTCCCCCAGTCCCATTTCCCTTGTTATATATCTGTTTCATTTTCTTAGTTAAGTTGAATGTGAACTTGGGGTCAAGAACAGACAAGTCATGTGATGGGACTAGAGGTTTAACTGCATTTTCCAGTTTTTTTCCACTGCATCGTCTGGGGGTTTGGTAGCACAATCTCACATACTGTGCAAAAAACCGAAAGTTCACAGTTCAGCTGTCAGTTATAAAATAGGTTCAGGAATTAATGTCCTTAAGAAAGCCTGGGTTGGAAAGCTACCTGATGTGATCTCTCTTTAAGGTGTACTTGTCAAGGTACGAACCCTCCTTTTAAAAATTATATTGAATGCAATCTCTCCATAAAATCTATCTTCTGGAGGGCTAGGAGCCCTATAATGTGCCCATCTTGGCAGATTACTGAAACAAAGGCCTATTGTCTTCTAATCAGTTTTACACAATTTTTAGAAATCTGCTGTCATGCCCTTGATGTATGGAGTAAGGCTGATCTTCATACTTGTTCAAAGATGTGACAAACGCAGACAAACCAAACCACAGACCTGACATATTAATGAAGTACTGTGCAAAGCTGTCCAGTATTAGTTTCTTGAATGCCTCTCAATATCAAGGCTTTTTTCGGGGCTAGCGTGCTATTATGCTGCCATTGTACCCTTAATAAGTAATGGGTCACTTTATTGTTGAGCTTCAAAGAGCAAAACATATTTAGAATGCAAGAACAGTAATTAAAGGCTTGCAATAAAGTAATGGAGCATTTACCTAAATGACAGAATTACTGTTGACAACCTGAACAGCAATGACATTTAAGTTTTCCTGAGACATTTCTCATTCAAATTGTGTCACTAGTTCTGAGGCTCCTTTTGTAAGTCTTCCTGGCGTGTATCTCTATAGCGATTATCCCTCGTTGTCAATATAGCCAGTCATTTCTTCTCCACATCAGTTTTGACTGAGTTCTTTCAGTTTTCCCACACACCTATCTGTGTGTAAACCCGTGCGAGTGATTGATATGGATTCATGCTTTTATTCTGACTTTTCAATTTATTGTTTTTTTCTGCTGCAACTACCAAAGCTTTGTCTGCATAGTGTGCAAACCTAGTCAAACCTTGGAGTTAAAAAACTGTAGACTGAGTTTAATACATTGTTGTCATGTATTTTGAAAGGCAATACATCTCTGGGGCATGCTGAGGTAGACTCTCAGTCAGGTATCCCCACTGCTGAAATTCACATGACCTTGGCAAGAGTAAATTCTTTGCTAAAGCAGAAGCGGGAGGAGCAGCCTTCCGAAAACAAAATACTGTACCATAAATTTCTTTGACAACGTTGCACAATTCAGCAAGGCTTCACGGCGTCTCTCCAGCATGGAGGGCATTGCTGAAGAATGAGCGATACAAGTCGCACAAGGAGGCAAAGGAAGGTGAGGACAAAAGTGAGTCTTTGTTCAGGCAGGTTACCTGGGGGGGAAGAAAATTTAGTACATGATGTACCGTGTGATACATCAGTCATGCAAGCTATTTCTGGAAGATTTTACTTACTGGAGAGCGGTTGTTCATTTAGGGAGGAATTCCTCCCTGGGTAGAGTGCTTGGAAAAGGCCAGCGTACCTCTGAGTCTCGCTGAAGCCATATTCTGGCAGGTAAGACACACGGCCTCATGCAATCCCCCTGTACACTGACGAATATTACCTTTGCTGAATTGCCAGTTTAACTTTCATCGGACACCAGGCTCTGCTTGGGTTTGTGCCAAGCCAATCATTCAGGCCTTCCCCCCCAAACCCTGCCTGCGCCAAAAGTGAGCGATTTTTGTCTTCTTGGGACATTCTGCAGAGCTGACATTTCTCTGACCCTGCTGGGCAGTACACTGGTGCGGCTGGAGGAGCTCCAGGTGTCGTGATTTTGACCGGATTGGCCTATTGGAATGACAGATGGCTCCTCCTTCCCCCCTCAAAGAAAAAGAGAGGAGAGAAAGAGATAAAAGAGATTTATGAGTTTAGAAAAAACTAAACTACTTGAATGAAAATATTAATAAATAATGAAATAATAAATAATAAGAAGAAAAGGGAAAAAAAAAAGAAAAAAAAAGTATACAGTATATACAAAACCGTATCAAGCTCCCAGGATGATGATCACGTCACCAGCAGGCACGGGGATCAGTCCCAGGCTGGACTCAGTGATGGACAGGAGCTGGATTTCAGATCTGGAGTCAGGAATGCTCAGATCAGGATCAAAGACAGACGAACAGACAGGGTCCTCCTCGGACGTCGGCCATTGAAGGAAGAAAGTTGACCCTTTGATCCTTCAGCTTTTATACTGAGGGCTGAATACCGTGTTGGTCAGTTTTGGGTCACCTGCCCTGTCCCCTCCTTCCTAGAGGTGGGACCCCTCTACGCTTTTCCGCTTCCGACCCTCCAACGGGGCAAATAATGAATTTACCTGCCCTTGGTTGTTATAGCACAAAGTATAAGCAAGGGCCTCTCTGCACACCATTCCTTGGTACAATCAGGCCTTACCGCTGTGAGAGTGAACAGTTTCTGAACAATATGCTGTTAATTTTGGAGTTTAGTTAGTTAGCAGAGGCCCAGCTAAAAAAAGTGAAATTACTGAACAGAAAATGAGTTCTGTTTTACCTCAAAGCAGGACCGCAGGGAAGGGTATGGTAGAAGAGACTGAACTGGAGTGTTGGAGCCCACTGGCAGCCCATGGTACCTACCTGAGGCTGCAGTGGAGATCTGCTGTTATTCTGCAGCTGGGTTAAAACCACAGCCTTTTCGCTTACTTCTGCTGCAAACAAGTCTTGTGTGGCTCTGCAGATGTGCAGGGTTTTAAATTTGTCCTGATAGGCAGGAAACACCCTCTGCATCGGAGTGACTTCCATTACAGAGGGTGAGTGACAGAACAGACCTGGATCACAAATTCTCTCACCCCGTAGCTGTTGCTCTTGGTTTTATTGCTGCTCAGTTCTCAAGCCGCAGGTCAGATGTGCCGCTTGACTTGGCCTGGTCAAATTAATTTTTATGACTGGAATATCGATTCAGCTATTAGCTGTGAACACTCCAAGAGAAATGCTATTTATGCTTTACCTTCCTTAGCCTGTACAACCAGTTTGTACCATCCCTTCAAATGCCTTTTGAATATTTCCCTCAGCAGCTATATCCTCTAGCTTAAATTCACCAAGCCTTATACTTACTGTTTAGCCAGAAATCTTGATGGCTAACGTTGAGACAGCTCCTGTACAAACCAGTACACAGATATTTCTGTTTTCAGGGTCTCTTGAAAGGTAAAGAAATGAATGTGCTGACTTATGAAAACCTACCATCTGTCCCCAGATTGGGGATATCTAAGCAAATATAAGTGTTGCTCTGCAACTAGAGCTCCCCTTTCCTCTCTTCTCCTTTGGGCATGATGAGAGGATGACAGTGGCTCTTTGTTCAGAGGATGAAAGCTAATGCTGGGTGTGGCTTTATGATCTGGATTTTTAAAGCAGCCTTTGTTTTAGAGGGCTCCAGTGAAGTTACGATCGTTTACATTAGCGGCAGATCTGGATTTTCTGCCTTAACTCCATTGTCTCTCCACGTTACACAGTTTGTACTCTGTTCTTCTGCATCAACTTTAAATGATGCATCAACATAGGAAAGTGACTTACCACGTAAGTAACTTACCCTGCTGAAGGCAGGGCTTGAACTGAATTCCTGATGCACTGATGGAAATATACAGGGCCTGGCACAAATAATGCACCAGATTAATTTGCTAATGTACCTAGTTGCCCTGAAATCTTCACTGGAAGATACTAATTCTCTAATTCATGAGACCCATCATGCAGTTCATCAGACCCATTGTCTTAATGAGGGCTTCAAACAAGTTGAGGCTGGGGTTGCTGGGCTAGGAAGTGATCAGCTAGAATCCCCCACCCACCCTTGCTCAGTTATGATGGTAATGGAGATTTTCCAGCCTTTTTTAATTTGAATTCCTTTACTCTAGTGTTCACCAAGCATTATCTTAACACTCTGGCCCGAGCCTGCAAGGGCTAGCATTTTCATGCAGGCCGGTTTTTTAACGTTGGTTAGGGCAGGATTAACAGAGCTGCTGCTGCAGCCTTGTTCAGCTAAACCTTATTCTCTCCTATTGCAAATGAATGAAGACTCGAGGCTGTTGACTCTGAGCCAGCAGGGCCAGCCTGCCTTGATGGACAGCTTTCACAAAAGTGGGCTTCTGACTGTCTTCACCTTGGGGACTACTGGGCAACCATTTAAGTTAAGGAGGAGACAAGTAAGTACACAGTAGTCTTTTAAAAGAATTATGTTAGCATTGGTTTAGCATCATTTCTGGCCAAAGTCTGTAAGACCCACTTTTTTAATATAGTTGCATAAAAACTCCAGAAAATTCAGAGCCTTCCAGGAAAGCAAGATGTGCTCAACTTGTCCCCAGGTCAGCCCTTTTCTCCTAATCTCATCTCTCCCAGTGTCCCTAACAGGAACAAGTCCTTCTTCAATGATCCTTAGGTGTTTGAAGGTTACATCTCCCCTCCAACTTTCCACTCCCAGAAGCCTCTTGGAGAATTAATAATTCAACAGCAGCAATTTAAAGTTGTGCAGCTCATCCACCTTCTCTTGGCAGGATTGTTCACACTGCTGTTATTGCTGGAAGAAAATGTGGAAAGAGCCTTGTGGCTAGTTTAACCGATTGCGCTTGGCGTGTTATACCCTACAAGAGCGACTGCTGAGCGTGGTGAGAAAGCCTGGGGAGGTGACTCAGCTGAATGACCTCCTGGGCCAGTCCAAAGCTTGTAGTTGAAGCTCCTCAGAGCCTCTCTAATTAAGGATGCATTGGTTGGGAAAGAATGTGAGCAGGCTAGAGGAGGAATGGGAGACCTCAGACTGATGTCACTCTGCATGTGCAAAGATGTATGGGGGCTCTACTCTGGGACCTCAAACCCAGCTGCCCAGCAGCTCACCAGAGGCTGCCGCTACCCCAAAACTGCACTTTTTGGACTTGCATCCTACTCTATCTGTTCAGAGCAAAAGTCGGTGCGTACTGTACTCTAAATTCAATGAAGCCTTTGGTTCGATTTTGGAAATGTCTGTCCCTTCCTTATTTTGGAAAAATGATTAAGCAATCACTGTATAAAAGAACTCTGGAAATGTTGAAAAAAGTCTGCTCAAAACCAGAAGCTTTTCTAACTGTCTCCCTAAACTATTTAATTGCCTTGGACTCGTAGAGAAAAAGAAGAGGACTTGAGTACAGGAAAGGCCTATTTGGGATTTTGTAGGTCAGTGTTACCTGTCAATCTGCTGGCAATCAAGATGCTTCCTTCAGCCAAACAGTGCATCTCATCTGGTTCTAGAGAAATTATATCAGTGAGACATTAGTGCTGTCTCACTGTAAGCAAGTGGGTGAAAAAGGATCTTCGTGTGCAGAAGATGCCATGAAGAGACTCATGCATCGGGGCATTAAGAGTATGAGTAGCACAACATCCCGTTCACATCTCGGATCCCAGTTTCAAGGATACCAAGTGTGTTTCCAGCCTTTTTGACGGGAGGGGACAAGAGGCAGAAATGCTGTGATTAATGTGGTGACTGAGCACACCACAAGTGGGGGGACTTGCCCCCCGCACTAATCAGCATGAACAAGGACAGCAGCTGCTGTGGCACAAGGACGTTAAACGTAGAAAAGCATCTAAAACATGCCCTAGGACATGTCAGAGGACCTTGAGCCAGGCTGCTCTAGGAACGTGAGCTCGCCTAAGCACACCATCCCCTCCCTGGAGATAGAAGCTTTTGTCGATTATTGTGAAATGTCAATGCAACTTTACCTTCAATGTGTATTTGGACCACAAGCTGGCAGAGTGCTTATACCAGGGTGATCCTCCGATCCGCTCAGAGGCTGGCATTTATAAAAATGGACAAAACCCCATGGATTGCCCATGGACTCTCCCCTGCATGAGAATGTGACCATGGACAATGAGCCCAAGGTAACACCAGGATGGCTTCAAGCTCTGGGGCTTGGTTCTGCCTCTCATTGTGCATAGTGCAAGAAAAAGACCCGCTGCCTCTTCATTTCACAATGACCAATCTGATATTTTCTATTGCAAGGAGAAAGAGTGTTTTTCAAACTCTCTTACCACTTCTTCAATCTTTTTTCATAACTTGTCATCATTATTTTTTTGACAGAACCTTTGCCGTATGATGGGAGGTTTGGGTTTTTTAGACAAAACCAGGAATGTCCTCAGGGCTGGATAGAAGTTGACCTGTTTATTGACTCATTTTATTGTCTCCTGGTTGGTCCCAATTAAAAAAAAAAAAGAAAGCAAAGGTCAGTTGGAGAAACTGCGTGTTAGCTAGGCAGAACTATTTTTCTGTAACCTTTGAGAGTTTGTGACAGTCAGCAAAAGCAAATTAAACAGTAAAAATACTGATAAAGTAGTCTTCCTTTTGTATTTCGCTAATTTGAGGATGTATACGAATTATGTTAATCAATATCAATAAAAAATTTTGTTTTGAAATTAATCTGTCTTTGTATTGATTTCTATCTTTTTTTTTTTTTTAATAAATGCCAGCCTTTTTCATTTCTACTTAGAATTCAATTAGTAAGAAATAAAGAAAGGAAACCCCATGAGCACTTCTGTCTCCCGGTGCACGTAGCAATTTCAATTTAAGCCAAGATCATTTCCCATAAGTTTCATAAACATAAATTTCCATAAGGGAGTTTGATAGGTAAGCGTCTCACTATGTGCACGATCATTGAGGCTATCAGTAGGCTGCAGGTTTTTCAGTGTCCTTTTTGACTCCTGCCTTATATCTTTCAAGCCTCTTCACATTATTTGTTGTCAGTACAGGTACACTATTTTCATTTTTATTAACTTTTATGGTACGTTATTTCAATGTTTCTTTATCAGTTTAATTATAAGCAAACATCTTGTCTGACTCCTTTCTGTGCCATACGTAATGGTTCACAAGATCTGGTAATTAATAAAAATAGAAGAAATTTTTTTTTAAAAAATCAGATTTAGAATTATCATTTGATCACATCCTGTTTTTTTTTTTTTCCATTCCTGTGGATGAAGCATGACTTAATGCCCTGCTCCTCCCCTGCCATCAGGAGAACAGATTACTACGTAGTTTTTGGTATTTTCTTCATTAGCTCTTTTGGAGGAGAGGAGGGACTTATTCGCAGCCCCTTTTCCAAGTGAAACCTTGGAATCTAGACTGGCTATCCAGACTACTTGTGCTATATGCATGTGACTATGGTTAAAAAGGAATGGCAGGTCAAACAAACAGTTCAGTTTTGCAGCAAGCCTAGATAAAATGTGGTTTGCTCATGTAAGTCCTCCCATTCTTTTCCGGGAAACTTGTATATGCTTAATAATTTACACTCTCTGGCCTTTAATACGTAAGCTCATTTTTTAACATTTACTAATGAATATATGATTAAGACTCTATCAATTGGAAAATCATATTTCTTACTGTAAAAAATGTGAACCTACAGTGCATGCATGCAATGCTGGAAATTAGTGCAACTTGAACAACTCTGTGAAAAGGTTTTTTTTTGGAAAACGTCTTGCAGTATGTCGTCTTCCATGCATTTGGCAAAATTTTATTTCACTTATATTCCTGCATTGTCAGTACTTGCTTCAAAGTCCACTGAACTTGACTACAACAATCCTAGGGTGGACCCTTAATTTTTCCTCCGTGAAAAAAAATTAAAAATTAAGATCAAACAAATAAAGGTTTAAAACCGAAATCTAGGATATGTTGTTTATAAACTACCCAAAGCAAATTTAAAAAAACAAAAACAAAAACAAAAACAAAAAACCCCAACCAAAAAAAAAAACAACCCCCCCCCAAATTCCCCCCAAACCACCACAAAAACAAGCAAATCAATTGCTCAATGTTTGAAAGTTTAAATTGCCTGTATTGCTCTAGTTCCAAACTCAGACAGCAGCAGACATAACTTAGAACATTTTTTCTTTAGGAGTGTAAGTCAAATCCGTAATGCTAATGTAGGAGGGGTTTTTTTTTGTATTTAATTTAACATACATTTTGTTACCACTTGGCTCGGTGCCTGAGGAGCCTGAGCCAAAGCTGTTATACTGTAATATCCATGAGGTTCAGTTTTCTCTTTCACCTGCAATACTGTACTCTCAGTGTAATGCTAATGTGACTCCTGCAGTATAACAAAGAACCCATAATGACAGCAGCAGAGGGGCCTGAATGTCATTTACACCTATTTGCTATATCCAAGGTCAGCAAGAATGCACCTGCAAAACACTCGCACTGCGCCCAGACTGGCTACAGGAAAATGGTCTATTGAGACGAGATTATTTTGAATAAGATTTTTTTTTTTTTTCCTTTTAAACTCCTGAAGGTCTTTGTGGGAAAGATCATAATGAGATATTCAAGGTAAGCACGTGCATTTCTGAGGTAACAATGAAGGAAACACATTTTGGAACAACGGTAAAGAATTGAAAAAAAAACAACAAAACAACACAACATTCTAAAGATGTATTAAACATATTTATAAATATATTGCCAGGAGCCTTGTTTCCTCATAGCATATTTCATGCCCTGCCTGTTGATCAAGTAGTAAACCCAGCCAATTACTTTGGAACCGTTGCAGCAGAAGCAGGAAGACTGATCACCGCCTTTATTGCAAAGAGTGCAGCAAGTTCTCGGTCTTGTGAAAGGAATGAAAAAGCAAACCGTGGTCTTCTGATGTAGGATCTTTTATTAAAGTAGATTGAAAGACATCATAAATATGCTTTAAAAAAAGTCATCACATTCCTCTCTTTTCGTTCTCTGTACTGGTCCAGAAGGACGGTCCTGACCAGCAGAAACGACGAAGACACAACCAACTTCAAACAACAAAGTCTTTGGTGCAGTTGAACAATGAAGGAATGAATCCCCACAGCAAAGGGGCATGGGCAGACATCTGGAAAACAGTGTTGCAGTAGCAGGAACTGCACATAAGGTGAAGCTTGTGTAAGTCAAGAGATGTGCACCGTAGCCATGCATAGCACCAGCAGCTCCTGCAGGAACCCCAGTGAAAAGCTGCTCAGACCTCCGTGCTGCTGGAGCAGTAGCTGGACACCACCTCCAGACCTTCTTCAGGAGTTTCCTGTCATTGCAGGTCCCCATCACCTCCCTGACCAAAGCTATCACCTCTTCCTCTGCCATTGCTCCAGTTTTAAACCGCTGGCCTCTGATAACTTGTATTGTCTTTGTCTGGAGCAAACCATGCAGCTCCCACATGGAATCACGGAATTGTCAGAGTTGGAAGGGACCTCTAGAGATCATCTAGTCCAACTCCCCTGCCAAAGCAGGGT
>JAOXJK010000032.1:16774950-16798531 GCA_025774025.1 Xenus cinereus
AAGGCCAGGCTGGATGGGGCTTTGAGCAACCTGGTCTGGTGGGAGGTGTCCCTGCCCAGGGCAGGGGCTTGGAACTCAATGATCTTTAAGGTCCATTCCAACCCAAACCATTCTATGATTCTATGAAAATCCCACAGCACTTTCATGGCCAGTTTCAAGCCCATGGGTGATATTACCCATCAAATCAGCCTGTGAAGAGCTGATGCACATAACGCAGGAGTGAGTGGTATAATGAGAGTTGTGATCCAAGGGTGCAATGACTGCTTCTGGTGTTCAAGGATGGGACCCCGAGGCACCAAAATGGAGGTGCCATGGAGGACATGCCCTTAGTGCCCTCTGCCTCGAAGCACATAGTACCGAGACAGACAGTGTTGCCACCTTGGAAAAATAATTCCCCAAATGGCCACTTCAGGCACTTGGCTGCTGTGATTGTGCAAGCCCATGATAAAACTTGTCGTGGTAGAAGGAAACCAACCGAGTAAGAAGCTTATTATTAAGGGCTTATAAGTAATAGGACTTTTCACGTGGCAGTAATGTGGTAAGACTGGGTCTTGCAAAAGCATTTGTATTTCCAGTTGTGTGGTATAATTGGGAGGGGAGAAAGGAAAAGGGAGAGATCTAGGGGGGAAGGCTCATCTCAAAATATATGGAGTAAAACCGTCTATGCAAGGCACAGATTGATGCAGCCTGCTCTGAAAAATATTTGGCGAAAGACAAATAATGAGTTTTTCAGACTTCTAGTATTTCCTTTTTGTTATTTAGAGGACAAGCGGAGCTTAAAGAAAAAAATGAACTCCCTTAATAACATTCTAATCACATAAAAATAGGCAAATTACAATTAAAACCAGCTCATAAAATTGTAGAAAAAACTGATGGAAAATTCTCATCACTTACTAAATGCATCCTTTGCCAGTACGGAGCTGCTGCGTACATTATACTAGCACTTCTACTCGGTCAAACTTTGAACCTGACTTTAAATATTCTTTTTAAATCTAAGGTTTTCTTCCGCTGGCATCCCAGCCTCTTAGTGTTACAGCCTCTTAATATTCTACTTGGCCCATGGGGAAGAGATGAGCGTATTAGGGATCCAAATACAAAACACATTTCTCTTTGCATTCAGTGTAACCTGACTAGACAGTACAGTTGGCAGACACCAGATGGTTGATTGGAGTCTCTAGTCAGTCTCTGCAATTGTCGAAGCCTTAAGGACAAAACAGCACCAGGGAGATAGATTTGATACGATCATGAATCACTTCTGGGACCAGAGCAGACAACTTAAGATAGGAAGTCACGCAGGTCACCTTCTCGAAGCTTCTTCTGGTACCAAGTGCAAACAGAGACAGGAGAAGATTGATATTGGAGAGCAAACGATGATGGATGGTGTTAGTGGCATAGTAAGGTGTATTTGGGATTTACTGAACGTCTTCACACAGTGTTTTGAGAGGATTGACTGGTAGAAGTGTATGGGCTTTTCAGAGTCAAAAAAGGCAAATCTTATTGAGGTAGAAAAGAAGGAAAATGAATGGCTTTGCTTCATTTAAATGATATTGCAAGTACTTCTAACAAACAAAGTATCAGATGGTTATTCAGGAATATAGAATGAGCAATATGAAAATGTCCCCATTAAAACTAGGTGGTTATTACTAAAAAATCTTGAGCAGCTATTCAGATTATAAAATGCATTTCCTGCAGCTGTACTCACATCACTTTTTCCACTTTTCAGAAATTCTTGAGTAACCGATTTTTTTCTACACTCTAAAGTTTTCATAGAGAGGAGCGAGTGTTAGGCTTGCACGCTCTAGAGCCTCGCAAGTTTCCACTAGAAAGCATGCTATCTGTGTGAGAAACAATTTGTACAAACAGAAGGAAGAGGGTTCTAAACCCCCCAGTTAGAACTTCAAGCAGATCTCAGTGGGCATTACAGGACCCAGACAAGACTCTGATTGCACCTTGTGTATCTAGAAGCTTACTTGCATACAGTTTTGTTTTTTTTTTTCTGTCATTTGGACAAAAGGAAAACCACATTTATATAAGAAACACTGCCAAGAAATCCATAGTAACAGATTTTGCTTATGTATGATGCTACAGACTTGGTTTTTAAACCTCAAAGGATTTTTTTTAAAGAAGCTACTTGTTAGACACAGAACCACTCTGTTATATTCAACTCCTATCTTCATTACAGAAGCACCCTCTTCATATTAAAAGTACAGCTGATGTTCTACAGTTTGTCATTACTACAACTACCTGAAATAATACATGCTTTGGGTATACATCAGCTAAAGAAAAGCCTAATGTTAGACAATAAAATAGAGCTTTATGTACAAAGTAAAAAGATTGGCCTCAACTGAAGAGCAAGAGATTTGTTCTGCTTTGGTGGATAAATGAACTCTGAAATTAAGGAGATCATAAAATGATCACTGTATAGAAATGAATGTCAGAAGAAAAGTAGACTTTGGATGCCCTCATGTTTTCTTTTTCTCTAATTTCTATGCTTCCTGTGCGTGACAGCTTGAAGGGGTGTACTATATTGGACTGGATGAATTACTGGGGGCAGAGCTATTTTGTACTTACTGTAAAATGTACTGTGTCTGGAATTTCCTCCTTCACTGCCTCCTATTCAAGCAAAATACAAGCTTTCACTCTCAGAACATTACCAATAATTTTCCTTTATTCTCTGCTGAAGCAAGAAGCAGCTCCAGAGCTGGAGTCTACCAGTCTTCCTAGGAGTCAGCAGAACTTTGATTATGCCTTGTATTCTGAGTAGAATAGCTGGGAAGCATGGCTGGCATAGCTGGATGGCTATGTACAGCAGCTGTTAGGCCTCTCATCTAGTCCAGCACTGGCCCAGGTCAGAAACAATGTGCAGTGAAGCCGTGGAAGATGACGGATGGAGCTGAGTGCTGGCTTCCGACCCTGTGGACTCTCACAGCTCCAACGTAACTTGGCGATGTGAGCCAAGAGTAATGTCCTGGGAGAATTAATATCTCCCCAAAAATTTCAGCCAGTGTATAAGCTTAATACTTTCTTCTGTACGTTTCTAAAGGAGGAGAAGACATTGATGAAAATATCCGTGGTCCATTGGAAGAGCAGCAGGAAAGCAGGTTGTACTGGGAGTTAGGAGGTTGGCACCCCGAAAGCATAAGCCTTTACTGTAAATAAAAGGATAACATGCAACCTTGTCATTGCTGCTTGGGAATACTGTATTTTAAAAGTTTCATCACCCTTTATGAAAGTACTGCATAATAAAGTTAGAGAATAGATATTGGAGCTTCGCTGAAAATCTTGACGTGCTTTTGAATAATCTCTGCCTTCCCAATCTCTGCCCACCATGCCCGGCTTTTCAAAGGCTGCAAAATTATATCTGGCCCCAGCAGCTGGCAGGTGGAGTCCTGGCAATGGACTAGCTGAGAGAACCACCTCAAACTCCTTCTAATTAGCACCCATAAATAACGATCCTCAAGACAAGCTGATTGTGAATCGGGCACAGTCAGTGCTACCTCGCAAGCCTTGTATTTTTATCCGAGACGGGTGTTGAAAAGGGGTTCTGAGAGGAGATTGGGGTGACGTTTTGTGGAACAACATCATCATTTCCTGGCACTGAGGTGTTAAGCGTAGCACCACTAATTTGCAGTTCATGGAGGTTTGACTGATTCTGTTTAAAAGGTGGTAGATGCCCAGCAGCGCCCGAGGAAAGCTCCTCTCAAACCTTCCAACGCTTGCAGTGTTTATTGGTCCTACTGAAGGGGTGCAGCAAGGGAAGGGGAATTTCCTGACAATGGGAAAAACTTCCTTAAGCCATGTGCAATTTATTGGTCTAGTCGAGTCAATTACAGCCATGACTCACTCTCCAAAAATTGCAACTTGGCTTTTGTTATTTTCACTCACGCCGTGCCGTGTGGTTGGACCCATCCTTGAGTTTCAATCATCTTGCGCTTTACGTATGCTAGTGATAGTTCAGTGATTTTAGAGCAGAAAGGAGGAGGGTTTCGTTAATTACTTTTCTGTACCTCTGTATCTTGGCTTCTCTCTGTGTAGAGTTGAACATGTTTCCTGTAAAGTGTGCAAATATGTGTCTTTTCGCAGTTACTCTTTGACATTTTCAAAGATAGTTCCCTCTTCCCATATCTAACTTGACAGCCAATCAAGCACAGAGTAACGAGGAGAAAAAGACAGAGGACTGGGGAATGAAGACAGAAAAGGAATCCAGGAAAAAAAAAAAAAGCAAGGAAAAAAGGGAGAGGGATGAAACAGGAAAACCTTTTGAAATAAATGCATAAACTATTGTTTAAAAAGAGAAAAAGAAGAAAAAAGGGTGCTTTGTACCAACTCTCTTGTTCTTTCCCTTCATCACCTATCTCCAACTCTTTTCTTTCATTGCTATGCCTCTCTGACATGCAGATTTTCTAGCTTTTTGGCCCGTAGTCTTCACTTGCCTTATTCTATTGCATACTAATTTGTAAAAGGAGTCGAAGATGTACGTGTGCACGTTCACCACACAAAACATGGCTAAAATGAGCCACAGTGTGACAATTTACGTGAAGCACAAGAAACCTTCAGGAATTGCCTGCTGATCTTTCTCTCTGCTCCCCCATGGAGACTTTGCCATGGTTACTTGCTGCTTGCAGGTGTCACCAGACTCCCTTGCTCTGCAGTCTTACTGAAAGTCAAGGAGATCTGAATCCAAGAGCAGAAGTTGGCCTTTACGATTCACTTCCATGTAGCATATGTTACTATATTGTATACCAAGAAATGTAACCGAGAAGAACTCTGGTATTTACAGTATGCTAAAATTTAACTATTGCTGTAGCTGGTTTCCATCCCCAAAACTTTACCCATCTTTTACTTCATCTCATGTGAGGTAGGACTCCCATTGCTGAGGAACAAATGATACCATATTAATAAGGATCCAGGATCTGGCTCTGTGCCCATTAGCAAACCGAGGTAGTCCACTGGTGACTTAATTCCCTTAATGAGTGAGGCAGGAGAGGCAACATTGACTAAAGTGAGGGATAGCGGTCTATTTTGTTTTCATTATTATTATTATTATTGGTTGCAATGTCATAGAATAGAATGTTATTTTAAGAGACATTTAGCAAGTAGCAATAAGTTTTCTTTCTGTCACCCAGCAGGATGAAATTGGAGGTGATACAGTGGGTATGGGACACTGCTGTAAATATACATGGGTCTGGGACCCTTTTAAAAAAAATACTGCCTGTAAAATCAGTAACGCAGAGAGCAACTTACAACACACTTCCTGAGTTTTAAAGGATTGTAATATACTATTGGGTCAAATATCTCCATCATTCCTCAGCCTGATTATTCCTTCTTTTATGAGGGTGATGGTCCCAAAATAGCGAGGTAATCTTCATCATACAGAAGAGGTGTGAGAGGATGCTCACAGTCTGGTCATGTGTAGGTCTCTGTATTTCCAGGTGAGTGATATAACCACATGCCCGTGTCCATATATCCCCCTGCCTGTAATGCAATTTTGCAGCAGCAGGATTAGAACAGATTGCTGGCATTATGGCAGCAAGGATATTGTTGGGAGTAACTTGGCAACACTTGTAGGTGTTGTGACGCTGGATCTTTGCTCAAGGGCAAGGACAGGGGAGGGGATGCTGGATACAAACCAGTGAGAGAAATAATGTCCGAAAAGTTCAGAAGATGAAAGCAGTGACAGTAAATAAGTCTGAAATTATTTTAGGTTTACATACTTTAAGTCCTTAGTGACTGAAAACACAGCCAAGAATTGCTTCAGCAATATTCCTTCATAAATCTGCATAATAATCTCTCAGAGGGGCTTTGGTGAAATTACAAGTATTCATTTACTAAATTGGGTTCAGTGTCTGTATCATATGCCATATGAATATTCAGTGCTATGAATTCATCCAAACTATATTGAAGTTAGCATGGTCCGCAAGCTATCTCAAATGATAACCTAGATAGTAGGCTCGGGCAGAAAGGTTTTTCTCTTAAAAAAACCAAGCCCAACTTCAGCTAGAATCCAGTAAAGAAATAATTAGCAGCTATGCCCCTAAGAACGTAAGACGTGCATGTAATTTTTTTCTTGTGGAATTTCTGATCTTAATGTTTTCTTGCTAGGAGGGGACCAAAAATGTAATGCAAAGGATTTATGAGTGATTTCTCAACTAATACAATGATAACTGCCAGCCAGATGCAAAAAAACCCCAACTGTCTGGGAGACTAATAATAGAAAGACTGAATATAAAGTACAGTGACCTTCATACATAGCAATGGATGATCTTAGGTGACTGAGAAAACTTTTCAGAGAGCCAAAGTTTGTACTGTGAACTGCGATAAACTGTAATCCAGCAAAATTCCCCATGTTTTTGTACATTGTGAGTCAAATATATGGAAAAAAATAAAGCCTACCTAATGAAAATCTGGGTTAGTGGGTGTCTGCGGTGTACAAAGTATCTCACCTGAGTGTGAAATGGATTTAATGCAGGTTAGCCATACTCTGAGCATTTGTCCATCACCATATTCACTCTTGGTCTGGTCTTGTTTGGGTAACCCCAGGCAGCAGTCCTTTACCTTCAAGGTTGCTGTTTTGAACACAAGATGTTGCAGCAATTCTATCAAAAAAAAAAGAAAGAAAAAGAAAAAAGAAGAAACACACAACTTGGAGATTTCAAAAAGCTGTCTGTGGCAAATTGAGAGAGACCCAAGAAGTCACTCATGCTACAGAGGAGAAGGTGGTGAACTTCAAAGGCAAATGTTCAGTGGGTGGTTTCTGTGGACCAAATGGCAGCGAGTGAAATGCAGAACAGAATTATAACCATGAGAAACTGCTCCAGTGGATAGTTCCTCGACTTCTTATGTCAAATGGCATGGGGGTTTCAGCCTATTTCCTCAGAAGGTGTCATTATTTGAGGTAGTATTTTTGTTAGTGGTCATTGCAGACAGACAAATTGATTGTCTGTCTTTGTTCACTTTTTTTTCTGCTTTCTAGGTTTTGTTTATTTCCGCATCTCACATGAGATTGTTTTAGTCATTATTTGTATTTCACCCGATGTTTAAAGAGAGATTAATTCAACGTTCGGTTCACAAACCTTCAGCACTTCTCGGGATTGTGCTTGTAATATTTGTAAGTTAAATTCTGTGATTTGTACTCAAACTGTGCCTCTCTCTCTTGTCATTTCTACTAGTTTATTCCTAGCTCTTATTCATGGTATGATCTATTTCTTCACCAAAGGTCAAATATTGAGACCAATTGGAGAGCTGTTCAGAGGGAGCTTGCAATTCATTATTACAGAGCATATAATCTTTCTAATGCACGCTCTGTGGGTGAATGAAGGGCTTCAGATGCCATGACTGCCAGTCCTGGCACCACTTCTAGCAATAAATTAATTTATATAAAGTCAAGGTATGTACATAATGTGTTCATTCTTATATATTTCCTTATCTTTTTTATGCTAGCAAAATGGAAAAATACCACGACAAGGGCTGCAAAATTCAAGTTGATAAAAACGAGGAAGTTGGTCAAAATGAAAAAATGCACATAATGGCACGAAGGGCCTGTATGGTCATAAGGGAATTTGTGAATCACGCAAGGAAATTAATTTCTGAGGGGTCTGGGGAGTGTTCCAGGAATGGGTGGTGAGAGGAGCCAGGAAGGGGGTTGTGATTCAGCACTCTTTGGTGGGATAACAGGGCACAGAGCTCTTTCAAAGAGGGATGAATCTGTGAGACCAGAGCCTCTTTGCTGGACCCCGAATCACCTCCAGCCTCTTCCCTCTCTCCCTCTTCTCCCTCTCCGTCTTTATTTTTAATCTTCTGGTAAAGATAAGCAGTGACTTAAAAAAAGGATAAAGGAAATTGATGATCATTATGCTTTTTCTCCAAACAGTTTTTGGTTTTAGCTACAATTTGAAAATATTTCAGGCTTTCTGGTTCTTTCACCTGGACATCCTCCACCTAAGGCTGGTGGCTATACTTGCCAGGTTGGCAATCAGAAGATCTTGATCAACGGGGTTCCTTTGCATTGGTTGCTCTCCATTCATATATAAATTCACGGTCTTTTGTCAAAGCAGCTTATGCCATATCATCATAAGATATAAAACACATTCTTGCATTCAACAAGCAGGAAGCATAATAATGGTTTAGATTCTATATTGTGACATTATTCTGTTGCTGAGTGAGGGCATTGATTATGCTCAAGAGAAGTTTGAGGAACAGCTTTCTTTAGTCTCAAATTTGCGACAGTTCCCCTTTGAGTTGGCAGTACATTAATGGAAATGGAAACTTGCCTCGTTCTAAATGTCAGAATAATAGAGCACCAAAAACAATTCAGTCATGTCTTTCAAACCACGCACATATGGTTCAGCACCAAATGTCACTATTCTTCCCCACTTCCTTTCCATTTGTCACTATCTCTGTTGATTATCATTGTTTGGGTTAAAACTTTCATGAGGGTTCAGTGCAAAGCTCACCTTGACAGTAACTAGACGTATTTGTGGCATATTCTATACTTCTCATATGTTTAATATAAGCCTTCCAAAATGCAGTGGATTGGAGATGCTGGGTAGCGTTACCGCTTATATACTCCAGAAAAGTTCGGTCTGACTCTTCCTTATTTTTGAGAATTTGTTTTTGTCACCTTGCTGACTTCTTTAGGATAAGTTACACCAGCAATACCAAGTGGAATGGGAGGAATTACATGTTTCCTTTCCTCTTGCCAAATACAGAAAATCTGTAAATTAGCTAGCAAGTACTCAGCCATAAGATCAGCTTTTTGGAAATATTTTTTCATGAATGCTAAGACATGGAACACGTTAACAACATTTTTCTTAAGAGTGTACCTTCCTATGTCTCCTCTCTCCTAAAATAATGCCCTTTTATGGCTTAAAATGATTCTTCAGGTTGTAATTATCTGTTGTGACGCTGTTTATATGCTGGTTGTCATCCAGACTTTCAGATAGATATATCTCCTGCCCTGAGAGATTTCAGTCCTGTGGCAAATGTAAAGCAACTGCTAAGAGAGGCGAAAGCTGTGGGAAAGGAAGAAGATGGACAAAGCCGAGTTATAAACATGGCATGCAAAAATTATCTTAAGGGACTGGTAAATCTTCAAAAATCAAATATTCTAGTTGCAAAATGCCCCAAATAGGCAGCCTGTGACCACATGATTGCATGTTATTTTCCCTTCTTCTTCCCAGCGGATGTTGGCCTCATTTAATAAACAGAATGGGTGACATTCACTTAATGATTTTTCTGTGTCAAAGTGCTGTAACTAGTAAAAATAAACGCCTCACCGAGGTTGTTTTTAGTTGTGGAAAAATTGTAATTTTTTTTTCTTGCCTCTTTTTGAGAAAAAAATAAACTAAATAAATTCAGCTGGAAACACTTATCTGGCTTCAGAAATTTATAAATGATTGATGCTTCATCAATTGATAATGTAAATGGGATTGTAGAGTAGTAAATGTCATTGTTTCCCCCAAATGTTAACTACTCTGACCTTTCCCTATGCTTTTCCATGGGATGGCAGATAGCATTGGAGACTATTTCAGTAATCCTTGCCTTTTCTTAGTTACTTGTGCTTGTGTGTTGCTGGAGAAGATTCAGAAAAGATGGCTGATATGAACAAGTGTGATCAAGTGTGGTAAACTTGCTTAACTCAGGCTGCAAGTCTAAGCTCAAAATTGGTCTTTTTTTGAGTATCAGACACTTTGCTCTAAATTTCTGTTGGGAGATCTCATTTTTGTTTTCACTTTCAGTCAGCTCTTCTCTTCTTGGTCCGAAGCATGGCATGATGACACGGCAGTGTCATCATAGACCAGAGATTTGAGAAGAAAACCGAATTCTTTCCTTTTTCACCCTTACTCACAAATGCAATAGAGGATCAGTTAATTTTATGTGTGCCACGACCACGTGACAAACCTTGCAATGGACGAGGAGAGGGACAGAGTATCACTGGCTGATTTTCCAACCATGCCATGACTTTATGGTGGAAGCGAGGTGAGTGTGGAAACCCTGTTCCTGATGGAGGGAGCAGGCATGCCCAGGAACAGGGGTGAGTGGTTGGGGGTGAGCATGGAGGCCACTGGGTCAGTCAGTTGCCTTGCTGCAAAGGGGCTTGCAACGTGGCCAGCGACTTTCCTTCTGAAGAGGAAAGGCAGAGGAAGGCGATCCTTATTAATATTTGCACCAAAGCTGTGTTAACGTCCACCAAGCAGCACAGGGGGGCATTAGAGAGAAGTGATTTATAATCATTTATAACCAGTCCAAATTGCCTTTCCATTTCTATCCTTCAGTATGAAGAACTTGTTGTAGCTGTGAGATCAGGCCATTGTTCTCAAAATTTAATGTGGAAAGCAAGACTTTATAAGTATCTTTATCATAGATTCGTGTTGACATAGCCACCTGAACAGAGATTTTGTGTATGAGTTAATAGCATTAATGAATTATTCCAAATGTTGATTTATTTTATTTAAAAAATGCGCAAGAAACTGGTTTCCCAACAACCATTTTGAATGACTATTCACTTTAGTAAATTCAAGTATTTGGATTTGCTTCTTTGTGTCAAAAACTAACAGAAGTGTAAGTAAAATTGAGAACACAGAACGTCTCCGTTGTGATTTGGGCTCTTAGTTTCCAGCAGATAAGCTTTCGTTTGCAGTCTGAGAATCTCTTTGCACAACAAGGTCTTATACATAATATTTAGACATCCAAAGAACCTGTATATTCCTTTGGTAATACAAAAGTCTGTACATGTTAGGTTCCTTAAAATTCATTCGTCGCTCTATTATGTTCCTGTGAGAAGAATTGTCAGGAGCTGCAGCACATATATCACAAAGCTTTTAAACAAAGCATCTTCCATTTCTCCAGGAAAAAAATACCAGTTGTACTTTAAAAATCATTTAACAAGGATGTTTTATGGCCACTGTATATCAGCACTTATTGCCGTGTAAATTAAAATAAGTAATCAATTAATACAAAAGTAATTTTATTAGCAAATGGATAGAGGAGGTATGAAAAGTGCTAATTAAAAGCATTGTCTGCTCTGCTTTACACTAATGATTCTCTAAGAACCAATGTTATTTGTGAATTAGCTTAATCACAAAGGAATTAAAGAGAACAAAATTATTTGTATGAAAATAGTACTCTAAATGCATGGAGGCTAGACAGAAAAAGCGCCCAGAGTCATTTCTATATCTGATCAACTGGCTTGTCTGATCCATTTTACTGTGGATAGTTGGCCTGACAGGACTTTAGATTAGTTTAATAGGGATTAAAGTGGCATGAAGTGTATAAATCTATGAATTTGCAAGTACAAACATGTTTAGGAATTCATTTATCTTTAAGGGCAGGAGGAGGGGAGAAAGTTCAAAGTAAAATCTGGATACATTTGTAAACAGAGATAATTCCACGGGAAATTTGGAAAACAACTGAAAATCATGCAATTTGGACAGCCAATCCTGACGACTTTACTCAGTTTCTCTGCACAAAAGCAATTACTAAAGTCAAACAAGGAAGACCCCAAGATCTGGTGCATGGAGAATTGATGTGGAAGTCCTTAGGTAAACCTACGAGTCCCGTTGATTACTGCCCAAATAAAGCAGACCTCTGGCATTCAGCTTTCTGAGCTGGCATGATCAGCACATAATGTCTTTGGAGCTAGAGCTGCCAAGAGAAAGGAATCAGAGGCAGCCAAATTATGATATCACACCAATAAAACCTCATCGTAGTGACATACATAAAACACTCTGTAAATTGCTTTTTGTAACTTTTAATTTATTAAGAGCTTTTGAACCATGTTTTCATTCTGTGACATGTTTTCATTTACCTCTCATATCCTTCATTAATTTGTTTCCTGTTTGAGAAATAATACCACATTTTTTGGCAGTTTGAAACCGCTGAAAAAAAATATATCATACCCTACATGAAGTAGCTTGCCAGGGAATCAGGAGCGTGCGGTATTTTGAATTGGTAGGCTGAATTACAGTGAATTATTTAACTACTCAATTTGCCTCGTATCGAGGTTGAGTCATGATAGCTGCCTGTCATGCTGCTGTTTGCTTATCCCTAAACCCAAATTCAGAACAGCTTCTGCAGCTGATATTCGGGGCCTTTGACGATATGGAGATGCTGGGTTTGTGCTCTGGAGGTCGGCGCATCGATCTTTTCGCTGGGTGGCTTTCAGTTAAATAAAACAGACCAGGCAGAGTTTTCCAGGCTAGCTCCAGGAACGACGGGGAGATGCCATCGGCAGAGCTAGTCAGGGTTCAAACGTCAGCGTCCCGCTCCCTTCCCAGCCGCCGTCTTTCTCTGCCGTTAAGTTCATGAAGGTGACTCAGCCATTCTGGGAATGGGACCAAAGGCATAAATGGTCAGAGTAAAGGATTAAAATAACTCAATACCACATCATGTAGTGCTGACCCCTCAGGTATCCATCCATAAATCCATTCGAGAAGCATTTATGCTTCTACTACAGCTTGCTCGGCACATTTTTCCAACTACGCCTGCACAAACAACTGTTCAGCCACGAGCTGCAAAGTTTCTGAAGGAAGCCTGAAACTCCCTCCCCAAAGCTCCTCTTCACCCTCGCCCCTCAAAACATCCTTACCTGCACTGTAACTGGCTTCATGGTCCATTAGCTAAAAGGCATCTGTTTCAAAGCATTAGGTCGGTAACTTTGAAGAGCAAAGCAGTTAGATCTTGTTACAGGTAGAGTTTGCAACTATTGAAAATATATAGCACATATGGAACCCTACAGATTTTATACCCTTTCCCTTTGCTAATACCATTCTCTTTGTGTTACCTGTGATCCAAGGCAGAAAATTTCTTTGACTATTTTCAAGAAACTGGAACAACAAAGAAATGTGGTTATAAGTAACAAAGCCAGCTGAAGTTTCCTTTTCTTTCCAGTCTGCTGTGTAGAACATCAGTCAAGAAGTGAGTTATAAAACCTTTGAAGATGACCTTTCAAGGCCAGGGCATTCAGGTGATATTAATATTTCTTGTCAGCTCCTGAGTTCCACCCCACAGGAGGGGAAGGGAGTGTTTGAATCGAGGGACACTGAATCCAAAGCGGCTTTTGGAATGGGTTGATGGGAAGGGCTTAATTGCACTTGGGAAAGATTTCCCACAGTTCGTGTGTCAGACAGGGAGGAAAGATCTTATGAAAGCAATAGGGGCCAAAGGTTTTGTGATGAAAACTGGGGCAGAGAAGAAAAAGATTATTTTTGTTTCCTTCTGAGATATGACTGGATTCTGACATGAAAAAATATCATCTTCCTGCTGTGTAGGAAGCTCATAACGTGAGATCAAAGAATAGTGAGTATCTAGCTGCTAGCTCACATAGATTTTAAAAGCTGGGTATTTGGAATTAAGAAAGTGAAACCCTGGAGCAAACAAGAATTGAACGAATGCGCAACACTCTGTGCTACTCTACCTAAGAAAGCAAGCTGGAGGCTGATTTCCCGATGTTCAAGGGTGACCCTGGAGAACGCTGGGAGTTGTGCTTTTGCCATGGTGAGATCTATCCTGGGATCTGCTGAACATTGGCTGAAATCCAGCTATGGCAGGAGTCACTAGAGGGTACTGTAATACACAGTATTATTTCTCGTGCGTGAGTGACATTCATTCTTCCTGTCAAAAACTGAGGCTTGTCATCTAATTTTTTGGGAGAGAGACTGATGTAAATATAAATAATTTTATTATTAAGTCTGTCTTCAGCTATCTGGCTAGACACACTTGCCTGGGTATCAGTCTACTAGAAGAGGGCAGTGCCTGCATGGTATTCACCAGCATCTTCATTGGAGGACCAATGTAGTCATGGGAAACGAAACTGGAAGAAAGAATGTATTTTCCCTACCACTAGTTTTACCTCTACATAGAAACCAGCTTGCCAGTACAGTGAAAAGTTACTCCCCCAAAGCACACTTGATTTCACGCCGATTAGCAATGTTGTACTGTGTGGGTTCGGAGAGATTATGATCTACAACGTAGATGTACACTCAAGAATGAACCCCCCCAGGCAGTCAGTCAATTCCCTAGAAATAACCTGCATAACTTTGATGCCAAGGACTTTCTTAGCACCGCTACCCTGGGATTCAGAGCAGGTATTTTGCACAATGCTGGGTGATGCCATCCAGAATTGAGGCTGAACCTTTTGTGCATGTCTCACCTTCTGGCCCAGCTGCCTTCACATCTCTGAGTCCCTACGGGCATTGCCACGCGTTCTGGGAAAGGGCATAAAATAAGAGGTAACTCACTCCCCCTCTCTCTCCTCTTATTTTAGACTTCCAGTAAGGAGGAGATTTACACACAGCTCCTGTGAGACTTTTATTGCTAGTGGTTAGTTGTACTGCATGAATATATTTTCTTTTTTGAGTGCCTTTCATATATCTATAGATACATATATATGTATTTCACCACCTTTGAATCTGCATTTTGTGAATTAATTATAATTCTGCTGTCAGAATGAATGATAAAATGTGGTTATGTTGCTGTCTAGGAGTTTAGATACTCTTTCAGATATGGATAACATATTCATGTTTGTGATTATCAACTCAGTCTAGATAATTTGAACTGTTGTCAGATCCAGCTGACATGATATATTTGTAGCTACTACACACATGATCCTGGAAGCCTGAATCTGCGTCTCTTGTTCTCCCCTTCTTTCTTTTTCAGATATTCTGTCTTGACATTTGATCTCATATAGGTACTCACTTCTCATATCATGGTTTGCAGCTTTGGTTCCTTTTTTTGGTTGGCAAATCGTTATGAGAGTTATTTTTGCTTTCTGCAGATATGGTAATTTTTTACTAAATAGTCAAAGAGTACTTGCTAGTCATAATACGGTTGCTCTGATTTTTCATTATTTGTGCTGTGTGAATGATTGCTGAAGTCATGTTAGATCTTGATAGGACAAGTCAAACAGGTACATAAGTAATCACATTTCTGATCTCTACATTATTTATATACATTTCCAGTGTGGTATTTTATGTTCTATAGAATTTCATTTTTTTTCCAAAATATTCTGATCTTTCAAAATATTTCCAAATATTCTGTCAAATTATTCATATGTTCTCGTAGCCACAAGACTAGTCTCTGAACTTGTCTTGTTGAGAATGACTTCTAATCACAGAGTTATTAATTTCTGTTTTACTTGAAATACTTGAAAACGTCTCAACATTTAACTCACTTCAGGGAATTAAATGCAAACAATATTAATTGCAGCAAACAATGAAGTGTTATTGAGCACAAATAATAGAGAAAAATGATGCATGGTATACTAGAATCATTGAAGCTGAATTTTCAGAACAGATCCTAGAAATAGCTGTCCATTTTCTGAACTCTTCTAATCACTTTGTCCCAGTGGAAGCTGCCATTTTATGTAGAGTCCGCAGAGAAGATCTAGATTTGTTACGCAGACCGGGGGTGGGAGAAGGCGGAAGCCTATTCATGAGCGACACGGACCAAGATTCTGAGCCACATCCCGTTCCTCCCAGTTCACTATCAGTAGGGTAACTCCCTGGATGTCACTCTGAAGTACAGCTTACCGTGCATACCCACAGATGGCAATCAGGGTGCTCAGAGGTCACTGAAGGTGTGCTCTGAAGACAGTAGGGCTGCTCAAGGACCATTAAGAAAATAATCTGTGTCTCGGGCTCCTTGGTACCAGCAATAATGTGCAGGAAGGAATAAACCCAGTTTGGCTTTCGTATTTTAACTTGAGTTTGCTGCATTGAGAGTTGAAAGCAAATTTGTTCTCTCTTTTCCTTTTTTAATTTTTTTTTTTCTTGTGAAATGAGCGGATTTGCTATAAAGCTCCCCAAACTATACTCCTAAATACAAACTATATGAACTCCTCACTCCCCCACAACACAACCCTTTTTTTCTTTCCCATATAGAAGTTTGCTGTGCTTCAAGGTAAATGTGGATGCTGAAAAGTGTCGTGGCTGAGTCAACAATTTGGGCACAACAGAGCTTTCAAATAAAACCTTCTGAAAAGCAGAAACAGAAATATTACTCATCTTCTCTTCTTGCTGTCAGACTTGTTTCGCCTTCAAGATCACACTTTTTTTCTCATTTGTAATCCTATTAGGAAAGGCACGGAAGTAAACTGTCATGTAAGGATAAATACGTTGTGTGACAGAAGACGTTTGCTCCACTGTTTATCTATCTGTCTATCTATGGCTATATGTAAACCGTAACAAAACAGTGAGCTAAGCCCAGCTAATTGTCTCCTCATGGAGGGTTTTCACGATAGCCTAGAACTAGAAGACTTGCAACTATACATACTTTCAGCATAGAGACTTCGTTGCTCTTGCTCAATGAAGTAGCTCATGGCTGCTTCATGTGCCTCCTTTGTGTAATTTCAGACATCTGGTGGTTGCCCTCAATTGCATTAAAGGACCATGGAGCACCTGTGAGCTTTGTTGTGGGAGCCTCTACCATTGCCAAGGCAGCATTATCATCTGAGTCATGCCTCGTTCTTTCTTCCATGCTGCTGGGGAGCAGAGGGCTCACTGTGTGAATGCTGTACTGTCGTGCACAAAGACTGAAAAAAATTATATATCCTTTAAACCTGGGCGAGATTTGAAATTGAGATGCTTTGCTGCCCTTTTCCCTCAGGAGCCAGGAGATGAGGGGGTGGGTTTGTACTTGCAACCATCCTTCCAAATCTCAGACTCCCATATGGCTAATATTGCTGCTTGTTGTGGCATTGGCTACAGTCTTAGCTCAAACAGGCTTCATTGACTCATCTGCTACCAAATTGTGATGTGACATTGGCTTTCTCTTCTTGGTTGTTTCTTTTTCTTTATTGCTGAACCGTTAATATTTAGACTGTTACGTTTGTTACCTGGAAACTTTGCGAAGATTGGCCAAAAAGTTTAACAACTGTAGGCTTTGTGTCTCTCACTGTTTAGCAGGGTGTCTGCGGATTTTGTGAGCAGATTGGCCATGTATGTCTTTAGGGAGACAAGCACAAGGAGGTATGACTAACTTACATGTCAGCTGCTTCTTCATGACTCTTCTTTGTAAGCAGGATTTTTTTTTTTCCTAACAAATGAACACGATTTCTTGTAGAAGAAGCAGATATGCAGGATATTTGAATGGCACAAAATACAACAATGATGATATAACTTGAAAGTTCTTAGGGATAATCGGTTTTGACCACCAGATTGCTGTCCAACAGATCACCTTTCATGGAAAGTTAAAATAGCTGATGTTATCAGTATTTGGGGCTGAAGAGACTAGGGTTATCGTTTGTAATGTGAAACAAAATCCCTGCAGAGTGGAACAAACAGATCTTTTAGAAAATAATAATCATAATAAGAGAAACAAATATTTAATTAATTTGCTGAATTTAACAGGAGAAGGATAACACTCACAAATACTTACTGGGCTATATTCTATTGTACATCTGAAATTTCTTATTCCATCTTTAGGCAATTTAAATTCTTGAAACCATTGCTTTCTTAGCTAGATATAATTGATGTGAATACAATTGGTATAGCACACGAAGTTACTCCCAGTCGGGTTTGAATAATTGTCCTATGGGTAAGGCAGCCAGGGTAGACTCACTTTAGAGTCAGTAGGGAGAAAAAGGTGGTTTTAGGTTCCACACATCTGATCTACTTTAGGTGGCTGCTTTAGGATGAGATGAATAGTGCCCTAGACTCTCTTGTCTATGCTGCCCAGATGCCATTTGACTGAAAAGGAGACAAGGGTAACTATCTCGTCTATAGCTATGCAGATGAGTCCCTCTTCTTTTTATTCTAAACAGCATAATTAGTTGATGCTTGTTAGATGCTTTCAACCTGAAAATGCTGTGTATGGGCTTGTTCTGCTCCTCCCCTATGAGGATGCATGCAAAATATGTATGGATTTAACAATGATTTGTTTTGAGGGAACAATTAAGAACAAACATATGGGGTGTCCAACGCTCTGGAAGAAGCTGAGTTAAAGAAGTTTTAGAAAATTTTGTATATGCAATCTCCATATATGCATCGTCAACAGCTTATTACAGTTTTTCCACACCACGAGATCTAGGCTTTCTGCCAGAGCACTCTTTGGGTATGTTTAGTATGCAGCACCTGGAAGTACTTCCGAGATCACAGATCAAGTTGTGTATCCTGATGCCACCCTGGTTTTTGGGGGGTCAGATCTGAATATATACGCTTCTCCTTTCCTCAGCTCCTTACTTATTGGGGAGGGAAACCAGTCGCGTGGAGTGGGGAGAAGTCATGACAGTTTGGATAGGGAAGGGCTGGGGTCGAGGCAATTTGGGCTGGCGCACGTCTCAAACACTTTAGACATACGCTATGTGGCAAATGGTATTTAAGGAGTGCAGCACATCTCCGTGCAGCAGGTCAACTTTTCTTTTTATTTACCAATCTTATAGTGTAAAATTAAAATAATAGGGGCTGAACTCAAACTGCCTCTTATTTTGCTGACAATGAGTCATGGGGAGCTTTCTTCACTAAACCATTTTGGAATCCCTTCCTTTGCTGTTCGTAGTGCACGTGTGTGACGTTATGTTACACAGGACAAAAAGTACAATTTAAACAGTCACATTTCCCCTGTCTTCTCCTGGAGGTGTATTTCACAGGCTCTGCTTTTGCTTTCCATTTTGTGACTGACAACGAGGTGGGAAATGCTCACTTATTCTCCTTTATTCGAGGCATAGCAGCAGTAACAAGCAAGAGTCACTCGAAGCAGCATCAGAAGGAGAGTGAGCTCCCCTGAGGATCACACTGGATGTGACTGAAGGCACCGGGAGCCTTTCTGTTCACTTTAAATGGGACTGTCCCAGTCTTTTCTGAGGCGGTAAAGTACCTTATGTCTCCCTTTAATCTCTTGCATGCAAGATAATTGTAGTTGGAGGGAACTGTGTACAAATGTTCTCAGCTGGCAAGGATCACACCATATTTAGAGGGAATCTCACAGAACATTTGAGGGGGAACAAAAATGCTCCCGATAGACTCTTGTTGTGGCATGATGTAATCTGGACTCACTTTGCCATTTAGATGTAGGATTCAAAATCCACATCTTATTTTCTTGGCACGCCTTCATCTTCCTCCCTTTCCATCTTCCTCCCTTTCATTGCAGTCTTTCTGAATTGATTGTAGTTCTGGGGCCAGTGCCTAAAGTTCTCTACAAAGGCTCTGCTGTTGTTGTCCACTGAGGCCTGGGGTGCCTAAAAGATTATCACTTAAATAAGGTAACCTTTTATCATGGTCAGTCCAGCAACTAAGATGATGTTGCCTGCAGAACTTCATATTGACTTCATAAGCTGTGGGAGACAGACAGTAAAATACTGTGTGCTAAAACAGTTTTCCCAACTGTTCTCAGCGCAAGGCTCATTGCACGAGAAGCAGAAGGCATCACAGTACTTTTAAATTATATGGTATCTTATTGTAAAATGTTATGCACCAAATCTCTGTGTACCACTGTTATTAAGGCAAGTGCTATGAAAAATAATTATGTGTGTATTCTATTAATGGCAGAACGTGCGAGTAACAAACTATACTGCCAGAACTCCTGATGGAAAAAGGTATTTCTTATATATACCCGCCTTGTTCTTACTCAAAGGTAGCCACTATGGTAACCATATTCTATCATTATGTGATGTCTACCTTTGTATTACATATATATTCATATACTAATCCTCTGCCTCATGATTTCTTTATTTATTTAGTACTGTTCTTTTCCTGAAGGGTATCCCTAGAACTGGAAAATCAGCATTTAAAAACATGACGTGCTTAACAGAGATGGTTTTGCTCTCATGCTGTTTGGTCTACCAGCAGATAAGGAAGTCCAGGGGTCTCGCTTAGGGTCACAAGATCACAAGAGGTATGAAACCCCCCATGTGCTGCATTTGCAGGAATAAAGAAGCTGCATCTGCACATCTGAAGGCAGGAACAGACTTTGTGTTTTGAAGGCTGAGGACTTTAAGGCCTGGTGGCATCCGTACCTTCCACCTGAGGCTGAACAAAGGGGTCCACAACTTGTCTGCATAGATCAATAGGAAGCCAGCCAGACCAAGAACAAATTTAGGCAGTGCTCTCTTGTGCACGATCATGAGCAGCCCAGGATGGTCTAGTCAATGATACTACGGGAGCTCAGATTTCTAGGCTGTCTAGTCACAGTTCTCATCACTTATCAGGGATATTGGCTATGGTGTCTAGAGCCCAACCTGGAAATGCGCTGTATGTTCTGAAACGCCCACTTTCTTATACTGAAATCTCCGGTAATTACCAGGTTTTGTGGGTGTCAATAGAACTGCCGTGCCATTGCAATTGATTTAAAGGTGTCAGACACGTGTCAGCCAATTTTATTATTACCCAGATTCTCCTTTTTGCTTTGAGAGCAAAAAAAAGATGAATGTAAATCATCTTCTTTTGTCCACACGGGTTTTCCACAGAGGGATAATTAGTTCCTTCCTTCCAGTAGTCACCTTCATGACATGCCAGGCTTCAGATGAAGCTACAGGTGGGATGACAGGTTGGTGAGATGGTAGGTAGGGAGCACAGTGTGCCCCTACAAGGGGAAATCTTCTGTAATGGGGTGGGAAACCAGAGGCTGACCCCAGGCATTGCTGTTTACAAGGAACTGCAACTGCTCTTTTATTGAACCTAGTTTCAACAGTCTTCAATGGTATTTTGTTTTTAATGACAGTCTTGCAGAGAGCGGTTTATTCAGGTTCTGTCCTCTCTTTTCCTTAGTTTGTCTGGGCTACTCTTTCTTTCGGGTCCTTGAATCAATTTAAAAACAACTTCACGGCATATTTTCATTTGATAACTGCTTCCAGAATATACTTTAGCCTACCTTCATCTAACTTCAACTGTACTCACAGAGACATTTCCAGTACAACAATTGAGGTTAGGTCTATGTAAATGAAGCAATTAGACAACCATGACTTGCTGCGCCCTCGTCATTCTGTTATATTCGCTGAGATGCCTTCTCTTGGTGATTTATGTCTATTCTTGTTCTTCATGTTAACGCCATTTTTTGTTAATATATACAACTATTCAAATGATGAAGTGAAGCAATCACAAATGTAACCCTTTTAATGCAATGCTGTTGTTTAGGGTTTTTTAACCACAGGGAAGTGAACAGATGAAGGAATGCTGTTTAATGTATTTATGAAACAGATATCTGCTATATAATGTGTTAATATTTCCCCCTTATTAGGCACTGACTTTAATTAAATGAACTCTTTACCTAAGAGGAGGAAATTGATTTTATGATTCAGATATTGTCATTGAAATCATTATGACTAGTGAAATCAGATGTTAATAATAATGAACAAATGTACAGTTATAACTTCAAGGCCATTAGTTGTCAACTAATGGACAATCAGAAGAGTAAGGTTTACCAAGAGATTAAGTCATAAATTAACCATTTATCTGACAATCGTGTTACTATGATTTTTGTTATCCTTATCATTATCACTACGAAGACATATGATGTAGAGAGAAAATAATTTATCATCAGAATGGTCAATTAATTGCTAATAGTACCAAAAAATTGGGATTCAGAGTTAACATCCCGAAGTGATGGTTAAACACATACACAATTTTATATAAAATAAACACAAAGATATTGGAAAAGCTGTGCTTCTGTACTGAAGTAAACCAAATTTTTCTGTTTTTCCTACATGTGTATCAAAATCAGGCTTGTACTTGGGGACAAAACAGTGTAAGGTCACTAGTCAGGACTGTGGCACTTCCTGAGGTGTCATCATTGTCTGGGGACACAGTCCGAAACTGGTTAAAGAGGGTTCACTTCCAACAGGGTCTGAACACTGAAAAATAGACACAGTAGCTGATAGCCACAGATTTGCCTTCAAAGTTTCTTCCGAAAGACTTTCCTCCGAAAGACTTCCTTATATTTTTAATCTATTGAAATTGGCCTATATAATAAATGACATTACATATATAAGATAAAAAAAGAAGCAAAGTTCCATTGCACTTTACTTCAGGACAGATATGACATAGCCTGCTGAAGGAAGTTGTATGATTTCTTAAGCTTCCATTTTAGTTTATTAGCCTAGGTCTGTCAAGGTTTTACATGTCTGCGTTTCTGCCTATCTTTTTTTCAGAACTGCCCCTGTCTCGGCTACTGACCGGGTAAACTCAAGCACAGAGCTGCCAAACACAGAGGTAGGGTTACCACTCATCCTGCCAGACTTCATTAGTCTTCTTGTACATTTGTCTGGGAAAATATCTACCTATCTGTTTTGATTTACTGCTGAAAGATGAATAGTTTCATTTTTAAGCCTATAATTATTTCATGACCTGTGTTCAGAAAAGATGCCAACCTTTTTTTCCTTTTTTTTTGTTTTGTTTTCTTTTAAGGACTCCTGTCTGACTTCAGTGCAGAGATTAGGAGTTTTTATACTACACATAAGAGAGATATGTGGATTTTTTATATTAAGAAACACTTAACACAAACTTTTGGACCTTGTTTAGTTTGCTTGCAGTAGAGCATACATTACAGAGAATACCCAAAGGGATGTCTTTTAGCATCAGAGGTCGTGGTTTGATTTCTGACCAGCTGGTCAGCTGTCTTCCACAGCAGGGAACATCTGCAGAAGGAGGATGGGTAGGTAGATACGAAGAAACAAATCTATGAAAAATGCCACCAAAACTTTCTTGATTTTGTGAGTAAGTAGCCATTTAAGTTTGCTTAATTTAGAAACTAAAGACCCTCTGATGTAGTCCAAGGAAATAAATAAGTAGAAAAGGGTTGATCTGAAAAAGTTTGTAATTTAATCCAACACAATGGCTTCAAGCGTCATTCATGATGTAGAAATCTTTGAGAAATCTTTGAGGTTTGATTTCTGTTTAGGCAGCTGGAGTTTTGTTGGACAATTTGGACTTCAGCATCCTGCTCATATTCTGTCCTAAACTGTTTCATACTGGATTTCTTTTACTATCTGCCTAGCCCATAAAGAGCAGTTGTTAAAGGGCTTCTCAGTGCATGTCTACAGCACCTGGTACACCCTCCCACTGACATGCTCGAGTTGACCTTTGAAAGCCTTCAATCACAGTAGAAACTGCAACAACGAAACTACATTAATAAAAATAGCACTTTTATGCTAATTGATTCCAGAGAGCACAACAGCTCCTACTGCGAATGAGAACTGAGGAACCCCCTGGCAAATACAAGTTTTAGAACAGGAAGCAACGGTAGCTAAGTTAATCCGAGAAACACAGCACAAAGAAAGGCAATCGAAATTCTGTGACTTTTCTTCTACCTTCCAAGTCCTCCACTGGTGGCACACAATTGCACAACTGCAACTTTGATTTGTATGCTGCATGGTTCCCCCTCTCATAAAGCTGAGATGTCTACAATGTCTCTGTGTTGTCCAAAGGCCTTGACAAAGTCATGGTGGTAGCCGGGGATGTTACAGTCACAGAGTCATATGGGGTTGGAAGGGACATCTGGAGATCTTCTAGTCCAACCCCCCTGCCAAAGCAGGTCCACCCAGAGCAGGTTGCACATGAACTTGTCCAGGTGGGTTTGAATGTCTCCAGAGAAGGAGACTCCACCACCTCCTTGGGCAGCCTCTTCCAGGGCTCTGCCACCCTCAAAGTAAAGA
>JAOXJK010000032.1:16829275-16843801 GCA_025774025.1 Xenus cinereus
ATCCTCTTGCCACCCACCCTTTAAGTATTGATTGATCAGATCCCCCCTCAGCCTTCTCTTCTCCAGACTAAAAAGAGCCAAGTCCCTCAGCCTCCCCTCGTAAGGGAGATGTTCCAGGCCCCTCATCATCTCTGTAGCCCTCTGCTGTACCCTCTCCAGCAGTCCCCTGTCCTGGGTTAGAGTATGACAGTCATGTATTAAGGTAATACCATGTAGAATGTGCTCAAATTTGAGCCACATAATTTATAAAGTAGAAATATCAGGGGCAAGGTAGGGGTTTGGGGGAATTGGGGGAGGGTTTCAATCTAGGAGCCTCAACTAGGCCTCTTAATACTAGTGTTATGTCAATAAATCCTAATAATAGCAAAAAATGAACTGGTTGGGAAAGTGTTATTATCCTTTTTCACTGCAGGCCAAGGAAGTTATTAGTTTGATTTGCAGTCAGATCTCGAGTAGAGTTGGATGGTTGCCTGGATCCAAAAGTATTCACCAAGCACATAGAGGGAGGGACATGGGGCCCAGGAAATCTGGAGACCCAACTGTGTGCGTGCCCTGTGGGGACTTCAGCCTATGGCGGTGGAGATGTTTAAAAGTCACCTTGTACAAATATCCAGGCTTCACAGATGCCTCTCTGACCTGAGTCACTGAGCTTTTTGTGTTGTTTTTTTATTTTTCCTTGTGATAATTAATTAACTTTAAAGTGATAACAGTGCAGGGTGAAGTCCATCTCCAAGGACTGGAGGTGAAGTGTGGTAAAACAGAAGAAAATGCTTCTGGAAAAAGATAGTTTGCAAAAGTCTGATTACATTTTTTTCCAAATGATTTGTTGCTTGTTTAATTATGCATTTCTGTTCCTCCCTTGGTGGATCTGAACTCTGCTGCCTGAAATCCAAAATTTCCGCTCCTAACTGGTGAAATGAACCCTCACATACTGAAGCTCAACAAAAACAGTAAAAACCTACAACTAGATTTTCTTTCCCTAAAATTACTCCTTACCTTTTATAACACCTACAGAAATAGCTGTGATATTGTAAATATGATAAAACCCTCTATGTGAGACGAATAAATTGATTAGGAGCAAAATAGTCATGTGGGTTGGGCTAGATTGGCTTATTAAGGATTCAATAGCTAATTGCTTGCACAGTGGGATGAAAAAGAAGGAAGAAATAAATACAGAGAGAAATATATGTTTGTTTGTGGAACGGTTGATGGGCTACTGGCCAGGGCAGGCTGAAAAAGACTGCAGGAGTTTTGGATACAGCGAGAACCTATTACCGCCGGTTGGCATGGAGCAAAATTCAAAGGAAGACATCCACAGACTGCGGTGCCTGGAACAATATAGCTGTGGTTCAAGGGTTTCTCTTTTATGGCCTGATTACAAATGCAATATAATTAGCTGCACCGTATACTTGCACAGCTCCTTTAATCCAATGATTTCAAAGAACTTTACGGAGCATAATTAAGTAAGGAAAAGTATTTGACCCGGGAGACATACTTGTTGATGGACCTCCCAGCTTCCCACCCTTTCCTGCCTTCTTTGTTAGATGCATCTCAGTTTACTGGACTGTGAGTAGTAGAGCTTGGAGGCAGAGCTAATTAATAGTAAAAGCTTGTTTGTGTGAAATAAAAAGGGCAGGAGTATGTGCATTTGAGTGGTAGTCTGAAAGACGGAAGTTGTTAAGCAAGAATAAAGAATCAAATAAGCAAAAAAAGGAAAGACTGAGACAGAAAAGGAGCAAAACAGGTTCATATTATTAAAGGAACTAAGGGGAAATGTGGCAGCCTTGAAAGGATGCTGGGAAGAGTGTTGCACATCAAGGTGGGTTTTCTAATATTCTTTGTCCACAGTAGCTCAGAAGTCCTATCCCCTTTAACAGTAAACATGGTTGGCCTTTCTTCCTTCTAAATAAGGGTTTGGACATAAGTCTAACTAGTCCTCACCAGACAATTCAAAGCAAAAAATCTATAACTTCAGGGAGAAAAAGGAAAATCCTTGAGTTGTCTCTCTGCTATTCATTTTCTGTAACTTTTTTCAGGAACAAGCATGGGACCATACACAGTGCACAGAGAGAAAATGATAGATTAATTAGCTCTGCAGTTCCCTGGCCATGCAAAGCCTTCTGTTGAAAAGAAGTGCCCAGTCATTCTCCTAGCACAAGTGAGTGGAAAAAGGAATGACTTAACAACTTCCACTTTTTAGGCAAAAATGAATAAAACAGAAGCAAGCCGGACTCTTAACAAATGAGGAAGAGATTTAAAAGTAGCACAATAGTCATTAAGAAACTGAAATACATTTGAAAAATAAGTGGTCAGTTTTCACCAGATAAAGCAAAATCTTAGAGCTGTGGATGATTTAGGTTCTATGCAGGAGTAGCAGTTGCTATTGTTCCAGACCAGCTGAAGAAACTGTCAAAAATCTTTGAGGAGTTGCTAATTGGCTGATCTGATGAGGCAGGCCACAGGTCAGTGAGGTCTCTGTGTCACTGAAAATCCAGCAAAAATAAGGACAATAGCCTTTTTCTAAAACGAGTGTTCCGGGACCGTAGGCTGCCTGGCCCACTGAAGCAAAGCAGAGAGCTCAAGCAGCATAAATCTGCCTGTAACACAGCTAAAAATATGAAATAAATATCAAGATAAAGGTACTGCTGAAAACCTAGAGGAATGCAGACTTACAAACTGTAGACAAACACTGTGCTGTTAATTTTTAAAAATAAAAAGGGAATGGTAAAATAGAGGCCTGATCCATAGCACCAGGGCCTTAGGAAATTGCTGAACACGATGTCTCAAGGAATCTGAACAAAAATATAAAGCCCACCACGCTGCCAGAGGAGCTGCAGGCAGCAGAGACACACGTGGATCTGCCTGGAGCCAGGTGTGCTCCTGCAGAACCCTCTCCCAAGGGTCCCCCAGGAGAAGTTATTGTCTGTGGCAGGAGGAGGAGAGTCACTCCACGGAGATGGACAGTGATGCTCCATTCACGAATGCTCACAACAGGCTTGGGCATCCTTGATAGAAAGAGCGAGGCAATATACGTGTGAAGTGTTATTATTATTTCTGTTACATAGGTTTATTAGATTTAATGAGGACATTGAGGGATTCTGCTAATCCTAACCGCAAAACCCGTGTCTCTCAACATTTTCTTGATTAAGCCATTGAAAATATAACAGCTCTGAGTGCCTGGTGTTTTTACACTGTAAGATTGGAAAGTGCACTCTACATACAACTGCGTTTACTCATTACACCTAAGTTCTATTCTGGTATGTACTATATCTGCTTGGCCTCTTTCAAAGCAGAAGAATATTGTCCTACGCAAGTCCACAAATAAACTTTTCCAGTAACGCTTTGCAGTAAGTGAACATTAATTCATCCTAAATTACAGTGGAGCTTCCATAGAATTACATATTACATCTACACAAGCATCCAGGGACCAACCTGATTAATATCGCTATCACAATGAATATTAGAGGAATTAATGTGATTTGCTGCTCACTATAACAGAGAAGCATTTACATTTTACTTTTGGAAGGTATCTTCCTAATTTTCTTTCCAACTCACCGGTAGAAGGTGTGGAAGTGATAGTCAGCTGAGTAAGGCATTTTGAGAGTAGAGCTGTGGGATTTTCACCTGTTATTAGGCCGTGGTTTTTTTAACCCCCCTGTTGTGAATACATGCATGTCTTACATGTATAATTTTTTTTTTTATAATTTGAAATACATTTTACAATTAAGCTTGCATTTGCTTGTAGTGAATTTGAAAAAAGCTTTTTCAATACTCTCTCAAGTAGTTATATTGACTTATTTCTCTGTTATTAAAAAGTTATAAAAACTAAAAAAATACCAAAATGAGATACGATCCTGAAGTCATAAATAAAAAATAACCATTAAAACAAAAATCCTAGCAACCAACAAGCCCATATGACAGCACGAATCTTTTTTTGTTGGTACATTAGCAGAGCAGGAGTAAGTAAGGAAGGACTTGCAGAGTCCAGTTGTTGAGAGTAGGAATAGGAAATACACATGCAGAGTGTTCAAAACCCTTTCAAAGTTTATGATCCTAAAATTCAGAGCCTGCAAATTAAACATGGAGAAAGTCTACAAGCTGAGATTTTATGGCTTTTTTTTTTCCCTAAGGCAGTCTCAATAGTTATTTGATTTTTAGATTAGAGCAATGTCTTACAACAGATATTAATTTTCCTCCTATCACAATGACTATCAAATAAAGCAAGTTTCTGTACCTATTGCCAAAAAGTAGTGGCATGTTCCTTTATCACTACGTGCTTTAACTATCTTCCAGGAGAAAAATTAACAATGGTTTTTTTAAAGCAGTTCTGTGTCTCAAGAACCAACAGGATAAAAAAAATCCTAACGGTGTGTTCTTCCAGACAGGACTTCTGTTCTCTCACTGCATCCATTGTGACTTGGGTAAACAGAGGCTAAATTAGGGCATGAGTGCACTGCGTATTATTTTCTGTGGTAATAAGGAGTAAAACGGCAAACAGGATAAATTAAAGCTGAACTTCAGAAGGCATACCCTGACTACAAGGTTCATTCAGCTCATTTTCCAAAGCAGAAGCGTTTCAAAATGTTAGGCTGCACTTGGACAAGGCAGTAGAAAATATGATGTAATGAGCAGCTCTGTCTTCGCAGGAAGAGGGGGAGACAGATTTAATGCCTTTTGCCATTCCCCAGCTTCTCCAGTAGCATGTTGCTTACTCACTCTAAGTTTTTGGTGGGCGGCAGAGAATGCCATTTACTTAATTCATGGAATGTCTTCAACTCAGCAAGGTTTAGGTGAGGCTTCTGGAACATTGCAGACGTGAGTGTTTAGTTAATTTTTAAAAACAAGAGAATTTTTCCTATCCAGCAGAGCAACCATTCTACACAGACCTACGTCTCACCAGGGCGACGAGGTTCGCTGGCTCTAGCCTTTTGTACCAAACGTGGACGCTTAGCCTTAACAAAGGGGTTATAAAACCCCGACAGAGGGGCTGTGGATGGTCCCTGCCGGTGGGCTGGCTCTCTGGGGCAGCACCTGGTGGCAGCCTGAGGACCAACCTGCTCCATGCTAAGGCTGTTCAAGGCTCCTGGTGTGGCCACTCCACTACCCAAGCCAGGGAGAAGCAGGATCTCCACTTACTGCACCGAGGCTTGAGCAGCCTGTCTGTGTCTGGATTTTATGAGCACTTTTATTAAAGACATTAAAGAAAACTTGAAACTAGATAGCTCAGTGATGTGAGATGTTCCCTGCACAATAACAGACCGTGCAACATTTGAGTTTCCTTTCAGCCTTTACTTTTGTAATAACGGATTCTGGGAAAAGAGTGGGGAAGGAAAACCAAAACGTCTTTATTTGTGTTTTTAGAAAAGGCTTGTCCTTTGGTGAAGCCATTGTGCTGTATTTATGCAGCAAATGGTATATTAATGGGCTTTCATGTGCGTTTCCCTGATAGATGGGCAGTATGGTTCATAAAAATGAACAACTAAAAATATACTAAGGAGGTACCTAGAAACAAAAGCCTAAAGCTGAGAATATAGGTTATCTTCCCGAAGCAGGATTCTTAGCTAGGAAAGAACTGTACGGTTCCAAATGTAAAAAACATGATCTGCTGCCACCTCCCTCTTGTGGATGGCTATTTATAGTGACAACTGGACGGCAGAGAGCTGTTTAGCAGTTTGATGTCATAATTTATATTCCAAGAGAGGTAGATAGGTTTTTGAATGTGAATAAATACAAATGCCCATTCCCATCTATCAACAAGTATACATTCATTATCTCCCACGTTTTACCAGAAAGCACGCGAGCTAGGATCACTGCCACAGTCGTAATTACTAATACGCAGCGGGCTCTGAAAGACCTAAAAAGTTTGCAAGTTACCATGAGAAATATTGCCCCCAGGAAATGCATGATTCAAAACCAGTTTGTACATGGTGAATGCCTACCCATAACCATGCATAATTCAAGTAATTCATGAACCATAGGAGCCTCACTTGTTACTCCTGAGACAACCAACAAATGTCATGGTATGAATAATAGAAGAACACGTGTATTTGTATAGCACATTGAATTATCTACTGTAACTCCTCAACTCGTTGCAGCTCCTGGCAATTATCTCTGGGTTGGCAGACACTGGATAGGCAGAATATTTACCTGGTGGGCTTTAAAATTCTGAAACTCCTTCTCCTGAGTGGTCTCTGTTGCTTTGCCCTGCACAGGGGGCTCATCAAGTGCTACCTAATGCTAAGTGTTCGTTTTACAGCTTGCAGCTCAGAGTGAGTCCAGTGCTGACTTTCTTTTCCAGGGGGTCTATTTTAACTTTGCGGCTGTGGGTACAAATAAAATTCAGCTGACATCATTCAGATGCAGTCACCATCATTTAACTGCGTAATTAAGTAAGTTGGATGTGTTATTTGTCAGGTCATCTACCTGGAGTATCGTAAGGCTCTGATCCAGTGCACATGGGCACTCTGTGGGTTTCATCACTTGTGTTGTCCCGGCTGGGTTTCGTCTTCGACGCTTCAGATTTCTGCAGTGCAGGCATCAATATCCGTGCAGTTGTCTAGACTCCTTTTACACCCAATGGAAGACACAGGCACTACTCGTTCCCACAACTAGCAAACATAATGGACAAAAAAAAGGATTCATTTGAAGGCAGGTGGCTAACATAGGCTGGATGTCTTTCACTCCAGACGCGTCTCTTCCTTCCACTGGTTAGAAAGAGCCCGCCTTAGATGCAGACATCAGGCTTGCAAATGTACAAATTTAAAGGGAGCTGAATCACACTTTTATTGTATGCAGAGCAACTATTCCAGGTGTGCCACTCTGAATTTGGATTTGGGTGTACTTCAGTGCACAGCTCCACTTTCTTTTTTTTTTTTTGGACTGTCTCTTTTCTCCAGTCATAGGCCAGATGTTAATTACTCTTCCAAATTATAGGAATATTTTGGTTCTTTTCTAATTAAATTGTTGATCTAAAAGGGTAGATTTCCCCAAAATTAAAAGCATTTTTGCTTAATCTATACTTTTCTACTGGTGTGAGCCATTTGGTGTTTTGAAATGAGAATAGTACAGATATTTGCCGGAAAATCAATGGAAAATCTCGAGCATTTGAAGAAATTTGTGTATTTGCTGCTTAATACGACACACAAGCTTGCCACTTGGCTAGACATTTCCTAGCACATCTGGGCTTTTCTCTGAAAATGCCAGGTGAAGTTGACAAGATACAGAAGTGTTTTGTTGTTGCTGCTTTCGTGGTTTTTAAACTGATTAATAAACATACAGGAACGGTCTGCCTGTTTGAATGCAAGTGAACTATATTCCCTGGACATTTTTCAGCCTTCCAAAAATAGTCTCAAGTTAAAAAAAATAAAAATAAAAAAATGCTGATCTAAAGCAGCCCAGCAGTGTCTGGCTTATTCAAATGTGCAGAAAAATTGGAGTAGGGTCTCGGGCCCAGGAGTCGCACAGAGACACAACTAGTAGGGATTTTGCCCAGGCTGACTCGACCGTACAAAGCCATGAAAGAAAAAAACGCTCCACATTAAGGAGCAATAAAGAACATAATCTACAGTTGCCGAGGTCAGAGATGAAATGGAGGATAATTTTACCCAACCCTGCAGGAGACAGAGGCTTTCAAGGCACTTCCTTGCCTACGTGCAGCATCATTTTTTGCTTTGCCTCTTCCCCAGCTGGGTGCCCAGGAGCTGGGCTGGCCGGTAGGCGGGCAGTGGGTGCCCAGCCAGCCCTGGGGGCGTGTCCCTTGGCAGCAAAAAAGGATCAGCATCTTCCCTGCATCCAGACAGCTCCGAACAAGCCCTAGGTTCAGGCCCGTATCATCTACTTGATTGTAAAATAAATGGTGTAGCCTCTAGCTTTTTCCTGACGTCTAACCTCATGTTCCATTACCCGGCTGAAGCTTGCTATTTTTCAATCTGCAAACTTTCAATTCAGTGTGACAAAGATTATTTTCTACATGCATGATGTGTACGTGAAAGCAGTGTCTCCCAGTCCTTTCTAAGAAAGGCCAAGTCCATATTTTCATATAGAACGTGTTTCTAGATCCCTGATCATTTCTTCCTTGCTCTCTGTGTTTGTTCCATATTTTTCCTAGGAAGCAATGTCTCATACTGGATTTCACTGATGGATTTCATTGATGAGGACTAAAGTGAAAGGATTACTTTGTATTTTGTATATATGGCACTACTATTTATGCAGTTCAGCATGAAATGTGTTTTTCTGCATCTGTAACTATTGGTTATTTTACTCATGCTGAGTTTGCAATCCATCAGATTCTTTTTTGCAGAGTTATTACCTACAAGATCAGTACTCCTCCTGTAATTTTATGTAGTTGATTATGCCTATTTAAGTGGAATACTTATCACTCATCTCTACTGAAATGCTTCTTTATGTATTTCAGACCATATATACAATTTGACAAGCACTGTTTGATTCCTAATGCTATACTCTGAATTTCTTATGCCCTTTCGTGTTGTCTGAAAGTTTAATAATGTATTTTGTTATACGGGCAGTAAATTAAAACATTCTTCAGGATCAGATGCAGGACAGGCCTGCATAGAACCTGACTTGATAGATGTTTGATGACAAACCATGGACAACTTCTTGTTGACTCCAGTTTTCAAATTGTTGCTTTTATTTCACAGCAGTTTGAACTAGATGGTTCATTTCCAGCTTGCTCAAGAGTAATGTTGCCAGACGTTTCCCTTATTCACAGGCAAGGTGTGTTGGCTATAGGAGGCAACCTGATAAGGCAGAGATTCTGAAAGTGAAAATAAACTTTCGTGATGGTATTCTGGGACCATTTTTCCGTGTGGTTCCTCTCGACTCTGCAGATTGCCTTAGCAGGTTTCTCTTCTGCTTACATACAAGACACCTGGCCTAACTCTACTGCTTTCATGTATGGCACGTAAATGGCAGAAGTCTGCATTTTTGGAAAGCGTTTGTTTGCTTTATACCCATAGGAAAGGTGGATACATAAACCCAGAATTCCCAAGAGGATGTAGCCAACAAATCAGCCCTTGGCTGAGGTTTGGGATGTGTCGTTTTCCTTTTGAGCTGCAGTTAGTTACATCTTCATCTACATTTTTTTTTTTCTCCAGGTCTAGCCCCATTTTGTCAGCTGGGACTATAAATCTCTGGGGATAAGAACCGGCTGTTTCAGGGTGGTTGTGCAGTGCCAAGCACAGAGGTCATCAGCGCTGGCTAAGGTGTGTAAGTACTACTCAAATGATGAATTCATAACAATTAACCATACCATATATTTCCTAATGTTTTGCCGGGTCCTATTAAGCAGATTGCGTATCACGGCATCTGTAGCTTTTCTCAAGATATTTCTTAAGTAATCAGATCTTCTTGTCTAGAGGATTTCCTTTATGTTTAATGAGCACAAAGGTTGCTCCTGTGGAGCAGACAGCTTACAGGATTGGGGCCAAGTGACATCATGACAGCAGATACTTGTTTGTTGGTCAAGATTTGGACTTTGTAAAATCATCTGCTTAGCACTCACGTTTCCAGTGCCCTCTAGTTGCCTCCTTTCCCATTGTCTGATGTTTCATTTCCATATTTACTACTTAATTTTAAGACCCCCAAAAAGTAATTTTAAGGGACTTATGGAAATAAAGGCTTCGAAACAATTTCCTTGAGAAGCCTTTTTCTTCAAAAAGCAGTTAGTATAGAAGAAAATTAACAGCTACCACTGTATAGTTTATTTCATATGATAGCGCTTTTAAATGTTAGTTTGGGATTTGCATCTTTTTCTGCTTTATTTTGGATAATCTAATTAACTTTAAAAATAGCCTCCATAAGATGCAAAGCATGGGAGAAAAGATGGTGGGAGCCAAAAGGTTGACTACAGCAAGAGTTGTGTTGAATTAAATTAAACTCCAACATGGAACAAACTCTGTGGAGTGCAGGAGGACAGTCTAATTTAAAAGGGTGTGTCTTGCTGTGCAGCCTCTTTAAGTGTGATCTGCTTTTGGCCTAATTTTCTGTGACAGTGTATTTAATAACAGTGGTCCCTTACTGAGAATACCTTCTGCCTGGTCTGTCACTGTAGAAATTTTGGCCCTGTAATTGGCGTATCTTTGTCAGATCAGGGCTTAAATTTCCTTGAGGTAATTAAGAACTCTTAACAGTTAGTCATACAGCTCCAGATGAAGAAATTTTATGCTACTATTAAAGCACCTCAAACTTAAGCCGTTCTGCATTTTTTGCCCCTCTACTTTGTTAGATATCTGTTAAAAAAATTAGGAACTTATAAAATAAGAGGTCTACCTTCTAAAACTGATTATTTTAAATCCTGGGAAGGACTCTCAAGGGCAGATCAGGAGTTTCACAACAATATGGATTAATGTGATAAATTTTTTTGTGTGTGTGTGTGTGCTAAAAATAGGCAGCCACTGCTGTTTGACAAGCGTTTTATGGGGAATGTGCATTTTTCATTTATGAACATTCATCATTAAGTGGTTTTATATTTAAAACATTACCTAATGGAGCTGCATGGAGTCGAGAGCCAACATGTAGATGTACTTCAGAGCTACTTGGTTTCCAAAGCAGCAGTCCTATTTAAATGTGTACATGCCTTCTATGACCTGACGTATTAGAGGTTCTGAATTTAATTTAGTTTAAATGTGCAATTTTCTCTTTTTTTTCCTCCACTGCAATTATGCAGCGTAGGTAGTATATATAGTAAGTCTGTGAACACGCTGCGTCTGAAGAGCCCAGCAGACATGCTGAAGGATTATTTTTCTCTCTCTCTTCACCATTGTACAAATAATTGTAGGATTAAAAATCAGAAGGCTCCATAATAACACCTAAGGTTCTTGCATCTTGTTCTTCTACGCTGCCTATAGACACAGCAGGATAAAACCAATGCTTGAATTAAGTCAGATTCTTTATCTTAAGGAGTTCTGCCCTTTATGTATCAGTGACACATAACCATTTTTGCCCACTGGAGCCATAACACGCACAGCTCCAAGCTCGCAGCAGGAGAGCAAGGGATCCTGTCTCTTCCTGTACGAGCATCCTTGTTAAGAGCAGTAGTGAGTCAGGAGGCACACTGGGACAGTCTACCTTCCTCTGAGGTAGACCTCGAGGTCCTCCATCCCCTCCCTCAAGCCCTTCACACTCCTCCAGACTGCTGCTTTAACCCCTCAGCAGATTGTGGCCCCTCGCCTCAAGAGGGTGTAAGAAGCTGAAGAAGGTGGTCCTTGGGCATGTGTTGGGCAATGCCAGTAGGTGATACCCGTTCCTGGAGAAGGCAAAGGGCTGTGTTTGTAATCATGGGTGCGTAGCGATCTCCATCTGTGCCACCAAGTCCTCCAGCATAATGGAGAGCGGGCACGCTGATGAAAGGCCAATTTAGTGGGTTTCCCATAAAAGCTGTCCCACACAGGCATATAGCAGGTACCAGCTGGCACCACCACCGAAGCTAACTTGTTGCCCGTGTTTTTATGGTTAAAAAACAGTCGTCACATTCTTAGCTGAGGATCAGAGTGGGATCTGACTACACAAAATTGATAAATGTAGATTGCTTAATTTCTGTATTTTCACTTTTCATTACCTGTGCACGGGAAAGGAGGCCGTAATAAACTGTGCCTTGGCCTAGACTGGAGAAAAAGATCTCAGCACAACCCCATTTTGTCAAAAAGGGATTTCAGTTTCTGCACTCTGAAGGCGTGTGTTTTTCTTGCAGTCTAGAGCAAAACTGTGAAGCAGCATAGCTATCCTCATATTATCTTTACCTGTCACCTATCACAGCCCGCTGTCACAGAAGGCTAAACGGAGACAGAAAACCAAGACGGCGGCAATCCCGCAAGCGAAGGTGACAGGTATAAAGCACAGGCTTAGTGGATCCCAAAGGGAGGTCTGATTTTAAAAGGGTTTATTATGCTACTACATTTCAAATAATAGTATTTGGGAGGAGTTGAAGCTACACACAATGAATTATTTCACATTCTAAAACCACTCACTAATTTAAGCCAGACACATGAAAACTATATCCATCTTTTTATGAAGCACACATCTTGTCCTAATTATCTCTTTATTACTCTTGCTAAAAAGTATATGTATGCAGTTCAGAAAAGAGAATGCACATAGCCAACAAGAAGGGAAAAACATAAAATTGGAGGGGTTACTTCATCATTTGGTTTGTTCTTGATGCGTATGTCTCAAGCCAAGACATAGGATGTATCTAACGCTTCCTGTAGCACGTATGTCCCAGTGTAAAATAATCAAGGTGAGTTCAAAGGTACCTTTAGCACAATTATTTATCAATGGGTTTCACTCAATCTCAATCTTTATAGATCTTTTTTCAAAACGGAGTGCAATGGGTTCTGGCTGGAAAAGAAAAACCCGATCACTCCGAGCTGTCACCAATCGTCTCTCAACTGAGAAGAATATTTCTGTTATCTCTTCTACAGTGAATGCTGGCTTTATAATGATAGTCAAAGCATGCGTTAAATACACTTAGTGACGAATTTGTATGACTGGAATAATGGCAGTTTTCTCCCTTCTCCACATTAGCCCTATACCCTACCATTAACTAAGCCATGTCTTTATGCACTCTTTTCTCAAGCGCTGATTGTCTGCCACAGACACCTGTACTTTTTGTGCCGTGTTCAAATGTTAACGATAAAACTTGTAGGAGTAGATTGGTGTGAAAAGGCACAAAAGTCAAATGAAGCCATCTCTAATTTTGTCTTGCTGTCATCCTATGGTGCATTCCCGGTCATGTAATAATAAGGAGAACAGAGGGAAGGCTGAGATTAGATGAGAATAGTAAATTGCTTTTTGACAACTGGCTTCTTACTTGAGGTTTCACACATATCCCTTCCTCAGCCACACAAAAGTGTACTTACTGAATTCAGCACATGAAAATGAGAGAAGCTAAAGCAGTCATAGAGTGGTTAGAGTTGGAAGGGACCTTAAAGTTCATCTAGTTCCAACACCCCTTCCACTAGACCAGGTTGCTCAAAGCCCCAGCCACCCTGGCCTTAAACACTCTGAGGAATGGGGCATCCACAACATCTCTGGGCAACCTGTTCCTGTGCCTCACCACCCTCATAGTGAAAAATTTCTTCCTAATATCTAATCTAAATCTCTCCTCTTTCAGTTTAAAACCATTACCCCCTATCCTATCGCTCCACTCCCTGATAAAGAGTCCTTCCCCGTCTCTCCTGTAGGCTCCCTTCAGGTACTGGAAGGCCATTAGAAGGTCTCCCTGGAGCCTTCTCTTCTCCAGGCTGAACAACCCCAACTCTCTCAGCCTGTCTTCATAGCAGAGGTGCTCCAGCCCTCTAATCATCTTTGTGGCCTTCCTCTGGACTCGCTCCAACAGCTCCATGTCCTGCGTATGTTGGAGGCCCCAGACCTGGAGGCAGTACTCCAGGTGAGGTCTCATGAGAGAGGAGTAGAGGGTCAGGCTCACGTCCCTCACCCCGCTGACCACAATTCTTTCGATGCAGCCCAGGATACAGTTTGCTTTCTGGGCTGTGAGCTCATGTTGTGAGCTCATGTTGAGCTTCTGGCCCACCAACACCCCCACGTCCTTCTCCTCAGGGCTGCTCTGAATCCATTCTCTGCCCAGCCTGTATTGCTGCTTAGGATTGCTGTGACCTAGGTGCAGGACCTTGCACTTGGCCTTGTTCAACATCATGAGGTTCCCATGGGTCCACCTCTGAAGCCTGCCCAGGTCCCCCTGGATGGCATCCCTTCCCTCTAGTGTGTCGACCACACCACACAGCTTGGTGTTGTCAGCAAACTTGCCGAGGATACACTCAATGTTTTCCTGAAGCAGAATGAGGAACAAAGAAGCTGTGTACAGGGACATAGATAACGGAAAGCCCAATAGGAATTTTCAGCTCCTGCATTTTTTTAATGCTCTCTTCCTGTTTAGGGGTGCTTTATTACCGTCAATCGCTCCTCCTCATTAACTTATAGTTCAGCAGTTGATAGCTCTATAAACTGCCCTAACAGCCCCCATGAGTACTGCTGTAGTGAAGCTTCTGGTTGCCTTTCCATTATATACCTAGTTTCAGAGATATTTATAACTCAGCCATTTTAATTTGCATCAGGCTTTGGGGAACTTGGCTCGCAGGTCAAAAGAGTGAAACAATTTTCAGCTTATGTATTTGAAAAGAACATATTTTAGCCAAGAGCAGTTTGCAAGTACAGAAAATTTCATCATAATTTAGAAGCTTCCAGGATAAGAAAATTTATATTGTCTTCTGCAGTAATTATATAATGTGAATTATATATGTTACACTTGTGTGTATACTTTCAGATTAATAAGACACTATTAATTTTTTAAGATGTTTTATTATCAGCATCAAAAGATGCTGTTTTAAAAAGTTATCTAAAAGATAAAAGCTTTTATTTCACCTTCAGTTTTTGAAAATTTGTAAAAGATTTTGCATTTATAACTGTCTCACAAAATGTAAAACAAGAAAGTGTTATGAGGAATAGCAAAAGAAACCCAAAACTGTGAGGTCGTCTAATTGATTAGTTAATGTA
>JAOXJK010000032.1:16844055-16854508 GCA_025774025.1 Xenus cinereus
CAGTAATATTTGTCTTCTGGCAAATATTATTCTAACTTATATTTATGATAATTTTCTCAGTTATTTAACTTGAGAAACTAATAAACAAAATTTCTATTCTAGATTACTTCATTGAGATCCTTCTCTTTATGGCTGTTTTCTGTTGCACATCTGCGTGATGTGTGTATTTCATTCCTGTCACTGATCGTCTCAGCTCTACTCTAAACCACATAGTTTCTAGTCTAAGCCAATTTTCACTTGATGACTGGTCTTTCATTCTGGCTCCTACTCTGTCAGAGAGTTGCGTTACCTCTTCTAGGTCACTGATATAAAACCTGAACAGGCTCATCCTTAATGATTACCCTTGTAGAGGTCTATTAGTTGCATTCCTCTTTCTGAAGCTCAAAATTACCCTCTTTCTTCGATGTTTAAGCCTATTTTGTATCCGTGCAAACCTTATCCTTTTCACCGTACTTGCTGACCTTGTACATTAGCATTTTTTCCACTTTGTGGTGTCTATCAAAGGTCCCTTCCAACCATGAATATTCTGTGATTCTGTGATCTAACTGCCATAAATCCCACGTAAATTGCGATGATGGCTTCTTCCCTCTTTTTGACTTTAGCTGCCTTTTCTTCTCCCCTTATCCTGAACCGCCACTAACATCCCTCTTCAGTACATTCTCAGATGTCTGATCAGATTTGTTTCCTGCTTTATATCCAACCATCTTTACTATTATGACTGCCCACTTTGTCTCTAAACCTTGACCCGGCTGTGAAACAAACTTTTGTTCAATTTTAAATATGCAGGGCCTCTCTTTGAAGTGAAAGACCATATGCTACTGGTTTTAGATATGTACACCAAAAAAGAGTATATTGCTCTTATTGCTAATTCCCAGGATAGTTTGGAAATTGTATGTACTATGTACAAATATTCTCACTTGGTTTCATTTTGAATGTGATTTTTAAATATGACATTTTACAGTTCAGTACTGATTGGTATTAAATACACTATCAGTCATACTGGCCAGTTTTCAGTAATTACATGTTAAATATTTCCCTGAACATTTTAAATCTGTTCGACACACACATCTAAAATAGCTAGTTTCAGTGAGGAATAGTCTGTGTATATCTGTTTTATTTGCTTTATCCACAGTGTCTGTGTTTAGGTTTCTGCCTAAGCTTGTGGGTAATGGCTGACATGGTGGACGTCCAGTTTATATACAATTGCAAAACCATGTCAAAAAGTACTGATTTCATTTCAGACGGACAGGTTCTTTAAATTTCTGTAACACCCCAGATGTGCAAACAAATATGTAATTAAGATCATGAGTTTTTCCACTGCATATTAGGTATTTATGTACTTAAATTTTAATTTGCACAATAGCATTTACAGAACCAGGGTTGAAGTTCTGAAAACCTGATACCATAATTACCTTTGCTAAAATCTCAAATCTTTCAGTACCTGAAAATTAAAAAAAAAAAAAAGTAGTTGTACTTCCTTTACATCTTGAAATGTTGAAAGGTAATGGAAGGTCAATAACTTTAAGTTCCTGCAAAACTAAATTTCTGAGGATTTTCATTATCAAAATCTCAAAATAAACTTTTAATAAAAATGGAGTGTCTACTTTCATTAGGGTCAAAACAATTGTGTGACCCTCAGTTGGACTGCCAGCATTCCTATACTGGCATATAATGTATTCTGACAGCTGCAAAAGTCAAAACATGCACTTCAGCCTTATCAACCTAACGCACTCAACCTTATCAAGACAAATCTTTACAAAGTCCATTCTCATTTTGACAAATTTGCATTTTCTGACTGCAAATCATTCTGATTGTTCTAGAAATAACCTAAAGTATTTTGCATAGTCATTCTGAAGTTGGATTCATGGCTAGAGTGCTCTGAGATCCTTAAATGAAAGTCTATAAGTGGAAGCATGTAAGTACCACTGCAAAAAGCACTTCTTAGGTTCGTTTAATTTGGTTTGGAACAACTGGAGTTTTTTCTTCCATGAAAATCCAGACTGGTTTTACGGGGGAGAAATTGGGAAGGACATTATCTGAAGTATGGTCAAACTAAGCATTCATTTAAGAATTGTAGGCAGCATCTTCCCTGACTAGATCAGTGACAAAAAGGTCTCATTATCTTCACTCTGCATCCAGTCCCTCTGTAACTTCCATTTCCAATGAGGATTTAAAATCTTTCTCCTTTGCTTCTTCCTGCTGAATTATAATTGAGCTTCAAAAGGACTGCAGAACTTGCCTGTTCAGAAAGCCTTAAAATAATAACATTGAATTTTGCAGGACTTCTCAGATTTTCTGTTCTGCAGTGTCTTCTTAACCATTTCCCCAGCTGTACAAAGGCGGTGGTGAGATAAAAGAGCAAACGACTTATTTTTTTTTAAGCTTTCTATTCATGTTGGTTTTTTTTTTATTTTTCTTCCATGACCATTCTTCAGGAATACGCTCTCTTTCTCACTACAATAAATAAGACTTCTGTAAATAAGATCTGTGTCTAATGAATGAGTGGACTGTGTTATATTTTGACACCATAGTAAAATTTGTCTTCAAGGAGATCAAAAAAAGACAAGAGGGAAGAAATGCCTAATGTATGCATTTGAAGTTGCTGCAAAAAAGGGAATGTAAATAGTCGTGGAAGAATACTATATTGTATCTTCACTAAATGGCAAGGGGCTTTGAGCTGTAGAAATGATCTGCTAGACCACCCAGGAGCAAGTAATACATACCATGTTCTGTGCCTTATGTATTCTATCAAGTCCTTAACATGAGGATATATTTACCACACAAAAATTTAGCCACAGGAAAGATTGTTCCTATATTCATTTACTCTCTTATGCGTGTATGTTGGAATAATTACTCATGTACTAAATATTGTAAACTAGAAAAGAAATGTTCCGCTGCAGTTATCTACAACCTAATAACTAGTGAAATAAGCAACAGCTAGATATCTTGAATAAACATTTAATTATAGTTAAATATCTGGATCTTTTAAATCTCAAATTAAGCTCAAACCAATGAAATTCAAAAAATATAGCATTTTAAAACTTAGAGGAATAAAGATAAACAGCAATGGTTTGCTTCTAAGACTTAATCACCTGTTGAAGGAGAGCTATGGTGTTCACTGATGTTTGTTGTTACATTTACAACGCAAAACTATTGGAGATAGAATACATTTAAAACGCACGCCTTTCAGATGTAAAATGAAGTTTCAAAAGTAGCTGAAGGAAAAGAAAATAGAATGTCTTAGAATCTGTGAGTTAATCTTGCAGACTCTTCTTTTACACCATGGGCTACAGAAAGAAGAGTCAAGTTCTGGAGAAGGTTGTGCTCCAACAAGGTAATATAAATTCTACGTTGTGAACCAAACTCATCAAGGACTCAAACCTACTCAAAAACCATATGGTTGGCATTCTTTCCCAAATTAATTGAAAACAGAGTTGCAAATAAATGAAATTCTATTTAACTGGTAATCTTTGACTCAGACACATAGAGACAATCAGAAAATCAAAGTTATTATATTTAAATTATGCAACTTCATCCCAATTTCAAACATCAAGTTTTCAGAAACAAGTGCCCTTCACCTTGAAGGTATGTCACCCAGAAACTCTCCTCCTGTCTACAGGGTCATGATGCCAAGCAGTTGATCTTCTTAGGAAGAATGTTGGAGTGAATTTCTGCAGCTGCTTAACTCTCTTTGCAGACTGCCTTTTCCCTATGCACAATCCATAAAATTGCCTACTGGAGGCCTGTACAGATTCAGAAACAACGAGAGCTGCAAAGAGACATGAACCATGAGCATTGGTTGTATTTTCTGTGATATTTGCATGAACTAGCCCAAACAGCCCTGTCTCGTTCCCGTTCATTGAATCATTTGCTTCTCCTCCGTACTGCTTCGTGTTTACAGGGGATCACTCGCCAGTTTAGTCCCTCTCTTTTCTTTTCTCATTCCTGCTTTATATTGTTTCAAAATTTGTTCCTACTGCTATGCCCAGAGCCTCACAGCACCTTGTGCAGAGGCTGGTGAGTAGAGCCATGACTGAAGGGGGCTTTGTCTGATTTTGGTGGCAGCAGGAACCCGCTCTCTGATGAGTCCGCTATTGCTGCCTGGGTCTGCCAGCGCGGTTTCTCCTAGGGATCCAGGGATGCTGCATTCCAGAGCATCCCGAGAAAAGCCCTGTATAAAAATGCCCAAGTGCTATGTAGACCTTAAAGCTGTCCAGATTTCCAGCAAGCCTCCTGGCAAATTTGCGTATCGGTTCACCAAAGCTGACTTCTAATTGTACAGATTTCTTCCTTTAGAAACATTGCAGCGAGGATGCTGTACAGATAAGCCTGGCCCATATGTCCTCTGCTAGAAGAATATTCTTCCTCTTCTTACATTTTGCTCTCAGTTGCAAATACATCTCATTTATATGCCACACACCACATACGACTGAAATGTGCATTAGTCCAAGTGAGATAATAAAAACTGGAATCCTTCAGTGGCCTTGCTCTCTTCATTTTTCACTTTCAGCAGAATCTCACCTGTCACAGTATTCAGCATCCAGTTTATATTTTTTTTTTCTCTTTGCACATTTTGACTGTCTCTACAGAAATGGAGGTCACACTAAGGAATACCTAATCAGTGTAAGACGTACTCTGTCTCTATGATGAGGGACATTTTTCTACTTTCTTGTGGCTACACATTTCAAGAATAGTACTGCAAAAATTGAGATTGTTCCTACTCTCTGGGGTTAATATACCCGTCATATTTTCATCACTTTTCTTACTTACCCTTTTTTAGACTACATATATTACCCCCAATCTAGGAACAATCTCATTTCTCTGTGTACACGTACTAGCTCCTGTAAAAATCAGTTACAAATTAATGTAACTCTACATAATAAATGTGATTCTCACCAATGCCAGAGTTTTTAAATCTGAAATTTCAAATGTGTGATTGAAACTATTTCTAGTAAATCAGCGAACATACTTCAGAAACATTCCTATGTTCAATATGTTGAGGTGGTTCTACGTGATCTCTTTCTTTAGTGGTAGGTACTGCCTTTGCCTCAGATTAACTCTGAGACCCCAGCTTGATATTAATTTTTTTATTCCAAATGAAATGAGGTCCCTGAAAGGACTTAATGGTCTGAGTTAGGAGGGAAGATTGTATCTAAACCTCAAAAGACATACAGACGAGGACTGCCAAATAAGCTAGAAATGGGGAAGTCCTCAAAGGGAACTTTACTACTTTACAGCCTTCAGCTTGGCAGCGGTGTTAGACCTGGAAGAAGAGTACGCCACATTACATAGGAAGGTAGCCCTATGTGTATTACTTCTGTATATTGGAAAGCTCATTGGCACTGGGGTCCACTTCATCCCTTACCTTATCTCTTCATGGTCCTATAAGACTCCTTTTTCTGTTACACTCCATGCCTCCAAATGATTTGTCAGAGTCGCAGTCCTGACTGCACAGCATGAGGGTCACTTTTGTCCTTCCCCATCTTGGCTCAGCTGTGCGTCACAAAGCACTGGAGGCTACTCCACTCCTGCTCACAAAAGCTCCTATCAGCCAAAATAGCAGATGGAAAAGAGGGAGGTAGAGATGGGTCCTTGCCTTCCCCTTTCTACTTCACATGCAGACTCTAAATCAGTAGCAGAAGGTATGTTGTAGGAGAAGTTGCACTGGTTCTAATTTTGTACCATGGTGGTCTTTTTCCATGGTTAGCAAAGAAAGCATCTCCCCACCATCTGGTTGTACAGTCTTAGAAATTAAGCCTCAGACAGATCCTAGAAAACTGTCTAGGCTAGTTGTCCCTCTTCCCTACTAACTGTCTTCTTAAGCCCTTACTCCTGGGAAGGCAAGAGTCTTCCAGGGTACTTGACCTGGTCAAACATTTTACTGCGTTGCCAGGTAAATGTTTTTTCCAATATCCTCTACTCTATTATCTTGGTTTTTCCTTACTGTGAAGTTAACCTGCTTTCTCCTTGCCCATCCTTTAATCTGTACTTTCAATGTCCTCTCTATTTTAAACACTTCAGGGCATTTTTATTCTCTATACTTCTTCTTGCTTGAAGAATAAAAAAGAACAATAAAAAAAGAAATAATAACCATTGGTTATAATTAATGAGAGGTAGTTTCAAAATTGAAAGCTGTGCGGTCCCAAATTTCTCCTGATTTGGGACTGCACAGCTCTGGGTTTTGGCATGTGTCCACATCTAATAATAACAATGCTCAATGACACAATGACTTTTTAAAATGAGGTTTAAAAAAATCTGTTTGAGCCAATAGCCACATTTGTCACCAAAAATTCCCAGTATTACAGAGAAGATGGATTACCATGAGAAGTAGCAATCCCATCAAACTGTCTGCTAATTCTATTAAAATTAGGCAAGTGACAAGTACTCTCTTAAGCACTGAATAACACTTTCAGAAGCATCCTTGTCAGCCAGAGAATGTTGATTTTGCACTAACTCAACAGCAGGAGAATACGTTACTCTCTATGTAGGTAAACGCAGTGCTTATTTCTAAAAGGACACAAAAGTCTTTCTCTTTATTACTAGATTGTCAGTGTCTATTGAATTGCTTAAACTAAATGACAGATTTTATTTTTTTTTTTGCTGCCATGTCAATAGATATGTATCCCGTATTTGCAATGAGCTTAACTTATACCGACACTTATAGTGTCAATAGGAACATTGGAAGAATACCCTGCAATTGTTATTTATCACACAGGCTTTTCTTGTAATTGCGTGATTTACTTTTTTACCTTCTGCATTCCATTTAATAGCTAGTGCTTTAGTTAACTTGATGAAATTTTATAATGATCCTATGGTCACAAGGAATAGAGAAATAAGCATACCTGAATTCAAAACCCTTCAAAAACTGATCTTGCCTCTTTTGTCATTGCAATGCCATTTCACTGACGCAAAGTTATTTAAAATGGGTGCAAAGCCTTGCTAGCCCCAGAGCAATGAGAGCTTCCAATCTCGTTGTACTTTGTCTACCTCCCACAGCCCTCAGACCATCAGGGAACCAAAAGCCATTATGGTCTAGACGTGAGCGTGACCTTGAAAGGAGGTACTTGGAGAATACGCAATTCAGCAACTGCTTGTGATCAAAAGTTGTAGTATGTCTAGCTTGCATGATTTCAAAATAATTGGAAAAAGAAGACTTATATCCTGCCAAGTTTTATAAGGATCTTTATAAAACTTTGCAATGTCTCTCAAAGTGTTAAACAGTGTCCTAAGGCTGCTAGATTTCGCAAATTTGCATGGCTTTTTAAATCAGTCCTAAAGCTGTTGCTTTTGGTTATTTTTAATGTAGTCCACAAAACTGATGCTGTTCAATTTTTACCATTCTCTTTGGTATCTACACAACGATATACAAGAATTGTATTTTTGACCTTTAATCTAAAGAGCATTCAGACAAGACGGAGAAAGTGCACATTCAGAAATAGTTCCTTCAGAGATAGGGGAGAGAGGAAAAAGGATAAAAATATGTGTGTGAGGGGAAAAAAGAGAGAGACCGAGCAAGAGAAGAAACAATAAAGTACCTCTTTCGGTCTCAGTCTCCAGAGTCCCCGCGTTTGGCGAACACAAGCGTGCAAGTGGTCTCAAGCAAACACGAAAACACAGCAGACTTCTTGCAAATGAATCTATAAAAAGAATTAGAAAATGTTGTTAACTGCCAGTTCTAGGAGGTGGAAACAGACAAAATTTCTAATTGAAACTCTCAATTCAGAGCAGTAAACACATCTTTTTTGAAAGTTGAGGACGTTGAAGTTAGTTTTTGCCACTGCAATCCTTTCTCCATCAGCACCTCCCCAGTCTCTATTTTCACGCGTTTCAGGCTTAAGGTGGGAGTGGGAGTAGAAGTACGGGAAGTCTGCTGGAAGAGCTCTGCTCTCATCCTTTCACCCTTGTCTCATTTACTTGGCTCCAGCTGCACACATCTGCTTCGCCAGCTCTTTCTCTGGTGCCTTCTTCGATGGAACCCCCCTGCCTGAAATTCCCTTCCTGACCCGATCCACTGCGCCTCCACCTCTTATTCTTTAAAGGCTCTTCTCAAAATACTCATCTTGTAAAACCTCTAACCCCAGTCCTCCCATTGAGTCCATCAAAGAAACAGAGCTAAAAAACAAACAACCCCCTGCAGACCTACCAAGACATGAAAATGAGCCAAGTGCTCCATCACTCTTCCTTTTTAAACTTTCTTCCCACACTGTTTGTCTTGTTCTGTCTATCTAGACTGATTGTTAATTGTTTTATACCTAGACTTTGAGTTTCCCGGAGCAGGGTTTTCCTTTTAATAAACGGAGGCTGTGAAAGATATAACCTCCTCTTAGCACAGAGAGAATTTGTGTTCAAATTATCTTATCAATTACTCAATACCAAAAATGACTGAAAAAGCTCGCGAAGGGCTATCACTGTAAAATTACTCGCACGATTTATTTAGCTGAGAAATGCAGATAAGCATCTGGGTTTTCTGATGCTTCTTGAGACAAAGGGCTGTATTCATCAGATGCTTGGAGACACAAAGCAATCATAAACCCAACTTTTTCTGGCCAGGGAAACAGTTTTACAGCTGTTTTCTATTGACAGAATGATTCAAACCATACGGATGAATCTGGTCCCAAATCTTCTGAGATCCACCAACCCCTTGCTTTCACCTAGACAGCTGCAGATGTAATCACTTGCACTCTGACTTCTGAAAATTTTAAACCGTTATTTGAGTCTAGCAAGGCTCAGCCTGAATCACCTCTTTTTTACCTCTCTTCTTTCAGAAGAGCATTCATCTCTGTGCATAAGCCAGGCCCAGGGCTGAACCACAAAGGCTGTCCTGCTTACGCACCAGAAGGTTTCAGGAGGACAGAAGTGAGGAAGAGGCCTTCTGCTGACCACTTGCAAGGTAACAAGTTCATTCTTTGTTAGCCCAGGATTCGGTTCCCAATATATACAGAATGGAAGTTGAAGTCAGACCAAGGTCATCGGCCTGAGATTTTGTTTCAAGGTTGATTTTACTTCATGGTTTTGAAGAGTCTTGTGCCTTCTGCACTTGAGACTGTTGGATTTCTCCATAGTTACGTGTCGGAGTTTGAAGGCAAGTGTGTTGATTTGTTCATTATTAAGCGCGTAAGGGAAGAAGACCATTTTCACGATCCTGGGACGAAGCATGGAAGGACTGCTGTTAAAAAATATTTTGCTATGCTACTTTTTAAAGATGCAGGATCACTTCTCTAACCTGCTTTAGTGGGCTTTAAATAGCAGTAGAGTATGTCATAAGTCTCCCAGGCCATTTTGGGGGACAAAAAAGACAAATTTTTAAAAGTTTTTCTTTGGTCATGTATCACAATCACATAAATCAGAGACCAGAACTATAAAATCTACAAGCAAAACATGGAACTTAATATTTGCAAAATTCCATCAGATTTACAGAGGAAAAAATAGAATAATTTCTTTAAGCATTTCACTAATACTACTTTTTTTTTTTTCCTACTGGAATTTGTCTTCCATAGTAATGTAATGCACAAAGTTTTCAGAGAAAATGATGATTTTTTTAAACTGATGAAGCCTTTGGGGTACGTGCTAAACCAGTTACTGTTCCGAAGAGCCCATGTGCCAGATTGCAAGTGTGAAGCAGTGGAGAGCTCTCAGCAGCATGATTCATGTTGATCTCTTTATAAAGATCTACCCCCTTCGTTGGAGTTCAGACCTTTGCACTTGCAACTCGAAAGCCCTCTGGGCCTGATCGCTCCCCCGTGGCACGTGTGCAACCACAGCTAATGCTCGTCCCACCGTGCAGGTCTGAGCGAGGCAGGTGGGATGTGTTTTCACAGCCCTGTTCTTCCTTCTTTACCAGGAAAGAGCAATATTCACACAAGGAGCCCGATTTAAAACAATCAGTTCAGGCTGCAGGTTTTGCTGCCTTTCTCCTTCCTCTCTGCTCAGTCCTCTTTTTAAAACTACCTCAGCCTTTCTCTCAGGGGGACACTAAAGGTAAAATGTAGATAAAATCTAAAATGCAAGTAAAACGTAGCTCTCAAACAGACTAGACTGCCAAATACTAGAGGAAACCATGGGGAGGTCAGACAACGTGTCCAGTAAGTTCACAGTATCACAGAATCTTCATGGTTGGAAGGGACCTTTGAGATCATCAAGTCCAACCACCAAAAAAAACCCACAAAACCACAAACACCAAAAAAACCCAACAAACAGACACAAACCAATAATCTCGGGCACTAGAGCATGCCCTGAAGGGCCACCTCTATACGTTTCTTAAATCCCTCCAGGGATGGTGACTCCACCACCTCCCTGGGCAGGCCCTTCCAGTGCCTGACCACCCTCGCAGGAAAGTCATTCTTCCCAAGATCTAATCTAAACCTCCCCTGCCCCAGCTTCACACCATTCCCTCTGCTCCTGTCATCATTCCCTTGGGAGAAGAGGCCAACCCCCACCTCTCTACACCCTCCTT
>JAOXJK010000032.1:16868068-16886425 GCA_025774025.1 Xenus cinereus
CTTGTCCTGTCCCTGGGCACCACTGAAAAAAGACCGGCCCCATCCTCTTGACACCCTCCCTTGAAGTATTTAGAAGCCTTGATCAGATCCCTCCTCAGCCTTCTCTTCGCCAGGATGAAAAGACCCAGGTCCCTCAGCCTCTCCTCATTAAGGCAGATGCTCCAGGCCCCTCATCACCAGTCACTGACTGGTTAGTCAGTTCGTTATGTCCCTGCAAAGGTGGGAGCTGGGAAGAATGCATAAGTGTAAATCAGAGAAGCTGAACTAAAAGCCCTAAGTTTGCAAAAGACTTGGCATCGATCACAGACTGTGTGGGTGGACAGTATCTCTCTTCATGCACCAGGAACATGGAGTAATGATTAGGCTTCTGTTTTCTCCACTCGCTTATGCTGGCTTGTTGGTACTGAACATGTGCTAAAATACTATGGTGCTTTACCCATAGTCAGTCTCCGTGTCATGTCACAGATGGCAGGTAACCTGAAATCACCCAGGGGAGTGCACAACCAGCGCTGAGTTAAAATAGAGACTTAAAGGAGAAGACTCCTCTCTTTCTTCCTCCTTTGGTAGGAGCAGAAATATTGGAAATAGCACAGAATATTAAAGAAGTGGTTGACACTATAAAGACAACTGAGCATCTGCTTAGTAATAAATTCTGCACAGGCTATCCAGAAAAGGCTTTTATTTTAAAATGTATCTTTAAATAGAGCTGGACTGCAGAAGGAAGTCTGACTCTACTCCCTCCCTTGAACTTTGGGCTGAGCCACAGATCTAACCACCCCCCAAATTATGGGCTACAAAGCCAAGAGGTGTCTATTTCCTAACCTCCACTCTTCTGGACTGTGGCTAAAGTCTCAGTAAAACCCACCATGAGTTTTCAGCAGAGCGGAAAGCTAGGAGCGAGGACGATCAGCTTCAGAACCCCAGGAATGGGGGTTTGCAAATGACCTTCCTGGCATTATCTAAATTTTCAGGTAATTTGACCGAAGCTGGAATTTACTGTATTCCTAAAACTGACCAGGACCATCTGGCACCGGTCCCCAGTTGTGCCCTGGATGTGGCCAGGCACAGCTGGAATGTTTGGCCGCAGTAGGGCTTGCCTGCCTTGTTTGTCCCCGTGTAGCTCTCTTTCAGTGTTATTCCACGATGCCACAGCAGTTGACTATTTAACGTGGTTATCTTGAGATGTACGGGGCTCTTGATCTTGCTGGCTTCAGACAGTTTGGCTGGGGGAACTGTTGCATCTCCGTTATGGTTAGGGCACGGCTATTCCGTGGAATGAGTCGGTTCTCCTAATTTTTCAGCTGGGCTCTACTCTCTGTTCTTGAATCCTGTGCACCGCAAACGTATGCAGCCCTTCCCACGCTAGAGTCGCTTCAGTTCTCCTGAAGCTTTGTTGGGACAACACAATGGAGTCTTACCCGTGCCCATTTTTCTAAGTCTTTGAAACCGCTTTGAAACCACTTTGCACCTCGACACAGGTGAAGTGGTTGTGAGGAGAATAAGGTAAGTGGCATTTTTTTTCCGTTTAAACCATACGCCCCCTCAGCGTACCTTTTTAGAGGCAGATTGTACCTTTCGTAAAATGTAAATAGTCGCATCCAAACGACATTTCGAGGGGGCTCCAATCAGAAAACCAACAGCTATTTGGGCACAGAAGGAATTAATCCTGCTTTCTGGGCAGCTTTGTCTCGTAAGCGGTTGGCTCTGGCACGCATGAAACGCAAACCCGGCTGAAGCTAACTCCGTGTTTGGGGCATTTGTAGGGGCCCTTTTCCCATGTGGCTGTTCCAGTGCCTAATGATGTGAGATACCACTCTGCAGCTTTTCCCACAGCAAGGGCATTCACAGCATCTGTCTCTTCTACCCATTTGTCTTATTTTCATGACATTTGTTACTTAATTATCTGGGAGAGCTTGAGCCCTCTGTCACATTTGGCTGAAATGTGCCACTGGGCTCCAAAAAAAAAAAGAAAAAAAAAAAGAGGCAGACATCCAGGCAAACCCCAAGCTCCTATAAGCCTTCTTCCCTTAAGAAACAAATCAAAAACCAACAGCAATGCCGCCGACAACAGCAAAACCACGCAGTGACAAAGATCACACACTTTCTAGAGCAATCCCCGTGATTCTTGAGGAAACAGCAGGGGAAGCACGTGAGGGACAGTGCCTCCTCCCTGTCCCATCGGCAGGCACTGGTGGCAATGGAACCCCAGGCACAAGGTACTGGGGGACCGGGTCTGGAAAGTGGAGGGGAAGGGGATGTGTGAAAGTAGCCCCTTGCGACCTGTCAGCCCTGGGCTTCAGACAATGCCCTGCTTCAGACAAGGAGAGCAATTTTGGCAGCCTATCTTCTGCTCTGGAAGCCCCTTTCCAGGCTTACACCAGCTGTAGGTCTGGGTTTTCTGTAGAGTGTCTCCAAGTCCTGGTCCCTCCATCCGCTGAGCCTTACTGAGAAGATCCTACTCTTTCCACGTGCCAAGGCCCACAGGGAGAAGGCTTCTGCCAGACCAGGTTTGCCCTCAGCCCCGGGGGAGAAGACACTGGGATGGTGCTTGTCGTGGGTATCCCCCGAGTTTATGTGAAAATGGCACGTGCATAGGTTAGGAAATCTACAGGCTGCTCTGCCACCTCATTTTCCAAGATGATACATATCTGCTGAGCGTCCCCTTCCTCTTCTCACACTAAGTTCTGAACGTAAAATTTGCTTTTTACATACTAATTCCTTAAAAATGCACATTTCCACCATTAGCTGCTTAAATAAGACAAGGCTGAGAATTGTTCATCCACACAAAATGGTTATTAGCTTCTTTAATCTACCTGATGTGACAGATAATAGATTAATATATAATTTTTTCTAGTTTTTAGGAAAATTATTCCATACATGTTTTACTTTTCCTTTTGTGCCTTTCACCGTGCAGTGTAACTGTCGCCTGCAGCTTTCCTGTTGCAGGAAGTGAGATCCTTGGATTAGCACAAAGAACATAAACCAACTCCCACCAGCTACAGTATAAGTGTAAATTACCATGTGGATAGTTGGGAACTCAACACTTAACACCAATTAAAATATTAATGAAGAATTCTGGCTGATTTTTCTATATTAAAAAGGAGGAAATTCTGAACTACACGATTACTGTATAATGTGCAATTTTAAAAGATCTCTTTGATACTTATTTTGGTGCTCTAAATCACATACTTTTGAATATTGGGCTGGATTTTACGATTTTACCCCTTGATCTTTTTGAGAGGCAGAACAAAAGATGAAAGCACCGAAAATAAAAAGTATGAGGCGGCCCAGCTCCCCTGAAGTGATGGATTGAGTGGGTGGTAGCCATTTGTCAAGGAAGTTCACCTGGCAAATTCACCACTGTCTTCACGTCAAAGGGAATAGCTGCGTTTCAGCCCCACGTTAGCCAGGCAGATCAGCATTTCGGAGATAACTGGACTGCAGCAATATTTCACAGCTCCCTACGCGGGAGGATGGTTTTGAAGAGCTCACCTGCCTGCAAATGCACTAGCTGAGCTGAAAGGGAACCGGGAAGGAAATAATGAAAAAGGATTTTATCGGCTGATTTTGTTTCTAAGGCAAAATTTTTTTGTTTTATAAAATGCAATGAACGTGAGGAAAAGTAATTTTACTGTTTCTCCACATTTACTTGTTTCCAATCTGAGCTGGTAAATGTCGGTATGCAGACATTTCTTCTTCCGTTGGCGATTTGCTCTCTGATCAATATTAAGTATCGATGTGTTATTGGTGTGCCCTGAATTGCGTCTACCAATTCTGCTGGTACTCTGCAGGTACTCAGGCATTAATTGTCACATGGCAGAGTTTTTCTGCTCACAGGAAGACTTTTTTTTTTTTTCTCCTCAGATCACTGCATTATTAACTCTCAATGCAGACTGTTACATCTTACACGGGCATATATCCTCTTGCCTTTGAGTATTATTAGGGAGAAAAGTAGGCAACTGCTGGGCACTTGTAGGGGTGGCCCGGACCTCCAGCTGTAAGGTGCTAGCTAGTGACCTTGAAGTAATTTGTCACGGAAGTGAAAGTTAAAAGCGGGTTACTTGGACTTATAAAACGCAAAAAAGAAAAAAAGATAACCACCTCGCAAAGGCATGGATTACATAGATGTAGAGGACAGAAATAAAAGCAAGCTGCACTCAATCTATTTGGACAAAGGATAAATGTAAAAGATTACTCTTTCCCTCTCTGCACCCAGCTGACAGGCTACAGACGCTTACCTAACCCATTTGGAAAGGAAATACATCCTCTTGCAAACCCGCGCCTTGCACTACAGCCCCAGAGTGCATTCTCTCTTGGCACCACGTGCAAGCTTGTATTTTGGGTTCCTGTCTTGGTTTCCCAGTCTCTTCCACAGACTGTGTCGCGCATCAACACGGAAAATCACAGTTATACTTAATACAGTAAGCAGAACCAGTGCACGCAGCTTATTTCTGGCTCTTCGCTGAAACCGCACGCATGGATTTTACAGTGACCCTGGATTTAGGGTGATGGAATCCTACTCTTCCCTGTAAGTGAAACTGCGATAACGACTTGCTAAAAAATCATCTTTGGTCTCTTAGGAATGTCTTTAGTTAGACGGTGTTTGCAAACCACCCAATCTGTGTGCAAAAAGACTGTACATGGAAATGAAGCAAAGCCTCTGCTGCTAAGAAATACGGATTTTTGGCCACAAGATTTACAGGAACTATTTGAGAAGCAAGTATCAAAGTGTGTCCATGGCTATCTAAAGCCAGCCTTTAGCATATAGTAAGAAGGAAGTGAGATCAACCCCATGGAAAAAAAAAAAAACCAACAAAAAAAAAGAAAAAATGGTAAAACAGCATTTAGAAAATCAGTATATATGAGGGAGTAACTAAGACAGCAACAGTTACAGTGGCAGAATTATCAACAAATTGTAAGACAATCTGTGAATTATATTTATAACATAAAAACCTTCAGTTATATGGCCTTGAAAAAGCAGGACTGGATTTTCAGCACTCTACTTAGAGACAAGCTTACTAACCTCATTGGAGATCATCTCACACCAGCTGAGCATCTGCCCCTGTAAGTGATGGAAAACAAAGGGTTAATATAGTGAAATGTAGCTTTCAGCATAAAAAAGGTGAAAGGTGATTAATTCTTTGGTATAGGGTGAATAAACACTCCAATAAGCAAGAGTAAAAAACCCAAGAAATAAGTGGTTTGATTTTGAGAAAAAGCTGTACTTAGAGTTTTTCATAAATATATCATGTTCTCGCAACAAAAATTGAGAAAATCTATTTAGCATTAAAATCAAATGGACTAATTATTTTAAAATGCTAAAGGAACAGAGGATGTCATTTTGCCTGTCTGCTCCTTTTGTCTGTTAATCATGTGAAAAATGAGTGCTTCTTGCAAAATTTTGAAGCCTTTAACTCAGAGCCAGCAACGGGAGAAGCAGCTATTTAACAAATGAAAGCCATATTAAGGACGGGGATTTTTACGCAATTGCTGTGAAGAACTTTTACTCATTAAAAGCCTGCATTTTTAGGGTAACGTTGTTAGACATAACTAAGTTTCCATCTTTCCCCTAGCAAGTACAGGACCAACCTTTAACGCGGCTATCGGAGCTTTTTATTTTTATTATTTTTATTGCTTTTTTTTTTTTTTGTCAGAATTAGGTTGATGGTTGGACTAGATGATCCTTAAGGTCCCTTCCAACCTAGACGATTCTATGATTCTATGTTCCCAAGTGTTGGTTCATCACGCTGAGAATACCCGCATTGATTTATTTCATCCAACATTAGGACAATTTTGGTGGTGTTACTGGAATATTTGTTTATTTTTAATGTTTCTCATGCACATTTACATTCTTTAGGAGTCCACATTTTTCAAACATGGGACGAATTAACTTAAACATAACAAACAGCTCAAATAAACTGGCATAAGAGGCCTGCAGGACGACTCCAAAATCTTTTCCCCAGCTGTTTCCTCTGGGATACAAAGAAAAAAAAAAAAAACCCAAATACACAAACAAAAACCTCCAATAAACCAAACAAAACCCCTTCAACAGAGGAGACCCACCAACAAGCCTCCCTGGCCGTTGCATACATCGCTTGACAGAGGTGCTGCCGCACGTATACACACAAGGACTCGGCAACATCCCTCCCCAGGGAAAGCACGGAGCAGCTGGGAACCCTTTCTGCGTGCCCTGATGAGCCACAAAAGCATAACCCGCTCTCCTCCCTCCTCGCTCTCCGTTCCATCCCCTCCTCCCGTAACACACAAACCCCCTGGACACCTTAACTACGCTCGGATACAATCTGGCTGCCGCTAAATGTCAACGAGCGATGATTAATAAAGGGAGCTGCACCAGCTCTAATTCCTCTCGCAGTCATTCTGTCAAACCGGTCGCCGGGTGAAGCTGCTGAAATGTAGGCATTTGGTTAAAGTGGCCGTTTCGCTTAGACCTTTAACCGTGAATAAAACTTAGATCAAACGAGAGGGACACGAAACAACAATATGATCTGAATTCCAGACAGGTGCACGAGCAGACTTTTGGAGGAGAGACAATTACACGAGCTACAGAAAAATTAATCTTATATGCTTAGGGCTAACTGTTGAATTTAGCTGTATCTGGAATTCATCCTTATATTGGCCACGTGGCTTTAATGCCCTTGTTTACAGCACGGGTCACACAGCTGGGTGTTGGGGGTACCTCGCTCCCAACCTGTCATTTCACAGACACTGGAACTAAATGAGATCTTTGCTTTATTTTTTTTCCTGCGTTGCTGTCACAGTTTTTTTTTTTCAAAGACTGCTCAAAAAGGGGGCTACCGTCACTCTCTTTTTTTGAGTCCATAAAAAAGTGCATTTTGCAGCCACCACAAGACGGATTTTTTTTTTTTTGCAGGGAGGTGGGGGAGTGTCTTCAGCTTTCGCTCTCGCAGCAAGACTTAGAAAAATACACCCTATATGTATGCTTTTTTTTTTTTTTTCCCTGCCTTACTTCTTCATTTCTCTGGCCGAATAACCATTAGTAGCCACTGAATCTCCAGGAGACTGACCCCAGGCATGTAATAAGGGCAAAATCTTGACTAAACGTGACTCATTTGGTGGGACGGCAGCCAAGGAAAGAAGTTATCAGTAGTCCTAGTTATCACACCTTCTGTATTGGAGGCATATTTATCCTTTAATCCACAAAGACAATATTTAACTTTTAGGGAAGACAATCTGATTTTGAAGATACGTTTTTCAGGTTGTCAAACTCAGAATTAAAAGCAGAGGAGGACAAACCGAGTCTCATTAGGCAAATAGCCAGCTGTACGATAACGTGGCTTGGCTTTTTCGTTTAACATGTATTAAACAAACATTATTTTAGTAAACTGAAGGGCAGGCGGGGATTTTGCTGTCAGCTTGTGTATTTTTCCTTTTCTTATCTCTTTTCATATATGCATGTGTGCATATTTTCTTCTTTTAACGAAGGACAACACTTGTTCCATATACAAGTGAAAACAAACTCCTGCTAAATATGCACTAGGGTAACGTTATGAATTTGCTAGTTCTGTTTGAACTAAACAAGATTACTTGTGTGTAAAGTTATTTCCATATGCAAATTTCTGTAGAATCAGTCGACACTATTACAGTTAAAAATAAAAAAAAAAAAAAAAAAGTTAGTCATAAGCAACTAAGATATTCTATCATTCCAGAATTTTTGTGACATTCAGTATTTGAAAGCAATGAATTACTTACTCTTATCGGAATGAATGGATATTTTTAATATTGTGCCTTATTCTTCACTGTGTTCTCTGGTCTTAGCGTGACTTACAGCTACATATTTTAGTGGAAGCATAGCAGTATATGTTCACTAGAACCTGATGGAGATAAAAAAAAAAAGTCAGACCTTTTGTTTGTGACAACCACGTAGCTGTTGATAAAAGTAGAAAAGAAGTAGAAAGAAGAATTAGACAAACGTTAATTGAAATATTGGCTGATAAAAAGAAGGGTAACATATTTGTAACTACTTTGTTTGTAGCGAAACATCCACTGTTAATTTTACACCAGAAATAACATATATTGTGTGTGTATATCATTCCTTCTGAATTAATTAAACCAGATTGAAAGATTATACGTTAAACTCCATAGATTTCTTCGCATAAAGCCTATATGTAAAGGAATTGTTATTCCATTCCAACAGATGGCAAAACTGAGTAACCAAGATTAAGATCTGAATCCAAGAAGGGACATAAGTATTGCAGAAGTGACTGAAAAGCAGGGTCCTAAATACTCTTGCTCAGTCGCTATGTTATGCTGTGAACCGCCAAACTGGATTTTTTGCTTAAACGTGCCCAAGACACCTCAAGCAGCCCCTCTGAGAAAGCTGTTCTCGCCACAGCCCCTCACTCTGCTCCAAGCCCCAGCAGAGACCCAAGGTCACGCCTTCCCTCCTCCACATCCCTGACAAATTCTCTGCGATAGGAAAGTGCCACCAGGGTGGGCCCAGCAGTCAATGACATCGGCAAAACGGCACGGCTCCTCTGGAAGCTGGCTCTTCCACCGGCGGCGTAAATCCTGGACTGCAGGACCATTACACATCTCAGCTTTATACTGCCTCCTAACCTCAGGCAACCAAAAGAACTTTCCTTTAGCTGAGTTCTTTTGCTTGTAGTTGTTGTCTCACTTCTTGAAACCCAAGGGATATAAGAAACCGCCGTAAAGTATAAAATAAACCACTGATGTCCCCAAAACCGTTGGTATTTCAGGCTTCCCCTTCATCCATCCTATTAGCACGCTGTACACAGCTCCTCAGGTTGTCCATGCTGAGGGGCAACGCTCTGCAGCCCTCTGCTAGACCTGGGCTTCAGGACCATAACTCTTACAGTTACTTCAAGTCAGTGGAAAAGCTGGATACAGAAATCAGACCACCTGGCTCCTGCGTATATCCTTTAAACTTTATACTTCCACTTAGAAGTTTCATATATAACCGCTTTGATGTATTATCCACAGAAACCATTAATTGTTCATTGGGCTCATTGGGCAATTAATGGCTTCTCAGAGGGTATATCAAAATGAACAAAGTGAACTGTATTTGTTCAAGAGTTTCCTAATCTAGCAAGCCAGGATTGACTAAATGACCCCAAAAGAGCAAATCCAACAAGGCAGAAACGTAACCATCACATCTGAGTTGTTCTGAAAGAAGGCAACTACTGATCTTAAATTACTTACCATTAATATTTACAGGATAATATATGCTTTGCAATATGTGGCATACTCCAAAAAGCATTCAGGGAGCGTTTTCATAGTCAATGAGGTATGCAGCTACTCCTACGTGATTAAATACCTGATCCTAACATTCAGTTATGTTACTGAATTATTATGCCCAATTCCTTGCCTTTTAGAGTCAAGGATGACCTCTGTTTCCTACAAGAAAAATTGCTAGCAATACACAATAATTGTTTTTATTCACACTTCTTCTGAAGGCAAAATCAATATCTGGGCACAGTGGCCACTGTATTCGGTGCTAGCCACTCACCTCACCCTCCTCAGCGCCAACGTACACCATACCTTTCTCCCCTCGGCCGCAAAATTAGGTGGGACTTCAAAGGGAAAGCTAAAGATGTGAGGCTATTACCAATCTAGGGAAGAAAAGACTTAAAAAAACCCTGGGGTCCCAAGCGTGAGCAACCTGACAGCTACCTCTTCCCTTGGTGGGACTTCATCTCCTTCATGGAGCAGTTGCAATTAGTTTAACTGAGAAAGGCATTCTCAGATACGTACATCACAGGACACGTTTGCCTTTTACTTACCACAACATCTTCCCATTGATCTGGAAACCAAGCAGCAGCAGCGACTGACAGAATACAGGTTTGGTAAACTCCCAGGTAACATATAGCCCAACACGTCCTATCCTGCACATTTGGTAGTGATATGAAATTAAGCCCTGGAAGCAATTTTTGGCTTTTTTTTTTTTGCTATGAATCGAGAGGTTGTGCTTGGATGTAACTGAACTGATGGACTCTCCTCTGGAGACATTCCAAACCCACCTGGATATGTTCCTGTGCAACCTGCTCTGGCAGGGGGGTTGGACTAGATGATCTCCAGAGGTCCCTTCCAACCCCGTGTGATTCTGTGTGTGTGATGCTGAAAGTTACCCAGTGCACGTGCATGCTCTTTCCAGCCATTTCTTAAAGCCCTTTACGCCATCCAGAGCATTACAGCAGCTGTGCTCTGCTGAGCACCTTCCAGAGAACATGGCCTCAAAAGAAAACGACGTCGATCGGTTCTGTTACATTAGACATAACTTTTACTAAACTCAGCTGCCCGCTCGGTTCGAACCAAGTGCTGCCACTCTCTTTAAAGCAGGGAAGTTACGCCGGAGGACCCAGCCATAGAATTGCAATCATTGTAATCAACTGCAAAAAGTTCAGATCCGGCTGGAGACTGATTCAACAGCAGGGTGCAACTTGTACATCAGTCCTAATTAAAAGAGGAAATGGATTTGTTGGACAAATACAACATCTCAGTGCAATTCCTATAACAAACGATAACAGCTACCAAATTTCACAAATCGCCTAGTCTAACACCACCATCAGAAGAAAGCTGAAAAGGGCAGAGCCGCTTCAAGAATGACATTTGAGCTAAGTGGAAAACTCTGCTAATGATTTCTCTTGCAATTCTTTTGTAGCCAAAAAGAACTGTCTTTTTTTTTTTCAAAAGGAAAACCAAAACTCATAACTGAAAAAAGAAAGTTGGTCTTCTACTTCCCAGTTGTTGATGAAGACACAAAATTTCCAGCGTATTTTCACGAGGGTGTTTCATACTGGAGGCAAAAAGAAAAAGGTGGACTTCTTCCAGTTGGCTTTACTGTCCAAGTCAGGCAGAGGAACTTCAGCCACTGCTCTGCTTTATTGGGTAAGAGATCGTCTTTCTAAAACCCCGACTCCGGCTACAGGAAAATACTGAGTAGAAGAAGAGAAAGAGCCGATTGTATGACTTCAAGTGGTGCCCTTCAGCCACCACTCTGCAGCAAGGACCATTCCCCGTTTCCCCTGTGCACCAGGTGTCGCCCGGGCAGTGCCGAGCACACGTCTCTCCCGACACACAGCCCGGATGCCACGCGGTTGTCCCCCGGAGCCGCTTAGCGGATGGCGAGCGAGCAGCGTCCAGGTAACGCGACATCCCAGGAGCTTCCAGCCTGTCTGCTAAACTACCTTAACCGCGAATGCCCGGTTCATCCGGGATGGTAGCGAGGCCTGAACTCGTATGTCTCCTCCGCTACCTGAAGACGAACACGGAGAAGCAGCGGGCCGTCCGTTTGGATAGGGCCGCGCCGTAACCGCCTTGCATCCCCCCGGTGTGAGAGCCTCGGCGTGCGGCGGGGTAACGCACACAGCGCGGCTACGGCAGTGAGGGGGCACTGTCAGCTCCGCGGCAGCCCGGCAAGGAGCAAAAGCGCTCCCCTCGGAGATGTTCTAAAGATCTCCTTGTTTAGTTTGGCTTCTGTCACTTCAGGATCATACCCCCCGGATGAGATGAAAGACCTGGCATTCTTCTAACTCAAAAAAGTCGCATTCATACCCTTGTTGCTGTTTAACTGTGGCTTTACCTCAAATATTTCTTTAGCTGATGTGTAAATAACACTCTTCATCAGTTTATCTTGTATTTTTGAGGCTTTCCTTTAAGCTCTTTTAATAGAGTTTCTGGGAACAGTGGTTTATGTGTCATTGTGCAGCTTTGAAATAATAGCTGTCATATTTACTTTCAGGTTGACAGTCTTCGTATTTTGGCAGAGTATTATTTGTTGCTGCTATGTGGAGTTCTTCTGAGCTGGAGGCATACTTGTCATCCTTTGCCCGCGCTGGCCACACTCCGGGGATGTCTGCCATCAATTAAAAACAGGGTGCAACCCATTCCCTTTTTGGATATCTATTTCTTTTTCTTGACACCATTTTTTAAGTGGTGGTTGTCCAAACACCCAGCAAGCTGCTGTGCTGTTCTTGTTTTGATCCAAGATAGAGCTCTGCATCCTTTTTTACCTCAAGGACTTGGGATTTTGATGACATTTTTGTATACCAAATCAGACCTGCAGCGTCAAAGAACTGTGGAGTTCACAATGTAGACTGTGCAAAGTGACTTCCTTCTCACTGACATGCATTAACCAGCACCTTGTAAGAGCTTTGTTCAGCTTCACTCTATTTTCCAGTAGTTTCTCTGAATTTTCTTCCCAGCTCCTAGTAGGACCCAATATCCTTTTATTTAGCCCTCAAAGGTGCAAGGCTCTGCTTACTACTCTGAGCCAGCATCACACATATGTTTCATTTTTACATGGAATTCAGGGTTCCTCACATTTCTGTACAACCACTTCACAGTTAGCCTCTGCTCTACTTAACAGAAGATCATTAACTGCAACAAGCTTCTCAGAACCAGCTGCTGTCAAAAACAAGGCTACCTTCTGAACGTCTTCATTTCTACTGGCACTGCTTGCTTACAAACACAGAGCAAAGTGCCTACTGAATTGCCTCCAGTTGTCTTCCACATTTCCGGAGACTTTTGGCTCTAATAGAGATTTAGTTTTCCGTTCCTTTACTTAGGCTATTTTTATTCCTGGTAGCATGTGGTGCTCAGTAACCACTTAGAGACAAGGTGTTTAACACAGATCTATTCCATTCAGTGTGTCTGCTCCAGCTGCCTCTATATTTCAGCAAATGAGTCCTTTTACAGATATAACTCCTCACATCTTTAACTGATTACAAACTATATTTGTGTAGATATGTTCTTTTTCTGATGAACAGCTTTTTCTGAGCAATCTACAGGCTGTGTATATGTGGGACTGTTCACTGTGGCAATTTGTTGTTCTTGCTGTGTGATTTAACGTACTATAGCTTTTGCCCCATAGCTATTGCTTCAGAACTTGCTAGTTATTTGGCTTATTTTTGTATAAATACACAAGAAACTTCAGGTTTTACAAGGGAGTTTGCAATATCAGCTTACTTCTTTGCAAACAAGCTCCTATGAACATTACTGGAAAATACAATTAAAGATGTTGGAACTGTAGCTGAAATAAATCAAAGTTATTGAAATGGATAGTTACAATCTACTTTATTGAAACACACTTTTGCAGCACGCACTAGCACACAGCTCTTACGTTGCTCTGGGAAAAGTAGAAGAAAAAATAGAGACATTTTTGACTGAAAAGATAAAAGAACAATCCCAATGGAATTTGAATCACACATCCTTCAGGGGCTGTAAGAGCAAATAGAAGGCAGCATCCTTAGCTGGTTCAACTAACAAAACTCCATTGAATTTCAATGGTTTATCTCAGAAAGTAGTGACCAAAGCAAGAGAAAACTATCTGCTCTTTAAAAAGTCAAGACAGCAACTCCACAAATCTCCCTATAGTGATTTTCATGCAGCTTTACATCCCTTATCAGCAGCTGAGCTGCAAGTTACATTGCATGACCAACTTGATGCCTTCACTGAGAACTAGAACTTCAAGTTCTTACAAAACGATGAGCAATTTGATGTGGGACAGTCTCTTAAAAAAGGCTGGCTGATAAAAATGTACATATGTGTTATATACAAATTAACATTTCAGTGTGTCCCAACCAGCAGAGGCTCTGAAACCAAAGATATGTATAAGAAACACAAGAGATGTCCTCTGGAAGTGTGGTTAGTCAATGAAGACCATGGCTGCTCTAACACCAGCTGATAATTTCCCACACCAGCATACTCCTAGACAGGACTTTTAACTTTGATAAGACAGCTACAGATACTCTTGAGAAGATTTGCAGGAAACTCCGTGCATGCACATTTGTCTACCAACTAGAAAAGTTCCTTTGTGAGCTCTTAGACTGAGTTAGATGTTATGAATATGGTCTATGCTTCAAAACTGCTTTAAAAGGTTTCTTCTTTTCTATTTCTTTTTTTATTTTCATCTCCTCTTGCAATATTTCTTTATTTCCATTGTTCATAACCTAATTTATTAGGGATACTTTATGGTTTTGTTTTATACATTGAGCCCAATTGAACACAGCCTTCACATCACATGTTATCCTCTGCAAAGGCAAAAAGAGAAGGGAATAAGAGGAACTAGACTGACTTGAAGGGAAAAGTAGAAAACTACTCAGTGAAAATAAATATTGCAATTACCTTGCTCTGGGAGCAGGCTGGAAGACAACCGGTACAATTTTGTAGTCAGCAGCTGTAAAAATCTGGAAAACCAGGGTATCGTGCACCCCATCTCACCCTGAGCTGGAATTAGAGTCCCCAGTTGTATCCTGAAGGCAACAAAATAAAGACTTCAGCATAAATATGTGACTGTTCAGACCGATTGAACTAGAGAAACTACTGGAAAAAAATATTGTCCAAGCGGTCAGAGTATCAAACAAACATTGCTCACATAGATTGGTGGCAAAAGATGAAGGTGAGGTTACGTTTGGTTGCCTCTTTGCCAGGAGATTCCTCAGGCTGGTGGTAGGAATAACCACAGCCTTGATGATCTGGGGAAGTTTTGAATATTCTTCTCTTAGCAAGATGTATATTCAAGGGAAAAGGCCTGGACAAGTTAGATTTGGCTTCCATGGGGTATAAGAGCTACTGAAGCACCTCCTTAACCTCTGTAGATTTCCTGCTGTGGTGGGCAAGACCACCTAATTTCTAGGGGTTGACACCTTGGCAAAACTGAGCATGTTTTTATACTAAGCAGCTTCTTCAGATGGGCACAAGCCTATTTAGCTGAAACATTTTTGTTTTAGATAACAATACAAAACAGCTAAGTGCTCTCTCCTCCCTCACATTAAGGTCTGACCGTTTCCTCAGGAGAGTCAATAGCAAAAATCTCCATACACTTCAGTGGGAACAGATGGGAACCTCCCCTTGGCAAGTGGGAACCAAATCCTTTTCACTTCTGATTTGCATTCTGTCCACTCTCAAAGACCCTGGCCTCAGAAGAGAAAAAGCATTATTTTCTGATGAGTTGGAAGAGAAAAATATTCATACTTTCACAGTTCTATTCACTCACTAGTATTAATAAACAACAACAAAAAAACTTCAATAGAATATGCAACAAAAATTCAGAGGACTCCTACCTAGCAGATAGATTGAGCAGTGCACAAAGTTGCTACTTTTAAGGTATAGCAATGATTTCAAAGAATGAGAGACAGCACCAAGATTGGATAGAGTGACAGAAATTATTGTAAGATATTCTTTCAAGGTCTCCTTTCCTACAGGTTTTCAAAGTAATTGATTTTGGATGAAAGTTAGTGAATTTGATATTTAGTTTATGAGAAATTAAAAACTGATGAGGAAAACGAACATCCTCTCTCACTATTAAATCACACAGAAACCTTTGGTAATGATTAAAACTAATGTTCATGTTTTGATATCAGCTAGGCTGAAACATGTTGAGAGAAATTGTGAATATAAATCAAATTGAAATTCTAGGCCAAAGACCTTCATTTTTCATGAAATGGGGATTAAAAATCACTGGGCAAATAGTGTCTGTCTATCAGTTTAAAAATGTCACATAGAGTAAAAAATACATCCATTTGTCCCCCTGCAAGCAGCTTATAAAGAATGATGATTTTATAACCAAAGACACATTGCCCTAAACAAAAATGGGTCAGCTACTCAGCTGCAAATTGGAGAGCTCCAACAGAGATCTCAGAATTTCCCCTGATAATGCTAGAGCCAGCTCAAAGGAGTCTCTACCAAAGAGTTACGAGACGAACAGGTTGAGGGTTGGAAAATATAGAATAATTACAAGTAATTTCCATGTACTGAGGCCCAGGGTCATTTGTGTGTCAGTCCTCGATACCACAGTAAATGGGTTTGGGCTATCGTAACGCTGATACATTTAGTGCACTTGGCTTTCTGTTCAGAAAGTATGCTATGGTGCTAGGGTGGAATACTAGACTTTCGTAAAAAATTATCTTAAATGGGTTCACCTCACGTATCTAATTTTTGAAGGGTTAGTGCAAACCATTAGGCTTGTATAGACAATCATGTGAGGTGATGCAAATGGAAAATAAAGTCAGGCCGTTACAGAGAAGACTTGCATTAAAAGGGCTGAGGATAAACATTGCATCAGACATTTTGAATGTGTTCTGGAAAGATCGCACAGAACAATAGATTAATGACTTTAAATGAGCTTTATTAATTATTAGCTAGTAGGCTTCATGAAGGCTCATATCTTTGAACAGAATATAAATCATAAGTAAACTGGATGTAGGGCCTACATTACGCTGAGAAATAAAACTAGAATTCATTTAGAAGTAGACAAAATTGAAAAGACATTGCTCAGTGTCATCATTTACTTCACCAGGGACAACAACACTGAGGGGAAGCTGCACAAAAAATGAAGCCCAGCAACAGAATGCCAGTAATTCATGGCTGAAATACTTGCAGGATCTCCTTCCCAGACTACGGTTTCTACCTCATAGCTCACTTAAAAAAACAGAGATGGCAAATTAAGCATAAATAGAAGCAGCTGAAGTTTGAGTAAGAACCGTGAAAGAAATTCTTCCTGGCTGATGCTGAGGCCAGACTATCGGGCCATTCAGCCCGTAGTGAACCGCTACTGTGTCATTGATTCTCAGAAGTGTTGGGTTTTGCCACAAATTGCAGTTGTGAAGACATAACTTGCACGGCTGGTTAAGGTACAGACCTTCAGGAAGCTTTCTCAGACCCCATGGGTTCAGCTCTCCCCCTACCATAGAGCTGCTAGCCTGGCACTGACATTTAAGTAAACTAACCTGGGAAAAAGTGCTGAATAAATTAAAAGTTAGTCTATCCAAGGCCTGGGATCTCAACCCGAGCCTGTCTTATCTTGAGAAACAGCCATGCACAATGGTGGCCAATTCAGGAAAACAGCATTTCTTCCCTCCTTTAAACAGTTTGACCAACACATTTAAAAAAAAAAAAAAAATCTATTCTGAGTGCACCATTTAAGTCCATCTTTCAGCATCAAACTCCCATTCCTGAGCAAGATGACAGACCTAAATCCTTAGCTTCGTAGGTAGCTAAAAGATCAACACCAAACTTCTCTAGCTGAAGCTAGTGTGAAAAGTGCTCCCTTTTATTTCTCATAGGCTTCGTCTATGCTTAAAAGACTTGCCAGTGTCCATACGGATATATCTACATGCTGGTTTTCCAGGCAGATGTGAACTCCAGCTGCCTGTGCTTCTCTTTGGACAGATGTGAGACAGCTCCGAAACAGAAGCCATGTTGCTGTGGTTAGGGCAGAGCCCAGCCTTTTGTACTCCAGAGCGTATTTATTTCCCGAGCTAACTGCAGCTATGTGCTTTTTGCTTCAGAGAAGGCTCACATCATGCCACTTGCAGGACAGGCAGAAAAAAAATATCATGATTTCTTGCCAAAAAAAAGCAGTGGTGGCTGGCAGCACGAAGAGAAATCTGCCTTTGCGCAGTCAGAAATCTCAGTCCAGCAACTGATAGGCAAAGAAAGTCCTCTTGCTGAGGTAGGTTATTCTGTTGGGTGTTTAAGCTTGCGTCCGGGCAGCGTGACAGATAGCGAGGCTGGCTCCAGGGGACTTACCCTCAGGGATGGCTGTAGGCAAGCAAGATCAACGCGTTGGCAAGACGCCCCATGCTTGGTAGGACCCTGGGCTACGTGTCCTTTCCTGTCAGCCCCTCCTTTAGATGGCTCTGAATTTAGCGAACGCTGTAAGTCCTGACCCACAACCCCTTGGTAATTATGGTGAGTGCTCTCCCATGGGGTAAACCCACTGACAGACACCCATTTTTTCTGTTCAAACCTACTCTAGAAGGCAAGGCAAATTTGTATTGGTCTGCATGTCCCAGCTTAAGCAGAAAAAAAGAGTGAATAAATAATAAATAGTAATCGGGGTTAGAGCACAGCTGCTCTGACTTCCCAGGTCTTGTCAGCTGGTTCTTCCTACACTGCCAGCTGACCCAGTTGGTTGTAGTACATGTACTGGGGACATGTTTTATGAATGATGTTTTTGTTTGCTTCTCCATCATCAAACCTTGGCAGACCAAGATTACCTGCTAAACTCAAGGTCTTTTGACTCCATTGTTAAAGTCTCCAGGAAATAATGCTCAGAGCAGTTCAAACAAAAGCTTTCCACATTTGCCTCTTCTGTCCTTTCCTTTAGGTAGCTGTCTGTCTACCTGTGTATCTACCTACCTATGACCTTCCTTCCTGTGCACTCTTTCCAATGACAAACATTTGTGAGAGATCTCTTTCTGACAGTAGAAACAGTGTAAAAGCAGGGTATCTGGGCTTCAGAAGCATATTCATGTCATTTGTTCACACTTATTCATAGAATCGTCTAGGTTGGAAGAGACCCTTGGGATCATCGAGTCCAACCATCAACCCCACTCTACAAAGTTCTCCCCT
>JAOXJK010000032.1:16889107-16906076 GCA_025774025.1 Xenus cinereus
AGACTTGTTCTCCAGACCCCTCACCAGCTCCGTTGCCCTTCTCTGGACCCGCTCCAGCCCCTCAATGTCTTTTTTGTAGTAGGGGGCCCAAAACTGGACACAGCCCTCGAGGTGGGGCCTCACCAGTGCCCAGTACAGGGGGACGGTCACCTCCCAAATCCTACTCACTATGCTGTTCCTGAAAAGAGAGATCAAATTCAAGATGTATTTTTTTTCCTCCCTACCAAAAGCAACACCCAGCATTTGCTTTCCAAGGCACTACGTTTTTTTAAAACGAGGTGTGATAAGGGTGATCACATACAAGATCCACCTTTTCATACCAAACGTCCTCCCCGGATGCAGTGTCACCCTTTTTCCCCACACTTTTTTTTTTTTTTTTTCTCTCCAAAATGCAGGTGGGCACTTGTGCCTGCAGCGGGCAGCTGGCAGGGTTAAGCCAAGGTGGCCACGTGCCGGGGAGCACCAGGACGTCCTATATGTGCCTTCAAGTGAGAAGATGTGTGTCTTAAAAAAAAAAACCCCACAAAAAACAGTTACCGGCTCTCAGTAAACAAATTTTAAAACGTGGGCCCAAGTTGCGTGTGGAGCTTTGCCAGCAGCCCTGAAAGGGGAGAGAAGGGGAGGCTAGGTGGCCCCAGGGCCACTTGCAGCCCTCCCGAGACCAGCAGCTCATGGTGGGAGGGGAACAGGACCAGGCTGAGCAGATGCGTGGCCAGGGCTGCTCCTTCCCCTCGCTTGGCTCGGGCTTTCACTTAGGCCTCTCCTTTAATCCACTAACCATCCATGCACAAAAACCTCTTATCCAAGGTTAATTTGGTCCTTTCAGACTAGGTTAGTTGGCTTGCGCACAGCTACAGGCGAGATTTCCCCTCAGACTGGTGAACGTTCGCTCTGCTGAGAGGATTTAGGCTAAATCATGCAAGTGCTGACAGCCCTCCAACATTTTTCCGCAGTCTCCTTAAGTGCCCCAAAAAGTCATTTAACTTTCCCACAGTTCACCTGGGGGCGACTCACAGCTTGGCTGGATGGAGGTTGGGGACCCAGGGGCTCCCCGAGCATCGCAGCCCAGGAGGAGTTGGCAATGGCTGCAGGGTCACACCTCCCCAAGGCTCACTGAGCTCCCCAGCTGGATTAGCACCTTCGTGCAGACCTCTGCACCGCTCATCTCTAGCTCCTGAATGCAAACACGGCTGGCTTTGAAAGCCTTTCTCCCCTGGTCAAAGCCTGAGGAATGTGTCAAGCCTGCTTTGGAGAAAATCACGGCCCCAGAGCAAGTGGCCCAGAAACAGAAGGGGTGTGACCCTACAATTAAGATGTGACGTCCTGAAACCAAGGAGCTAAAAGTGTAATACATACTCTGTTGCTTTTTGGGGATACCTTTGCTGGTAGGGGGAGCGTCTCTGAACATCAAACCAGCGGCTGATTTGCTGGATCTCGTTAATTTTTGGTGTGCACCCAGCCCTGTCCCCACACAAGAATGCTGGTTTTTCAACACAATAACCAAAAAACCAGAAAACCTCAAAACAATTGTGATCTGCAGAACACTATGGGTCAAGCTTGAGAAGCACCTGGAAGGGACTAACTGGCTACAGAAGAAGAAAAGCACCGTTCCCCACAGCACCAATTGCTGCTGCCCATTTGTCTTATCATGCCGCTGTAGAAGATGCATTCAACCCAAGTCTTTAGATAACTCACCTTAGATCCCATCTTCCGCTTCCACCTATGGCGAAAGTGGCCAAAAACTTTGTGCACCCTTTAGGCAACCCAATTCAGTTTTACTAGCGCCGCTAGGAGGTCACCTTGGGTCATCCCAGGATAAGGGTGTAAGGTGATGTCTACTAGTAGGTAGAGTTGGTTACGAGTAGGGTGCAGCCAAAGCCTTGGAGGGATGTGCTGTTTCTCCTGCATCCTACTGACTAGCATCTTTAGAGAGTGGCTTTTCACCTGTGAAAACACCACAGACACCAAATCAGACAGGTCGTAGAACTGCAGGGAAGTAACTGGACTGGGAGCAGGCTACTGATGCGACCTAAAAACCACGATAAACTATTTTGACTACTATATTAAAGCAATTGGCCAGCTTCAGACCTGCCGAAATGGCACAGGAAACAGGCTGGTCACAAGTGGTGAGGACCCAACGCTCCACGGACGGAGGCTCTGCTGTCATGAACTCTTGCACAGAATAGCTGCAGAAGGCCACCCCTTTAAATCGGCAGTATTTTCTATTCTGTACTATTTTAGAGGCTGCAGAAGAGAAACTGCAGGTCAAGCTGCAGAGAGGCCTTTCCCTTCTTTTTTGAGGCCAGTGATGACTACGCGGTCAGAACTTGTGCATTTAAAATGGCCTTTTAAATACTCTTTTGCTCATCCAGCCAGAAGCTGCTTATTCTGGCATCATAAGGCACTGCTGCAGGGCACATTTTCCTGTCACAGTGGGAAGATTAGAGATGAAAAAGGGCTGTAAAGAGTAAGAATTTGATGCAAAGAGGATGAATTTTCTCTGTAAGTTGAGTGATTAGGAGAGATATCTAGAAGTAAGGCATAGAGGTTAGGTGGCTTTCTTGGACCAGGAGGAAATGAGATACAAAAAGCGGAAAGAGAGGACAGTGAAAAAGCGAGACACACACGAGCAGTAAATGCAAACAGGCATCCTCCTAGCTTTATCAACTTCTCATTCACCTGGCCCAGCGGAGAGCCTGGAGTGTCACAGCTTTAGGCTCTATTTACACTGCCCACCCCTTCGGCACAAATCCTTGAAACCCAGCAAAAAAAAGGAAAAGGAGAAGGAGCACTAACCTTTCAGCCACCGATGAAACCTCATCTTCCCGTAGCCTTGCCTTTCTGCCCTTTTGACTGTGCATTAGGGAATGCCTCTCCCTGTTTACTCCTCTCTTGTCATGTGAGTAGCCCTGCTGTGCTTAGAGCAGATTCATTTAAGCAAATCTTCCTTGGGAGAATACACATTGCACTTTATTGTTATTCTTAAGACACTCGCATAAACATTGTGTCATTTCTATAATTACACACCTAAGTAGTTAGGATGCCTGATTGAGCAGATTGTTTACTGTTATTCTTTTATAAATCCTTTTATTTCAGTAGTTTTCTTTTTAGTATCATGATAATATGTGCTTTCGCTCTCAGTACCATACAAGATGCATGCTAGGAGGAGCAGATTGTTGACTGTTGTTTTAATAAATATTTTTATTGAGCTAATTTATATTAAAGTGATCTTTTCTACTAGCAGGGGAAAAATGTTTTCTAGAATGACTGGCCAACTGCAACAGACATAATAATAGCCATCAAGTTTATAGTAGTACCTTCAAACAATCCCAACTGAAGACATATGTTGTTTCACCAAAAAAAAAAAGCATATATTATGAAACATTAAATTGCATCATGTTTAAGGTATTCTGCATACAGTACGTGTTAGTGAAGTGAAAGGGCACATCTGTGCTGTGCTTATTCAGATGACTATTTTATTCACTGGATGATGGCAATTTATTCATTGATTTCTGGATACCAGATTGCCAAGGAGATATCAGATATCTGGCTGATGTTAAAAACAGTTGGACTTTGTATTTGAATCTCATTGTTTGTAGCTGTTTAAAAATCATAATTGAACAGCAAGTAAATGAAAAAGAACAAGGAAATCAAAATAAAACCTCACATATAATTCCCTCCTCCCTCACTCCTCAGAGAGAACAATATGCACAGACTTACTCACAGGAGATTCCCCAAACACTTCATTAAAACTGACTTGGCCCGTGCCAATACTCAAGTTGAGGTCTGGACCGTGAAGATGTTACAGGAAACGGTCGTAATTCATATTTCTGCCTTGCAGTGCTGTAAGCAGGTTGCCAGCACCTAAAAAACAAATAATAGACATGGTGGAGGCTTATACGTGCTTTAATTTCCACGTTTTACTTGAAGCCCAGGAGACGGGAGGTCTGATGCCTTCCTTCCCAAGCTAAGAGCAAGAGGGTTGATGGGTCCATTCTGCCTGACAAACAAGGTACAACACACACTGCTCTGTCAACGCGGCAGTTGCCAGAGCACCAGTATCTCATCCTGGTTTCACCTACACATTGGGGGACTGGGTAGGTGGTGAAGAATTGAGGCTGGTACTTCAGCCACCATGCACCAGGGTTCTCCTCATGGTCTGCTTGGCCACCATGAGTGGTCGTCGCCCCCCTGTCCCAGAGACCGTATCCAACCACCCTACCTTGCAACCTGAAAAGGAGAGTTGAGTTCCCAATTCAATTTTTGCGCCTGAGGGGTAACAAACCCACAGGAAAAAGAACTCTTCCCAGAAGCATGAGAAGATCCTACTCTCCCCCAAAATTATCCATTATTGTACAACCTTAACAACCTTGAATCAGAGGGACAACACAAAGGGATACACCAAATGGTCATTGGTGATCTGTAAAAATAAAATTAAGACACGATCCCCTTTGCTCTTGTTACAACATGCAGGTTTTTTAGCTATCTCTTCTAAGCCCACGTAGCAGAATATGGCTTCACATTTTAAAAACAAGAAAGTATACTCCCAGCATTCGTTTCTGTACCTCAGAGTCTCCAAATACAACAAAAAGGTGAAGTATATTGAACGGATATTTAGAACGGAAAATGAAAAGTTCATTTCTACTACCATTCAGATATTTTTCTATGCAAAGCATTCATTTCATTGTGGTAGAAAACATCAATGTTTTCTCAAGTTATTTTACTTCTCTCTCCCTTGGGAAAAGAACACGCAAAATCCCAGCTTTTCCACACCAAAATAGTTCTTGGTGGAAGTATTAAAGGTGGAGAAATGATGTTTCTTCTGAGGCAATACACAACATTGTATTTACCTTTGCCTGATCAACTCCACAGAAAATAGGATTTATGTTTAGACATACCAAAACAAAACGGAACATTTTTCCATTTTTTTTTTCCCCTGGCCTATGCGGTTATGGCAATCTCAAAGCCATGGTGGATTGTTTCTATTAAGAGGAAAGAAGAATGGTATCAATCAGATAATGTGGAAAACACAGTGTCTTTACCACTCTTCCTTCTGCAATGCCAAGGCAACCCGTCCACCACCAATGTGTTTCCAAATATACCCACAGCTGAACAAACACAGCGGAAAACGAGTGGATGCAGGGAATCACAAGGCATCTTGATTCGCCCCCATGTGGGCCAGCCCATGGCATGGGAACGCTGCGGAAAGGAGCCCCAGGGATCACAGAATCGTAGAACAGAGTTGGAAGGGACCTTAAAGACCATCAAGTTCCAACCCCTCTGCCACGGGCAGGGACACCTCCCACTAGAGCAGGTTGCTCAAATGGTGGCAGGCACTGAAGGGCAAGAGTCAAGGGGAACCTGCCAGGACCAGAGTGGGCAACCTCTGCCTGCCCCACTGATTTAGGGCAGGAGCATGCCAGCCTTAGCCAAGTAGCTGTGTTGTTTTTCTCTCTTCCCCTCTCCCCATATAAGTGTGTGCATGTGATTTAGCTTCTAATTAGTCCACCCGCAGCAGGCTTTGCCTTGAGCTGTGGCTTTCTCCACTGCCACTACTCACCAGGGTACTTAGCTGTCCTGGATGAAAGGTTGCTCGTTCACTTCAACCACACCTCAAGTACCACCGCTCGGTAGACGTGTTGACTAGAAGCCATTAATATCTTTCAGCCTACGAGGAGAAAAAGCAAAACTCATCCACCTCACTGCGGATAGACAGGTAGTCACAAGTCACAGTAACGATTAAGCAATCATTGCTCTGCCACTAGCAATGGCCATTGCCCCTTTCCCCAGTGCCAGAGCAGTGAATATTAAAAATTTTTGCTGGAGGGGAACCTTGGAGGTGATCTAGTCAAAGCCCCTGTGCCTGTAGCACTAGCCCAGGTCAGCCACGGCTGGGCCAAGGCAAGTCTTGAAAACCCCCAAGGATGCAGGTTGCACAGTCTCCCTGGATACCACGCTCCAGTGCTGCTTCCAGCAAGGGAATTTACTGATTTCTTCCCTATGTTGAGCAAAAAAAAGGTATGAAAGCTAAGCCCGGCACACCAGAGAATACCTCTTCTAGGCACTGCACATTCCTGGCCATACCAAAAAATGCTCCCCAGTGCAACTGCTGGCACGGCCAGCCCACACAGGAACAACACAGGATGCCTTGCAGCTGCATGGTTGTGATCTTGCGAATGTATTTGAGAGAGAGAGAGGGAAGAAAAAAAAAAAAAAATTGGCATTACAGACGGAAGAGTGTGGTAAAAGCCATAATTTGGCTGGGATTAAAGAAACCACTGGAAGTTCCTTAGTTTTAAATTTTGCACAGATGTCAACTATACTTGTTCCTACTGTCTTTAATTTAACGTCTGGAATATTGTGGTAATGTAATTCAGATGACATATGACTGGGAAACAGCCAGACCAACAGATTTGTGAAATTTTCTTTTTATGTTTAGATTTAATAAAAAAAAAAAAATCTCCCATGTGTGGCTTTTCTACACAGCAGTGTAAGAAAATGCTGCAGAAAGCTATGAAAAAAATCTGCTAAGTGCACTTGAACATGCCTGCAGACAGACCAGAAGGCAGAGGCCCATTGTAGCAGTGGTGGCAGCTGCCATTTTCTTGTGTTTTCCCAGCTCAGCACGCCACGGCTCTTCTTCCCACCGCCGAGAAGAAGAGGCAAACCTCTGTGTTTGCTTCAATCCCTCAACCCCAACGAAACCAGGCTTTGGGGGTAAAGAAGCATCCTGAACTGCTTCAGCTATTTCCAAAGTGATCTCTCTTGCCCAGCACCGCGCTTTTTTACTCCTTATTACCCATTACAAAGCAGTCTGCTATATTACAGACGCTCCGGATATGGTTTTTGGTGGCGATTTCACAAATAAAGACTCAGGGAAACTAATAAGCAGTCCAAACAAATGCAATCAGATTTTTGGTCAAGGGACACAAACGAGCTAAAATTTTATTTTCTCTAACTAGGTGGTGCTTAGACCTGCCTGTTACATTTCCTTAGGAAACAGAAGCTGGCGTCACCTTGATCTCATAGAGATCCAAGAATTCAGCTCATTTTATCTGCTAATATATGGAAACAGCTTCAGAAATCATTTTTAACAAATAAAGAAATCTGGTAAGAATCTCACTCTCAAAAAAAAAAAAAAAAGGATTTTTTTTTTTTAAAAAAAACACCTCCTGACGTGACCCTGCACAGTCCTTTTTAGCCTTTCAGCTCCTTCATGACTTTCAGCTCCTTCATGACAAATATATTTGGAGGGCAAGGGCATCATGCTTTTGGAAGAACGATACTAATATACACAAGACTTAAGAGGAAACTAAGTGAGTGCTGCTTCCTAAAGCTGTTTCGTATGCAGATGAGATGATCTTACCATCGCTGTGTCTCCGGTAAGGTCCTGCTTAGCCTGAAGTGAGCTATGAATATGTGGCCCTACTGGTTTGCAAGTTAAATTATCCTCTCCACGCCGCATTTATAACTCCTTTCTCTCTGTCCATGGAGCACTGGTTCCCTAGCACGGTTCTCTTGTGTGCTGGAGGGACCGTTAGTTTATATGATGCTCCGTGGCAGAGGCGCCCAAGCACGGCCAGCGCAGCGCTGCCGTGGGGGAGCACGTCTAGGTAAAATAACACCCGCTGGAGTGTTTAATATTAAAGTTTGTGGAAGAGTTTGAAGAATTCTTCAATAAATGACTTTAAAACGCCACTCTGGTCTCCCCGTGCGTGCAAGCGGCTCGTATTGCTTGGGTTCTATTTGCATTTCTTGTCTTACGCAACCGTAATAATACACATTTCTCCTCAGAAAACACCCTTGTGCCCTGTTCACATGCAACAATAGGCTCCCAGCTCTCTTCAGCAGCTTTCTGAGTTAACTGCTCTTTCACTTGCTTTAAATGGGAGCTTATTGACATATTTATTGCCAAATTTTCTACCTATATGGTTCAAAATTGAGCTGTCAAAAGAAAACCACGGAAGCCTACGTGTATCTTTCTGCTCATCTCTTTCAAGAAATTGTGACGTACACAACGGCCTCAGCAACTTTGAGACCAAACCCGTTATTTCAAGAAATTTACCCTTTCACCACGTTAACTGTCGGTCTACGAATGCATACGTTTTTTTCCCCTCGAAACGTTGACTCGGCTTTAATCTCGAAACATATGGATGTCATTCTCTTTCCGCTCAGAGGCACTGATGCAACTGAAGAAAAAAACATTAAATTTCTGGAGGGAGGCCAAGCTGGATAGCGGCAGCACAGAGTATACAGTGCTTCCATTGACATCAGATCTGGAAGCAGATCAGATATGAATGGAAGACCCATAGTGAGTCAGGTTTGCATGTAAACCTCCAGTGAGCCTGGATCAGCTCCAAAAGCTAATGCGGCATCAATGAAAGAGCCGCTCTGTATCCACTGTCAGATACTTCTGCTGCAAAATCAGATTGGTTTTAGTTCATGGATTAAAATCCAGCCAAACTGTGGGGATTTTTTTTTTTTTTTTTAAATGAACCCATCAAAACTTCATTAAAGGACTGTTAAGCTGTTACACAAAAAAATCAGAGCTCAGAAATCCATGGAGAGAGAGATTTTGGAGTCTTCTTTCTGTAATACCAATTTTACCTTTCTACATCTGACAAATATTTATTTTCAACAGAGGGTTCTTGTTATTATCTTTTATTTCCTATTGGTATTTTTATCCATTGGTTGCTGATGGATCGATTAGTTCCTGAAAATCCAGGAAGATTTTTGTTTGGGGATTAGGACAATTTAGAATGAACAAAAAAGTAATTCCTTTCTGAACAGCTTTCAATTATAAACATGTAGGCTATCAACTACTTCCCTGCTTTTAAAGATATATTTGCTTTTATTGTTTTCTGAAAGATATATTTTAGGATTATATCAGTGCTGTTCTCCTGCTCTCTCGATTCTTGCACCAAGTTTTTGAAAAAGAAGAAAGCAAGCGGAGAAGCCAGGAAGGAAAAAAAAAGCAGCCCAATTCCCGTTAATAAAGCACCACCTTCTCTTTGTTTTGTGGAAAGCAACATGCGTGTCATGTTCTGCAAACTCACAGCTAAGTACATAAATATTACCAGATCCTCAGTTCCACTGGAAAGTTAAGGCTCTTGCTTTCTGTAACCTTGCAGTCTCAGAACTTCCTACTTTCTGATTTCTTCCTGCTGATCAGGAAGGAGAGATATACAAACCCGTTCTCAGTTTAGCGGCTAGCTTCAGAGGTGCTCCTTACCCACTCAGAAATAAGTCCCTGCTGTGCAGCCCCATCCTAGCTCACCACGCTGATGTCTCCCTGGGTCTCTTGAATGTCATTTTGTAGAGCACAGGGAACTCAGTATTTGCCTTATTGTGTGTGCTGTACTGTGTGCCAGTTACATAATATCACGGCATTGCAAAAATCTACGATATTTCACGGCATCACGGCATCAAGTCAAGTCCAGAATAAATTCTGCTACCTTTGCTAGAACCCAAGACAACTTAAATGTGTTTAATTTGGGGTACATTTTCAGCCAGCAGGTTAGGCATGAGCAGAAGGTATAAACTCGCTTGTGTCCGAGGTAAGCAGTAAGTGGGTGAACTCTACGCTGCCACTATAACTTTGGAGAAACTCTCTCTGCCAATAATTACAGTCATTTATGCAACTATATCAAAACTTTTAGGCTTTCAAATAATTAACAGATCAAGCGTCACATTGTGCATACAGTACCTTTGAGAGCGCAAGAAGGTCAGAGAGACATGGGTCTTCCATCAAGAGCAGAAAGGACCAGAACAGGCTACTCTGGCCCCTCATCTCAAGTTTCAGGTATGCTACAGGTCTTTCCTTCTGTGTCTTTTTCTTGACTCCAGCTCTGGGCCTGAGCAGATATTTTGCTGTTTGATGTCTATGTTGTAGCAAGGTGGCAGCCTTCAAAGACAGGAGTGGAGACGTAAGATTTCTTTAATAATTTGGGGTTTGTATTTTTGTACCATGCATAAGCACGTATTAACAAACAGAGATGAATTCTGTCCTCGGGAGTAGACATTCAGTACCACACTCATTCATTCCTTTGTTCAGCTTACAGCTGTGAAAGAATACACTCCCACATATTAAAAACATGCTAAACATTAACCACGGTCCTAGTTTTAGAACCGCACATATATAATCTGGTTCCCAAATTCTGCCGAAACCTCTGGGAAAACACCCACTTCAAACAGACTCTCTTTTAAGGAAGCAGCAGGGCTCTCTGCTCTTTCCAGCTTGTGAATTTACTGAATTCTTCATTTTCATCCACCTCCTCTCTGCCCTCCTACCGTTACACGGGGACCCAGGGGATTGTTCGTGATATGCCAGTTGGATACAGCCTTCTCTTCCCTTCCTTGCAAGGAAACCCAATATGCTTTTGTTACGTGCATTGCTGGGAAGTTTTTTTAACAGCGCTTGATTTTCCAGGCTCACTGCAAATGCCACACCTTTTCTTCACTACGTTTGTGAAATTCAGCTTCCTGTCTTTATAATGCAGCTTAGACAGTCTGACACTAGAGTCTTTGCATGTGTGAACTTCCTAGGTAAATGCCAGCTTGACTCATCCCACAATTAAAACTTGTCAGAAGGAGATTCCAGTTTATGTATTTGAGCAGTGTTATTGTTCAAGGGACAAGCACAAGCAATTCATCTTCATTTGAGATGGCAAAGAAACGGGTGATAAAGACTAGCAACAGATGCACTTTTGTTTTCTTTGTGCAGCGGAAAAACAAAACAGAAACTGAAGCCCCGAGTTATTATTTTTGTATGCATATTAAAAAAGATATCAGACTGGAGTCGAGGTTTTATCTACCCAGTACATTTCATGCATTAACCCACTCCTTTTATGCACTGCAGGCTAAATGATGGCTCCCTTCAGTTATGCAGGAGCACTGTATGCAGAGGAAAGGGTAACAATTTCCATCTTCCCTCCTCAGTGCGCAGGAGGCATCATTCGAATCGAAGTATAGGAATAACTAACCGCTACTGATGACCATATTAACACCAGAGAGAGTGGGTATTAATAAAAGCCAAGGATGGCTCTACAGCTCCAAAAGCTCTCCTATATCCAGGGGAATGTCTGTGCGTGCGTGACTCAAATCTCAAACGTGCTTTTACTTTTTCGATTTCCCCACGCGCGCTCTGGAAATACTCTGTGCCGCGAAGGAATAATGCCTCGGGAGTACACGTCCTTTCTGTCTGCCAAGGCATTAGGCTACCATGTACAACGCCTACACGTGGGGCTGACGAGTGTGTGAAAACCTTTTGGCTGTGTCTTTAAGGTGGGTGTAATGTTGAGAGCTGGTCCTGAGAGGCAGTGTGGCTACTTACCTGCCTAAGAACACGCGACTGCAATTTTGTCTCATGCCCCACATGGGCTGTAACACCCAAACCCCAAATTGTTGGGATAAACTTCCATTTTTCTCTACATCTGTAAGACTTAAAATAAATCCTCTGACACCTAGAAGTCACCCTTCAGTAAAACTTGTGTAAATAAAGTTTGACCCTTGGAATCATGTACAATAAAATGAGTTAATCTAGTGATGATAAAAGAATAATTTGATTCCTTGGTACTAATTTTTAAGCCATAAGAAACAGTTAAAAAGTTATACAATCCCTTCCATTTGAGCTCTCAGAGTTTCCAGTTTCACCCATTGTGTTGATCATATGATTTATGTTCACCATCCTGATGATATCCTCAATACTTTTAGTGCAGAAAATACCGATAAAGCTGGATGCGGTCTTTTTTTTCTAGGTTCCTCTGAAGTCTATGCCCTTTTTCAACTATATCACAAACTTGCTCTCTACAATTCAAATGCTCTGTCACATTTTTCCTCTCTCTTCAGAGCCTCCCCTACATGTCATTTTTCTTTCAGCCCAGCAGCTGCTGGTCTCCTTCTTTGAGGCTCTCGGCAAAGCTCAGAAGCCAAACAAAATACACAGAAGCCTCTGAACTAGATTTCCATTTTTCTACAGGGCTCCTGACCTATTGATCTTCCCAATCTTAAGGGTCAAGCACCACAAGAATTAGCCGTACCCTGTAACTTAACAGTGACCCCTACTGTAGACAAGCTACTCCTTGTCACCGTTCCCCTGGTGAGCACAAAAAAAACCTGCTGGCTTCACATCTCCCCACATCGCTAGCCTCTTTAGCCTCTTTTTATTGCAAACACCTATCTTTCCCCAGCTGCATCCACAGATCCTGACACATCTGCAGAGGCAAGATGGCTGGTTGAACCCTCCGGACTCACTTCATCCATTGAGAGCTGCCAGACAGGGATACTCTGCTGTCAATAAGAGGGGATTCAGCTTTGACATATAACCTTTTGGGTTGTAGACCTAAAATTTAGCTTTAAACCCTAATCTGCTAAACAAGTAAGTTTACTTAAGTGTTGGGATTTCGGAAGAAAACCTCAATTATCACTTGTGTAAATACTCACATCTGTGGATGTTTACGGGATCACAGGCTCGGGGTAGGAAGTCATAGGTCCCAACTGCAGACGAGGTCCAGATTCACCTCTCACTGCAAAGAATTTGGTCCATGAGAAGCAAGAAACGCTTTTTATAAATGGGGCACATACACACACGATAACACAGTATAACAGCATGTCAAATATTACCAACTGCTGCAGTTCAAGAAGTCATGAAAGAGTTGTAAAAACAATTGAAATGCCAGTTTGCTCAGGGCATTGCACATAATTGGTTTGTCATCTAAACAAGTGTGTTTGTCATTAAACGAATGGATTTTAACTGGTGAATTAGCATTAGTAAATTCATTGATGATACCGGTAACGTCATGTTCATTTTCATACATGAGTATAACACAGGGTGAGCAGGGGGTTATTTCTAAATGGAGGTTTGGGAACACTCACCAAAATGGTTAGGCTGCAGTATCAGTTGTTGATCTGAGGGATTTCTGTTGACTTCTCCAGAAAAAAAGGAAGAAAAAAACGGATCCAGGCATCAGTCCTTATAAACACAGTTTAAACAATGTGATTTCACAGTTGCTTAAAAGTCACCGAGCAGCTGCGTTGAAATTGTAAAATCTGCAGTTTTATTATGCCAATGACTTTCTGTTGGCCTCAGTCATAAAATAACATACTCCTCACTGAAGTTCTCTGCTAAACAAAAAACACATCCAGACTGACTAAAAATCAAACTCAGACAAGCAAAAAACAATTTGGCCTTCATCTCGCTGGGCTCAATCGGTCCAATAATAAACAATTTTATTTTTCTTCCTCGCTGCTACTCCTACTGATAATTACCTTATTCCCAATGGAGACAACAAAGCACTGAAAAGTAACTATTGCCGAGAGGAATTCACAAACAGTACTTTGTCCTCCTGCAGGACTTAATGGCATGCTGAAATTTTTCTTTTTCTGTTAGTATTTTTGTACAAATTTCAAATTTCTCAACTGCAAAAAAGGATCTGCTGAGGAGGTTTCTCTCCAGCAGAGAAGACAAGCGAGTCCTAATCATTCACTACTGCTTGGGAATTCAGGTGATGTCTTTCAAACGAATTATTGCTTCTAGAGTAATGACTATTTTTAGACTGCATCTTTTGTGCCCATGTTAGAGGGTACATTAAGGTCTAGCATACTGTATACTTTAGGCAGAATAAAAATAGGTTCTAAATATAGCACTTACTTGAACGCAAAATAGATGTTCCAGATAATACTTCAGGCAGTGAAACTACTACAACACTGTACTTCTCATAGGCATAATGTCAGGGAAGTGGGGAAAACAGTCCTTTCCATGATTTCTGTGATTCTATGAAACAAGGAAAACATAGGTAGGAATATTGCCCTTTGCTCATTTAAAGATAATGTTCTCAATCTGATTTCTTTGTGCTTTTTAGCCTTGATTTTCTAATATCGCATCAGGTTTTTTTCATGCTTTGTACTCTCTGACAACAGTGACTTGTCAAATATTTGAAGGACTGCATGCCAGGATAGATGGGGTACAAAGCCTTCTTGAGGAGTGTGTAGACAATCTACTACGATTTGCATCAAATTATACTTATATGGGATTGAGTCCGTTAATTTTGTATTTGTAATGGTATTTACCAGCCATATGACAGGATAAAAGATAACATGGGACGCTGTGGCTATGATCAGAGTATCAAATATTGAATCAGTAGGAAGCCCCAAAAGACATTCTGATTATCCATTTACGTTTCTTAGATTTAATTCAGTCTGTTGTTATGCATACCCTTAGATTTAGAAAACAGTGAATATTAATCTTCTGAAAGTATAAATAAAATTGATCTCTGTGGACATTATCTGATGACTCATCTGTTGGACTATGTAGAAATTCAGTTATTATCAAATAAATTTTATTTTTGGAACAGTTACAGCTAATGCAGTCATCATGCTGACAATGTGTACCGTTTAACCTTAGGGCTTATATTAATTTTACAGTGGAACTAAAAACGTAGACCACGATCATTTAATAGACTACCTAGGCACACCAGCATTGAGCTGAATCTAGATTTCTGCACACTCAAAAGGACACGGAATTGCTATTGTTCTGATTTCAGGGGTAGTAGCCTATTGAATTGGAAGGGGTCTTTCGTGCCTCTCAGAGACAAGATTTCAGATTGCTTGCAGACTCAGCCTGATCCTCTTAAACTATTTCTGGTTTTATATTTGGACAGCAATGGCAAATGGATTATCTCATTCAGGTCAGCAAGAATTATTCAGCCTTCTGTCTGAATCCCACCTTGACCTTCCACTTCAAAACTAGCACTCAAAGGCTGAGAGCGCCATACAAATCTCTGCTTTGAGACCCACGTCACAAATGAGTTACATTCCACCAAGCATCATAAACCTGCACTGTGAAAAAACTGACAGCTAACAAAATTGATTTTTTTTTTTTTAATTATCTGATGCGATGTGTCACATAGATTCCCAGGAAGTTCACACCTCCCAGAGCTGTTGTTTCAGATATATGGAAACATGACCATGAATGCATTAATTCTCTGAAAATTAGTGACTAACCTGTTTCTTCCAAAGCCAGAGTTTCCAATACCAAAGATGGCAACCCGTAAGAAATGCTGGTAGGGTGCACCACCAAGTGTCTCCATTTGATCTCTGTACAGATGGAAAAGGAGGTGATCACAAGGAGTGCAGGATGATTCCTGAAAAGCTGGGATAAACCACACGGAAGATGATTCAGAGCACTCTGGTGCTGGAAACTGATGCTTCACTGCGTTGCCTTCTGGATTCTCCATTAGCCACACAGACAATCCAGGTTCTAATTTAAGTACCCAAGCTCTCACATACAGTATTTATACTTGGCATATAAATTCTCTTGGGCAAAAATACGGAGCCCAGGTTACACAGACTGTGATAAAAGGCGTAGGTTAAGCCCAATATTATTTTGTTTTTTTTAATTTAGTAAAGCTTCCAAAAATTCTGGATGGTAATTAAATACCAAGGATGATAATAATAAAATAATAATTTTAGAAATGACAATAATTTTCAGGTAAACTGAATGTTCTGAAATTTCCACATCTTTATCAGAAATGCTGTATAATTTTCCTTCCTTAAAACAAGAGACAGACATGTCTTACCCAAACGATGCTTCAGTTTCATTTTGATTGTTTCTTCCCCACAATGTAACAACTCACAGACTTAATGTCTCTTTTGTATTTTCAATAATCAAAGAAAAAAAGCCATCATACAGGAATGTATGTAAAGCAGACTGTTATCTAATGCAGTGAAACACAATGGGTGATTTGTGTTTTCTTTAACTGATTTAAATCACAGCTGAATTGCAAATCCCTGGTTGTCAGAGAGAATGGAAAGTCTGGGCAACTCTAGAGTTCTAGCAAACCTGAACGTTGACCTTGCACATCCTTTCTTTCACTTTTTGAATGCTCATGAACTTAATTTGAGTGTGTTTCAAGGATCAGTCTGAAACAGTGTTTTTGAACTCAGCTGGGTCATAGGAACTTTCTCAGCACTCTATTCTAATTTGCAGTTTTGCTATAATAAAAGCCCCAAATATATTGCTACTGTCTAGACATTTTATCTGAAACAAGTGTCCTTTGTAGTCTCAGAGGACTTTTCTATTTTATTTCCAGTAAATCAAAGTCTGTGAAGAGCTTTGGTTCTTATTAAGACATACCCTTCACAGTCCAGCGACTGCCAACAGAGGCAAGCCATTGACAGTTCATTTACATATAAGTGATGACTTCCATCAGGTAGTTGGCTCAAAAATACAATGGACGTTTAGAGCATATCCAATATTTCTTGTTCTTTGATAAGCATCAAGTGCCAACTTATACATAGAAACGACTATTGGAAAGTGAAGGCTTCTCTTCGCTGACCTTACACTGTCTTTTGCAGATCTGGAGTGACGTATTGTCGTCCCACCAGATGCAAGTTCATTCCTCCAAAGAGGCATGTAGAGCAAGCTGGTAGCAAGAAACATCTAAACAACCACAAGTTTCACAAAAAAAGGTCCCGGCTGCATTCATTGTTAGAATAAGTCACCATATTTACTGTAAAGCAGCCAGCAAGGTTTGGATATGGGGCAGGGAGGCTGACCCCCACAGTGCCACAGCACCTGGGCCAGGTAGCGCTGAGGTGTGGGGGCTGCTGCTCCCTCGAGAACAGCTGGACAAACAGCCACACTCTCCTCTGGGGCTGAAAGGAGCAGGGAGAGAGGGCAGCCACCCCCAGCAGTAACCTGGATGCCCCTCAGAATCACTGAATATTCATGGTTGGAAGGGACCTTTGAGATCATCAAGTCCAACCACAAAAAAAAAAAAAAAACCCACCAAAAAAAAAACCCCACAAGCAAAATACACGACACACACCCACAGACAGACACAAACCAAGAGTCTCGGGCACTAGAGCATGTCCTGAAGGGCCACGTCTACACATTTCTTAAATCCCTCCAGGGATGGTGACTCCACCACCTCCCTGGGCAGGCCCTTCCAGTGCCTGACCACCCTCTCAG
>JAOXJK010000032.1:16914231-16940102 GCA_025774025.1 Xenus cinereus
ACCAGACCAGGTTGCTCAAAGCCCCATCCAGCCTGGCCTTGAACCCCTCCAGGGATGGGGCAGCCACAGCTTCCCTGTGAGCTGTGACAAGCAGTTAACTCTTCTGAGGATGGCCTCAGTTAAAGAGTTGGCTTTGAAGTGGTTTCATGGGTTTCAAAGTGGCGTGTCAGACACATTTTGGGTACTCACGTGATAGAAAGATTGAATTATTTGTCCTGGCACTTGGTCCTAGAAGTACATTTCACACAAAGCAAGCGATGCTATCCAGGTGGTGTCTTGCCCTAGAAGCCTTACGTCCCAGTCCCAGTGAAAACATTTGTAACATTGAGGTCTAATCTTCTGCAGAATAAAATCAAATAAAAGTCCTTTGAACAATCGTGAAGGAATTAGAAAAATACAATCTTGTGTAAATTACTAGAAACATCTCAGACTTCACAAGGCTCCTAATTTGGGTTCCCTGACATAAAAATAGCAGCCTGAAACAAAACTACTGAAATAATGCTGTAGTACAAAGAAATTGGTACTTTTAGACTAAGCCACATTGTAAAGGCACTTGGATATACTGACATTAACATGCAGTCTGAAGTGATGAAAAAGAACCGCTTCCTTTCTTCTGTTACTTTTCTTTCATTAGGAATTAAATATTCACAAAATAAAGCCTTTCTCATGCTTTTAGTATCCTTGCCCTTCTTTGACAGTGCGACTCCGATACCCTAACGCTAACATAAAGCTTTCTAATACGCCTTTGCAGCTCGGAGCCTGGTTTGTTATTCCAGCCACGTCATTCTACCCAGAAGTGTTTTGAAGACAGCCATTTTAAAGCCACTAAAGTTGAGTTCTTCTCGGTACAACATGATCTGCTGTGTCAACATTCCTCATTAGCTAAGACAAGCTATGCAAAAATCTGAAAATGGAATTAGACAATGCAGAGATGGATTTAGTGGTGACTATCTTGTGAACACAGAGATAATTTGGTTTTGGTCTTAAAGTAGGCTTTCTCATACATAGAATGCAAGCTAGGCTACATACTGTGAATCTAAGCCTGTATCTTTTCTCTCCGAGTGGTTAGAGGGTTCATTGGCAAAAGGCATTTGCATTTGAGGGTTTGGGGTTTCTGTATTTTGGATTGTGTTCTCCTTTTCATCACATAATTGCAGCAATAGAAGCATGACAGAAAGTGATTCATCTTTACGTACATGTGCCAGGAATCTTGAAATGGGGATTGATTTTGGTCATAGCAACTGGTCTTCCTAGAAAAAAGAACAGAAAGCACAGGAAGAAAGTCCTGAGACAATCTTTAAATAAAATATCTGAGACCGGACTGTCAGGTACCCAAATCTTCATTTGAAAAAACACTAGATAGAGCGTGGAACAGAAGAGATTTTTTTTCATATGCCCACCAAAATTAATGGACCTTTTCCCTGACATCCAAAACCATAGGACCAAGGCTCATATCTGTAAGCAGCAGCGTGTAAGACCAGTGGGGGCTTGGAGCCTTTCCAGCATCGCAGGACAGAACATGCTAGCTAGGGACTGCAACAGCGTCAAGGGTAGGCACGAACCCACTTGGGTTTGGGTACTGGCTACCACTGCAGACCACGCCAGCTTCTCACCAGAGCATCTATGTGCTCCTTGGTGGCCTAGGTTGCACGGGCAAGCGAAGTGCCTGTGTGGTGGGTGAGGTCTCCATTCACTTGCTGCTCTTGCAGATAAGCATTCAGGTTCCTAACAAACTCTTTAATATGAAGTTTAATATCTAGTCCCACGTTGAATACGAACAGCAAGCAGTAGCCCATAGTGTCTCCCCTCTCCAACCAGCGGTTAGAAATAGTGTTTACACACCTCTCTGGTTCAGAAAAGCAGATTGGCCATCTCACAGAGCTTTCTCTTGAACCCTCTAACGTGCAGGGTTGAGGAAACTGAATACCTCTGAACATTTATGCCATAGTCCCATGAAGTGCACCGAACTTTACACTGAGATCGTCGAAACAAATACTGCATTGCTCATCTCGTATTTCCATATTTTGTAATGATATTGAGGGATATTTTACATCCAAACGCTATCTGTCTTGAATTAATGAGGATAAAAAGCATGCAGTACATTGGTACATATTTTCAGTAGCCCTTATGTTGTTTTCACCCTGTGAATGTTCTTGAGGGGAAATACACCACGTGAAAAGACATATATGAAAGGAAAAAGTAGTTATACTGAGTTATCTCTCCCTTCCTACTCATATATCTGCCTTTATTCTTTCTACAAAATATCCACATGGCTGATGGGCCGCATGAGAAAGGATAGAAAAAACTATTGAGTAAGAAAGAAAAAAAAGAAAAACTGAAAAGGTTTATTTCGCTTAAAAAACTGTGCAGGAAATGGAGAGCAGGCATCATAATTCTTTCCTAATATTCTAAATTCTTTGCCGTCTCCAATCATATTCAGTGAGGACACAGCCACTGCATCTGTACTTCCTTGCTAATTTATGATGCTACACCATGCTGCAGTAACTAGCTTCCCCAAATGTCCAGGTCAGGCATCAGTCTGGATCACCAGTCATAGTTCCACGCTTCTAAAACCCACACAGGAGGTGCAAACAGGTTTGGGCACACGGATGCAGGAATTCAGAAGACCAGTGATCTGGACAAGCATGAATAGGACATCTGTAGGCTGGCTATCCAAGGCAAGTTTATTTTCTGCATTTTTCCTGGTTCACCAGTCATGTTTACGTATATGTGTGTGTATATATGCATAAATGTAAGTATATATACACATACGATCTTTTCTTCTCAAGTTTGTATATATTACCCTCAAATATACAATTACGTTATTATAAGCTTCCCTTTATCATTTAAAATATAACTTACAAGTTTATATACATTTAATTGCATCCCTTTTAAAATAAATTCATAAAATTATTTTTACGCAGCATTGCAATTAATTTTAGTTGAATATTCAGCCTTAATGGAATTAATATTTAACAGATTTCTGCAATCTGTCTGAGACTGTTTGCTAAAGAACAACGTTATTTCTACTGATGCATCTGAAGCAAGGATTCCTTGAACTCTCAGAAACAGAGAAAATTAGGATATCACAACAGAGTACTAGATCATGTCCTCATACAATGTTCCTGAAACATGCAAACATACCCACACATCTGGGAAGCTGTTGCTATAGAATCTCTCTCATGCAAGTAATCCTTACTCAGCCTTTAGTTAAATTCCAACCACTCAACAAAGCTCATAATTTCCTGAAAAGTCAACATTTTCTTTCAGAGAAACTGGTCGGGAGTCAGGTGACGAAATAGATATGCCGAAATAAAACTGCTAAATGGAGAGTTTAAGAGATAATGCGTATTACTCAAATCCCTTTGCATTTTTTTCCATTTTGCCAAGATGTATTTATCAATAATTTTTATACCTGGGAGCAAAAAACTTCTCACCAACTGAAAGCCAATTCATAGTTAGCAACAAACACATCTTTTGTCCTATAAGGATTTACTATTTTATCAGTGGGTGAATCTTGGGAAGTAAGACTTAAGTCTTCTGTCAGAATTAACTGATCTATACGAATAGCTGTAAATAAAAATATTTTATGCTTTTGGGGCTTCTAAATTTAATTGGTCTCTGTATTTTCAGCTCTCACAGAAACAAAACTTTATCTAGAATAATTCTGCTTTGAGAAGCTATGAAGATTAAACACTATGATCTGTACATTCATGACATCAGATATCCACTGTCAGAAAATGGGAAACTTCTGTGCAAACTGCAGAGACTTTGGTAATTACTTCTATCTTTCCTGATCTTTCTAGAGCAAGCAAAGAAAGGGCAGCACAGTACAAAGCTTCCTTTTTTAGGGCTGTTATTACTAGTTGGTGGAAAGTTGTCTTCAGAATTGCTATTACGGATGCAATGCAAACAATTAAAATATATTAGGCTGGGTTTCCTTGCTCAGTCACAGTAACTCTCTCCTCTTGATGCCCTCTCTTTGTTTGAGCTGACCTTAAATACCGTCCCATTTATGGTCTGTATTTAGCCCTGGAAATAGGTTAATTAAAATAATTTACAAAATCTATGGGGAGAAATTTAGGATCCTTCCCTATTAACAGGAAAAACAGAAGGCAATATTATTTGAGGAAAGGGGACAGTAACTGGACATGCAAATTGGACAGTTACTCAGATACCCACTGCCATGAGCGAGCGTATTTTTTCCCCTCTGTCATCCCCCAATATTTGCTGTATTCTGGGCATGTTCTCCAACTCTCAAAAAAGTAGACTGAGAGTAGAAACTGTGTTTTTTCCACTCGTCGCTATTGAGAAAGCCTCCTGAAACCTTTACTTCATCCTTACCAAAGGCGCAGCAGGGAGCCCACTGTTTTCAGGACCATCACAATATTTTGAAGCCTTTCTATTTTGATTTTCTTTGTTACCTCACAGAATGGTTGAGGTTGGAAAGGAACTCTGCAGGTCATCTTGCAGGACCATCTATAGTAGATCGCCCAGGACCATGTCCAGATGACTTTTGAGTATCTCCAAGCATGCAGACTCCACAACCTCTAGGGGAAGCCTATGCCAACGCTCAGTCACCCTCACAGTAAAGAAGCGTTTCTGGATCTTCAGATAGAATCTGCCGTGTTTCATTTTGTGCCCATTGCTTCTTATTCTCTTACCTTCTCGGGAATCAAGGTAAGACTGGCCAGCCTGTAGTTCCCTGGTTCAGACTTTCCCCCTATCACCAGGTACTTGGATGTTTGAAGGCTGCTATTGCTAGTAAAGATTGAGGCAAAGAACCCATTCAGTACCTCAGCTTTTTCCATGTCCTGTGTCACCAGGTCTACCTCATTCAGCAGTGGGCCCATATTTTCTCTTTTTCTACTTAGGTACTTGTAGAAGCCCTTCATGTTGCCTTTGACACTCCTCACCAGATCCAGCTCCAGGTGGCCTTTGACTTTCCTCATTGTGTCCCTGCATAATCAGACAGTGTCTCTATATTTCTCCCTGGCTTCCTCTCCCTGCCTCTACCTTATATATACCTCATTTTTGTGTTTGAATTTGGCCAGGAGCTCATTGCTCATCCATGCAGGCCTCCTGTCATTTTTCCTTGACTTAAGCTTTTTGGGATGTACTGCTCTTGAGTTTGGAGGAGGTGATTTTTGAATATCAACCAGCATTCTTGGACTCTTCACTCCTCTAGTGACCTATCCCATAGGAATCTTTCAAGCAGTTCTCTGAAGTGGCTAAAATCTGCTCTTCTGAAGTCCAGAGTTGTGATCTTATTTTTTTGCCTGGTCCTTCTTCTCCTGTTCCTAAACTCCACCATTGCTTAGTCACTGCAGATGAGGCTGCCTTTGACTTTTGCATCCCCAGCAAGCCCTTCCTTGTTTGTAAGTATGAGGTTCAGCAGACCACCTTCCCTCATTGGTTCCTCTATCACTTTTGTAAAGAATTTTTCATCACTGGTATCCTAGAGTCTCCTTTTGCCCTGCCTAGTTGAACCTCCAGCAGATATTGGAGTCATTAAAATCACCCATGAGGACCAGGGTCTGTGAACACAAGGCTACTTCTAGCTTTTGTAAAAGGCCTCACCTATTTGTTCTTCCTCATGAGGCAGCCTGTAGCACACACCCACCACAATGTCTCCCATCCCCCCATAAGCCCTCAGTTGGTTCATCGCCCATCCCCAGGTAGAGCTTCATGCACTCCAGCTACTTTCTCACATAAAGAGCAACTCCTCCCTCTCATTTTCCCAGCCTGTCCTTTCTAAAGAGCCTGAATCACTCCACTGCAGCACTCCAGTCATGAGAGCCATCCCAGCATGACTCCATCATCCCAACAAGGTGACAGCCCTGCACCTCCATACATATCACTAATTCACGGAATCACATGGGGTTGGAAGGGACCTCTGGAGATCATCTAGTCCAACTCCCTGCCAAGGCAGGTCCACCCAGAGCAGGTTGCACAGAAACACGTCCAGGCGGGTTTGGAATGTCTCCAGAGAAGGAGACTCCACCACCTCCCTGGGCAGCCTCTTCCAGGGCTCTGCCGCCGATTCATCATGTTGATTCCCCATACTGCATGTGTTAGCGTACAGGCACTCCAGAGAGGCACCCCACCATGCAGATCTCCCAGAAAAGGCCGGGGAGAAGGTTCCCCATACTGGTGCCTTGCAGGCCCTTCCTTGCTTACATGCAAGCTCTTGAGGTGACTCTGCTTAAGCCCTGTTTTGTTGATTACGTGTTCCCTTCGTTCACATCTCCCCAGGACCTTGCAGAAGACCCAAGCAGCACAGTAGAGCCTTGTCTTTTAGCTGCTGTAGTCCTTTTTTGATGTAGGCCCTGAGCGAGAAGTACCAAAGCCTTTGCCAAACTGCTTCCAAGCCTCACCCGAGAGATCTGCCTTGCTACCACATTTCAGAGCTCTACCCTGCTCGCAGTAGTCACTGAGTCTTTGCAATAAAAACTCCTAATGCCCATATGTGGCAAGCATTTGCTGTTTACATAGCCATTAGCCAATCTTTCCAGAAGATTTCTTCCTTGCATGCCATTTTCTTACTCGGGTTACAAGTGCAAAAAAACAGAGGCCCGTAGTAATATGTTTTAACAGGCAAAAACTCAAACATGAAGTCACAGCCACAATTTTTTTCAGATGTGCTTTTCAGCATAGTCTTAGGGCAAGAGAAGAAGCAATTATAGTTTTTCCTTCTGCTTTCACGGTAAGATTTAGTTTAAAAGATCTTTTCTTCAGGCCGATATCTACATCGAAAGCAAGATTTAATCAAGAATTACATTGCTTAATACTGTTTTGCAGAGCTTTGATTGATTGATTCAGCCTTCCCTTAGTCATATGACAAATGAATGGAATAAAGGATGAATAGTCTCCCTATCTGGTCTCTCCATGCTCTGTGGTATTCACGCCAGCCTTAGCAAAACTGCTTTTTAAGATCAGTCAGAAAAAAAAAAAAAGGTCAGAGCCTATCACAAACTACTGTTTCAAAGAAATATGCAAATCTTTCCTTGTTCCATATTCTCCTTAACCTCCCACCACAATTATTAAATTACAGGGTATTAATAGAAACTAAATAAAGCATTCTGAAAAGACAAATTCCAAAGATCCAAAATTCAAGTGCCAAACAGAGAGCATGCAATTAGGTTCTTAAATAATTCTTATCACATTTCAAGCTAATATTAGCACTTTCAAAAAACAATAGAAAACGGCAGTATTCCCAGAGACACGCCATTGAAACAGCATAGTGAAACCCAGCAAAAGAATCTTGCTGAATTCTTATATTTTAATGTTATGCACGAATATTATCTATCTCCAGTTGCAATGGTAAAAATCATTGGGCGCTCCAAAAACTATTTGTCATATTTACATGGTGATACTGGGAAAAAAATGTAGGGTTTTTTTCTGAACCAATGCAATAGCAAAATTGAGGCTTTTCTGCTTAGATTTTTCAGAGAGCACAAATTACCACAAACTTTTACTTAATTGAGCTCTTCAAGTAAGTACGTAGCAATGAGCATTAGTCTCTCCTCATTGCTTTTTAAAACCTTTATGTCTATCCAGGTCCCATAACCTTACAGATTTTAATGGCCTTAATGAAGAAAAAGAGCACTGTTATTCAATTTGACTCAAGCAGATCTCCATTCAGAATGACAATGTCGCCATTCACAATGCTATTGTTAGAGTTGTGTCATCCTTTCTGTTTTAAATCTTGTTTTTCAGGAGTTTTTAACTTGCAAGTAATTTTTCTTCCTTGAATCTCAGACTTAGCAACTAAATTTGGTCAGTTGGTTCGTCAGTCAGTCTGTCTGTCTATTATCTACACACATAATGTACATTCCTGCACTACACAATGCCGATGCACAGAATCGTCTGGTGACTTATTCAGAATATCACTTTATACCGCTCAAAATCACTGTTGTTCTAAAAAGTGGGGTTTGGCAAATGATTTACCCACTATACAGTGAAATTATTTTGGATTTCCTGATGACAAAAGGAATCTAATTCAGTATCTGCAGGACTGAGGTTTAAATATTTGCTTCTTATGGCTTGTGGTTCTTTGCGTGTCCTAAATCTCCAAGACCTTTCTCACCTAGAATTGGTATATAATAAGTTATCATGAACTTTTTCTTTTGATTTAGTATCTTATAATATATTAAGCAATTTTACCACATTCAAGAACATATTCTGTATTGAAGATGATTACATACCAGAGAAAGTTCATGAAAATCAGGTTTACATTTTGTACAAATGCAAATGTATGAAGGACCAAATCCTCATAATTCAGATTTCCAGGTTACATCAAGGAAGGCAAAGGGAATACAGGTCCCATCTTTTTTGCTAAGTGAAAAAAGGACAAAAGCATTTCAGGAGGAAATGTAGGATCTGCGGATTTCCTAAACTGTGTGAGCATCATTCCTCATACATCATCTTGGCCTTTACTCAGTTCCTTTTGAGAATTGTCTTGCAGACAGTCCCAGGGGACCGAGGCTTTGGTGCACCATCTGCACCATGCCTGTGCACCATCTCCCTAGACATAAATATTCCATCTTCCTCTTTTTCATATTAGAAGCGCTTTGGCCTCAGAGACAGGGGATCATCTGTGATTGTGGATGCCTGATTACCACCCTTGAAGAGTGTCAGCACATCTACAACACAGCTCAGCTCTCACACCTTCTACGTCCTACATTCCCACAGGATTTTCGTTAGCTAACCCAAACAGCCCATCTGCCTTGCATGTGGTGGGAATGTGAAGAGCTTTTCTGTTTCATAAATCTGATCACTACACTGTTGCGCCTACTAATTAATGGTGCTAGAACAGCTGCCTCAGATTTAAATCTTCTTTACTTCCATGTGCTGTATCGGTAACCTTAAAATGGATTTTCTACTTTCTAAGTGGGCTGTGATCCAAACCAGGAATTGACCGTAACCTGGAGTTAGATGCCATCTCAACGTGATATCAAATATTCGCTTTAGGGTGTACAGTTTGAAATAACAAACAGCAAGAACTAGCTGGAGCAGGAATGAAAGTTGGGTATTAGCTGAGCATCCTCAGCAGTGCAGCTCTTGGAGAACAAATTATTATATCTAGAAGAAAATATTGCTTTCTAAGTGCTGGACCAACTGCTGGGAAAAATTGGAAGGTGAGAGATTGTTCTCTTTCTGATCAGGGAAGACTGAAGAGAGACAGTAGGATTGAGCACAAGTGAAAAAAAACAATATTTGAACACCCCTTTTCTCATCTTCCTCTCCTCCCCCTCTTCTCTCAGAAGAACTAAACAATGCAAGTTTGGAATAACTAGTATGACTGCAGAAGTCACCAAGAGTACCAGAGCCTAGAGAAAAAGCTCTCAGTCCATGAGAACTGCACTCACAGAGCCGCACTTGATCGACCCAAAATGCTCAGTAAGTGAAAATGGAATTCCAGAAGAAAAGAATTACTTACTGGTTTAGGCTTCAATCCTTGCACTGAAGCTGGCATCAAAGGTCAGATTAGGTATAGGCTTCTGTATCCTCCTTCATTAAAGAGGTGCCTACAATGTAGATTTAAATAATGTCTTCTTCCCTCAAAATTATTTTTAATATCAGATAAGAAATATATAATTTTTTACAAAATAATGTGTCTATACACATAGCTGTATCAGTTATATATATCTGTGAAGGTGGCTGACTTGATTTTCTAATCAGAAAGTTTTTTAAACACAATTTCTTGTTCTAAAAGGTGATCACTTTAAGATCACTATTGCAGAAGTGAAAGTTTCCCATTTCCTAGCTGGCAGTACAGTCAGAATATGCTTTGAGCTGACTAGATGTATTATCACCTGTCAGCTATTTAGAGCTCCTATTAAGTTAGAAGATAGACCCGCACCGAGTCGGGGAAAACTACATCTGCTTCCAGACATCAAAGTGACATTTCCTGGAAAGAAAACGCCCCACCTGTTCACTAGAGTCTTCGGAGCTGCCAATAGGGCAAGCAGACATTATTTTCAGGGTAACCAACTGAAAACAGATTAGTGAATATTAAAACTTTGCCACTGCATTATTAACTCGAGTGTGTTGCTCAGGACTGGAAGCGTTTGTATGAAATATGGCACCTGCTGGGTACTATTCAAGAAAACCAATCAGATACAGGAATAAGCCCAGAAACAATGACTCTGGGGGGGTGAAAAATGCCCTGGGAGAAAAAAAAAAAAATAAAAAATTCCTATTTTCCTAGTACTTTGACTAGAAACTGTCTTCTCATCGACGCTTAGCACTTTCTTATAACGTGGCCAATGTTTTATTGATCTATGAGTCTGTTAATCCCAGAGCCTGGTTTTATGTGATGGAGCAATGAAAATAACGGCAGGTATGCAGCTTCTTGTGTCTCTGTGGATAATTTATCATACTCACCAGCCAGTATTGAGATGTCATCAGGAACTCCAACAATCAGATCGCTGGAATCATTGGTTCAGATTTCTTAATTTGAATTATATCTTCTGAAATGCCTTTCCTGCTGATAAAGGAAGGAGTTTGCTAAGCAACAGCTTCAGGATTTCTCCTTGTGATTTAAACCCTGAGAGCAGTTATAAATACTAGAAAATGGAATGCCTGGGCCATGAAGATATTCAGCAATCTGATTCCTGTTATATTAAAAATTTCTATTGTCATCAATCGAAATAGATGTAAGCAGTGATTTGCCTATAGTACCCAAAGCAAATGCAAACAGGCATTTTACGAGGTTACAAAGAATTTAGTTTACATTCATTTCAAAGACAGACAATTCATTCACTAAATGTTTTGCATATTTTAGAACAATCTAATTTTTAAACATCATAGAAAAACAACATAAACATATTTGTGAAAACTAGCACACTAACAAGTTAGATCAGGCAAAAAAAAATAAAACATAGATGTATGGTAATAAACAGTAAATATGTTTCAAGAGTCAAGAAAGTAGGATTTAAAGAATTTCTAGTTTCATAAATCATAACTCACTTAGGGTTTTAGAGATCAGCCTTGCCAATGGATTTCACATTCTAAGGACTGCAAGCATCAATCAAGATTTGACAGTACCAAATTTCTTGACTGTACAAATGAATCTGTATTTGTGTTTGGTTAATTGAAAATGTGGGGTGGTGGGTTTTTTTCCAAAAAAAAAGCCTCTCTAATAAAATTACCTTTCTCCCCAAATACCCACTAGGCTTGCTTTTATTAAAATTATCAGGAAGATACTAAGCTATCTCCAGATATCTATCTGGGAAGGGTAGGTGGTAATTGTGATGTTAAACAGCCAACTGTTATTTTGAAACCCTGTCTTGCTTACAGCTCCATCATTCTGAGTATCATGTTCTTTAACAGCAATATTGTAAATTCGGCTTTTAATGAATCTGATTTCAGGGTTACACATGTATCATTTCCAACAGAAATTTGAAATACAACTCTTCTTGCTGTGGAATTCCAAAGCTTTTAAGTTATTAAAATCACATTTCTTTTTATATTTGCTATAGATACAATACAGTGCAGTAATTTCTTTGAGGCAGTTGTGTTCCTCTGAATTCAAGGCTTTGTTACAACCAGCAGAGTCAAATCTGAATGCCTTTTAGAATTTTCCTCCGCAATCTACCCCGAACTGAGAAAAATGTTAGCAAATCATTTGATTTACTGATTGCATACCTATGCCAGTGACCACAAAAGATGAAACTTAAATTTCACTTTTGTATGTAATATTTTAACATAGGGACTAAAAGATAACATGGTTTCCCTACTCTACCAGTTCTTCATAAAGAACTGCATGCATTTTACTGTTTTATAGGAATGATGAGATCCTTATTCAAGGGAGCTCTTAAGCCATAGGCAAGAAGTATAAGAAAAACCTATTATTTCTAATGAATGGACTAGTAATCTAGTTAATAAATGGGAAAAATTCATTACCTTTCCTGTTCAGGAGATGAATTTCATTCTATATTCTTGTAACTAAAAGCAGAACTTTTTTGATTAAACTAGCTTTGCATCATTCTGGTTAATTTGTAAGCAAAACTTATTTTCACTCTTTTTTTTTTTATAGCACAGATTTCTGCATGAACTGTTGGGACACAAATTACCTCCAGAGTATTTGCAGCGTAGACAAAAATTTCGTGCACTGAAATTAATTTATCAACAATGTTTCTCAGAACTTTAAATCCCTAATTCAAGGGCAAAATTCCACCTAGATTCATGCTGGAATCCTTTCTGATCTCTTTGTAAGATACCTTGATTTTATAAAAACTCTAACAAAGACGAACTTGACTCTGGATTTCAATTAAGATTCATGGTCTTGGCTGACCAGTTTGATAAGTAACTCTATTTAGTCATGCAATTGCAAATAAAAAAAAATTCTCCTTATGATACTATTTGATTATAATTCCTTAGAAAGGATTATGTCTTGCTTCATGATAAGCAGCAAATGACAATCGAGTAATAAACAGCAGTTAAGAAAAGAACTTACAAATATTTTTGGATGTTATCTTTGATATTTTTAAAATTTGCCTTGGTTCACAGTGAAATAATGATACTTCAGGTAAGTAGAACTTTACAAAAGTGACAGATTGATATAAAATTTTCTCTTTTATTTTGAAGGGTTTGAAAATTGTACTACAAATATATTGAAGGAGATTTTTCAACAAAAAAGTATCACTGAAGAATACTGACATCTTTCAGTCAGAGGATGCAGAAAAAAGGATGTTGACTACTTCAGTCAAAAATGAAAATATTTAAAAATGCAGTAGCTGAACTTTCTTTAAACATTTTTCCATAATTCTACCTTGGGCATGTCTCTGCATCTTTTGAACGAACTTTCAAATGAACAGGCTTGAGTATCACACAGCCTATTTGAAAGTCGATATAAAGTCCTCATGCTCCATTACTTGTGTTTCAGTGGGCTCAGTTAATCAAATCAGGAAACAGAAATAGAACTGTGGGATTTAATTGACTAGTCACAAACAGGCGCACAGGTCAGATTTCAAACTCTGACTTTGCAATGTGATGGCTGAAATTTTAGAAAACTGCAGCCACTCCAAGAACCTCTTAAAACACCAAATTAAACAAGTGTTGGCTTTTCTCAAAGTATTGGATATATTTAATTGCTAAATTATTACCAAGCCAAGTGCCACATTCAGGGAATCATATGAAAATAGGACTAGAAGGGATGTGACATCTCCCTTTTGAGAAATTTCAAACACTATTTTTCACTTTTTGTGAAAAAAAAAAAAAAATTATTCCTCTCTGAGTAGTCAAGCTGCCATTTCCAATATTTTAAAAGGACTTTTAGGCTGAATTTTACTTCAGATTCCTTTGATATCCAGCACAGCTCCAAAAGCGAAGGTGTGCTCCAACGTGAAATGCCATGTAGTAAAAGAGCCACAATTCTCACCTTAAGTGAGGCACTAGGATGCCTCTGCATTATCTACAACTTCTGCAAACGCTCGTGTTGGTGTGCAGCTTTTCTGTCCTGCTGCATACCCTGCAAACATTTAGAAAATAAAGGCCTTGCAGTAGAGAGCTTGAGCTTTCATTGGTGAGTCCAAACGCTGCGTTCCAATATGCTTTTCGGAGCCAGCTTTACGATCCCCCAAACTACAGTAAGCCATGCTGTGGGACGAAGACAGAGGAAGAAGCAGCTTTGCAAAAATGTAAAGGAAAAAAAAATATAAACATACAGTAGATATTGCTAGCCTAGCCCACCGGGCATATATTGTTGGTCACAGCATGGATCTGACACTGTGGGGTATATTTACAGCATGGGGTATGGAGAACTATACATACAAACAATCGTGAGAACAGTGTATTTTTTCTTATGTGAAATGCATTGAAAATTGACCCTGTTGGGATGTAAATGGGGAATTGGATTGTTGTGGAAATTCTACTGGTTTGTGTGCTTTTTAAGTGTTGAATTTTCTTTTTAAGTGATCAAAAGTGTCTTTGAGTCACAACAGTCAAAGATGGCAAAGACCACATATTGCTCTAATTCTGGTCTTCGCGACATCTTGCAGAGATTAATGCTTGAAAGATATTATTAGAACTTTTTATTCCTTTATCCCAAACTGACACCATATGAAAAGCTTGCCATGATAGCTCTTCAATATCTTCTCTTTTCATTTTTGAAGCTATACCATGTAAATTAAACTGGGAAAATCACATCAAAGCTAAAAGAAAGAGCTAATATGCACTACATACAGACATTTAAACACCTGCCATATCCTTTCTTGCTCAGGTAGGAGAATAATCACTCTACCCATTGAAGTATGAGTGCTTCAGCCTTCCATTTTACATTGCTTCCTCTCTGCTTCGTTCTTTTGCCATGGAATTGCTGAGTCCCTGTTTATAAAGCTTCTTCTCACGTACATGATAAGACCAAACAATATTACAGTCCTCCTAATCGGTAGGACATGGTACTTTCAGGGCCTTCTTATCACAGTTTAGTCTAGCAGCAAGAGGAAAGGTTGATGGAATTGGGTCTGTTCTGAATATCACCAGGAAACCATCCCTTGCAGAGATTCTTTACACCTGTGAGATAGCTAGCAGTGAGTAAACAGAACTGCTGTGGACATACACCAGCACGTCGTAAGGGGCTGATCTAAATCACCACCAAACAGTTCCATTGCCTTCTAGAGGCTCTGGTAGTAAACAGCGGGTCTCTAAATTAGTTTCTCAAGGAAAGACTTCTCTTCAAAAACCTTTTGCAACCTTATCTCCCTTTGAATTAACCACACTAAGCCCATCGCTCTACTATCAGTATTGATAATTTCAAGGTATATATATTTCCAGAAAGCACAATAACATGAACTTTTTGTGGTATTGCTTCTTTGTTGCAGTAAATCATTGAAAAAAAATTCTTATTTTACTGCAAAAAAAGACCCCGTGTCTTGGTTCCATAGAGGAATCAGACTGTTTTTATCACATAAAGTAAAATATTGTGTATTTCCTTTAACTACTAAAAGGAAATATTGAACCACAAGCTTAATAGAGAAAATCTGACTCTATGTCATCATTGATAGTGTTATACAGCTTAGGAATTATTTCATATTGCTCATACAGCAGAATAAAAGTATTGATCAATCACCCATGCCATTATTTACATAAGGAAACCATGCCTTCTTTCACCTAAAAGCACTTCAGAAAAGTTAATTTTAAATACTTTCACATTTTCAAATATCAAAACTGGGACATATGGAAAGTTGAAAATTTTGCAAAACTTACCACACTGACAAAATTCCATGTGAATTAAATCTTGATGTCCTGACTCTTTAATCAGTAAAGTAATCTGAATACAAGAGCTGGCAAGTAAATTCAGTAGGAAGATACATTTTCTTATTGTCATTTTTCCAAGGGGAAATGAATATTCTCTTTCATTTTCCAGGTAAAAAAATACAATGAAGATTACTCATCCTTAAAAGAGATGCTAGTGCGCTACTTACTGGTAAACTAGGAGCAATAAGAGTTGATGTAAGTGCAGAAGTGTTATGAAAACATGCCTTGTATATCAAGGACGTGAAAAAAACCTATTGTATTTCAAAAAGCTTAAAAGCTTAATTTCTGCTTATTTAAGCACACGTAGAATTTTTATACCTAGATTAGAAATTAACGGTACACCGCACCAGAATCCGTAATTCGAATACATGATGTAAATGTACGCCTATGGGAACTTCCACTTTTGAATTAAATGCAACCACAGTTGAAGGATTATTTATGTTGTCTCATATCTTTACCAAATAGTAAAAGTCCTGCCTACAGATGAGTTGGTAAGTGGGTGTTCACTGCTTCACAGCTATCTGCTGAAAGCTCAGTGTATTTCAGAAGCCACCGAAACACACACGGTAAGCAGACCCGGGCTGTGTGAATCTTGTAGTGTTTATGAGTATTAATGGTGGAACACACAATAAATTTTCAGGGCTATCCAGGGCTAAAACGTTTATTGGAAGAGGAGTCTCCGAGCTACAGAAAGTCCTACTTCAATAGACTAATCTCTTTTCAAGGCAACTACTGCATCTCTCTTGTCAAGCAGTTTAATAACTGCTGTAACTCAAGAAGATGCAATACTCTGGTCACTGAGCAAAAAAGCTTGAAAGCCCTCGAGAGACAGATCTTAACATATACATCATAATCTCATTTGGAGATCTATTTTTGTCTCCACCACTATTCTTGTCTATACTATAATCAAAAATTGACAGACCAATATGCTATCAAAGATCTGAATAAGCATTTTAAATGAAAAGTCATTATCTAGAATATTGACTAGGATGAGGAGAGCATTGAAATAGCTCAGGTCTTGGCAGACTTCAATAATCTCACAAAAATGGCACCTGTCTCCAAGTATTGTATACCAGCCTTGCTGCATTAAAACCAACGAGTTTACGACTATTTCCAGCAGACAGGGATCTGGCCCAAAAAAAGTATAATTCAGTATATCACAGTATCAGTTCAAACACAGTTAAAGATAGTGCTAATGGTGCATCAAAAACAGGGGAAAGCTTCTGTATGTTTGCCTTAAAAGTACATTTTCTGTCTGCAGGATAAAAAAAAATCCTTCTACATTTCATTTTCAGTCAGAGGCTTATAGCTGTTAGTCATGAATTATTACTTATGAAAATAGAGTAATGAAAAATTAGTTTAAAAACAGATCCTGCAACTTAAAGTTTGAGTGAGCTAGAAAGTTATTTTTTGAATAATAATTTATTCAGCACAGCAGCTGTCACGAGGCTACTTGTGAAAAGTGACATGAGAAGGAGACTGTCTTGTTAACACATCAAGGACGAGCACACCTGTCTTAATTTTAATCCAGTGCTCTTTTCATCTGAATGCAGCACAAGAACACTGAATGCTGCCTGGACAAGGGATGGCTCCAACTCTTATCTGCCACTTATTCCTTCTTTCCACCAATCTTCTGATTTATATACATGGTTGAAAAATAATCTATGCTTGCAGAGATGAATTTTTGTCTCTCAGTGTCCTTAAATTCCATATTTTTGTGCAACCTAAACAGTGCTGTCTTTGGGTCAATGTACCAGAAAAAGGTTTAGAGCCTAAATGAACTGCAGGAAATTCTCATGAAAGTGTTGGAGTAACCAATAAGATTTTGGCCTCAAGTTTCTAACACACAGCTTGGCTGCTATTACCTGGCCACGTAGGGGGAAAGGGTGCAAGAAGTGCACATCATGGACTGCTTCTCAATACAGACTTTAGTGTGATGTTTTCTTTGACTCCAAGCTTGTTACAAGGAAACCTCTTCTTATTCTGACATTAAGGAACCAAAAAACCAGCTTGCTACATGCTTCGTACCTTTTGTAGAGGTTTGTAATTGATTTTTTGTTCTTTTATTTTCACCTATTTCCTCCTCACACAATCCCTGACTGTGGTCATCCTCCCTTTCTCAGTGAAATCACGCCCTGAAACACACTAAGTGTATCAGCTTAGACTTTGCGGTAGGACCGTACCCTCGACGCTAGCGCAACCCAGAGAGGCATCCCTCTCTCCTCTATCCTTTTCACCTCTCCAGCACACACACTTTGGATTTTGCTTGCACATCCAGATTCGTTTGCCTGTAAATGTGGAGTTCCTCCGCCTAGGATTCTGAGGCAAAAGTGGCAGAAAAAAAAGCTCTGTTCCTGAATTTGAACCTTCAAAGAAAGAGACAACAGCTGAACATGCCCTTATTAATATTAACACATACAGAAAAACTGTAGTAGTTTTGAGTTAGTAGGTTTTGTGTTGGAAACTCCTGAAAACTAAGGATTTCATCTCAAGCCAATAGGTAAACTAACTCAATTTTTGGAAAGTATACATCAGTTCTTCCGCGGCAGAGGGGGTGGTAGTAAATTTGTGTGTGGAGATGTATATACCACATCTACAGGTTCTAATCGATTACGTGGATGGTGCAGCACCTTCATGCCATTCATTACATTCATATCCTTCTGAGAGTTTGAAATTTTTACCTAATTTCTTGGATCCATCTTCTTTATCCATGAGAGGATGCATCCACGGTAGTAGCACTGTAATCAGGCTCTTCCCTTTTGCACCAAGAGGAGGAAATAACGTGAAAGCCATTTCGACTGCTTGATGCTTTTTAAGGCTTCTGACAGCAGCAGTGGAAGCTGAAGAAATGAAAAAAAAAAAGTATAATGACCAACAACTTTCCGGTGATATATATGTTATAAATATAATTGACATTCACAGTAATGACCTGTACAGATAGATTTCCTTCTATTACTTAACTGAAACACATTAGGATTGAACTTTGAACTTCTGTGAGTTAAAAGGTTGAGATGTATGTAGGCTTGTAAGATGTGGAGCAACTGGATATGTTAAAAAAAAAAAAACAGGACAAAGGTGTCCAGTTTGGAAAGACCTAATTGATTACTGTTCTAATTCTTCAGCTAGTTCAATGCGTAGATGTGTTCTATAATGACACTCACTAAATAATATGGTTCAATCTTTTCTGAGTAGATCCCACTGATAAGCATAACTAAAATTTTCAAAGGCATTCAAAACTTAACGGGAGATGAATGTGTAATTATCCTTCAGCCCCCTTGAAAATCTCAAGCTTGATACTTACTGTTTATCAGTCACAATCTGTAGCAAAACCTGAAATAAGACCATTAAATTACAGGGTTAAATGAAATATTTTTAGCAGTACCCTATTAAAAAACACAAAGAGCTAAAATTTTAAGAAACTATTCTCACCACACTTTATACACTGACCTTCAACAGTGGCTGATCATAACTTATTTTTTAAAATGGATCAACCTGTACACGGAAAAGGATTCCATAAAGGAGCCTGATCCTGTAAATGTACCTCATGCGTGTACTACTGCACTCAGGAAGCATGAGTCCTCACGAGACCAAGGAGCTTTGGCACTCAGATACGAAGAGTTCACCTCCCTGGGAACTATAGACTTGTTCCTGACCGCACGAACAGTTAAAGAAATGTAAATTTCTGGATATGACCTTTTTGTGGCAACAATTAGAACACCCCCCTAGAAGCACGTTAGGGGGGAGAGGGAGGGGGTAGTTTTCCCTTCGGATTAACATCCAAGTGCAATCCATGTCCAGGAGGCTGATATTGGTGCTGAGGGTAAGAACACCTGTTGCATCCTGTAGAAAAGGGAAATGAGCCAAATGCCTTACAGCACTGCATTGCTAGCACTCCCAGCCTTTAACCATTTGGGTTATAACTTAACTTACATCTGGAGGCGAAGGGGACTTTATTACACAAGGAATAAATTTCAAGGCCAATTCAGCACTGAACTTACAATGTTTTCTTGTTACAGTTCAATAAAATCACTTCGTGTTACATTCATTTGTTTCTATATAAAATAAAGTGAATGTCACACTTTTTTGTCATACCATTTTTATTTAACAGCTTTTTTTCTATACCCATTAGTTAAAAAAGTTATAACAAGGCAAATCATTTATCAAAATGAAAAACGGTGTGCTCCTTGAGCAAGGAAAGGGGAGTCTAAATAGAGTGTCCCTGCTCTTAAATTAATGGAACCATCTTACATTTAATATTTTCTCTTAAGTAGTTATGTAAGCACTCCAAGATAATTAATGAAGAAGTACAGAATCACAATTTACAGCTGAAGGGCAAAACTGCTAAAAAAAGCATTTCAGAATCATGCCATAGAGTGATACAGTCTAGGAAAATAAATGTAAAAATCATTGATCTCCGATATCATAATTAATGTGCACAATACGTGACAAGGAGAAAGGACAACAAAGTTCATTAAAACTCGACTCGGAAACTAAGATGCAGGACTAATCAAGTAGATGTTGTAGGGAAGAGTCAGGTTTATAAATGAGAAGAACTTTCATTTTAATAAAAAGATTTTTAAAAATAGGGGTTTTTTTTGGTCAGTATTCCAGTTTTAAATGAGAGTAATGGTTAATAGTTATTATTTATAAAGAGAATTCCTTTGTGTGCATCATCTCCAAATGTACCATTGTCCAGTTCATCTGCTGGTATGGGATATCTTGCATTTCTGCCCCCTAGAATCTCTGCAGTTCAGTTGCCCTTTGTAAATCCAGCTCTCACTTGCCATCCAGACACTAATACACATATTCCTAGCCTTCTTTCTAAAAAATCTGGTAGAACAGATTTGCTCAGGCTTTCCTAAGTAATGCAATATCTGTTCTTTTAATATACAATATGTTTATTGCAACAAAAGAAAATCCACAGAAATCAGATGGAATCCATCCCAGCAAGCTAATGGAACTTGCAGAAATAGTGTTGGAGCCACTGGCTGTTATTCTTCAGAACTAATGGAGAACAGCCAAAGTCCCAGAGCTGGGAAACGACAAACCATACTACCTATTTTCAAGAGGAAAAAAAAATAAAAAACAGCCAACCTACCAAAGGATGTACAGAGCACAGAACTCAAATTTGCATTTCCGAGGCAGCTTGCAACCTGCTACAAAAGAACGGTGAAAGGTGGGTGATAAATAGAAACAGGAATTGGCAAAGACAAAGCACGTCTATGATACAAATATTCCCAAACATAGGCCTCCTGCTCAGTTCTGTCGCTACCACCCTTAGTACAGTCAGGCTGCCTTAACACACTTTCACGTGTGCCAGCAAGTACAATAGTCACCTTTTATCAGACTTCAGGAGGAACAATCTACCGGGCTATTTCCTCATTGTTTCCCAGCACTTTATTTCAGTAATGTCCCTTTATACCATTCAAACATTGTACAACATTAGACCACCTTGCATTTGTCAAATACTAGGCTTTAAATTACGTGCTGAATACACTGAAAAGACTTACAACACGTAACACAAGACGGAACACAGATCTAGTACACTCATATTGGAATATTCCTATATATGGATTAGGTCTACAATCTCATCAGTTACAAAAACAGTTTAAAAACCAATTGCCAGGTTTTGATTTGCAGTGCTTTAGGAAGGTCATTTCCCTGCCAGCTACAAGAAGCTTCTCATGTTGAAAATCAAATGATAAAAATAGATTCCTCTTTGTTCCCACAGGACATGGGAACTAGAAACCAGCAAACACAGAAACATGTAGAACAGCCAGGTTTATCAGGAAACACAAAAAAATTGACTCCCTGTTTAATTTAGCCCTAAAGTACTTGGGTAAATAATGAGTTCATCTTTTCCAGAATACATCACAAAGTTCCCAAAAATAAACATTTTTTTTTTCCATTTTAACAAACATATGTATATATATATCTTTATCTTTCCAAAAAAGGGGAGCGTATGGAGGGGTGGTCTAGTTTTCACACTAAAAATGTGGAAATTCTTTTCTTATGAAATTACCTTTTAAATCTTGAACCATGATTAAAGTTTGGATTCAGTGTGAAATACCATGCATAATTCTAAAATACATTTTCATATTCCATACCGTGAGATAGTTGGAACAGATATACAATACTCCTCTAAATGGATTGTGCTCCTGAAGCTCTGTTAGAATAAATTTTACATTTATTTTCATCAACGTGGCAGACTTGTCTCATTATCCAGATTCATATTTGTTTTCCAGAGGATTTCAATTGTAAGTATTTGGTAGCCAACTCTGAAAACACAAAAAGTGCATTCATCACTCCCCTAATATAGATATATGACAGCCTGAGGTGCAATAAAGCTTGTATTGCCTCCGGTTTAGGTAGACTGTATTAATAACAGGTGGCAGAGCTATAAGTTAGATATATGTATTTTCCCAAATGACTGTCAACCAAAGCTTTCTAGAATATTACATATAAAAGAACTGCGTTCTGATGTCATTACTAAGGTTGCAAAGTCAAGTACTACTCAAACATTAGGAATCCTTTTTGCATGTACGTCATGATAAGGTCCTTGATTTCATGAGCCCTGTCTCCTTCACTGTACCAAGCTGGAGATTTTCACCTTATGAGCAGCTATTTTGTTTTCTCCTTTTTTTCAGTTTGTTACCTCAAGACTTGATTACCATACAGTACTCACGCTCTGAGCTGAAGATGGAATTAGTAATTTTCTCATGTGCTTCTCCATGGGACTCATCACGAGAGTATCAGATGTTCAGAGACATTAACAAATTTACCTTTGCAACAACCTAAGGGAGGAATGGGGTTTATTATGGCCATTTTACTGCTTAGGAGCTAAGGCACATAGGGTCAGATTTTTCACAGTTAAACAGGTACCCAAAAACGCGTGAAGGAGCCTAATAGTTTTCCCAAAAGTGCTAAAACACTTCATTTCCACTACAGAGGTGCTTTTGAAATGTCTTCTATGAGACTATGCCCATCACTAGCCATGCAAATACATTTTAAAATCAGACCAAAACATATCAAGTATGAAGGTATGCATGACTTGTGGGTTCCCACTCTCAGACATCTTGGATCTCATCTTCAGAGTATTTGGCATTCTACTAACATTTTATATGGTTTAAACACAAGCTTCAAGCTGCAGCACAAATCTAAACATCAGTTGTAGCTTTGAATCCTCAGCAGTTTTGTGTATCAGTCATCAAGATCTCAAGTCAGGCATCTAAAAATACTGAACACCTCTGCAAACACTTTTACATAAATTAAATATCAGCAAAAAGAAACTCTGTGGAGCTGCTGTGGGCAATTTTCAAATAGTCTAGCTATGTAACCATTCTGTCCCTGCAATTCTCATCATCATCTGCTACATACCTTCTAGCTTCTGCAAAAACTGGAGGAGTCTTGGCTGCAGCCTCCTTCACCATAAACTCTGAATCTCTTGTACTGAATGGGACAGCAATTTCTCACAAATACATACACGATTGTGCAACTGAAGACTATTACATTATGTATATAAGTAGAGGCCAATTTGCATATGCAGTGCAGCTGATGTGCAAACTATAAATCACTTGACTTTGCAACTCCAACGAAGTTCTTTTAATGCTTTGTAGAGTTGCTGGGGTTTGGCTGGTTTTTTGGTAACATTTAAGCTATTAGAAAAAATAAACAGAAAAAAATGTGCAAGATTATCCTCGTGATTTACTGCACTGATACTCCAGCATTTTCAACAGGTCCCGAGCCTTTTGACGCCCCACATACATGCAGTGACCATTATTGTCATTTCCATGACAGGAAGGCAGAAGTCATGGCCTTGCCTTTGTGTTAGACGTGCCCAAATCAAACTTCAGGCTTCCACAGTCCTCAGAATAAAACTGCCGCTTGAGTCACTTAATTTCACCTATGGACATCAAAGAAACCCAGTTCCGTATCTAAACAGATAGACTTTTCTTAAGATAATCAAAGATTTCATTTTTTTTTTACTGCTTCATTTTCTTTGACATATATGAGTTATCCTGAAACAAAGTTATATTATTATTAGTGATATAAAATCAATAGAGCTAGCTCTGCACATGGAATCCAATCCAAAATCCAAGGCCTGCAGTAATTTCTTCATTTACTTTTGTCTACTCTTGTAAAAAAGACCTGAAGTGTTCCACCATATAAATTCTTAGACAGCACATGAGCTGGCTTTTTACAATTATGTAAGTGGTAATTATGAAGTGTATTTCTGCTAGCTGTTTATTATTACATTAAATCATCAAACTAAGATCTGTCATAAAATAGGACAGCAAAACTTGGAGGACATCAGAGGACATTTTTGTTCCTGTCGAAGTATTTGCTTATCACGTCCATTGCAGATATAGATGTACAGAAGAAATAATAAATGAAGAGTCATAATTGAAAGCAATAGAGACTCCTGAATGCTCTAATAAATTTCCAGTCTAATGGAAGGATAGTTCAATTGTTGGCTAACACAGAAGCAGAGTAATCATAAGCATATCTTCACCAACACTGAAATATGTGTAAGGACAATAAAACTATATATATTCTTTTGTTCAACATCTTTGATGGAGAACTATCATTTAGAAATAATACATAATAGCTCTATAATGTATAATATATAATTATGTAAATAATTAGTATAATCTTGAGATGAGATGAGGGCTATTAGTGGCAGTGGATACTTTGAACCTTGCACATTTAGTCAAAAAGACCAATGACATCCAATCAAACTTCTTTAAAATGAATTGCAACAAACAATGGCAGCACAGCTGCTATTAGAATTATAATTGAGTTTAGGAGGGAAACTGCAGCTGAATGCAATGCAGATAATTAAGGAGCAAGCTTTTGTTAACACTATCAGTAGGGTCATGATTCTGCAGATTGTGAACTTATTATGCCCGAACAAACTAGTCTATTTTTATAACAGAGGTATATTTCTGCCTTTTGTATCAATAAAGTATATTCTGGTTGCAAGATAGCTGATCACTTATTTATTTAAGCTATCCATTTAGAGAAATGATGAGCATTTACAAAATCTAAGATTACCATGGAAACCTTATTCTTAAACGCTGAGGATTGTGGGAACAATTGGTTATACAATTGGATGGGTAAATAACAAGCCTCTGAGTATGACAAAGACTGTAACTACGAAATTACATTAAGTAATTTATGTCTTTGAGGCTAATACACATTTTATGTTAACTCAGCACTGAAAAAGAAGCAATATACCTTTCATAGGTAAATAGTGAAAAGAAAACATTTAAAAACCTAACATTTACGGTAAGCAGACAGAAACTGCATAAACGCAAGTTCTTATGGTCCTAACACCTAACTCAGGAGCTAAGGAATTAAAAAAACCCCAGGACTGGGAGTTATAAAAGTGATCTAAAATTTGTATTTCCTAGTGTGTGTTGGCTAATCTTGGACCAAAGGTTACTCACGTCGAAAAGACAAACAAACAAGAGTCACCAAAGTATTCAAAGTCACTCCGAGCTGGCAGCTTGGCACCACCGTCAGGCAACGCAAGATGCTTGACCATTCATAAGCATGAGTCAGGGCTTCAGAAATGGGAAGGAGGTCATTAAAATGCCAACAACAACTTCATTACACGCTGTTAGGAATAGTACTGTTATAATATCACATTGTCATAACAACTGGCACCCTAAACAAACTGAAGAGCGTAGGTCTACCAAGGATGTAACTACCACTGTTATACTAGTAACCCCTTTAACTCACGTAGCACACACTCAGGATCTTCGGTTTAAGACAATCCTGCTGACAACATAGGTCATTTCACTGGCAAATCTAAATTTGTTAGGGACAAATGAGTAATCCTGCTTTGGAATCTCATTGACCTCAATGTGTAAATAAAGCAAGCAGAATGTGTCTGACTGGCAGCAAGCCATTACCATGCTATGTGCAAGAAAAACACTAATATGTCAAAGCGATTTAAAAAAATATGCTTTGATATTTCAACCTGCTGAAAATTCTATTTTTGACCCTGCAACCTCCTGAAATAATATAACTAAAAAGTTTTAAAAAATATTTTAACGTTACTAAACATTTGCCTGTGGCAAAGTCATTCGCAGGTTTTCCATTCCCGGTTCTGAACCTCCTAAAGTCTTATTTCACCTGACTGTGGAAAGAGTAAGGAAAAGCTTGTCCTGATCTGAAACTATTTTTGTCTCTCTTTCTTCAGGAAATCTATTCCCAACCTTAACACAGAGAAGCTTAATTTGGTCATAATTACAACGGAACCCAAATGGGCTTCAGTAAGACTCAAAAATGGTATCATTTCTGCCCAGTTCCTTTTAAGGGAATCTGGAAAAGAACAGGTATCAGCCAGAAAATCAGCCGGAGGTGAAAGAAACTGCAGGTTTTAAAAAGCGTATTATAACGGTGACTACTCAAGCCAACATCTGTCAAGAGTTAGGACAGCAGAATCTGAGTATATCATGACTTTCGCTCTATTAATAAAGGAAATTTCAGGGCAAAACTTTACTAATATCACCCCGTGTTGGTCAGTGTTTAGGAACATTTTTCCCTTTCTTTGGCCTTCTTTTGGGTCATTTTTGCCTGTTTCAGACAATTTCTGGGCT
>JAOXJK010000032.1:16951871-16977404 GCA_025774025.1 Xenus cinereus
GCTGCCGCTTCCCCCCGCCGAGGCCCCCGGCGGCGGCAGCAGGAGAGCACCCAACCCTCCTCCTCCTTTGGCTGGCTTTTTTTTTTTTAATGGCGCCACCGCCGACCCAACCTAAAATGGCGGGCGGAAGGAGCGCGGCGGGCGCGGTCACGTGACACCGTTGCCGCCGCCTGAGGGAGCCGGGGCGGGCGGAGGAGGGCGGCCTCCCCGGGGCCGTTGGGGCCGGCGGTTGGCGACCCCGTCGCCCGGTCCTCGGGGAAGGCCCGTCGCCAACCCCAGGCGCTTCCCGGTCTTCTCGTCCTGAGGCCGGGCGGGCAGCAAACCTTGCGGGGTCCTGTGGCTGCGGGGCCGGCCTGCGCTGAGCCCCAGGGCCCCCCGCGGACACGCTGTGGAGCACCCGGCGCCTGAGGGGACCACAACGAAGCTTTCACCCAAAACAAATAAAACTCTGGAGAAGCTGGGAGCACGGTCACCTACCACACTGGCTGCTCCCAGCAGCCACGGGCTTGTTTCTTTAGTTCGTACCCAGCAACGTCAGCGAGTCTTCCTTGGTCCAACACAATTGCTGTGACCACAGGTACCTTCCCCAGACCTAGCAACCATAGCAATTAGCTCTTCCCTATGACAGGAGGGGATTAGGATTGCTGCTGCTCGAGAGAGAAATAAACACTTGAAATGATGCTTTGGAAACTTCTAGAGAAAACTCTACTCAAGCTACTCCCTGTAGAAGTCTCCGAGATCCCTCTCCCCCTACTCCTATTTATGATGTGTGTCCAGATACTTGTGCTGAGGAAAAAAAAAAACACCCCAAAACTAAGACAGACAGACTTTTGCAATCCTTTGGCATCTGGCAGAATGGGCACACTCACAACCATCCCAGCTCTTCTCCTGTTCAGAAAACAACCTGCAGCTTCCCCTCTTCGGCAATCCTTACATTGTTTGCCGATATACGTAATATAGGAACCCATTTCCTGACCCAGCTGAGAAGAGCCCTATACAGGACTTAACTTGAAGGAACAGAACCCGACTTGTACAGAAATTAGTCGCTAAACCTAAAGTTCAGGAACTTGTAATCTCCTGCTTGGAACTGGAACAGATGGGGAGCAGTTGCTTTTGGGGAGTAACAAAGTTACAGCCTTGAGTATTCTACAACTCAAGGGCTTGAAAAAAAAACTTTTGAAAGCGATACAGATCGCGAAGCTCCAACCCCTCCAGCAGTGCTGAGCTGTCAGCATGAAAAAAAAGGCACTGCTGTAGCTCTAGATCCCTCCCTCGAGATGTGTGAAATGGGCAGTTATTGTGCCCCAGACCGCTCTTCTCTTCTGCAGCTGGCAAGAGGCAACCCTGCCATCTTCCACAGTCCTGCTCCCTCGGGGCACTACGGTGCTCTCCTAAGACAGGTCACGAAAAGGAGTGGGTTTTGTACTGACCCGTAACACATCATACCCTTGTCTTGAGCCATTTATGATCTCCAGAAAGGTACGTGCCCTCCTATGCAAGCAGAAGTACGGTTATACCACTGTAAAAGCTGACAGCCAATGGCTACACGTTCACTTAAGTAAGCATTTATTAGAGAATCCTTTAACATGAAATTATACAAATAAAGTTTGTATAAACACAAGTCCACATTGTGTCATAACATGAATGGCAAAAAAGAAAGTAAAAACCATAAAAGAAAACTAAGTCAGCCGCTATATACAGTTGGACACAGTTGTGTCATACACTAAAAGTCTTTTACAAAATAGTCATTTCCTCCCATGAAGAACACCCTCCATTCACTCACGATGCGCTGCAAGATGGCTTTGTTGCAGTATCTCTACCTAAAAATCAAGACAAAATGTATATCAGATCTGTGCAAGTTACTACAAGAATCGTTAAAAGGTCCATTTTCATGAACTGCTTTAAGTCTTCTATATATTCCTTTCTTCACTGTTAAAGATCATATGCATATTTATTAAGGTAACACAAGAGGTTTTGTTACCCATCAGTAATTTATCTTTCCAAATATGGCCATTCAGCCCACTTAGGAAGCTGTTCCAGAACAACACGCATCCAATTTAAGACTATTGATCAGGCTCTGGATCAGTTTTGGGTTTTTTTTTTTCCCCACTGAAAATACTGCCAAAAAGATTTCTGATTATTTTTTAATCCACCGAAATGGCTGCTGTGCAAGCACAAGTCAGGCTGATTGAGTTCAAACAGTTCACGTGCATATGATCTTTAATGTTTTTCCAGATTTAAAAGTTCGTTTTGGTTTGCAGATTTCACTATTAGCTATAAAAAGAAAAAAAGCAAGCATTAAATCTTAAAGAATGCACACTTAAAATGAGGTTCCACAATTGAAATACAACACTAAACAGAAGACCAAATGATTAAGCTGTAAAGGCATTTATGTACTTTAACTCCTGTAAAAAACCATTTAAGTTAAGACACTTAATCTCCAAAAAGATTAAAAAAAGAAGCCAAAGTCTGAAGTTTTCCACTTTAATCTTTACGCTGGTACATGAAGTTGGAAGAGACCATACCACAGGACAGCGTTTTCTGGTGTATGCCTTGCGCTCTGCCTGCAACGTGCGACCCCAGAGATAGACGTGGTCAGGGTGACACACGGCCTGCAATGAAGTTCCCGCTGGCGGGTACAAACAAGGTATAATGTCAGAGTTAGAAGACAACATTCTTGTTTTCCTTAAGTTGTACCCATTTCAGTACTTTACCTGTTAATACTTCTAATAAGTTTAATTATTCCTCTAGACCACCTGGTACACAACGCAAAACAGAAAAACTCTTATGTTTTTCTGAAGTACTAAAGAAGATAAAGTCACATTTTTACAAAGTTAAAGATCTATAGACACTGTAGGCAAAGCTGGTTTAAAAAAAAAAAGTATTTTTTTAAGTTAACAAAAAGCTTAATTAAAGGAAAAGTCATGCTACGCAAGTTTTTACTCTTCATTTGTCTATTGATCTTTAAATTAGATTAGACATACTCAGAGTGGACCTTGAACTCGTGTACACACCTGTTTCCTCAAGTACTAGGTACTGCTTTAGTAGGGCTGGTAGTTGTTTTGGTGATTGCCGCCACCACGGGATGCCTTTCCATACGTGCTTTGTTGACCTGTAGAGAACATGGGGGGGGGGGGGGACAAAAAAAAGAAACCCCAACCCAGAACCAGTAAGATTAACATCTGACACTCTGAAGGAGATTGTTCCCACACAATACACCGACAGGGCTACTCTTTAGAGCCCTTCATTAGGAGTAAAAAGTGTTCGAGAACAAGTTACTAGGAGAGGCATGCTCAAAGATGCATGCTATTGGTATCTGGAAGGAGATCAAAACCACTTACCACTGTAATCTGTGTATCCCGGCCCATATCCATAATTGGGATAGTTGTACCCAGAGTAGTCATATCCTCCATAGCTACTGTAGCTTTGATCGCTGTAAGTGCTATTGTAGTTTCCATATCCTTGATCATAGTAGTTATTAAATCCTTGATTCCAGTTTTGTCCCTGGCCTGAAACGGAATATAGCATTTCTAAGTTACAGAACTTATTATTTCATTCCTCTTCTATGCCACTTCATCTAACTTTCTACGACAATCTTTTTATGCTAGAACTATTGCCTGGAAGAGTCCCCTTACCTTCCCATGAAAAATAACTTTCTAAAAGAATCGAGGCATCACATTTGGATACATGAGAGATGCATCATAAGATCCTACCCCACAACAACATTAGAGAAAGACAGCCGGTAGTCCTGCTCGTAAAACAGCCAAAAAAACCCAAAACACCACAGTACTGAAGGGGTGCACTACAGCAGCTCCTGCTGTTTTCCTTGAACTTCCATTTTGTATCATTAATTGCTTAAACACCAAGTTATAACACAGGATCATCTATACTGCATTGTGTCGGTTGTGGCTGCTTGGCTTTTTAACACTGAGATGCGTTAACCGTTAGTGTAACAGTTGAATGCTTCTCCACTATTTGCAAGGTGTAGCAAAGTGATTTGTCTTCCTCTTTAGCAAACAGCTCGTGGTTTCTTCCCCATGAGGCAATTAACAGCGCACCCCTTCATGTGAAAGGGTGACTGCACTACCCATTTAGCTACGCTGCTTCACCACTCGAATGCAGAGAAAGAAGAGATTCTTAAGCTCCCACACGCAATCACAACCACCAAAAGACCATTTACTAACAGGGTACTTTCTACATTTAATTTAAACGTCAGATCTCCACGCAGCCCGAAACTTGGAATATCTGCAAACACCTCAGTGTTTGGTTCAGACATTTAAACGTTTACATTAATTTCGACATCCTGAACACTCACCCCGTCCACGCCCCCTTCCACCTCCTCGTCCACCAGCCGCATTGCTCTTTCCTCCTTTCTGCTGTTGTTGCTGTTGCCTGTATACCTCTTTGGGCTGCGCTACTTTGATCTCACACTGTAAAGACACAAGTTCTTTAATTCATCAAGAGTATCAAGACCATTTTGCGGGTTGCTTTCGGGGAAGCCTACGGAGATTGTCCATTTCACGTGCCAAGAACAAGAGTTTTCATACCTTGCCTGAACCAATTTGATGGTATCTGCTTTCTAGTAACTTCTTTACTGGCTCTTCATCTGTATACGTGATAAAACAGAAGCCCCTCCTTTCATTCGTCTTTGTGTCCATGGGAAGTTCAATGTTTTCAATCTGAAATTGAAAGTACCTATCAATAACACGTGAAATCCATAAGCAACTCCTTATGCTACCAGAACCATTCAGCAGTCCACGTCCATGTCTCTGGCACAGCTTCAGACAGCTATGTCAGTCCATCACAACACTATGAAATCATTCACGTGCATATAGTTTCAACAACCTCCAGTTTTACGTAAGCCTGAGCCAGCTCTCTCCTCAAATTCTTCTGTCTTAAGGCAGAGACAACACTGCATGCGAAAGCCAGAGCTGTTCTTATATGCCATTATACTATACCTCGCCAAAAGCGCCAAAGTACTCCTTAATCTGTTCTTCAGATGTATCCGGACTCAGTCCACCAACAAACACCTTTTTTGGTGGCTCCTTCCCTTTTAGGGCTTTTGCCCTTTTAGGATCTATTAACTTCCCATCCAGTTTGTGTTCCTTCAGTTCCAACACCTAAGAAGCACACAAAGGAACACCGTCTCAGATCACTAAAATGACACAAGCAGGCTTTGTGCCACCGATCCACAAGAAATCCACCCACCTTCTCCACGCTGGCAGCATCCTTGAAGAGCACAAACCCAAACCCCCTCGACCTCCCAGTGACGGGGTCTGTTTTAATTGTACAATCCACAACCTCACCAAACCGAGAGAGATACTCTGTCAAGTCCTTCTTGCTGGTGTCCCAGCTGAGGCCTCCAATAAACATTTTTCTGAAACACAAGCAGTGCATATGGATACATGTAAATACACACACAGCTGGCTGCAAATGCTCGCGTGGAAGCACGGCGCTAGCCCGCTTGTGGCTACCACAAGCTGTGGTGGTGTGCTCTCCCTGTTTCCCCTCCGGCTCCTGCTCGGGCCATGGCCACCACGGCCATCACAACATCAGTTGCAATAACTTGCACCTGGACTTTGGGGGAAGGCTGGCAACAGCAGCCAAAAGACTGTCTGGAGTGGGGACCTAGATATTTTGTTCCCATGAGAATATGGCTATAGGTCAATTCACTTACTCTATAAATAGTGGACAGCCCAAGAGCCCGTTGAACTCTCCTGGATGGCAACCTCCTTGAGGTTGAGAGATTCCTTGCCACAACAGGTTCTTGGTAAGTGACCAATGGCCTGATAAACTTTGAAATCTTAGCTAAGTGATATAAAGGGTTGATTGCGCATATATAATCCTTTAGACATAAACTGTTGACCAAGTCTGGGACCAGGACTGGATCCACCCAGACTCCTCTCTGAGAAGGAGTTTAGAAAGGCAGGGGGTCCTTTCTGAACCTCCTGACTCAAGGGGAGGGTCTCCCTGACAGCGTGTCTGACCCTGTCCTCTGGGCAGTCAATAACAGAGCGGGCCTTGACATCGAATCTCGTAAAACGCTATCGCATTTACTACTGATTTTGTTAAATCACTGCTTCACCTTAATAAATATTTCACTACTTCTCTCTTACGAGTGAAGTTAATCACTCCGCCTGTGACAGCCCAGGAGCCTGGATGAGGAAAAAAGCCTCTGACATGAACTGAAGAACAGAAAATGTTGGCAAACTGAGTATGGAAACAAAATTTAGAATAAGGGAGCCATCTTGGATGCCTTTGCCAGTTCCTTGAGGTTAAACCTGGTGAGAGCCTAAAAGCCTCTGTGCCCTAAGGTCTCCCAAAAAAAGGAGACACCTGAGGGTGTAGCTGATACCCAGTCCTCTCAGAGATCCTGCAGAAAGCTCTGATTAAATTAGCAGGCTGAGATATTACCATGCAGCAATACCAGCACAGCTCCCAGAAGCATGTTGAGATTTGTGTTAAGCCTGGACTAATTAGCCACACCTCTCAGCAAGGCTAATTAGTCCAGGTTCTGCACGTGTTCTGGCACGTTGGTGTTGTCCTCTTCCAAGAGGTAGCCCTGCAGCACTATAAACTATACTTTGGGTTTGTTTGTTTTTTTTATCAGAGTTAGGTTGATGGTTGGACTAGATGATCTTAAAGGTCCTTTCCAACCTAGACGATTCTATGATACTCCATCATGCAGCAAAAGCAACCCCTGAAGTAACACACACAAAAGACATTTCAAATGTTACAAGTTCAAACTAACACTACAAACCATATATAGGAACCGGGTGCAGGTGGTGCATGAGAAGTGCTGGGTGGATCACAAGAGAAACATGCCATACAAGAACTACCACAAGAGGAATCAGTAGCTTACGAGGCACTATTGCCATCCTGGGAGCCACTCACGTGCAAGCCCTCTGTGTAACGACAATTAGCAACGCAAGCAATGCGTTGGTATAGCTGTGCCTGCCCTATGCTTACCCACACCACGTCAGTCCAACAACTCAAAGAATTTAAATGGAACAATTGCTGGGAGCAGGTCCCTGGCAGGTACCATTTGGCATCATACTAAAGCACTACTGGGATCCCTGGGGCAGTTGGAGCCCAACAGTTTGAATATTTTTTAAAAAAAAAAAAACTTTGCAAGTTACTAAGACACCTTCTTTTTATTATTGTACTGATCTCCTGGCCTGTTCTTTCACTCCAGCTCTCTTCCCTACAAATTTTCCAGTTTAGATTTTCTTAGCCTAGTTTTTCTGCTCTCTTCAATATCCTTTCCTCCTCCTTTTACAACGGCCAAAACACCGTTCAGTCCCACAACTCAACATGTTGCAGCAACAGCTGCAAAACGCCGTTCAGAGCTTTATGGGCAGTTTTCAGACCTTCTGGTCATGCTTCTGATGAATCGTGAACCTCCTCAGTTCCTTGCACAGAAAGCCGCCGAAGAACCCTAGCGAGACTTTGCAGTTGCCTACACTGAAGCAGTGTACTTCCAAACCTGTGGCTATGCCAGGAATTTTTAACCCTTTCGGTTCACCTCCTAGTTATTTCAGCCGCATTTTCGTTTTTGTACACATAGTGGAGCGATCCCTTCTGTATAAGTAATTCTTCATCTAGTGCGCACGCTTCATTTGTATATTCAGCTTTACTGTGGCTAAATATACAACAGTTAGCTCAGGTAAAGAATATTTTCTATATGATTACAATATGCATATAGAAAAAACCATCAAATTCCTAAAGGAATTGTTGAAATAACTCTGAGATATTTATTATTTTTTCAGTAGAATTCTGGAGTGCAAATTGTCTACATTGCAGCCATATTGCTTAACAAGCATATGCATCTCAAGTGTATGTTTTCTTAAAAGGTAACTATAAACAAAAGGACTCTGGGAGTGTAAATTCATATTTGCCTATTCTGTTATTATTAATTATGTGATCTTTCCAAATAGAAGCACTGGAATAATTAAACTAATTTTCCAAAACTATTCTAGTATATTCAATTACAGTTTTTAATTATTTTGGAGAAATAATTCACAGTGTTAATGAAAGAGACAGTAGTTAGAATCATGGCAGAGTATGGGTTTCATGTCTCTGCATCCATCAGCCTTATTAGAAATGTAAATCAAATATTTGATGAATACTAAGAGCCTATTGGGACATTAAAATGAATATTACCATTGTGACTCTGAGAATCAGGTTGAAGTATAACAGAAGTCAGTTAAGGTAAGTGGATTTCAGTGCCAAAGGGAACATTAGCTGTTTTAAAGAGGCCTCTAGAGTATTATCCAGTATTAAATATGAAAAAAATAGGTGTTTAAATAACACTCAGGTTGTGACATGAACCAACAAAAGACAGCAGAATTTCAAAGTTTCAGCTGTTTCTTCAGATAAATTAACCTCATCTCCCACGTTGATAAAATTTAACTGAGGACAGCAGGGTGGCGGGGAACGTGTAGGCGACATATGGGTGTTAACTCTGAGTCTTCTCTCTTATCCCCCAATCGTTCACCATTACAATTAGTGAGAACTTTGCCACTGCTTTTGAAGAAAGCAAGACTTAACCCTGGCTTATATCTTAAAATATGATTTTGTGTTTCATGTTCTGTAAAAGCATCCAAAGCACACCATATTCTACAAAGGCATTTTGATAGCCTGAAACATTTAGCAGCTTTCAGCAGTTAAGCCAGTTCTACATATTTATATTTCATACAGCATATAGTATTTTGAAAACTGTGCAGGCTGAAATGTATTCCTTCTAGGAGATATCATGCTTTAGAGAAGGACTAAATGGAAAACATAGAGGAGCTACATCTCCTAAGGCAACAGACAAGGGCTGTGTCGGGGAAACGGTTATTACGTCTGTCATTCCATCTCGGGTTTTCCACAAAGCACCACGGCCCATTACTTCTTGTGAATATCGAAGATCAGATCTGCCTCAATTTTTTGTTCCTTTAAAGGGATGGAGGGCTTACACCAGCTAGAAAAGAACTATACAAATTCTGTATGCTCTACTACCTCCTAATTGGGGTATACAAACAAACACTATTGGTAGTCTTGGGGGGAAGAGATAACTGGATGCCTTCAAATTTGTTTATGCCATGGCTGAAGTCTGAAGATGACTTAGGAACATGTTTGCATTTGACAGAGCCAAGGTTATAAACAGTGATCCTCTAAAACTTAATGAAACGTCTGCCTTTAAAGGTGGCAGAAGATAAGCTGCTACGCCAAATTTTTCACTATTTGGCTGAAATTTCACACAGGTGATACTTCTTGTGAAATTTTAATTATGTATGAGGTGAACTCAGAAGAATAAAATAATTTCATATTGCTCCAAATTGAACTTTTTTTTCTTTTTGTATGAAAGAGTCCATTTACCTATTACGATTCATACTCAGAAAGTTTTGGGTAGTTATCTCCATTTTCTACATTCTTCCCTTTCCCTGTCATTTCTATAATTATATCTATGGGCAGCACTTTTCATGAGCTTTTATGTTAAGGTATCACTGACAATGTCTTTAATAACAGAAAATGTACATGTAGATTTCCTCCACATGAGGTATTACTTGAACTACTAGCTTTAAATGCAAGGATGGCTTACAACAACATGTGACAGGATATTTTAAATAACAAAATGTTGTTACTCGAGTAATTTACATAGCAGCAGAAAGCAGATTAGCTTTACTGAAGTACAGAAAAATTTAAGAAAATATTGCAAGTAAAGCACCAAGCATAGAACAATCATGTTATTTTTAGTATAAAGTTGTGTAGATCAATTTTACAGTTAAAACCATTTTGCTGTACATCTTATTTGCTCCATTTACAAGGATTTTTTTGCCATCGCTTTCAGCTGGAAAAGGATCCTCTATAATAATATAGAGTTAATCAGCGAAGTAATTTTAATGGGGCAAAGCCCCTATGCTCCTACTTTGTAAAAGCCAAATGTTGTTTTTACTGAAAGATTGGAATTTGCCTAAAAAGCACCAAGTTATCAAAACCTAACAGGAGAAAAAAAAAAAGCTAAGATTTTAGGATTCTATTAAACAAATTGGGCAGTTTGTCTACTTGGACAACAATTTTTCATCAGAAAAGCAAGTCTGATTTTATTTAAAAGCTTTTGTGTCCTACTCAGTCTCCTGCACACATTCACTACTGACAGAAAGAATTCAAGGACCATTTTTTTAATGAGCAGTATCTGTCTCTACAAGCAACAAGAACGAGCTGAAGTTGAGTGTTAAGTTTGTGCCTGGGGGAGAGGACTAAGTATGAGTGCGTATGTGCATACGCATGGGAAAGACAGACAAAAAAAATAAGATGCTCCTTAGAAATCACCTGTTTGATGACCGTGGGTGGTCTTAGAACCAGTTCTAAACCAATTTTAAACAATTCAGGCCAAATTTCTAACACCAATTCAGTATATGATCAGAGAAAAATAATTTAAACTCTTTTCTTTGTTTCTCCATCTAAGAAATGTGAATATTATATACTTATCTAAAACACAGCAGTATTGGAAAGATTATTGTGCTTTTCAAATATGGATAAAAATTGTAAATGAAGATGAAACTCTAACATGATTCATAACCTAATGCATAAACTAGATATTGGTATGATTCTGCCTTCACAGTTATCAAATAAGATGTTTAAACTCTTTACATTCATTGCCCTGTCAAGCAGCCTTGGAGTATGGGAGCAACAATTCACATTTCCTCCTGTTTAACAAGTGATTTCTGTTCACTGGATATGGCCTTTTTTTTATTTAAAGATATTTTATGCAAGTCTTTATATATTCTATACGTACTATACATGCATATCCATATATCTGTAGAGTGTGTACACAATAAAATATACTATAAAAATTATAATATATATTTTAATTGGGTGGTAGTTAAGTGATAGTTAATGATAAAGCTTTTCATGCATTATTGGAGAATAAACCTTATTAAATCATGTAAAAGACATATTTGTAGCAATAAATGGTGAACATTTAATTTCTCTCCCACATACTGCTACTCTATGCTAGAATTTGTGAATCTCTTAATAGCTACTTAATCTTTAAGCTCATCTTTTCCACTGACTCATTTTTTCTTGTTAGGGATCAAAAATATCCTATTCAAAGGGTGGATAAATATTTTCCTGTCAAAACTGAGAAGTATAAAGTGAGGTCTCAGAGAGGTCTGTCCTGAGTCCAGTTCTATTTAATATTTTCATTAATGACTACTAAGACAATGGAATAGAGAAGACACTTACAAAATTTGTAGGTGACACCATGCTGGAAGCAGTTAGCAGCACTTTACAGGAGAGCAGTCAAACTCTAAATAATCTTGCTAAATCGGAGAAATGGCCCAAAGTTACTAAGATAAAATTCAATAAAGACAAAGTAGTAAACTTTGGAAAGAAACAATCAAATGCTCAAAAATGAGGGAAACTGTCTAGGCAGCGGTAAAGACTTGTGCTAGAGAGGAGAACAAACAGAATGGCAGTTAATTGCAAAAAGAGCGAACGTCATCCTGAGATGTTTTAACGCGGATTCATGTGGAACTAACACACCAACAGGCAGAGTTTTCAACAGGTGGATAGGATCTAGCCACAGCAAAGAGAAAACCTGAGGCCAGAGACAGATGAGGATGAGCTGAAGACAAATCAGTGGGTGTTCACTGTGGCAATACTTCCACAAGAAGTATTTGTTTGTCCACAAGAATGAAACAGGGACTGCCTACGTGTACCAGTTGGTGACTTGAAAAATCTCCTAGATAAAGAGTCCACAAATGCAAAATAGACAAAGCAGCATTATGGTTATTTGTTAACCATTTCAGTGTGGCACACAGGCTAATTTATTTACACCTTTAAAATAGTTTTAACGTGTTTGCTATGTATCAAGGGAATTAATTGCACTAGATATCGTTGCAGGGAACACATTAACAAACCGAGCCACTAATATTTATATAAGCATGGAATTTCCCTGTAATGACACTAATGAAAGCACAAACAGCCAGGTGGAAAGGGATGTGGTCTGATGAAACGGTCCTTCTGGGTTGAGACAGGGCAAAGTGCTAAGAGAGAAGACGGGCAACTTGATCAAGCCACTCTACTGCAGTGATCCTAAATGGTGTCATTAGAGAGAGCAGGAAAAAACCATCCTAAGCTTCAGTCAAGAGCCAGCATCCCTCTTGACCCTTCAGTGATTTGTGATAAGCACTTATAATGAAAAATGCCGGACCAGGGAAGGTCCTTTCTCCCAAACCTTCAGCCAGATGGTCCCAGAGTAGCAAAGGTGCTGCCCGGTGTTCCACCACTGGCCGTACACTGATGGGTAAGTACCACAATCCTGTCGTGCTTCCCACTCATCACCTGCCACTGGATTCACTGTGATAAGTACCATCCTTCCTGTATTTGGGGGTAGAGAGACACAGCTGGCATAGAAAACTAGTCAAATGTAAGGACTCGTACTCTGCCCGTGTGGGTTTAGAGAAGTTCCATCATTTAAATTTAAAAATTCCCTAACTTTATTTAAAGCAGATTTGACAACGCATCATTATTTGTACAATCTATTAGCATTAGGACAGTGCTCGGGAGCCCTAGGCACAGAACAAGACCCTCGGTGCCAGATTCTAACACATATGGAACAAAAAGCCAGTCCAAGATTTTATAGCTCAGGTATAAGACGAAGAGACAAGAGAGGAGAATATAAATAAGACAGCATCAGTCTGGATGACAGGCAGCAGTGTCAGCATACTACTAGTTCAACTGTTGTCAACTATTCTGTAGACACTGTAGCAAAGGAGAATTTTAAGGAGAAAACTTACTTTTCAGACAGTTGCACTGTTGTTCCAAAGGAGGTTTTTAGAATAATTCTAAATATGATTCAAAATGTGAATAGACTTGCAAAAAAATCTCTTCATCAACTAAGGAGGTCATTTATTTTGTTTAGGTCTCAACTTTATTATCAAAACATCTTAATAAACCCATAACGATGTTTTGGACTATTATTACTGCCTAAAAGAAATAAAATTTTAATCATGTTAAAACAAGGTTGGTGGCTGGCCTAGGGTACTCTGGGCTGTGTGGGTAACCCAAATTGAATTTCCTGTTCCAATTTGCCAACCCCAGGAGGAGCATACTGATGATATGCTAACAGCAAAACACTCAAGCAAATTAAGTTCTTAAGCATGAAATTACCTTCCTTTAAAAGGCAAATACAAAAAGAGAAACACGGGCTTATGTTTGTATATATGTGGAAGGTTAGAAAGGATGCTTGTGGCCAAACATAGACTAGATAGCATTTGAATCCAGCAGGGTTCCTTGCATGCTTGCTGACAAACACTCCAGATGTTGTGGGAATTCTTTAACCTTTTGAACGTATATTAATCTGCAATTCCTTTGTGAGAGAATCAGCAGACAAGGAGAGGGCTATACTACACGTATTTTATTTCCTTTTGCTGCAGTTGATGGTGAATGACCCACAGTCTTTAAGACCTGAAGGGATCATTAGATCAGATTTGCACTTTGCCTTAATCCACCAACAATTATGTCGGAAATGCAAAGCTTTGCAATAGCTCTATTAAGGCATTTTATTAAAGCATCTATTCTTTATCACTAACTCACTTGTAGAGTTCTTCCACGGTGGGATTTCAATTTCTTGATGTTATATTTGGCTTCGATGGTCATAATGCTAGCCTACACCTGCCTCAGAGCTCGTTACCACATAGGTATGGAGAATATTATTAAACAACAGTACAAAGAAAGAAACTCCTGAGCACTGTGTTCTGCCAGATGCATGAGAGCTATTACACCTTCGTTCCTATTACTGTATTCACAGTTTCCTGTTGCTTGTCCTGTAAGATTCCTTTTAATGAAAAAGAAACAGTTTTAGGAGGCAATTTCCCATCAGTGATGCAGGAAGCATATTTTGCTTCAGAATGTGCACGGCACTCAACACAGAAGGGTCCTGCTCTATAAATATGGCTTTTCTGGCACGACCGCAACAGAAATTGCTATTAGGTGTTGTTTACATTTAACAATTTATACATAAGATGTTAAAAATATGAATCACAGTAAGGAAGAATTGAGAGAGAAAATAACTGCAGGGTGCATGGGGGAAAGGTTGAGTCGTTTTGAGCTGAACCTCCAAAAACACGAGAGCTTACCGAAAGCCCCAGTAACAAGGCACCAGTTATCATGGAACAGCCCAGTGGGACTGAAAAATGATGAAGGCTCAAGCTGGAGTCAAGCTCTGAACCACGGGTTGTGACAAGGGCAGTGTGGGACTGCTCTACTACCCTCTGTTAGCTTCGTGCAAGGAAACATTCCCCGAGGACCTCCCGCATCTCCCCTCCCGGTCTGCAGCCTGAAAGGGAATTGGCATTGACTTTAATGAAGACACATTGCTTTGACTTGTCTCTTAGAGTTCACTGGTGTGCGCCATCATTTGTTGTTTCAAATCAAGCCAGAACAGTCTGCAACCTAAGAGCTCCTGTAAAAAAAAAAAAAAAAACCAACCACTTCCACTAATATATGAAAATTTAAATATATGAAAATTCTGGACACTTCTGTACTTAAGTGAAGAGATGATTTACTACCTCCCTGCAAAAGTAGAACAATCAGTAATGAGGCAAGGCTGATATAAATTGAGATGGCTTATAGGCAATGATTCAAATTCAAGCAGAATATGCGATATTTCATATCCTTAGCCTAAAAACTGGATATTTTGTATAAATACAGGACTAGTTATCAAGATCACAAATACGAAGGTGGAAAAATCTGGTTTTTAGCAGAGGCATTTCAAATGGGCCAAGTGCAGAGAAAATCCTTACTGTGTTTGCATTTTATTTGAAAATACTCCAATTATCAGGATGCTGCAACTGTGAACAGTTTGCCTTAACAACAGATACCAGGATCAGCTCACAACTATTTACCTAACCCAGTCTCAACCAGCATTAACAGGAGTAAGTCCAGTGACTGCAGTATACACTAAATAACAAGATATTACTGTTGGACCCTTCAGCAAGTCTAGAAGCAAAATAACTAGAAGTCTCAGCATCTAACCTACATGCACGCACAGTTCCTCTGAACTCAGTGGAAATATTTACCTTAATAGAACACACAGTAGCACTTTGAATCAATCAGAGAAAAAAAAAAAGTATATTTAAACATAGGCTAAAATACTACTTTCTGGAAACTATTTAAAGATGTATTTTTCATAATAGTTAGGTATAATTTCAATGGATACTTCTAAGCATATGGCCAAAATTAATTGGTTCATTACCTCTATTTTTCTTATTTTATTCAGAGTATCAGCACTGTTGCTCTGAGGTTTTCTTCCGCCTGCATAGTGCACGGCATTCTGCTTTTCAATAGCAGAATGGAGTAGCAGCACAAATTGGTTTGAAATATGATGAAATAGCATCATTACTTGTGTATGAAATCTAGAAATCACTGCACTATGACCTTAATTTTAATTGGCTTTCCCTTGAAACCAGCAGCTAAACCTCATCCCTGCTAGAAAACTATTCAATTCTTTCTAGTCAGTTCCTAACTCCTCAGTGAGCAATCCGTTAGCTAGTAACACATTCTTTTATTTTTCCTCATCCTGTGGGGGACAAGATATGTACAGATACATCTGGAGAACCACCTGAGGTTAAATTCATTTGACCTAAAGGTAGCTCACTCAGCTCCCCAGAAGTTAAAAAGCAGATTTCAAAAGGAAATCACAAACAGGTTTTTCTGTATAAGCCCCCATTCAGCACCCATAAGTCCATTCCAGGCACCCAACAATGTCAATAGTATCTTTTGGTCAAATTATTGTATTCATTTTGCTTGTATAAACGCAGAGATTCAAAACAGTATGTCTAGTAGCCTTCCATATATTCCACATTTTTTCTATTCCACCTAATACTTCTAATTCACATTTTGCAGGTATTTTATAGCAAATAGTCTTCTTTTCTATTTTGACAGCAAGATCTTTGTTATATGATGAATATTAGCATTTTGCTACAAATGTTCTTGGTTTATTCTGATAATTACCACCTTACCTTCAGTGTCTAACCTTTACATCAAATAATCAGATCCCATACAAATCAGATTTGTTGTTACGTATGATTGATTTAATTAAAACTTTCAAGAGAGCCTGTAAAATAAAAAGTCTTCAAGCTTTTCCTGTCTAAATTATTGTTAGCCAAAGACAGGACTCATCATTTCATTACAGGAAATTGAAAAGTGACAGGACGTTTAACATCTGGGCACTTATTTTCACAGGCCCTGCTTTTTCAGCAATGTTTAGATTCATTAAGAAAAAAACAAAATAACAACACTAAGAGTAAAATGAGTCGGAAAAGTTTTCAAGAGAAAATCCGAATCTTTTTTTCGCCCCTCTGTGCAGGGTCCCTCTTCTCATTATAACCTTCCATGGATCAGTCACATAGCCATACAGGATACAATTATCACCCCCAAAAAGCTAGTATAGTTATTATCAGTGTATCTCTCCACCATTCTGAGCAGATACATACACCACCCCCTCCCCCTTATCTTTCTGTCCCTGAATAGGCAGTCTGATGGCACGAGGTTCTCAGCAACGGCACAGAAGACAGTTGCATCAAATGAGTGTTCAGCAATTCAAACCATTCAACCAGTTGCAGTGTCTCTCCCAGGCAATTTAGCAAGGTTATACTCTGTTAATAACTTATCTTCAGAAATAATGACATTTGTATTATAAAACTGAAAAAGAGAGGGCACTTTACAGATAAGTGGCATTTATTCAAAATGCTTCCGTGTTAGAAATCATTTTATGGGTGCCCTTTAGACACAGGCACATCTCCATGTTTCAGCAATTATTCATCATTTACACATTCATAATTTGGGAGAGCTTTGAACTCCGAATGAGTGAGAAGCCTACACACTGCCTCAAATGGCCGAACAAGCCTTGATAACACTTCCTAGCTAAGAGACTCTAAATAAACTAAATAATGAGTAGGGAAGTATGAACCTCTCCTAGTCTGTCTGTGAACACAGTGAAAAGTAGCAATAGTCTCCCAAATCTAGGATATAAGACATAAATCTGTCTCAGTCACAAAATCTCCTGTTACCATAGTGATGGGGACCGAGCAAACAACTAAAAATACCTGGTTTTATTCACACTGTCTTAGGAATGTGACCTAAATGACATGTAATACATGACTTTCCAAGAGAAATTAATTGCATTTACTAGGAGCCAACACTGAGAAGCAGATAATGTGCAAGCCTGATGTGTGGTCAGACACTCAAAGAGATCATCCTCTCAAAAAAGCAGCTTGAACAGAGAGCTGGCTGGAAGCACACAAAAAAATTGTGATGAAAAGATGTAGGTCATTACCAAATGAAAAGCATCAATTAAACATGGGTTTCTCTCACTAAGTAAAGTTTTACTCTAAAAGCATTCCTTGGAATTCCTGATACATAAAATGAACCATAACCTACAAAGAAGACTGTCCGCAAGAATCTTCCAGTAGTGATGACCGCGAAACTTGGGAAGACACAAAGCTAATACAAACTCATATTTAGCCCAGCTTTGGTTCACAGCACCTACGTATGTCAGTGAAAAACAAAAGTGTGCTACAAAAGTGTACAAGTAGAGAAAGTGGCATTTCCTACCTTGACTTGTGAGGTGCCTGAAGAGGCTGCCTCCATGAGTCTCACCCAGGAGCTGCTGCCGCTTCTCCACAGTAAGAGAGGAGCATCACAGGCTCCTCCATCCAGGGCCATCTTTTTTGACGGAGGTGCCGGCGACACTCTGCTCTTTCCACATCTTTACACACGGATGGCCCTGGTAAAAAGAAAAGCCAGAAGGAAGATGAGACTCTAGATTTACTTGAAGGGCTCAATCGGTTACAGTTTTATTTTTATTTTTAAATGGGCAATGATCTCTCTCCTATTTATGGTACAGCATATCTTGATTCTTGCCTTGTGACACCTTATTTTATTTACAAACATTCATAAGTGAATGTTTGTAAAAATCTGTTGGGCTGAGTTGTTTCAGGGTGTTGGAAGGCAAGCACCACTGACTTTTCAGGGGCAAATGTTTTGCCTGGAGACATATGCAAGTGCAGACCTGCCACAAAATTGCTTTATGCCCTCTTAAGTATATTCCAAGATAGTACAGGATTATATTCCAGCATTGTTAGACACAGTGGAATTCTAGAAAATGTACTTCGTTTCAAGTATAATGATAAAATGCTCCATTTTTAAAAAGATCATCAACATCAGGTAGGAACAGTAGCTTCCTTACCCATGCAGGTTAAAAAACCAACCAAACAAAAAACCCAAAGCCTGCAGCATCTGCAGTTGACATTTTGTACCATTGCAACGCATTTTTAAGAAACCACTTACCTGGACAGACCACTTGGAAGACATGCTGTACTCCACCAGCAGGTATGGAATATCCGTAGTTTCTCAAAAATTCAGGCGGATCATTTCTGGCCATTTCTTGGTCAAACTCTCTCCTGGAAAACATTGTCTCATAAACTGAAGAACTGAAACTTCATCAGATACATATTTACAATAGGTTATTAGGCAGTGATTTTTTTTTTTTTACAAGTATTTTCTTCAGAATCTTTTCTTCTTTATCAGAAATATTTTTTTCAGAATCAAGTGGGTGGCTACAAAGAAGATGGAGACTGCTTTTTAACAAGGAGTCACGTGGAAAAGACAAGGGATAATGGGTACAAGTTACTCCTGGGAAGATTCTGATTGGACACGAGGAAAATTCTTCAAAATGAGAACCATGAGCCATTTCAATAATCTCCCCAGGGCAGTGGTGGGTTCCCCAGCATTGGACACTTTTAGGATTCAGCCGGACAGGGCGCTGGGCCACCTTGCCTAGACCATGCTTTTGCCAAGAAAGGTTGGCCCAGTGATCCCTGAGGTCCCTTTCAACTGGGGACTCTGTGATTCTATGATACTATGAAGTTAATATGCTTGATAAACTCTGTATGAAAACTTAGGCTTATGCAGAGGTCATACGATGCGGTAGTTCGCTGCCGACTTACTCTTGCACTCAAGTGAGTCCTTATCAAATGCAAAGGGGAACAGTTAGGCTGAAAAATATCCCTTGTGCATATTAGAATTTCTTAATATGAAAAGCAATGGACTCTGCAGAACTAGGCTGGTAGAAAGAGGTTGAGGTAAGTAGATAATTATAGCAGTTAATATTCTTTTTTACTTGGCAGATACGCTCAGCCTACCTAAAGCAGCGTATTAAATTGCTCCCCTTAGGGTAAAAGGCAAGGGGAAAACTCCCAGTGTCCCCAGTACTGTCATACTGGAAATGCCCATAGACACCCTTCTGCAGCTACTTCAAAAATGAACAAGGAGATCTTATACCTGTAGGCTAACGCTCGATTATTTTTCTCGATAAATGTAATATATTAAATAATATAGCTTCAGTCAAAGAAGCTAACACAGAGACAGGCATTTTGTGATTTATTTTGTCCTACTCAGGGAAGGAATAAGTACAGATAAAATAAAAAAAACTTTGGTCTCCTATACTTTCATGTCCACAGAACATTTCAGCTGATCTACCTAGCTCCCAGATTTTTTTCAGAATTGGTACAATTCTGCAAATCTTCCTCTCTGAGAGACAGAGGATACTAGTATAGCTCATTTACTACTAATTAAGAAACCACCAGTTTTCCTGGAAGGGTTAACAGCGATAGATCATATTACTCTCTATGTTATGCATGAGCACCTATAACATGTAATCTTCTGTCTTCATCAAACTAGAGCAAATTAATGTCAATTCAACATTTCAGAAAAACAGCAGTTTGCACGATAAGCTTTGAAAACCATAAAGACAAAATAAGAAAAAAGAGAATACACTGGACTGCAACATCTTATCTCATTGATGGACAGAAGCTTTGAAGGTATAAATTTAAGACTTCCTATTAAAGCATCAGTGACTCAACCATCAACCAGCATTTTATTACAGTATGAAGAGTAGTACAAACTTTTCAGTCCTAACAGTATGTTATGAGTTATGCAGCCTATGATAAGAATATACCTTTTTAGGAGGATAGGGGTTACAAATTAGGAATTAGTCAGTTTTATTGATATTTTTTCTAACATATGGAGAAAATCAAATTTTCTATATAGGTATTCACATACATTTCATATTTATATGTTTTTCCCAATGTGATATTAGGAATATTAGACCTGATTAGGGAATTTAGAAGTCAAAATTGAGACTACGTCATGAATCTTCAAATTACACAATTTGCATCAATAAGGCATTTGGAGGGTACTCAAAGTATACCCACTGAATACGTTCAATTAAGTATTACAATCCTCCTACTTTATACTGAAGTATAAAGCTTTATGAATGCAGAATTAAAGGACTGAATGGAAATGGGAATAGAGATATAAACAATTATTACATATCAAGCTCAACAGGGGTAAGAATGAATTAGAACCTAATTCCAGTATGTAGTGGGTGGCACATTTTTATTTCTCTGGAATGCTATTGCCTATTTAAAGGAGGGAGAGGGGGGGGGAAAAAAAAAAAGCAGTATATTTCTAACCCTTAGGTATGAAAACGGTCGCTTACGTCCAACTTGCAGTATTGCATACTAATTCTCTTTTTCTCAGCTTTTTCCCATCAGGAAAGCTATTTTCTACTGTATGTGCTGATCTAATCTTAAATATTCTCTGTGATGAGATGGCCACCTCTTACTCTGTTAGAGTAGTTTGAAGGGCGATGGATCAGACAAAAAGGAAGTTTATATTAAATTTTGCAGTCTAAGCTGCTTTTTATTTTCCTACATATCTTCTATAACCCTCGGGGTGAGAAGGACTACGCAAATAGACACATTCAGAAGAATGCAGAAGGCAGTGAGCAGAGCATCTGGAGCTCAGGAACAGGCAGTTTTGGTATTAGTCAACTGCTTCCTCTTCTTTCAACACTTCTCTGCTTATGTATCAGGAGAAGCAGCCCTTGTGTCTGTACCTTCTTGTTTATACCTTCAAGCTATTGTCATTTATGCTTCTCCTGACCATTGCTGTTTATTCTGTCGTGTGTGTCCATGAATTTTCTACCGTACAGATGAACAACATCTGTCTTCTCTGGCACACTTGCTTGACTGTACAGTGAACCATCGAAATGATGAAGAAACAGAGGAAACAAAAGCAGGTATAAAAACTAGTTCCGTGAATAAAATATATAATACATGGATTGGTCAAAAAAAAAATCTGCAAAGGGATCTTCTTAAAAGAGACTCTTTAAACATACAAGATATTTCATTATAGGAGACGTTTAAGTGCCACTCAGTTTCCAACCAATGCCTCAAAAACAGAACAGGGCAATAATACTAGAGAAAAAAAGAATGGATAAAAGGGATAAATGGATAAAAACTGTTAAGAAAATTGTGATGATAACTCAGTTTTGCACTTTCTCACCTACTATCTCATTACAAATCCTCCCTCCTGACAGTTTGTGACACTGCCCATCATTTGACAATTAACATAATTAACGGTCTAAGAACCACAACATAATGACACAATCACAAAGTGCAGTATGCAAGAGATCAAAATAGTTAATGATACTAGTTAAGTGTTAATCTTCTCATCAAGTGACCGGGAGAATCTCTTTATTCAAGCTAAACCCTACAGTTCTGCAGGGCCAGAATGACATCTTAGAAATGCAGCTGTGCACACCACATGGAATCTTCCTTGCACCAAAAGTCACTTCAAAATAATTGTGTTGCAGACATGGAACATTCTTTAAGAATAGACACTGAAATTAAAATAAAAGATAATTCTGACAAAAAATGGCATGACTGACTGACATTTTTTCTTGTCCATCCACTCCTCTAATTCAAAATACTGGTGGTGTAGAAAGATCCAAAACACCAGTTTAACATTTAAGGAGGACTATCATTTTATGGTAGTACCTTACAACTGCTGGTAGGGATGGTGCGGGACTTGTAGCCTGTAATTACAGATATGTTTCACTTTTACTACTCTAAGAAATAAGTGAAGGGTGACTAAAGCAACAGATGAGGAGGTGGAACTAAGAGGTGTGCAGTGTATAAGAAAATCTTAAAAGAAAGCAAGAACAAATTCCATTCCCGTAAACTCATATGGACAGATACGTAAAAGCAATTACTCCTAAGTGCTGATAAGGGATGATCCTTTCCAAAGGTGATTGGATAAAACTATTTTGGGAAAAACACATTTTATCCCAAATTACAGAAGTAGATCAGGAACTACATGAAATACTATCTGCATGTAATCAGAGTCTTGGGGAATAGACAAGGTTGTGTGTCTCAGCAGAGGAAAAGTAGAACAGTGAAACCTGGCAAGATGAGAAACTGTGTTCAACGTTCACTTTTTGATTAAAAGTATATCATGGGAGGAAAAATACATATTTGTTTTCTACAGCCCTGCAGAAGATGTCTAGAAATGCTGTCTCACCTCATCATTAATTATATCAGAGCAAAAACTCCCTCTCCCTTCACTATATAGTGGAGGAATATTTTACCAAATAATATGACCTGCTTTTTATTAGCCTATTTTAGGATTCTGTAAAACTAATACATAGATTGCTTAATGGATTACTTCGTTCCTACTTGGCCCATTTATTTGAATTAGGTACAACTTTTCTTACGGTGTACTTCTTAGATAGGAGACTTAGACATCACCAGAGAAATGACATCTTAGTTATGCAGGGTCCATCAGCACTCAGCCTGCAATGTGCATAAGCTCTTTTAACTTGGTATAAACTCTGAGGTGGAAGGCAAAAGTGCATATTACAGCATTCCAGTATGTCACATCTCAGGAACTGGCATTTCATTTAGCAATACTAGATAACAAACGTGAAAAACAGTAATTATACTATAGAATCCATACTTTTTTTTCAGTAGTTGAAACTTAAAACAGAGTGGGAGAAGATGAGTGCAATAAACACTCAGTTACAGCCTGTTTCTCCATCTGAAAAACTGCAAGCCCCAGAATTAACAGTACAATATGCCTGTGCACCAAGATTCTCTGAAGGCAGAGGGATCAAATGTTACACAGGCTATTCTCTTCTAAAAACTAACAGAGACCCTTCTTGAGATCAAGTGACAGAAATGGGTCCCAGCAGAGTGCCTGCTATCACTGAAATGGCCACGACAGACAGACTAGCTAAGCACGGGGGTTTTTCATAGAAAAATAGTAATAATCAAGAGTTCTTACCCTACGAGAATATAAGTGGCACATGGATTAAAGAATCGAGACATTACCTTAATCTTTACTCTCTTGAATGCCCTGTGTTCATGCCACCCTCTCACGTGTCTTTGAATGCAAATGACTGCTTTAAGTATTTCTCTACTGCTAGGATGCTTTCCACTATCACGAGGAGCTTCAAAGACTTCCAGGTGAGTCACGTTTTTCTTCGCCTTTTTCTGAGTTTGAAGGTCAAGGTGTTTGTCACTAGAAATTAAACCACAGAAGATTTGTTCTTCAGTTTAGTGGACAATGAATTGAACTATGAATTAAAATTCTAGAAGACAAACTGTAATGTGCACCTAAAATAATTACAGAATCACATACAATCCTTTTGTTTACATGAATAGCTTGAAAAGATTGAGAAAGAACTGTTGGTCACTTCCCATCTACAATTACAGAATTAGCATCCAAATCTGCTTGCCAACTGTTCTGCTGCAGCTGCGTAGATCCGCACAATGCTGATGGCTTCTTAAACTATAAGGATAAGTTATTATTTTAAACATTGTTAACATTTTGAATTCCTACTCAACTGTACTTTTTTTTTTTACAAAATGGAGACCACAAAAAGTTACATTTTGTGTGCAAATACACTGTTTCAAAAAAATTAATTTGAGTAAGACTAAAAAAAAATAACTTACCTACCAGCTCTTACGATTGAACTGATAATACAAGCTCCAATAGATAGATGCATTGAAACCTTTAAGTGTCTAAGTTGCCAGGAAATTTCCCCTCCCTCTCTTGCCACAAAGACAGATTTTACAAGAACATAGAAAAGTATTGAAACCAATCCTTTTCATAAGAACACACCAGGAGAGGCTGTATTGGAGATTTTCCTGTCAAATCGAGAGAGCAGAGACACCAGAAAAGCCAAGGTATTCAATAACTGGAACAGTACATGTATTTGCTACAGTAAAATTACTAAAAAGTGATTTTAAAACCCTCAAAGCTCTCAACTTTGTCTTGATGCAGAATGAGTAGAAAGGAACTTTCCAAAGACTCATCTCTACAGTCCTCCTGTGGGACTACTTGACTATGTCCCAACTAAGGAAGTGATCAAAATATATATTCTATTTCTTTCTGTTTTCAGCCTACATGATGAATAATCAAAATGCTAAATTTTGCATTTCAAGCAGTGTAGCTGGCAGAAATGTAAACCAAAACATAGCTGAGGTTTTTTTCAACAACCACATTTACAGGTTTGGGTTTTTTTCTGAAGGTAAAGTTGTGAATAGAAATAGTCATTTTATAGTTAAGGTCATAAGTAGCTGTGTGCTGTAAAGTCAGTTGTAATTTTCCTTACCACATCCAGATTGTACTAAGACTAAACCAATCTGCTTGAAATATCATTGAATTGAGAGGAAAATGTTTTGTTGATGTCTGATCTTAATTAAGCAAAGTGCTGGTCAGATAAGATGCTTGAGAAATTGAGATCTGAGTATTCTCAAAATCTTGTCTTTCGCTGGGTTTTTTTCTTTGCTTTTGTTTTCAAGATTATAATATATTTGAATTTTTTAAAAACAACTTAGATGATGAATTTCAAACTGGTTATTTTCTGGTATTCTGTAGCACTTTCTTCCTCTAGCCAAGAGCCTGCAGGATTTCTCATCAAACCATCTTATAATTAAAAAAATATCATTTGCACTTATTCATCATTCCACTCTATGCCACAAAGATAAATCTGTTCCATCAATCTTGATCTCTCTCCTGGCTAAAAGATCTTCCAGGTATTTCAAATAACCTCACGGTACAGGACCACATTTTCACCACTCACTTCTAATCAGATACACGTTCTAACCTTTCCACTAAACAAAGAATTGAACCCTCTACCGGCTCAGTTCAGCTCCATACCAGCAAAGGCTGTGCATTTATTATTTTCCCCAGTGATTCTATCCAAGAACAGCAGCATTTTAATTTGCTTGGAGGGTTTCAAAGAAATTGCAGTTGCATAGGGTGGCACAGGGAACGAGTGGACTCGTGAGGGCTACGTCTCTGGACTGATCAAATCCACTGTCTTCAAAGACCAAGGAACAACTTTATGTCAGATGGACAGGAAGTACCTGACCTATTAGAGACACGTGGCTATATAGAATACACACAGTATTTCTATAGATAGGTTTTTTTCCAAATTTTGGGGAAAAGTTTATCAGAGGCGATTATCTATGTTGGGAGGGCACATCCCATCGTGCTGTCTTACAGGAAGAAACGTTTGAAATGTTTTCTTAACACCGTTTTCAGATTCGTTTCAAATTCTAGATATAGTTTGACTTCTCAAGCAAGATCCTCAAATGACTATATAAGTTGAAGTAAAGGTAGGTTATT
>JAOXJK010000032.1:16977504-16989134 GCA_025774025.1 Xenus cinereus
ATTTGGGGAATGCAGGGCACTTGGACGGAAGGAGAGAAAGTCTTCCTAAAATCAACAAATTTAAATATTTTTTTAGTGAAAATGTCCTTCAGAAAAATTCTGATTTTGTAACCATTACATTATTTTTTAGATCCATGATTACAAAAATGATATGAAAGATACGGACAAGTGGCTGTTTGAAAGATCGAGTGTACAATCAAATCCTCACTTAGGTACAGCAGCTGTCTGCACTACAGATGTCTTTGTAAAATCAAATTCATGCTGCAGATCTGATGGCAATGCATTAAATGGCTCTTCCTACTGAATTATACATGTGGCTTTTTTTTTTTTATAATCTCACAATTTAATTTCATGCAATTTACATATTCTGATTAATAGTGCTGTGTAAAGATATATTTAATATGCTCTGGCACTGCTGTATAAATAATACCATATCAGTATTTTGTGCTGCTCTTAAAGACTCATTTATTTTGAGGTTGTGTTCTGGTTACACTGTTCTTTCTCTTATATTCCACCAAAAATGCATATTAAACCACCTCTTGCTTAATGTGATTTCTCTCAATTACACTATGTCTAGTTATAACTTTTACAGGAAATGTCATTGTTTTAATAGAAGAAAATAGCTAACCAGAAACAAAAGTAGGTTTTATTAAAGAAGTGTTTAGAACGTAGTGGAGCAAGAATAAATACCAAGCGTGATGTTCGAAACGGAATTCCTATCAAACCAACAGTTTATCTGCATTAATATATATTCCATCACTTAAAATTTCAGTTCAGATAATGCCACTAATTAGTTTTGGCTGATACTGGAGTATTTTGTATGCCCCATTTATAAAAGCTGTTTGCCCATCTGTTAATAGGTTGGAAGTGATTAAAGGACACTTATTTTGGCTGTTGCAAAGGCCAAATCATTTTAAAGCTGCAAATAAGTGACAAAATCTGCTAAAGGTTTGCCAAGTTCAGGACCTGATTTTCCTAAAGAGTTGTGGTGTCTGCTTCCTTTCCCTCCTGCCTGAAGTATCTATGAGTTTCAGTATATAAAAGCAAAAATTCAGCCTACTATGACAGGCCACACTTACTATCTCTTTGTTTAAACAGAGGGTTTAATAAGCCTTGAATGTTTTTCAGATCTCTAGCTAAAAAGCATTTCTGCTGTTCGTATATTAACTTTGAAGCATTGCTTCTGACATCTTAACTAAAATGTGCATTGTTTCATCAGCGTGCATAAAAATGGGAAAACGAGAAAGAAAGTCAATATGGGAAACACCAGAAGAAAAAGAAGACAAAAAAAAAAAGAGGGTAAAGAATTTGAATGAAAAGGATAGTCCTGGGCAGTGAGCTGGGAATCAACAGCAAACCAAAAACCCTAACGGCAAGAGATTTAGGTGTGTCGTTATTGTGCGATTATGACAGACTTCAGTTCCATCCGGGGCAGAGTATTTCAGTCATATGTTTAACTTAAACGAAGACAAGAATTAGCCTTGTACAGAGGGCTGGAGCAGCTCCTGTATACCATGCACATCCTACGGCTTACCTGAAGGCAAATCTCACGTATAAATTATACCCTGCTTTTTCTCCATATACTTAACTTGATGCTTTACAGTATCAGGACAGAACCCAAGCTCACCCTCATTGCAGATAAAAAATAGTAATGGAATTGTGAAAAGAGTATTCAGATAGATATTATAGCCCTGTTTTGTCTGCAAACCCCTGAATAATTTTTTTTTCCTTGACTGGATTTGAACAGTAATACCAAAGGGAAAAGACCAATAACTAACCCTAGATTTACTTGCTTCATCTACAAATTTAATTTTACAAATGAGCACCATAAAGTGCTACCAACATACATTAAAGACATGCCACCTGCTTTGTACTACTTTAATGGAAAATCTGTCAAGCACTTTCTTTAATGATTATACGACTCAAAAATTCAACAAATGAAAGGATTATCACTGAAATCATATTAATCTGCAAAGGATTAACAGCCTACTGTTGAAAGACTTCATGAACTGCAATAGGAGAGGATCTGAAATAAAAAATGCAAAGAGCTTTTCACACAAATAGTGCAGAAAGATTGTAGAGGTTGAAGCACCAAAAGTGAAAATGGACTGCAACTAAGAATCGTGATGCAAATCAAACATTTCAGCATTGAAAAGAAAACAAAATCATTGAGAACGTGCTACAAGCTGTAACATCCTTACAACCTGCATACACTTTACTCATATTCTTTGTAAGTTTCTCTGACCAGTTGAGCTCTCATTATCATTTTTAATTTTAAACAGATTTCAATACATTACCTGAAATGTCTTTTAAGGGATGAAATAATTTTATTGAACATTCTGAACTTAATGGAACACCGAGAATGAAATCTTGATTTCCTACTGATACAGGTTTTTTTAAGGGATAGAAAGACACCCTCCCAGTTCTTCAACAGTGCACAGTTTAGCTTTTAGAATTTCAAGAAACAAATAGACTGTTGTATTCCTCTGTTATATTTTCCCTGCCTGTAGGACATTAATGAAATCATGGTCAGGCATTTCTTATTATTTAATGGCCAACAGAGTTCATTTCATTCAGTAGTTACCCATATTCATGAAGACACTTAAGGCTGTGTTTGATTTTAGCTTTAGTAGGATTTAAGGATATGCTTAAATTTAGGCATATACTTAAAATGCTGTGCTGAATTCCGATGCAGGCAATTGCATGCTTACCTGAGCTAAAGTTAAAATTAAGCATATGCTTAAGTGTTTTGCTGACTACAGATGGAGTGCTGAACTGGAGCCCAGTGATTACTCATGAGTGTCAGTATGTTCTCAATCCAGAAATTATCACTTTACAAATAAAATCTAAAGATACGCATATACATAATCAATGTACGGCTGACTAGAATTCTGATGACCATCTAATTGCAATTCATGCAGACGTGAATTAAGAAGATGATGAAACACTGCTTAAACTCAAACATACACCTCAAATTATTCACTCAGGATGTACACAGAGAACAAAATATGACAGTGAAACAACATGGAGGAATAAAAGCAAGCCCTAAGGACAGACACCACAACTGCTTTCACTTCCAGTGGAGACAAAGTTTTCAATTTCAGTGGGCCCAGTTTAGTTGGTCTCAGGGTTTAATACTAAAATTTGCCTAATTTCTTGCGGTTGCAATTATGTTAATGGCAGATCAAACAAACAGATCTCGCTCACCACACGGGGAGATCCCAGAATCATCAGCCTGAGGTTTTGCAATTTAATGAGATTGAGAATCTACACATTACTTGGAAATAGTGTAAATGTATGACTAAGACCTATTCATGCTCTCTAATCCCTTTGACAGTTTTCAATATTAATTTCTAATTGAAAAATGTTGTAAAATAAGTTTTAAAAAAAGTAAAATGGTTTCATCTGCTGTCATTTTTACAAAAGATGAATAAGCAAAAAGCACCTTGTATTCCTCCTTTCTGACTTAATGCTTGATGCAAGATCCTTCACCTGGGTCACAGCAATCCCAAGCACAAATACAGGCTGGGTGGAGAACAGATTCAGAGCAGCCCTGAGGAGAAGGAGTTGGGGTGGATGAGAAGCTCAACATGAGTTTGGAATGTGAGCTTGCAGCCCAGAAAGCCAACCCCATCCTGGGCCACATCAAAAGAAGCGTGGCCAGCAGGTCAAGGGAGGTGATTCTACCCCTCTGCTCTGCTCTCATGAGAGCCCACCTGGAGTACTACATCCACCTGGGGGGCCCCAACATAAAAAGGACATGAACCTGTTGGACTGGGTGCAGAGGAGGGCTGGAAAGCTGATCAGAGGGCTGGAGCACCTCTCCTATGAAGACAGGCTGAGAGAGCTGGGGTTGTTCAGCCTGGAGAAGAGAAGGCTCCAGAGAAACCTTTTAGCAGCCTCCTGGTATTTAAACTGGGCTTACAGGAAAGACAGAGAGGGAATGCAGCAATAGGATAGGGGGTAACAGTTTTGGGTGAGGGGTAACTGAAAAAGGGTGGATTTAGATTAGATATTGGGAAGAAATTCTTTCCTGTGAGGGTGGGGAGACACTGGCACAGGTTAACCAGAGAAGCTGTGGAGGCCCCATCCCTGGAAGCGTTCAAGGCCAGGCTGGATGGGGCTTTGATAATGTGGTCTAGTGAAAGGTGTCCCTCCTCATGGCAGGGGGGTCAGAACTAGGTGATCTTGAAGGTCCCTTCCAACCCAAACCATTCTATGAAATTTAGATATGACTTACTGCGTCACTGAACAAAACTAAAAAAGTTCAAAGAAATAAACCCAACCTAATAAGTAACAGCAAATGTTAGGGATGAACCTAACAATACTTTGCTTTAAGTTCACATGTATAGGTTCAAAAAGGGCAAATAAGTGCTTTCTGCTTTCCATCTCCTCAATGACTACTCCCTGCCCTGTACCTTATAATTCTAACAGTGCTTTCAATTAATGAGTTACGAAAACAGAAAACCAGCAAACATTTGCAATCACTTGAATATATCAGGTTCTTTGGCTTTTGCTGTGATACGTTTCTCACCTGGCTACCTCCTAGAAAGGATACCATCATCTGTAAAATACTCAGAGAAAACTAAAGCAAAAAACAAAACCCCAACAACCCAGTATATAACTGAAGGATGTAACTATAACCCCCTCAGATGTCCTTGCCATTTTAATTCCTGTGTTCCTGAAACACAGCAATAAACAAAGCACGTTAAAGGACGGATATTTGACATCACACCAAAATACCACCCATCCCAATATGCTCTTCCTAACAAAGGAGCATAGGCAGGCGTAAGAAACACGTCGCTTTGAAGGGTGTTTCGCCTCCATTGTAGACTTCTGATTATCAGCTGTTTAGTGGCTGAGCTAGAGGCAGCATCTATACCCTTCTGTTTAATAGCCGCTGAATAACCAATCAGACACCAAATTGCCTAATCCCTTCCTGATCCCTTTTCTATTTTCAGACCTCACAACACCTGTGGCTGCCAGATCCGCAATTCAATTATGCATTACGTGAAAAAGTTTTTTGTATTTTTGTTCTAAATTTGCTACTCAATGATTTCATCAGGCCCCTGTAGTTCTCGAGCTAGAAAAACAATATATGTTATTCTTTATTAGCATTTCCCCTACTCTCAAGATTTTTATTCCTGATCTGTTACCTTTGTCACCTAGATTTTATGATATTGAATTAATGGATGTTAAAATGGTATTTGGAATCCACTGCCACTAAATACAGCATGAAACATTTTCCCAGCTGATGATTCCCGGCTTATTAGTCTGTTTTATGACAGAAACTGTTCCACACCTCTGGCAATCCCATAAGCTACCTTCTAGATTCCTTATCTTTTTAGGACAGTATGACTGGCACCTGCCATTTAAGACACGGGTGTACTATGGACCTAGTAAGAACTCTGTCCTGATCAGCAGCCAGCTACACAGGTACTTTGATATACCTAGTAAATTCTAATTAGATTTTAAGTCCTACAGCTGGTCTTTGGAGATTTCCTGTCAGTTAAGGACCTGACACATTCAGTCAGCTGAAGGGAAGACTGCACGCCTGACTGGTGATTTGCACCTATCACAGAATTATAAAATCATAGAATCATAGAACGGTTAGAGTTGGAAGGGACCTTAAAGAATATTGAGTTCCAGCCCCCCTGCCATGGGCAGGGACACCTCCCACCAGACCAGGTTGCTAAAAGCCCCATCCAACCTGGCCTTGAACCCCTCCAGGGATGGGGCAGCCACAACTTCTCTGGACAACCTGGGGCAGGGTCTCACCACCCTCACAGGAAAGAATTTCGTTCTAGTATCTAATCTAAATCTCCCCTCTTCCCATTTAAAACCATTACCCCTTGTCCTATCACTGCATTCCCTCATAAAGAGTCCCTCTCCAGCTCTCCTGTAGGCCTCCTTCAGGTACTGGAAGGCTGCTCTAAGGTCTCCCCAGAGCCTTCTCTTCTCCAGGCTGAAGAACCCCAGCTCTCTCAGCCTGTCTTCACAGGAGAGGTGCTCCAGCCCTCTGATTGTTTTCGTGGCCCTCCGCTGGGCCTGTTCCAACAGGTCCGTGTCCTTCCTGCATTGAGGACATGAGAGCTGGACACAGTACTCCAGGTGGGGCCTCATGAGAGCAGAGTAGAGGGGTAGAATCACTTCCCTCAACCTGCTGGCTATCCACCTCATGAAAAAAGTGAGTCCTATTGGTTGCATCTTTCCACATATTTTTGACTACCTCATGCTTCAGATCCTGCTCCCCAGTCTCATTCTCTCAAACCAGAGTCTTGCACTCAACTGTACATCAGCCTTGCCTATTATCTACCACCTTAGACCCTACCGTGCTCTATGGACTTCCTGATACTTCAGCCCAGATCCCAGCAATGTTGTTCTCCCAACACTTCCAATGATGCTTCTTCTGATCTAACTAACTCCTAACTGTAGCCTCTCTCCACGCTGCTACGTGCCTCGAGGTACACAGACATGGTGTCCTTTTCTGTTCAGCCCTAAGTTCTTTTCCTTTCCATACCAAACCTCCTACCATGTTTTGTACTCCCTTTGGTCAGCATACAACTAACCACAACGATTCCAAGCTCCTGCCTGTGTGAAAATGCCAAAGTCAGAGCTCATTCAGGTGTACCTGTATAGAGTGATTCCCTCCACCAAACATTTTCATTACTTTTTCAATTTCCAGAATGTTTTGACGAACAAATAACAAAACATGATTTTGTTTGAAAGATCAGATGTGGTACATGCTAGATTAATGTCAGCAATGCAGTAAGTACAACTAAACCACTCTTTCAAGCATTCTATTTAGCAAGTCTACTCATAGAGTCTGAATGCTAGACACTGATTATAATTGTTTTATCAAAGAATGTGGGTTTTTAAAGCTGCAAGTCAGTGCACTGACTCGTATTGCAGATTTCAAGCAGTGAGGTATGAGTTAGCCAGCCATTAGGGAAAAACATTCTTCTTAGGAGTCTGCTCTTCAAGCAATTGGTATTGCAAATAGAAGACCTGGCTCTGCACACCCTTTTTAGGATCATTAGCCACCAGTGTAATTAACTATTATTGTGGCAGGAGAGCTAAAATGCATGCACATGCTCAGGAATAGTCTTATTTAGTACCTCATTTTATAGATGTATAATTCTTTGGTCATTTATTTATTAATTTCTGTGTCACCACTGAGTAGTCTTGTCCAGTTTGCTTGGCTTTTATGCTATCTTCTTATATTTTGGTCTCAGCTTCTAGTTTTTGATCTAGTCCTGGGGTTGTTCCTCCCAGAACTAGAGTGACTAAAGCTATCACTTTATCAACGACATTGATCCATTTGGAAGCCCTGTCAGGCATGCAACTCATATGCTGAAAGGCAATCCACATTTTAGTTCATATGGTCTAAAGCTAAGCCAACGCCTAACAAAGTCACCACCTATGATATAACATGAAGATGAAATTACACTTTTTGTGCAACTGAGATGGGACTAGTTATTTTAATGCAGTCTGGATGTTAACACCAGCTGTCTGAGAGAAAACATGAGAAAAGAGTGGACACAGAGGTCCAATAAGCATGCTATCTGCATAAGACCTCAAGAGTCATTCTCCAAATATGAATTTCTGGGCAAAGATCCAACGCTACAGTAAGCGACTTCGCACATGTCTGGGTATAAATGTATGAATTCAGAACAAGATAGATACTTGATAACTTTCTAAGTTACTTCAAATGTATCTTAGTAATTCACATGAGATTTCCCAAATGCTACCAAGACATCTTCCAAGGGATTCTTACGTCCTCCAGCTGTGCTTAACAGTCTGTGATTCTGAATATGAGCTGACAATAGAAACTATAATACTACTATGCATGTGATCAGTATGTGCCGGGACCAGATCTCTGAATATCTTAGATATTCATGAATCAAGTTTGAAACACTCACAAGTATTGTTCATTTCAAAAATGAACGTTTTGAGAAGATAAGCCTTTGATCAGCAGACTGCTACCCATAAGGCTTAGTACAGCTGAGTGAAAACTATTTATATTTTTCACCTTACTTCCTTAAGTACTGTTTTCTTTCTTAAGTAAGGTATATTTTATCTTCCTTTCTTAGAGCAAGTTGACCACATAGCTTGAAGTATGTTCCCTTTTAAAAATAAGGAAAATCATATCATCAACCCCTGAAAAGTAGGAGGTGAGAAATACATGCAAAGGTTCTTTGCAATTTGCACTCGCCAGGCTATTTGATATACTGCTATAACAAAGGAGTCAAATGGCTTTATCTTCTTAGAATCTTCCATGTAAACCAGTGCAGTGAAGCATGTGTTTGACTAGGAATGAGCTGTTCCCACTTCACACTATGATAAGCCACTTGCCAATTGAGTTCGGTCTCCTACCTCCCACTTGCAAAAGGAATTTAATTGGCTGTTACAGCAATCTGTACTCTGATAAGGTTGGCGAGACAAAAAAAAAAAAAACCAACCAAAACAAACCACACAAAACCCCCAAGCTATCTCATCTGAAGACCTCATATAGTATTATTCTTCCACAGCCCTCTATTTGTGCTGGTTCACCATCTCAGTGTGTAGCTACCCTTCCAACAGCCATTGCTCCCTCTAGATTTCCAGTTTTCACCTAGGGCCATCCGAAAGTTCACAGTTCTTTTCCTTTACTTCCCAAACTACCTTTGAAGTCTCCAGTACGTGGTCCAGCGGGTTGCATGCATACGCTTTCATGTGAGGCTACCTCCCCCCTTGGAATTCAAAGTTTTATTCTGCCTGAGACAAGGGTGGCCTGCAATAAAGACCTTGCTTCCACTTCACAAGCCACCTGCTATCTTCTTCACCAACCTGCCAACTCCTCTATTGCTTCCCAGTCCTGCTGCTCCCCAGCCCACTGCGCCATCTGCACAGCAGGAATTCAGAGATAAACTTACAACGTGTTAGAAGTCTCAGCTTTGTCTCAGAGCTGGTGCTGCTTTGTGAGCAGAATAATTATTCTGGAATAAGAGTAACTTTTATTTCAGAATGATGTCTGCATGGAAAGCTACTCCAGAATCAGAGGTAGCAAACTAATTTATTCCATTCTAGCTCTATGAGCCCGCGTCCTCTTTTGTACAGGGCCCGAGATCTATTTGTGAATAACTTAAATTTTCTTACTAGGACAGGATATATAGGGATATAATAATTACATTAATCTACAAAAAGAATGAAAATTTACTCAAAACATAATTTTAACACTTCCAGCAATTCCTGAAAGAAACACTTCCAGCATTTCTGAAATCGGGACTCTGATGACTCCAAAGACACACAAAGTTTTAAAAAAAAAATTAAATATTTTGCAATAAGACCACAGATTACTGAAGCCCAGAATAAATTGGATTAAAAGTGTCATACGAATGATTGGAAGAGGTGACTAGGTTGCAACCAGAGAAAAAAACCAGCTCAGTTATTGTAGTTAGTTGTACTATCCCACAGAAACTCCAGACTTTAGTCTAGGTCCCAGTGCCCCATCATGCTGGATGCTGCTTAAGAGCAGTAAGTATAGAACAATTACTATCTCAGATAATTCACAATTGCAGTAAAAAATCAAGAGACAACAGAGGAATACAGATAGATGAAGTACCACAAGGAAACAGTGAAGCGATTTTGATTGGCGTGACAGAGTTGTCACAATACATCCGGACTTTAGTGGTTAATGTTACGAATGAACATAGAGTGCACTAAAGAGGTTGGTTTGGACCATCTACAAAGAGTTTCTGCCAAGCCTGCAAGGTAGCCCAGGAGAAACACCTACAGTTGCACGCTGGAACATTGAAACCGGTATCATTTATCAATGGGAAGAATAGAAGCTGATCATTCTATTGTGAATCAGACAGGATAGAGTGGAAAAGGATGTTTCATATTTTGTTCAATTCAGATTATTACGGTATTCTGTCTAAACTGGTGAATTCGAACCATGGAAACACTTTGCATGATAAACAGTAGAACTCTTTATCAGCCTTGAATCATAATGCAGAAATGGGTAATTCACAGCTAGCTTTGAAAGAGCTTTTGATTTAAATAACTGTCTCCTATTTTAGGTCAAGTGCAAAACCCTACTAAAGTGCAAATTGCAAGCAAACCAAGCTATCTCAGCTCTTAAAACACCACAGCTATATTCTATCTCCCCCCAAAGCAAATAAATCAATAATTAAAAATAATGGAATTCTGGTAATGTAACACCTTGCCTAAACCCCATTCTTCCTCATGTATCTTTTGGAGGAAGATTTCACTGAGCTTATTTCAAAGTTTAATGAACCACTCTCACTTTTTTGTTTCTGTTAATTTTTCAGAGAATACATGAAAGCCGTTCTGAAACCACAATACCCCTTGTGTGTAGATGCAAGCAAGCTACAGGCACTTTCTGAACACACTCACTGTTTTATGCAGATTCATAAGCTACAGTGATTATATTTTTTTGCCTTTTCTCATTAAAGAAAATACATGACAACATGGAAATACTCTGCAAGGTGATTTGCTTTCACATGAAACATTCAGTAACAAGATGTCTCTGTGCACGACATGCTTGCTACTTCTTCTCCACTTGTCTGCATTTTAATCCAGGTTAGTTTTTCTTCTTGGTAGATTAGACATTGTAGCTAGCTTTAATGAAATAAAAATGTCATTAATGAAATAAAAATGCCAATGTAACTGCATTGGCCATACAGGCCTATCATCAAAGCCTCTTTCGAGAAGGTAGTTTAGCTATATTTATCTATACAAATAAAGAGTACTGTCCTGATTTTGGATAATGTGTTCATTACAGGCTCACTCATAATTTCACGTGACATGTCAAGATTTTGAAATTGAGTTTGGTTTTGTTGCAGATCAAAAATCAAGAGATTCTACACAGCGGCTAAGGCTTTCACTTGTGATGCCAGAAACTCGGATAAAATTCCCTGAATGAACCAACAAAGTGATTTGAACTCCACTTTATCGCAGCCTACCCAAAACACCCTCTGCACGCTTGACTTCATGAGAGAGATAGAATTCCTGGTTTTCTCTCTTCCCCCCCCAAGCAGATATTCTAGGCCCGAGAAATTCTTCTTGACAAAAACGCCATTGAAACTCATTTCTGGGGAGAAAACATTTCAGCTGTACTGCTTCAGGATTTGCCCAAAGTCAGAGTATATTTCTCAGGCATTTGCTCCTTGTAGAGGAAAAGCTGACTTATCCTTGCTGAAAAAAAACCACTTTTCAATAAGTGCTACAGACTAAAGTCAGCCCTTGTTCCTAACGTAAGTGTTTGCAGTGTAGCAGGAGATACTCTGGCTCCCTAAATTCCACAAACTCATCCTGGGATATCGTTTCTCAGCAACGTCTGCTCATGACACTTAGTCCTTCCTTTCATTCCTTTTGTTGAAGTAGCATTCCATGCTTATTTCATCCTTATCACCAAGCAAGCTTAATAATCAAGAAACCCTTTATTTCATGAAAGATAAGGCCAGGTATTTTGATGTAAGGTTAGAAACAACACACTATAAATAACTATAAAATGCGATTTTAATTTAGATTTAATGATCAGGTGCCTCTCTAGGCAAGAGGTAACCTGTTTTATGTAGACTCCCCAAGACTAGACTCTTCCATACTGTCAAAACTGAAAACTCACT
>JAOXJK010000032.1:16993415-17021753 GCA_025774025.1 Xenus cinereus
TACAAAAATTCTTGCAAGGATTCACTAATGGTAAAAGATGAAAAACAGTAGGGAAAGATGATGATGAAAAGAATGTTGCGATACAGTGCTGAAGACTCAGGCCATCCTCATCTATTTTCCTATTGTCAGGTACCTCCTGCGCCCACTGCCAGCCTAGGAGTTGCCATCACTGCCAGCTGGTTCCAGCATTCTCCCAAATGTAACATCATTTTCCTTCCTGCAGGGAACTGATGGTAGTCTCATGGCTGCTACCAGGAGAGATGAGTTTCCTAACTACCAAGTTACTTAGGACTGAATGACCTCCTAGATTATATTTTAAAAAAAAACCCACAGTAAATTCTGCTCTATATTTGATAGAGCAGGGACAGCGTATCATTAGGAAACGTGCAGCTAAATTATGTTGAATTAAGTCTCTACATGTGAGAAAGAATAGAATTTAAAGATACATCAATTTCTTCTGCAGCTTGTATTTATTTGGTTAAGCATGTTTCTGTTTAGTGGGATGCATTTTACAACTTCTAACTCTCTCTGTAAATGCCTAACAGAATCCTCTGCAAACTTCAGTTTGACTCACGTCTGAAAATCTCTAAATCTGAAAATTTAGGACATACTGCAGAATGTTGTCTATTGTCTGTATTTGCCTTAATCCCTCCTCTGCGAAGAGAAGTTATATTTGAAAAAATGTCTGAGACACCCAGGTATGAAAGATAAAGGAATCACGAAATGATGACAGGCAAATATCTTAATGAAGAGACAGTCAGAGATCACAACACATTGGGGCTCTCTGCTTTGATTATTTATGCCCACACCTTGGCGATATGCTTTTCCACTATGCACAACATTGACATTAGAGCCTGAGAACTTAGTAAATATCACCAATGTCAAAAAAAGATTGGGGAGGAAAAAACAATGAGTTTACAGCCCTTCGCAATTCCAAGGACCAGTCAGTCAAAATTCAGTTTAAAATAAATAAATAAATTTCTATTCTTTATACGTTCCCAAGTTCTCTGACACTTATTGAACTTTATCAGGTCCCATATTAACTTTTCCTCTGAACTCCCATTGTGCTCCATTTTGATGTCAGGCATTTTTATCTAGCCCTTTCCCATAAAGAACATTTCTGTAAGGTCAGCCAGGAGTGCTTTTAACCTTCACGGACTCTTTTTAAAATCAAAGGTTGTTGCAGGAATCCTGTGAAAGATACATCTATGTGATCCAATAAATTGTTGAGAAAAGCCAGAGTTTAAACCAAGCTTCTCACAAAAGCATTCTTTTTCCCAGTTACCGTTTCACTCCAAAAATGAGTGCACAGAGGGAAGAGGAGGAAGTTGATGAACATTCATAGCTAGTGCCTTTGTAAGTAGAACACTCATTTTTAATCTATAGTACTTACAAGCAATTGTTTGCTAGAATATAGAAGCAGCAGTTCATAGTTTATATGTATAATTTAAAGGCGGGGAGGCTAGTTTAATAACTTCACGTTAATGAATTAATTCAAAGCATTTCAATTTTATCTTTAAAGTCAGTCTATGAGTGCTTTGAAACAGTGAACAGGAAAAATAGTGTCCAGGATCTAGAAAAATAAGGAAGTCATACAACGCATGAGGTTGAAGTTTGTTTCCACTTTGATGTCTTTTACACTTCCAGCATAGTTTAAATAAGATTGTGGCTCATCAGAGCACAAAACTAGGAGATTGTGCTCCCTGTTTACATTGCAACTTCCATTACATTTATTTTAAATAAACTTGCATATCAAGAAGTATTTTTTGTATGTCTCCAATGGCTGAGGCTGTAATAGAATTGGGATATTTTTATGCAACTTTATATAAACTTAAGTAAGTGTTTTATGTATATTTAAATGTATGTATGGTAACAGATTATATATATATATAAAAGAATTAAAAGTACAACCTCAGTGCAGCAGGAAAGTATTTAAATATTCCAGAATGAACATAACATTACGATGTCTTTGCAATTCTCAGGTAATATTAGAGCATTCAAGATCTCATCAGAAACTCGTAACATTTAAAAATATATCATCATGCTAATAAAGTTCTTTGTTACAAACTATTTTTGTTTTCAAAACTTCATCTGTAAATATTTGCTGATTAACTTTTTTCCTTTACATGTGATTTTTGGGGGGGGCAAACTTTAAAAGTATACAAAATCTTATCTATCTTTCTAATGGAATTTTGAGCAATCTAAGACCTTAAGTCTCATATGGATAAATACAACCATTAAAACCCGCTGGGTTTTCCTAAAATATCCAGTGCTTAGGCTGCATTTTGACACACTAAAGCCTGACTTTTAGCCTCAGCTTTGGCCAATTTTCTGAATGCATTAATTTTGCTTGCCTTTTTTGATATGCAGAATGCAAACTTTCCAGAAGGGGAACTAGCTGTGCCAATGTGTAGGTAGAGCAGCTACCAGTGCAAAAATTACTGTTTCTACTCCCAAGCTCATTTCAATCTCCAAGATTCAACCTTTGTCACTTCTACTCTTAACTTTCACTCTATGCTAGTTCCTTTGGACTGCTGCAATTTTACTTCATGGTTACCGATATAAACTAGACATAAGTAACACACCATGACAGCGCTCATCTTCATTCTCCCTTGCAGATATATGCTTAGGCTTCTTCAGAGCTTGTTAAGAGTTTTCAAATGCAAGAACTCTGGTTTTGTAGTCTAAAGAGTGCAGATATTCTCAGTCCATTTCTTTGATTTCTACTGATTCACAACTTTCACTTCATTTTTACTCATTTACATGTCATTGCAGACAAAGCACGTGTAACACTGAAATTTGCTTTCTTTCTACTAACCTCTTCTTCTCAATAAAAAGAGGTCTGTTCCTCTTCCTAATAGTGCGGATACTGCTGGTAGCACACTTCCAGTGCCAAACAGCCAATGTAAGATGTAATGATTCATGGTATAGAAATAGCTATTGAATCAGCACTAATTGTACTTCTGGTGTCAGGTTCAACAGCAAGAACAAAGCCAATCCCCACGACCCCACAGAATTGGAACCGGTCCCTGCCAGACATGGGATATTTGCTAGAATTAATTTGTTATGTATCACAGCCACGTTTAAAAACCTGGTTCTTTAGAATAAAAGTATATTCTGCATTTCCTTTCATTAAAGTCTTATGAAACATCCTTCTATATTCTAAACAAAGACACATATTTAGCAAATAGTTTACTATCTTTGGAAAAACATCCATTTGTTTACTACAAATGTACCAGACAGACTGTGAATAGAGAAGAATAAGGCTTCTGAAAGTGCACCCACAAAGGTTTGCTTTTCAGGGTTGATATTACAAGTAATTAGCTTGACATTTAATAAATGACATTTCTAAGAACTGCTAAAGCTGACTTAACAAGCAAACAGAACAACCTTGTTTTGTTTAAAAAAGGTAGCTGCATTGTTGCACATTTTATGTAAAGTGGTTTTGCCAGCTCATGTTGAAAACATCTACACGCGTGAAGTTCTTGAGATAAACATGCACTCTTTAAACTGAACTTTCTATTATGGTGCTTTCGGCTCAGCACAAACTCTGAATAAATGCCCTGTGGTATATAGCGAAACTGTGGCGGCCCATAGTAGATTTATAATAAATTTACCCTCAATTAAAGCTGTGTGCTTTTTCTAAGCATGTTTTAAATCATAAACAATTCAGACTGTATTTTACATTTCGGTCAAAAAAAAAAAAAAAAAAGAAAAGATATGTTGAAATTGTATGTCCTTAAAGTTTTCCTAGGCTTTAGAATTGAATTTGATATTGGCTAGTAAATCAAACGCTTTGAAGAATGAAGAATGTCTGTGTTAGTCTGGTTATCCAGCCCAGAGGATAGGTTTGTTTACATGCAACGCATTTCAAGGGCTCTAGAAAACCACAGTAATTCAAGAAACACATCTGAAATTCGGTCTCATTCCTTGCTTGGGTTAAGAAGAATATTAAGGGTATATGTCATAATGGTCTCATCAGCTCTGTTTTTGCGCATTAGAAATCTTGAAATCTCTTCCAAGCACCTGTAATATTAGAGTATCATTCACCCGGTTCAGCTGCTTGTTTCGCACACCCACACTTCACCGGGGAAGAGAATGGAATCTTCAACCTGAATGGCAGAAACCTAGTTATAAATACGGTTTATATACAGCATTTACAGACAGCATTTTTAACCAACCTGGGGATTTGGGAGTTGGGTTGTGGGGGTTTTTTTCTGTTGGGTTTTTTTTTTGGTTTTTTTTTTGTGATGAATTTTCCTTCACTAGTTAAAGATGGGATGAGGCAGATCTATGGAACTATCCTGTTTAATAGGAAATGTGAGCAAAGCCACTGACCCTTTTTTTTTTTTTCCCCTTAATGCCAGAATCCAACGATGCCATGGTCTACTGAACCAAGCAGTGGACCTGCCTTGAGCCAGTATTAGTATGTATTAGTATGTATACAAATGTTTGTTGGAGATCTGGAGTACATAAAGTATGAAAGACAGACAACATGTGAAATGCTGGAATGAGTGAAAACAATGTCAAATGTCCTACCTTCTATGTTCTATCTTCTATATTCTTCTATTTTCTTAAGATCTGGGGACAAAGGGAAACATATGCCTCTTTCTCTTTCCTTACTTCCTTCACTAATTCCTTTCATAATCTAAAGGAAATCACAAGAAAAAAAATTAAGGTGATAAGAAATATATAACTTTGGGCAAAACCAAAATAAATTGTTAAATGAGTGATACTTTCTCAAGAACACTTCCATTTCTAACAAGGGAAAAGCTTAATAAAATCAACAGTTCTTAGTTTGCAGCAGTCTTGAAAGAGCAGAAACATAACCCGAGAAGGTAAATGAAGACAGTTTTCCATTGCAGTGTACAGCTAGTGCTTGCAAATAATGAAAACGCCTTACCTTCAGCAAAGCAATGCTGAATTTACAAACAAAACAGAAGTTAAACCAGCATGCACCTGAATATCTTGAGGGTTCCTCACTGCCACAGGGACACTGATGGAAGATGGCCCTAAAAGCTCCAGTTCAGAGAAGATATTGTGTCTTCACTGACACTCCTTGACATCTCTCCTGCTACACCTTGCAGGTCTTTTGTTGCCCCCTGCAACTCTCGAAGTCTGCTCCCACAGTTAATCGTCTGCCTTCAATCCCTTGTAGAGCTGATCCTTCCCTAGCTGATCCAGCTTATTTCCAGCCTCCCAGTGATACCCCGTTTCACGGTCTTTCTTTACTTCAGTCATAGAAACCTTTCCATTAAAGAACTCACTTTCTGCCCACAAGGCAGTTCCAAGGGCCTATTTTATTGTGGTGAAAATGCAAACAACAGGGAAAAGAATCTTGTATACACATGAATGAATTATGCTCCCTTAGAAAAAGCCCTTTGAAGTGCAGTTTCTTTCCCTTCTTCCCCATCTCTTGACACCACGGGTTATTTTTCAAATGTGCTTTCACAGCAGCTCTTCATTGAAGTGAATGGTACTACTTTGGAACCTTGGGTTTTGTGCGGTAATTACTATTGTTCAGCCATATATTTAATAGGCAAGTGAGAGGACTACTAAAAATATAGCAACACTCATAAAGATTGCCTACAAATCCCTTTAGAAGTACATAAAAAGCCACAGTCCCAAACAAACCCTGTTCTATTCAGCGAGGCTTTTCTGGTACACTGGTATGCAAAAATACAAGACGAAGAAGAATTAATACTGGGTCAGAAGAAATAGAGGGAAGAATAAAGACTAGTTCAAACTACTACTGCCTTCATTGGGAGAGCAAAATCTGTTTTATCACTGCCGATAAACTGTTCTCTTTTTTCAATTGCTTCAAAATCAAGCAAACTCTAATTTGTGCTAATCAGCTTTTGATTTTATCAACGAAGCATCAACGGGCCTGAGTTATACGTAGTGTGAATATCTTTCAGAAAGGTCAAATTGTTTTCGTGTCTTAGAAAGTGAAATCTCCTCACCTTCTTTATTTTATGATTCAAGCTGTATTTGCAAATGCACTGCTCATTTGTAGTGCTATAGCTCTTGCTTCGCCTTTCTTTCCTGCAAATCTTATTTCCAGCTAACACTGCCCTTTATGAAATGAACATTTTACATGCTTTCTCATGAAAAAGCCCCATCAGTTGTGTATCTTCATGTTATTAAACAAGTATGGGTTTTTTCTGATAGAAGACCATGAACTGTGACAAATCAAGCAAGAATAATAATCCATTTCAGAGTTTCCTGTTGTAAGATGGAGTTGAGCCATCATAAAACATAAGCCCACAAATTGTGCTAGATGGTTTGAAATTATGCTTGTTATACTGTAAATTACCAACAGCCCCACCATTTTAGGAGCCCATAATTGAAAACCAGTTAAGCTGGAATCTAAAAAGGATAACATCACTCCATCTGACACTTTTTTTATTATTTTTGACAGAAAAATTGCCCATTTCTCTTACTCAGTAAGAAAAAATTAAGTAAATGTGCCTGAGGCAGCCAGGAATAATTTGATTGTTTCTTAAAACCCCATTTATATTGAGGACTTAAATTGAACCCCAGCGTGGATTATTTTTCTGTTCTACCCAGGTGTGACTGATTACAGATCCCTTAAAATGGTGACACAAAAGGGAATTAGAGCTAATCTTATCCTGCTGAAGCTCAGCAACTAGCCAATGTCCCTTTATAGAGTAAAAAGGGGGTGCAGATGTTTTCACACTGAGTGAACTCAAGAGAGAGTGTGATTCTACAACCCCTATTCAGTAGTGAGCCCGAGCAACACACTGAGGTCTTCAGGTTTTGGCAGTCCCTCAGCTCTGCAGATCAGATTTTCAAAACTGTTCAGTTTCCACAGATAAAGCAGTACCGTCCAACATGTGGCCTTTTGGTTTCTGGCCTCTATTGCAACAAGCCTTTCATTCAGAAAGTAGATTTCTTATTAGCATTGTCTTCTAAGCGAAGAAAGGAAAAGCTGACTTTCATTGTAAAAGCTAATTTTCATCAGGGCATTCAGAAATGCTAATATTAACATATTTTTTTCATATAGGACCTATCTGTAGAAAACATAGGTTTGGCAAATATTTATAGATATATGGCTCCTGGGATTGTATTTTCTTTCCAGTACCAGATCTGTCATAGTCTAACTATGAAAAAATATATACTAACAGTGACTTGGGAAAAGCACACTGTTTCAGCCCCTCAAATGAAAGGTGAAGAATGAAGATCAGGCTTTGTTGGCCAGGCTGAGTCATTCTGGAGAGAGCAGAATTACCTTATTGAGTAAATCCAATGATGAAAGATGGGTGGTCTCGCAAATCTTCCAAAGTATAAATCAGAGGGCTCATCTGAAGCACCTCACGCAACACTGAGAGTGCTGCTAACATGTTCAGTGAGTCTTTCTGCAACCAGGTTTTTGTATGAATGGGAAACAGGAGTGTTGTTACCACCCCTTTCCATCAAAATTGGTCAACATTTTTCCCATTACAATGCTCTATTTTCAGCTACTCTAGAGGAACTTCAGCTATTGAAGCAGAAGTTTTCTTTGCTGAGCATATGCATCTTTAAACAAAAAAAACCCACCACCAAAACAGCCTCGTAGACAAAAACTGAATTCCAACTTGCCTCCTTGTATTCTGCTAGAAAATCATTATTCCCTATGACAGAAATAGAGGTGGGCAGCAGAATGAAAAGCTGAACTAAGTTCAAAGCAGTGCCTGGTTGTGACTCATCTCTGTTCATGAATAAGGATGAACCAAGTCAATGCAAAGTTCCTGGCATTATTTCCTTATCATCAAATATGTTTGATTTCTCACATATTTGTCATCAACTCCTTTGGCTGGATTGTTTTTGGCTGATAGAGATAAGCTAGACCCTTGATTTAACTCACATCTTTAGCTATCTAGCTCATTGAAAGAGCAAATATTCTGCATTCTATCGCCTTTATACGAGGAACAACTTATAACAGCAAATAAAGAGGAAAAAAAAACAGCCTCGAAGTTCTGTTCAAAAGATTTCACAATTGTGGAAAGGGGAGGAATGAAAAACAGGATCCGGGTCAACCTGCAAGCCCCTTACAGGGCCCCTTACAGGCCACAGTGGACTACCAGAAGAAAAGAATCAGGGCTACTCCACAGTCCACGCTACTTTAAAGTCATCTAGTTCCTCTGTATCCTATTACTCATATGAATTTTATTCAACAAAGGTGAGTAGAAGACACGAGAAGAAGCACTTCTACTCCTCCTCTTCCCTCAGTGTCTCTTCTCTTGCAGCCTTCTGCTCTTGTGGAATGTCTCTCCAGGGTCCTGGAGGAAGACCACCAGCAAGAAACACTGACAAAAACATGTGTTGCCTCTCCATCATGCAAGATGGCATTATGAAGCTTAAGAGGGTTTTTTAACTTTTTTAACAGTGTATCAAGCCTCTCCCACAAGAGGAATGACAATATCCATAATTTAATATGCAGTTTAGACTCAAAGGAATGCAACCAAATCTGTACAAACATTTACAGAATTAGTCTGGTTTTGTTCCCAGAAGATATGGAAAAAAGCTCTCGTCCTCTTACTTTACAAGACAGCTGGACTAATGTCATTTGCTAAAAACATTTTAAAATTAATTCTGACATTTTTAATCAAATAATTTACTGGTTTTCACTGAAGATTTAGGTATTCAGCTATTTTGACAGTTGCTTGAATGTGGTTTGAGGAATATTGGCACTAATAATTCAGTAAATTATTAGAAAACATATTTGTCTTGCATATTCCTAGCTGTTTTCACCAACATTTCTCAGTTCCTAGCTCTTAATGAGAAAATCCACTAAGCCTCAGGAAAGAATCACTTTTACCTCAGAAAGAGGGAGAACCTGCAGTTTTTAAGTTATGCACGGACTTAAAAGCTTTAAAAGCATTAAATAGCAGATTTAAAAAAAAAAAAAAAAACTTTTTCTTGGAAATCAACATTTTGGTAGATACTGTGAGGATATAATTATGAGGTTTTTTTACAAAGATACGTAACAAACATCATCTCGTAGATGAGCTGATGCTCAGCTTCAACTTTCTCTACCTATAGTGCAAGTGTACAGGTAGTACCAATAAAAAAATATCGGTTACTTTATTTTAAAATATGCTGTCAAATTATGTTCCTCCCCCCTCTTTTCATTCCTGACCCCAGCACTGCAATCTAATTTGCCGGCATTCACATAGGGCAAGTTGCACACATCTAGGGCTTGCTCACATATATCAGCTCAGAAAGCTGGAATATATGGTTCTGATTAATAAATAAATAGGAGACGATCACAAAGTAAAAACAGCTATGTCCTTTAGAAAGGACAGTTACAGTTTTTTGCGAGATTGTCTCATATTGTTCCTGTTCCACTGAAGAGCATCCCAGTGGAACTCAGTGACTCCACAGAGGTTTCTACTCTTGGTCGCACACAGCGGCGCGCACGGCATGAGTGGTGGGAGCAGGATATCCAGCCTTGGTGGCCAGCAGATCTGAACCAACTAGGGAGGAAAAGTAATCCTGTGCCGAATAGACTGTAACAGATTGCTTCCTCCTTGTCAGGAATGGAAGATCAAAGCATAAACTCTAATTGAGAGCGAGCTCCCTGCACGATCTGATCTGGGGGTGGACAACTCTAGACTGCCGCTCAGTCAGTTTAAGGCAAATTTTCATGCTGCAATTTAATCCCAAAGAACAACCAAATAGAGGATTTCAGAGCCTTTCTTTGCCTTTTTTAAACAATATTTGCAAAAGCACATTGTGGCTATAGTCTAAACATTCCCTTTCATTGAGACAGCAGTATCCTATTGATAGTAGCTTAAATCAGTTCTTTTTTTGTCTGCTTGCAGGAAAATTTAGATTTTGAAATGCGCAAAAGACCTAAACAGAAGGCACTAGAAGACAGAATGGATATTAACTCATTCTCAATACCTGGTTGTTTCACAATCCATTGGCTTTTCATCATCTTACATTTCCTTATACCAAGATTATAGAGTGCAGAGAAAAAGGGAAGATCAGAGCAGACAGATCATTTTGCTGCAAGTAACAGCCTGCCTGGAGACTTTTAAGTGCAGTAAATTAAGAAAATGTTTAGTTACTATCATGATTCAGAGCCCAGTTAAGTCTATGAAAGCCCTAAGAAGCATTTAGGGCACACATATTTTTGTTATCATTTCTGTTTATCAAGGAAAACTTGGGTCAGGTATCTTATTTTCACAAGAGTCAGATCTTTTTAGCTATTTCTCAGTGCCCTTTGACTGAAAGACGTGGAACTAAGTAAGTTCCTTAGGTCTCAAAAGCATTAAGTCTCCAATTTTGCATCAGGAGCTTTTACTGCAGACCTCTTTTCAGTCACATTATTTTTGGTGAGTTTCCAAGGAGGAATAGGAGTTTGGGCTCTCAGCTGGCCCTTATACTACAGCAGCTTAGGCCGGTGAAAAGCTAATACACACAGAAATCGGTCAATGCTGGCAAAGGGAAGACTCAGAAGAGAGTTACAAGATCCATCCTGCAAGATTGAGGTTTCAAACAGAGAAGGCCGGAGCAGAATTAGGCTGGCTGTTCGGCAGCAGGAACAAGCTGGGACAGAAGGCAGGACAGAGGAATACATGCCCAAGAGTCAGGATCAAGAACCAAAGCTGGAGCAGATAGAAACAGGGAAAACCATCAGCCAAGCTTTCAAACAAGGATCTAAATCCCTGGGGGACAGACTGTGGCCAGGCCACTGGACTGTCATTTTGACTGACTGCGATTAGGTGGCCAAGTATCCAAGTCAGGTTTGGAAGGGGTTTGATGCGTGTTAGAACTGCTCGAGACAGGAGGGGGCACGATGGGACTTGCCAACATTCCCGACCGTCAGTCAGCCGAGTTCTCGGTACGTGCTCAAGTATGGAAAGAAATACGTGTAATAGCTCACAGGAAAACAGACACCTTTCACTTTGGGTTGGAAGGACAAAGCATAAAGGTGTCAAGTAAGCTAGCAAAACCTATTCAGTGCGAGGGGATTAGGAGATAAATATGGAGTTTTTCCTGAGACACATGTATTTACGAAAAAAAAATCTAAACTTGTCTAGCATCAGTGTTGTAAAACTTCGAAGTTTTGCAGAACATAGAAAGAATACACTCAACATGAAGAATTTTTTCTGCAGAAATTCAAGGTAACTTTTCTTCTCTAATACTCAGTATAGATTAATCAGCTCATATCTACTCTCTGTACCAGAACACAATTTATTCCTCTTTACCTTTGTGTGTGATCTGAAACCATGTACCTTAGCAATGCCGTACGGTCTAGGAGAAGCACAGGGTAAACCCAAGGTTCTGCATTAAAAAATAAAAACAAAACAAAATTTTATCTTTTCTATATCTCTACAAGCTTACATTGTACAATAAAGTCTCACACTGTATAAAATATCACTTCAAAATATGTTTTTAAACACTTTAAAGCCAAAATTAACCATTTAAATAAACACTAGCTTTTGGGTTGAGGACTTTTTAAAGCTAGAGTCTTTAATTTCTAAATTAGCTGTTCTTATTAGATGTGCTTAAAGTCATTACAATCTGAAAACTGCTTTGTGATAATAGGAAATAAATTGATGGCTTCATTCTAGTTCTTCACAGAATGACTTTCATCATTGTGACTGTAATTAGCTGCCACTCATTGTGGGTATGGAAGTCAAAGAATGAAAGTTAACAAATATTTTCTATGGTAGCATTTGTCCACGTTGGTAAAGAAGCCTGGGCAAGTGGCATTGCCTAGAGATACGCTGTAGCTGTTACGTGATTAATAGGTGTCAGTGAGACAAGAAGAATGACTTCTGTGAGGCTTCGTTCTCTTTTAGATGGGTGCGAGCAGGCTGGGCTGGCTTTTGCTTCTTCATAGTCATGCCAATCTGTCTGCTCAGCTGTTCACAGGCTGCTCTGGGGGGGGAGTTCTGGCAGTTCCAGATGTTTCAATTTATTTACCATTAAAACAACGTGGTGTGTAGCTGTCACGGTGGATGATTTTCAGAAATAAAAAAGTATATTCTATTTGAAAAATCGGTTACTGAAAACTACTCACTCTTCACGAGTACCAGTCACATATTTGCTGAATTTCAATTCATTCATGTAGATTGTGCTTTTGGGCTCCATTAAACATATAAATGCATCATATTAACATAAATAAGTTTACTTTGTATGTTTTAACCTAGTTGCTTGACTATGGTTAATTTTGCATAATGCTGGACACTTAAAACATATTCATCCCAGGGAAAAAAATTGCTTCCATGGCCAGTTTCTAGAACTTTTGTGAAATAACTAAGAGCCACAGGAGCCTCCGTGGGATACGCACAGCTCAGCTTCAGCGATGGCTTGGAAATAACACTGTCAAGAATTGTCATAGTCAGCAGTAACACAAAGTGCTTTTAAACTTGAGCACTTTTTTTTTTTTTTTCCACACCTGCTATGCAACCATAGTGACAAGGATCCAGATATTATCAAAAGCACAACAGGAAATTCATGGAAAGGACACCAGTATCACAACTCATGTAGATAATTGATTTTGGTATTTAAGTACGTCACCTTGTAAAGAATTTTCTGATTCCTCTCCCCCCCCCCACTTCCCCTATTTGATTTAATAGCCAAATTCATGTTCATGAAGAACTCGGATAAAATATGTAGAGAAAGTTACCAGAAGCTTATCAGATTTCATCAGTGTTAAAGGTATTTAACCTTTTGCTTACCCCAGTACCTTGTGACACCCACCAAGAACAGCTATCATCCAGAAACATAGCACCCAATTCTGCTTTAATACTGAGATATGCTGCACTTTCAAAAAAATAATCCGGATTACTTGCCTTAGTTTTACATCTCTCATGTTCCCTTGTACTCCAGCAGTGATCGGGAGGCAGGTCTTAAGTTGGGAATTCCAACTGTGAAAGAAAGGTTGCATGAGATACTCGGGCTGAAAGGAGGTTACACCGAAAGCTACACAAGATGAAATCACAAGTACAGCTATTTTATTTTTTTTTCCCTGGGAGCATCACCACTGGAACCTTACATAAATTCACCACGATCTGGGGAAACTAAATGAGCTTTCCTGGAATTCTTATAGACTCTCAAGAGTCTAATGTAAAAAAAGGCAAAAGAGAAATTCTGAATAGGGTTTTCCATGGGTTTTGAGTTTAGGATTCATGTTCATGTACTACTGATGATGGTGGACAATTATCAATTTTATTTTCAACCACTTTTTAGTTTTGTTTTTTTTTTTTTTTTGCACATAGCCATCCTTACCCCTGCTTTTTCTGCTTTATAGTGGTTGTCTTTGTTTGCTACTCCCTACTTCCTCCCCTCATTATGATTCCACTTCTCTCTCCTATCTAGGTGCGCACAAGAAGGGAGGGGATGGAGAAAGGATACTAAACAGTGGAAACCCTTCAAAATCATCAAATAAGCATTTTAGTAAATTTATTAAAGTTTGTTCTTTTTGGATGGAAGCAGAAGCATACAAAAGGTCTTCCATGAGCTATAATTTTGTCTTCCTTTGAGGATATGTGGAAAGAAGCAGCCAAAGTTCACTGATACAGCTAAATCACTTTCTGTGAGCAGCCATATCACCATATTCATGCAAAGCAAATATAATTACCCTGCTAAACAGATAAAATGGTTAAGTCTCTAAAACTACACACTTAGATCTCCATATTCTCCTACAAGTATTTTATCTCAAATTGAAATTGAAAATGTTCCACTAAGAAGGTTCCTTAAAGTGCTAGAATTCAAATTACAAAAGGCAGTTACCGAGTTTTGAGGCATTATTAGAAAATTGTTTGAAATGATAAGGATGTTTGAGAGACCTTTACCATCATCAAAAGCATAAAGCAACTTTTGGGAAGATTCAGCTCACAAAGTATCAGGCAAGATTGCAAATAAATATCCATAATGGGTTAGAGTGTGCTCGGTTACCCATGTTGGTGGGTGGGCAGAGTCTCATCAGAGTACACGGGTTGCAGCCATGAGTAAATAGTTACCAAAACAGTTAAGAGCTGGGCAGCCCAGGTCTACGCAGAATCACATGAGGTAGTGCTACCACCAAAGGAGAAATGTGCCACAGAATGATTGTGCCACGCTGATTGGAACAGAACAAAGGGAAAAAGCTGATTTTTGGGAGCAGATTTGGGTCAGATCTTCAGCTACTGTACATGGTCACCTCCTTGTTTAGGTCAAGGCAACGAAAGATCTTGTTTTCTTCGTAGGTATGGTAGGTTATTGCATAACTGATATTTAAAAAAGACAAAATAGGTACTCTAAAAATGATATATGCATTTCTGGTTTTTTGTTGGTGTGTTGGGTTTTTTTTAACTTTACATTTCAGTAGTGTTTTAGTTTAGGTATAGGACCTGACCAAGGATCACAGGATGTAAATATGAGTTTGACCACTAAGATCAATGGAAAACAAAAATCAGGAATTTAAACTCGTGAGATTACACATATAAGAATGAAGGTTTAGTTCTCCTTACTATAAGAACTGAAGTCTTTAAAGCATATCATTGCAATGATAGCTCATCCTGCATATTTCAGTGAGATCTTGAGAATAATCTACATATTGAAGAGGCAATGCTGAACTCCACAAACATAAATGTAAACAAGCAATGGAACAGAACTTTTATTCCTAGATTTTGTAAAACTTTATGATTTCTCAGAGAATTTACAGTTAGAAATTACAGTAAATATAACATATAACCAGGCAGAGTAAACTTCTTATTTGGCTTTGAGAGGAAAAGCAATTAATAACTAAGTTAATCCCAGGTCTTACCTGAGAGATGAGAAGTTCTCCTTTTTCTCATTCTCCAAAGCTCTATTCACAGAGTCAGTCCTGAACAAGTCAGTTCTATTTATTCTCTCTATGAAAAAGACAAGTAATATAAAAAAGATTTCAAATATATATATTTCTTTACATATATGCACAGGCAACTCAAGAGAGACACCAAGTCATCATGTTTTTTCTACAAGGGTATGAGAAATTTCTCAGGAAAACTACAAACATATGCACATACTGCAAACAGACATCTTCTCCCATGTCACTCTGCAATTAATTTTGGACTCCAAATCATTATGCAAGTGGACCACACACTCCACATAGCTCTGTTTTATATTCACAAACCACTTTTAAGCATAAAAATTGCTTGGAGAAGTTCTTATGAGGAATGTACACATACAGCAATTGTTTTAGAAGCACCAACGATAGCAAAAACATCCAACAGCCTTCAACTATGTATACTATAAGTACCATTTCTTTCCCCTTGCTTTCTTCAGAAACTTTCCCTAAACAATAAAAATACGCCCTCCGTATTTATTTTCCATTTAATTCCCCAAATTCACATATTCTGATTTTTAAAAGTGTTTTACATTTTGTACTGTGTTCACACACACAGATGAATTTGAAACCTTTATGTTCCTTTTTAGTTTCTTTTACAACAGTGCGCTATGGGTGAGATAGAACTGAAGATGCTCAATTCCTCCAAGCCCCACCATGCCAGCTCAGCACGCTGGCAAACACGTCATTATTTAAGCCTGTCTCTCACAAACACCCATATTTTTCAGAAAGAAACAGAACACTGGGAAGAAAACAAATGAAGTCCCTTAATTTCAGTGAAACAAAGTAGAATACAAGTGTGAACGGTAATTTGAAAGTTAAGAATATAAGGTGATTCAGAAATCTGTCGATTCTAGCTCACCCTGTGAACCCTTCTGACCTTGCTGCAGCAGATGCAATGTAGCCCACGTGGCTTTCACCCAGTAACAGCTCATTCCCATTAACCTGGCAATACACCCCTATAGCCTTACCACACTCAAGTATCAGACTGGAAAAAAATCCCCCCCAAAGCACGTATCTCTAGTAGATGGACTGCCAGACCCAGAGTAGCAGTGATGATGTCTTTGATTTTTACCTGCTTAGGAATATAAAGTTGCCCCTGATTTATACTGTACTTTATAATATATCACTTAGAAATCAGAGATCATTCCTCTTTTGCGTTTAAAACGTGTACATGCTGATTTAACACAGGTAAAAGTTGTTTCAGTTCCAGTACCATAAGTCAATTCACATACTCCACAGGAGGAGTTAAGCAGGCTCCATATTTTTGGTCTTCTCTTTATTTTGGATATTTCCTCAGTTTTGTGTTCAATACATGTATTCATTTTTACAAACTCTGTTTTAAAAAGAACAACCCTAAACCCATTCTCCTCTGAGTTGTACAACTTTCAGTCTCTTTGTTCTTGTGATTATTAACACGTCATTAGCTCCTCAATCAACAGGGAGAATTTTCCTTGGAGAATATGATTTTCAAACGTAGAAACAAAGCAGAAAAATTCGCTCTTTGGCATAAAGCTTTCAAGAGTTCTTTATGGATCATCAAGTACATGGGCAAGCTTTACAGGAGAACTTTAATTTCCCTGGCATGCAATACACTACTGTTCCAAAAACCAGGTACACATCATATATGAGGAGACTTAATATCAGCATTAATGCCATGGCTTTTCCAGCCAATATTGTCTTTCCTCTTTCCATGCAAGTTTGCAACATCTCTCTCACATTTTGGCACTTTCATATTTCCCAGTTTTATTAGCATTTTGAGCTTTGAAATAGCTCATTTATTTAGTATATCTAGATGCCACAAAACTTTGAATACACTACCTAAAGATGTAGAGCAAGATAGTGATGGAGTGCAGTCAGACACAGATAATTATCGTGAAAGCATTCCAGAAATCGATCTAGTATAAATGCCCTTTGTCTGGAGTAGTAAAACCAGCAGTCCTGCCAGACTGCAGATTCATGTCAGACAATTTGCACACGGTATTGGTTGTTCAAAGATGAGCCATTCTGATGTTAATACACAAGATAAGGCGTCAGGTGATGACAAAAGTTCCATCAAGACTATGCGTAATTGTTCTTTAAGATACTTCTCTTATATAGTCTCTATACAAACACACATTTCCATAAGTACAAGCAAGAAGTGTTGCAGGCTTCCACCGCTAGATTCCTTTTCAGCCATTTCCTATAGGAGGGTTGTTCTGGGTCATTACTGTTCCCTGAGATGTGTTCTCTCATTTTCTCGCTGTCTTCAAGCCAGTCTTTCCTTCACCTCTGCCTCTTCTCACCCCCTCCGTATCTCCTCTCCCCTCAGCCAGCCATCACGGTAGATAGCAAGCTGAAATAAGCGGGTCTGCAAGAACATCCAGAGGTGTTTGAACCCAGAAGCATTATTGTCTCTAAATGAAGGTCGAAAGGGAAGTGACGTGTTTGGTCATGACTTGGAAGGAAAAGCGTCTCAGTTACCTTTGAATAGCCTGTGCAAGTTCTAAACGAATCTATATGTGATAAATATGTGATAAAAGTAGGTCTGTTTCTGCAGAAGTGTTGCTCTTCTGATCAATGAAATATTCAATAATGGTAATTCCCTTCCTTCTTGCAATGTGCAGGGACCTCACTCTTTAAAAGTACAACCATTTAACAGCCAGAAAGATTGGCCAAGTCTGACGCCGAGGCAGAGCACGAAATCATAAACATGCACAGATGTTACTATTTGAAAACATTAAAGAGGTACTGAAGTTCCTGAGCACATCCCAAGTTGTGTTGATTTCAGCAGTAATGAGTCATAGGGGAAGAAGACACTACTAAAATTACATGCCTGGGACACTTTTCTTTGCCACTTACATTTCGGAAAAAACCAACAGCGTCTTTAGAAAAACTTAATGGGGAGGAGAGCACTCTGAAAGACTGCCGTTACCAAGGGCTAAAATGAATAAATCTGCTTGCCTGTATTTATGCGATTAAATAAATACAATACTAACGCATTGCACATTTCTGATGGTATCATGGAAGGCCTAGGAGATCTAATTTCACAAGTATCTAAAAAAGGTTAGCGCTGAAGGTTACAGGAAGTTATGAAACTGATTGTTTTAGGGAAATTTTATTTAATGGAATTTGGGCAGTTTTATAAACATAGCAAAGTGGGACTATTCACATATTTTGTGCCAGTCCTGCTCTGGTTAGTAATTGCACTGAGTATTGAGTCTACTCAAATATTCGGTTAGGTGGGTGAACACAGTCAGGAGGTCTTTTGTGGCTCTTAAGTGGACCCAATAATTCTGTTCATTTTGGCAAGTATAATTCAAGGTTTCGGAAAGCTTTCTTTAGGGGAGAAAGTAAAAGCTCCGAGAGCTGTTTCAGCTCATTATCTCTTAGAGAACTGGAATTTTAGCTGAGGCAAAGAAGAGCTAATATTGTCCATTTTGCACTTTTACCAGTACAAGAATAAAGATACACAGAAAAAGAGATAATTTAGGCTATCGCTGTGTTATTAACTCAAGGAATAGGCTAACAAAACTGGAAGAAAGTGTGAGTTCATGAAAACAAAAATTTCAGATTTTATTCCCCTTTTTTGTTGTTGTTCAGAGATTCTTTTTTTTTCACTTTTCTCTGTTGTTTAGGGATTCCCTTTGTAGAAACAACTTTGCCTCAGACACTTTCCAGAAACACTACCATTTTCTCCTGTGCCTAAAGAGAACTACTTACTAGAGAAGTAACAAATCTAAATGTAAAAGTGGATCTCTGGGGTTTCAGAATTGGCAGGTAGACTTTCTCAACATTCTTACTAAATTGCAAAGATCTCTTTTTTTTTTTCCACCTCAGAACTCACCAAATTTCATAGTACTGGGGGACTTTGGCCATCTGTACAGAATACAGATAAAAGTCTATAGGTTAAAGGTTTACAGGAAGGTGGATTTCCTTTACATCTTGCAGTATTTGGTGGATTAATGCCTTTTATCTCTAAATAAATACTTGACAAAGCCAAAAGAATAAAGCTTGAAGGCATTTTCCCCAATATGCAGTTTTCTCAATGTTGAATGGCTCGAACATTTAGAATCATAGAATTGTTTAGGTTGGAAAAGATCCTTAAGATCATCAAGTCCAACCGTTAACCTAGTACTGCCGAGTCCACCACTAAACCATGTCACCAAACACCACATCTACACATCTTTTAAATACCTCCAGGGATTGGTGACTCAACCCCTTCCCTGGGCAGCCTGTTTCAATGCTTGATAACCCTTTCTGTGAAAAAATTTGTCCTAATATCCAATCTAAACCCCCCCAGCACAATTTGAGGCCGTTTCCTCTTGTCCCATCACTTGTAACTTGGGAGAATTTGCTTTACAGAACAGGAAAAATCAGATTTACAGATATTTTCTTTCAGAGATATGCATCCAGCAGCTGTTTATAACCCTATATGAGTTTTGTTTTATCTCAAGTAGAACTGGTAAAAGTTGTTAAACTTACCAGCTAGCAAAGTCTGAAAATACTGGAAATATTTCTATTTCCAGAAATATGTCTATTTCTCTAGTGTTCTTTTTTAGCACAGAGCAGGAGAACACACAAAGCCAGGACATTTATGTTTAAATGAGTATTACGTTCCAGTCCTCAAAGCAAAATCGACACAGAGATGTGTAGAGAATGAGTCACCTTCTGACACACAGAGTTCAGGGTCTTCAGTGAAAAAAATTCTGTAACTTCACAAAAAGTGAATTTCCCTTCTACATCATGGTATAAATAAATAAATTGAGCACAAACCAAGACCAACAACATGACATCACATGAATGCCACAGAACATTCACGTGATTCACATGACATCTTGCTTCATTTTCTTTCATATCTGAGTGACTCAGAGAGTCATTGTGAGAAGAAAAAAAAAAAGGCAGGGGGTCATATTCAATATAGAAAACTGTTGGCTGAAAAGATACCATTTTGATGGAAACTGGAACTTTTAGCAAATTAATATTTTATATCCGAATTCCCTGCCTTTGGTGGAAGAAGTTACTTGCGAGAAACAGAAAACAAACAAACAAAAAAACTTTCCAAGATTGCGTTCTGTTCAAGATTTTTTTTCCCTATGCAGTTTTGCTAGTGTTTGTTACTCAGAAGCCAAGCTACATTATGCTTACAGACCAAGAAGATTATAACGTAGCTCATCAGCTGCATAAATCTACTGATGGATGTGGAGAAGTACCAAACACGGCCTCATGACAAAAAAGGCAGCAGTGGGCAAACAGTAAAGTGTTGAATTTCCTCCTGTTTAAAAAATTACATGTGAAAGAAAAAACTTCTCACCTTCTTGCTCCGTAGCATACTCTGGCGATAGGTAGATGTAAGCCTTAAAACTTTTGACAGTCTTCCCAAGGAATGGAGGGCAGAACGTTACAGAAAGTGGTTTTTCAGGTAACTTGTATACCTTTTTTCTAACCAAGAATCTTGCTGAAAAGCTCTTTCCCAGCTTGCCTTTCCAAAAGCTTTCATGTCGTAAGAGTCAGCATTATTTTCCAAAAAAGCAGCAGCACTCACAGGAGTCTGAGTTGATCCGCGACTGCAATGAGGTACGGAAAGTTGCTGGGAAGATTCGGACCCGTTGCATTTCTGTTGACAAAGTGAATATATCTGTTAAGATGATGATAGCATTTAATTATTTATTTTGCACAGAATTATCTCCAAATTATCTCCAGAATTATCCCTTTTATCTTATCAAAGAAGATAAAAGCGATAAAACCACTCAGTTACCTCAGAAACATCACAAGTCCAGCAGTGGCTTTTCTCTTCATTTCCCTTATGAAATGAAGCTGCATTATCTGACTTTTTATTCTTTATTTACATTGGATATAAATAGTTGATTTTGTTGCACAACAATTACTAGCTTGTTCTTAAATTTAAAAAAAATGGAAAAGGAAAACGAAAAAAATCGAGCTGCAGTTTTCAAATCTTGAACCTTCTTCGGACTGCAAAACTTTTATATATAGGCTGGGTGCCCAGACATGAAAATCTTTGGCAAGAACCCATCCATCCTTGACCCACAACTTTGAGATTAGATTTTACACCTATTTAACAGCTGGTCACTTAGCACTGGCCTACTTTATGCAAATGGTCTTCCATTTAAATAACAGTCATTTCCATTTATTAGAGTAATTCAATTTCCTAAAGACAGCCTAATAATACAGCTGCCCCATTATGCTATGGATAAATGTATTCAAATACTTGTAATTATATTTTAAATATGTTACTGCTACTTAGTATTCTACCACACGCACAGCATGGTTGGTACCTCACAGATATGAAGTACTGAGATCCCTGTCTCACCTACAGAACAGGTCCCTCTTCTACCAAGGATTCCTATATCGGTGCATTTTACAGTGCCATGGATGTAACATTGCTAGTGCTGTAATGAAGAAAAGTTTAATTGACAATCATTTTACACAAATATCTATGCTGATCAGAAGGCTGGAGCATCTCTCCTATGAAGACGGGCTGGTCTTCATAGCCATGAAAACCAAGCCCATGAGTTGGGGTTGTTTAGCCTGGAGAAGAGAAGGCTTATAGCGGCCTTCCAATATCTGAGGGGGGCATATACAAGAGATGGGAAGCGACCATCACTATCAGGGAATGTTAGGATGAGGGGTAACAGTTTTAAACTGAAAGAGGGGACAGTTAGACTAGATATTAGGAAGAAATTCTTTAGTGGGAGGGTAGTGAGACACTGGAACAGGTTGCCCAGAGAAGCTGTGGATGCCTCATCCCTGGAAGTGTTCAAGGCCAGGCTGGATGGGGCTTTCAGCAACCTGATCTGGTGGGAGGTGTCCCTGCCCAGGGCAGGGGGGTTGGAACTCAATGATCTTTAAGGTCCCTTCTAACCCAAACCATTCTATGATTCTATAGGTAGTTCAGCAGAGGTGAATTACTGTAGTAATTACATGGTATTTTAGAGAGTCCTTCTTCCATATAAGTTCTGAGCCTGGTTTTGCTGCAGGCTGTAACACCATAAAAGAGGGATACATTCACAAGGATTCACAAAGCCTGAACTACTCTTATCAGTAGGTGAAAATATCCTAAAGGTCCTTTATAATTAAGCCAGTTCCTATTAGAACCAGTAGGAAGGGGCTGTAGAGATAACCAGTCTCTGTGCTGGAACCAACAGCACAGATTTGAGAAGGGTAGCAGCTGAGCAGAAAAAAAAAACAAAGGGAGGGAGGTTTTTTTAAGACAGAATCAAAAAGAAATGGATGATGTGTGTCAATGCATTCAGTGCTAACCACACGAGTTCCCGCTTTGGTGTCGTGACACCAAAATTTTCCCTTTTCTCCCACTCCCCTGAAAATAAAGTGTCCTCGATAAAATGTGCCCAACATCCCAGCCATCCATGTTAAGTTCACACCACTGTACATTCTGAGATAGCCCTGCAGTGACACCCTTGGCCCCTGCCCAGGGACCCAGCAGATAACACATATGCTCCTGCTGTGGCCACGCCACCTCACAAATGAGTACCCCAAGCACAACCCTGGGTGAGGACACCTTCACACCAAGGCTTCCTGGCCAAGCCTTGGGTGGAACCCATCCCTGTGTCCCTGACTGGTGGTGGCAGCCCTGGGCTGCCCCCCTCCTCTCACTAGGGTGGAGGGATGGGACCTGTTGGTGGTCCCACATTGAGCTCCCGACTCATTTCCTTTGGCAGCTGCTGGCCTGTGCTGCACCCCAACAAAAGCCACGTTTGTGCTACTGTGTATGGTGGCACATGCTTCTCCAAGATGCTACAAGCAAGTTGACCACATCTTTCCACAACACAAATACAGTAGGCTCAAACTATGTCTGGACTGCTCCTCTCCTTCTGACTAATGGGTGATGGAAGGTAAATTAAGCAATGGAGGTAAGTTTTAACCAGTTCTATGACAATTTGTATCATCTTAAACCTTCCTCAAGAAGCTTCTTAATCTGAATTTGTTGTGACTTTCTCCCCCACCAATCCTCCATCACACCAACCTTGGTAACTTAGAGAGCCGAGTGATATTTACACTTTAAGAGCTTGTTGGCTTAATGATGCCTATTTGGATTCTAATTCAGAAAAATCATGTGAATTTTCAAGGATTTTAAGAAAAATCACCATAACAATGCACTGTTTGGAGAAGGCAGCTGACAGTTATTTGGCTGTATGTGCTAAACACAGCAAGTACTAATGTTTTAAGTATTTTACAATGAGGATGGGTTTTGTTCGTAGCAAGTCAAGAGAATCTTTTTAAAAAACTATTATCTGCATTCTGGGCTAGTCACTTTCCAAACTTGTGTACAGATGCAAACCCAAATTCAAAGCACTTGCAATCAAAGAGAAGAAACATTAAATGAGAGGGGAAAGGAAGAAAATGCAGCTATCCTCAACTGCCTTTTCCCTGAACATTATGAATCAATTATTTTCATGAGACATTTAATCTGACGCCAGCTTTAGAAGGGGCATGCAAAAGGGAGCAGTTTCCTATCTAGCTTGTCTCAAGAAGGATATGATCTTGCCAGGCACAGGAGAGGCACAAATATAGCACTCGTCAAATTTGTTTTCATTAGAGAGGCTTAGTGAGTACGGATGATGGAGGAAAGGTAAAGCTACATAGGACAAAACTAAAGCTGTGGAAGAAACTCGAAGATAATGAATAGAAACAATGTAATTTGGCAAGAAGGAAAGAGACAGTAAAAGGGTTGAAAGGGTATGATGGGCAATACAGGTGATCTGGAGAGCTGCACAGTCTGGGGATAGTGAAGCTGGAGCTCAGAGGACTACCAGAATGGGTGATGAGAACCAAGATCGGTAGTTGCAGGAGCTGAGTCAGAAGTAAATCACCAATATAAAAATGGTAGTGGATGCAGTGCAGAGGGAAAGCCCTTCAGGGATAGAGAGAAATTCCCTGGCATGCTCACAGAGGGGAAAAAAAAAAAAGAAAAGGAAATGAAAGAGATACTGTACAATTAAGCAGAAAGATGGGCAGAAAATTAGAAGAATGTTTCACCAAACCCTGCAAAAGATACTATTTTCAAAGGAAAGATTGAACTGAAAGTTTCAGTGGCATAAACAAAATAAAGGAGAGAAAAGAGTGGAAGACTTCCCAACTCCAAGATTTGGCTAGCTGAGAGGAGTTTCAGGAAAGCGTTGAGACAGAAGGCTGACGAGAAGTGGCTCAAGGTGTAGTTATAGAAATGAAGTAAATACTTCTGTTTGCAGAGCCAAATAATTTAGATCTCTAAAGAGATGGAGCAGTGGAAACTACTGAAGAGAGACTTGCCTCCATGTTACAGCTTGAGATATTGTGTATAGATAGATAATTATGTGGCCTGCATCTATAAACTGCTTAATCAGATAGAACCACTTATTTTTATAGTAAATCTTTCTATGGAAAACAATATCACATATTTAATTTCAAACAATTTACCTTTTAAAACATTATTTGTGAATGCACGTCACTTCACCTCGTAAATGCCCACGACATCATGCCTCTTCTCTGCATAATTTTTATGTTTGCTCACGTAGCACAGGTTTTTTTTCATTACCAATAAAAAATTAATTATCACCAAAATGGTGCCTGCATGACAAAAATTAATGTGCAGTATGATAAAGAATGATTTAGCTATTCTCCTTACAGCTGCTTATACATTTTAACTATTTTGTGATCCATGAGGAAATGTCGCTGTTGAGTAATTAACTCCTTCCTCTCCCAATCCATCATTAGCAGGAAGGCAAGTCCCATTGACTTGCAGAAAACAGAGCTAGACAAACAAGTATTTTTTAAGATGCTGCCAGTTTAAGACTTGGAAAATCACGTGACTCCAGTTTACAAAATGGAAAGGCACAACAGAACTAAAAAACTTTGCACGGGCTGCTAAATCCAGTTTACACTGATGCTGACTTTCCTCAGCTCAGACCACGTTCTGGGCTGGCCAGGTTCCTGCTTCAGCATCACCATCCCCATAACCTTGAGCCAGGTAACTCCCTGAGCCTGCTTACCACAGATCCAGCTGAATGCTGATATTGATACAAAACATGCAGCTCTGTGCAGTGGGAAGGAAAAAGGACTACAGCAGCTCGGACTTAGAGCAGCTTATGCTGTTTTGGAGCTCCTTCAACAGGAGGTGCCACCACCCCCATATCCAAACCACCTGACGCTATTTGCTAGCTTCAGATTTCATTCTTCGTGGTCTAGCAAGGACACCGTAATGCAGTAATCTTCTGCAACTTTAGAATGAATTGCTATTTTAAAATTTAAATAACATTTCGGAGCTTATACCCTACTATTAGAAAAAAGGCTTGTGAAATGTGGCTTTCTTATCTTCCCCAAAAGTTTAATTGATTTTATGGAAATGGAGGATTGCACCTTGAGCACTCTGGCTGCAAGGTTTAGAGTTTTTCTTGAGAGAAGAAAATTGGTTAATATACTGTACTTACATGACTGTAAAGCATCTGGCTTATTTCCACACTCTGAGCTACCAAATTCTTGCTGATTTCCTGGAGTGAGAGGTAGATAGTATTAAATACAATAACTTAAATGGTATTTAAATGAAGTTTATTTTGAAAAATTATTAATTAGTTGTAAGCTATAGCTGCTATAAATAAATTCTACATTCCTCTTCAGCTATAAAAGAGGAACGTCTGTCTAATCACAGTATTTCTAATATAGGCTAGCCTGTATCTATGCCTTAAGTCCTGAGTATCATTTTCAATGATCTGGAAGAAAATACAAAATGATTCCTGGTGCAACTTGAACAGCATGCAAAAACTGGTGGAGTGGCAAGTAATAAGGCAAACGTTCTATAGAATGATCTGTCTCAATTGGTTAGGCGGCTACATTTGAACAAGATAAATTTTAATAAGGACAAATGCAAAGTCATAAATCTAGGCACAGGGAATGCAGCTCATATTTATAGGATGAGGCACTGAAAAAGGGATTCTGAAACTGTAAGTGGGTAAAAACTGTGATCTCCCAAGGGTAAAGCTGTCGCTAAATGAACTAATTTGATCCTTGGAAAAGTAAAGGAATATTGAAAAGACGTAGATGCTTTTCATTATTTCCATATTAAAAAACTGACATCACCAATGCTGGAGCACCATGTTCAGTCTGGCATTTGCATTTTTAAAAACATATTAAAAAATGGAAAATATTCAGAAGTCAATTAAAGCATATTTTGACACCTGAAAACTCCGCCTTAAGGCCAGAGAAGGTCAATATATTTGGTCTAATCAACAGAAAATGCTAGAAAATTATTTCCTTGTGCTGAGCAAAGCTAGAGTAAACCAGCAGCAAGTGTGGAAGGCAATGACCTTAAAGTCTCATCTTTAACATATATATGTTAAGTATACAGAAGTCATACAGATAGATGGCAATCAAACTATTTAGCAGCTTTTAATTATGTACCTTCAGGTGTTTTCCCTTGCGTTCTATTAATACTCCTCAATACAAAGGGTATCATTGCTTTGCCCATGAGACATAGGCAAGTGTTAATTTCCAAGAAATCAGGAAAACAGACAATACCAGAGCTAAGGAAGAGATGTTGCCTTATCACCGCTCATGTTCAGACCAGGTAGAAAAGGAATAATTTTAGTCACCAGCTGAAAACACTATGAAGAATATATTTTCTTTCACCACTCCTTCCAAAAGATGGGACAAAGGAATCTGGATTAGCCAGTTTAAGAAGGATTAAGACAAATTCAGACCTGAAAAGAGGATGAAAACAGTATATGGAGTCATTCAATGGGGTTCACAGGTTGGGGGGGGGAGTGTTAGGGGAGTTTGTTTGTTTTTTTAACAACCATAGCACTGGAAACAAAGAAAAATCCAGAGAAAGCTGAAAGGGCGATTCCTTTAGAACCACCTCACCAAATACAGACATTATCTCTAAAAAAATCAATAAAAATTGAATTGCTTGCTTGCTAGCAAACCAGGAACACTTACTGTGTTACTCCCAACAAAGAAAGATTCAGTAAACCTTGTGTCAACCATCAACTTCCCATTTCCCTATTTACAGTGAGGGGAAAAAAAATCTTGTGCAATAACAGAAGAAGGTTTGTGCAACAAATCACGGTCTGTACGTGTCGACATGGAAACATTTCAAATAGTAGCTGTTTTTTTAATCAGACACAGAGAGGTGTGGCAAAACCCAATATGTTTAATTAAAATACAGTGCATTTGTTTACCCTGTAGGTACCTGTTGCATGACAAAAATTAATGAGATGTGTCAGATTTTCCATAATCTGAAATCTTGAAGTCAAGATTGGTTGTTAATCTAAAAGATACGTTTCAAGAGTTACGGCATCACGCAAGAATTCCTCAGTCACGTTATGCAGGAAGTCCGTCTAGATTATTTTTCCAGCTTTGAATTCATTGAAACTGTGAAGAATAGAGGGATTCCTAAATCCCACTGCAACAGAAAAGATAAGATGCAGCAGAGAGAAATGGCAGCTGTAGAGACAGACTGTATAGTAACTGAATCCTCAGCTGCTGGAGAAGGGTAGGTTACCCAGCATTTTCTGGCTTGCTTGAAAACATATTTGACGTGAGGAACGGGGTGAAGGATGAATCAAAAAATTAGGAGGGGTATCAGAATTCAAAATGAACATCCATATGTTTTCATGCTTCTTCAGACTGCATCTAGTAATTCCAAGGACACTCATAATTAAGCAAGTATATAGCGTTTCATTTTCAAAGTACTGTACACACATTGAATATAGAAATACCACTTAGAAATACTTTTAATTTGTTAGGCTTTCAGCATCAGCTTCATATTTAAAGGTTTAAATGTTGTTTATTGTAAGCCTGAAGTATTCTGTGTGATATTTCCAAATAAATTTTTTTTGGTATCTTTAAAAGATTCTCTGTTATAGAGAACAGTATGAAATACTAAGATGAAGTAATGTATTTGAGATTATGCTGATTTTATTTTGTCAAATACATGTTATTGTTTATTGCAATTAATAATAAGTAATGTAGACAATTTCTGCAGAGAAAGAAATAATATACAGAGAAGAAATCAAATCTATAATTATGTAAAAAATAAAACGTAATACTTTCACGACAGCAGGTTCCACGATAAGTAGCCAATAAGAGGCGCTGAGAGAAAAAATTATCAAGTTATTTGATATACAACAAGACCATTTTCTTTCCAAATATGGAATACCATATTTGAAAATAAGGCTTTGATCAACATCCCTGTCCCTGAATTTAAAGCTTCATGGATGAAGCTCCAAGAATCATCTTACAATTACAGCACAGGTGAAAATATTTTTTTCAAAATGTGAAGGGGAATGCAGAAAGTTCACCTTCAACCTTCCCATTGTGGCAATTCCAGCCAAAACCTACACTACTTTATGTGACTGTAAATTCAGCAGAGCCTCTATTACTCTCTTTCCCAAAGATGTACAGAAATATAACCTGTTTCCTTATCCTCCTATCTGAACAAAAAAGTAATCCTATTTTCTTAAGACATCAATTTTTTACCTCTTTCATGATGATTTATAAAGTTGCAGTGTTCCTTT
>JAOXJK010000032.1:17030847-17104165 GCA_025774025.1 Xenus cinereus
CCTCCTCCCCCTGCCCCCCCCCTTTTTTTTTTCTTTTAAAGCTTCCTGTATAAAATTGATTTTCCAAAGAATGAGAAAAAAAGGGTGTCACTTGGGATCTCTCCACTAAGTTAATCTACTTTTCCAAACTGCTTAACTAACGTGTTGCGTTGTGCCAACGCAAGAACAAGCAGAGCTCCTCTTCCGCTTGCAAATGCACTAAAATTAAGTTCTTCACTAGGATTTATGCTTAAAATATGGATTTTTCCCATCCTTCCAGAAATTCTTCCTTCCAACAAACATATTCCTAGAGACAGGCATATGTTACAAACATCCTGATGAAATGAACTTTGGCGGAAACTGCAGCTTGTGCCCATCTCTGCTGAGAAGCCCCAAACACGCCAAATCGTGACTCAAACTGGAAAAATACATTAATGGATGCGATGTGCAACAGCCCAGATGTGAGAGGCTGTGATTAACTCACGGGTGTGACCCCAAATTCACCCCACGCCACATCAAACCCTCCTTTCTGCCAAAACCAGGTGGCTGCTCATCCCCACCTTGTAGACTGGACTTAAAAAATCCCAGTTTGCTTTGCATAAGGAACTACGCAGCCATTAATAACTCTTTTAGATGAAAAATAAAACTGGGATTCTGTTCCCAGTTGGTCATGTGTGAGTCCAGCACCCTTTCTACAGATTGCTTCGGGTCTGCTCTCCTACTTCAGTTCCAATTTAGATGGTCGTATCTTCCACCTGAACCCTCCTCACCACCTCTGGCAGCCGGCCACCGATGGGGGATTTGCTCCCCTGTCCCCCTCCCGCTGATTTTATTTCTATTCAGCGGCGAACTAACAATTTTAGATTCGTATTGACACTCGACAACAGCGCTTCGAGGTCTCCCCGAGAGGCACTCCATAAATGTAAATCCCGTAATTATTTGAAAGCGGAGTCTCTTCCAACCTGAGTGAGATCTGATAGCGTCTCTGCCTTATAAATAATGTAACGTGCTGGCAGGGTTTGCCGCTCCGTACAAGGCACAGAAGGCCCAGCTGGAGCACAAACAAGCGTACAAGAAAAACACAGTTGACAAAAAATGTACCGGGAGACCCAAAAAAGATGTTCTCTACAGATCTCGGCATAGATGGACAACAGGGCTTTCTTCTGATTTAGGGCAACATCTGTGATCGGTGAAAACTGGGACAATTTGGGAAAGATTAGAAAGCAGAGCGGAGCCAACGCTAGAGATGTGAGAGTTGCAAATATCCCAAATATTTCAGTCAAATCTCTTTTGTAGTCCTACCTTCAAAGCCACAGATCGTAAAATAATAAAACGCTGTTGTCAAGACCCTCAAAACAAACAGTCGAGGGTAAAAAAAAGGATAATAATAAAATATTCAGAGGTGTCTTACCAACAGACCCCCTCCTCGGCAGCTCTTCCCTTGGCTCGGGGGGAGGTGACACAGATGTTGCCAGCTGTGTGGGACGGTAACGCCGCTCGGGGCTCAACGGACGTCAGACTTTCCCATCCCATTTACGGCACCAGAATCAACCAAGGTGGCTTTTTCACTTGCGGGTTGGGAAAGGGACTGAGATACCTACAGAGCGCACAGAAAGCCCCCCCCTCGCCTTTTGCTAAATGACTGTATTTTCCGAGATAAAAGGCTGGGGGGAAGGCCCCGGTTTACTGTAAATAAACAGCAAACTACTGGACCATCTGGAGCTTTTGCCGTAATTTCTGCTGGCTCGGCAATTTTAAGGAGACTTGTTTCCAAACGATGGCACAGTTTGGGGATTTAAACCCTAATCTTTAAAACACATATTTAAAAGGTATTAGCTAATTATTTAGGCTGTAACTACTGCAAAAACTGCAAATAAACCCAAGTTCTTTGAACCGGTGTTTTTGAAGTTAGGAAGCGTTTGAAGTGAATTATAGGTAAGAGCATTTGATTGACTTCTGTGGAGCCGGGCTGTAAATGAGAAGGGGAAAAGGTGCCTGGTCTTTGTGCAGGGAAGAAATCGATACGGAACCAGTGGAGAAGGGCTCACCCAGGAGGCGACAGCCCAAACGGAGCTGGGAGCTGGAGATGCTGAATCTCCCCCACCACGGCAGGAGCTGCTGTGTGGCTTATAAACCACTTACAACACATTTAAACTTTTCCATGGGCTGTCCAAATAGAAACACATTTCCACCAGAGAAACTGTGACTTACCAGTTAGTAAGTCTAACATTACTTAGTTTAATGCTTAACTAATATCCTACCAAAATTTTCACTTCCTTTTTTGCCAGCAGCTTTATTCCCTTTATTTATCTGCTGTGGGACTGTCACCGATGCCTGCTAATTTTCATTTTATTAGCAGACCCATTTTTTCCCCTGATATCTGTTTCCCCAACACCTATCTTAAAGACAGTTAAAAAAAGAAAGAAGGATCCAAAGCTGAGTATTATTAATTTGGGGTCACTGGAACACAGGAGACTCAAATCAGGATCAAATCAGTAATATCCTGAAACGGAGAGCCCTGATCATGCCTGTAAGGGTGATGCTTTTGTGAGCTCTGGGTTGAGGGCACTCTAAGTGAGGCGGGGTGAGAAATCTGCCTTCCAGAAGATGTTGAGATACCACACAGATTGACAGGGGATAAAAACCTGATAGGCAGCCATTTGTTACAATTAATTTGTTTAATTAAGAGCAGACGTTATTAGCTTTGCGTCAGAAAGCCAACAAGTCTTCTATGCATGGATGGAAATTCTGAGTTTGTTGATGAATAAACAATTAATAAATGAACACAGAGAGTTTCTAAAAGGGAACGCTGGCTGGGAATCACGCTGTTCACAAGGTCTGAAGAAAACAACATGACTCTGATTTCCATTCCTTCTTTGTCATCCTCTAATGTTCATGCTGGGACAGAAAGATGGCTGGATCTGTTTTGGGGTTTTTACAGAAATCTCTTAACTGATTATACTTTGAAAAATACAACCCCACTCTTTTCTATCACAGAAAGACATCAGACTTAGAAGCATTTACCTGTGTCTCCTGACTGCTCAGAACTACAAAAAAGCTTGAGTCCAAATCTTCCCTTCCTTTTTTTATTACTCCATTATTTATTTCTTTTAAAATAACATTAACCTGTTCCGTCTAAGTCCTTATTTTCAGTATTCAATTTATTTTGGTCAAATAGATAGTCGGATGAACTTTGTACCTAACTCATGTATTTCAGAAAGGAGATATCATGCAGCCAGCAAACCCATCATGTCTCTATTGTATTTTGGAACAGGGTTAGAATTGGGTAAAGCTCTTGTGAGATGGATGAAAATACTCCTGAATGCATATAAAGGACTTTCAAAAAGCCAATAAATACAGGAATATTGCGGCCCCCTACAACAAAATGACATGGTTGGAAAATGATCTCAAGAAACAATTTTCATGCCAGTGTAAGACTTATTAATGAAGAGGAGTTCACCGTTAAAGCCAACGAAGGGAAGGCATTGCCATTACATTTCAGTAACCGGGGACCCTCTGGAACTGGAACTTCAAAATAGGATTTCTTAAAAGCTTTTTCTTTCCTAAATTCCCTTTGCAGAAGCCTGCTTATTCTTTCATAATCACTTCAAAGCAATCCCCAGCCTTGCAATAAAGTAAATTCAAAGCAATTAGAGAGTAGATCTACACAGCAAGACCAAACAGTGCTTATAGAGGTTTTCTGTAAAGTGGTTCTGCATACATTTTCCTTGGAATGACATTATTTGTGTAAAGAAGTAGGGGTATATTTTATGAAGGAAAGAAAATATGAAATAAATTTATGACAGCAAATAGAAACACTGCATCTCTGGAGTGTGATATTATATTGCAGTTTGCAAGCACAACCAATACAGCACTGCCCTGCTACATTCATACATTTTAGTGAACAATAACAGAGGTGGGGGGGAGGAAGAAAAGAAAGGAGTGTTCCGCAGCGTGCTACAATAAAAGCCACCACGTACTACAATAACAAGCTACATATGTTCGAGAATAAACAGCCCAACTTTGCATTTTCCTGCCCCGTCTCCCCAGCGGCTTTGCTTCGCTACTTTGCCAATCGACGTTTTCAAGAAGGCAGCCCTGTGAAATGTAAAAACCGCTTCTTCCCTCACGCCGGTGAGGCTGTTGCTAGAAGAGGAGCTGAGCTGTGCTGAACTGAGATGCGGTTATTTCATTGTGATGCAAATAAAGGTAACAATTAAGAATATAATTTTGGAAGATGTCAGTGGCGTAATTACTCATATGGCTTCCAGCCAATTAAGCAGTAGGTGAATTAGCCCATTTAATTGGGTTTGGAATTTCAGCGCAAGGTGTTTTATGCTTTGTACTCTGTCAACATTTTGCTGAACTATACGTTAATAATTCTGATTGCTCTCGAAATAACATCTGGGCAAATGTGGTCTGGAGTACAAGAAACCACTGCTTGAAAGGTTGTGTACACCTGTGATCGCAGTTGTGCGAGCAGATTGACTCCAACAAAAGCTCCATTCAAGGAAGATGGAAGTCTTGATTTGCTCCTAAGCCCATTAAACACACTGAATGGCCATGAAGATGAAACAAGGAAGAGCTTTAGGACTCTGCAGTTAGAATCTTAGAGGAGAAATGGCAATAATAAAAGAACAACACGAAGTGATTATTCCCAGTGTAAAAAGACAAGCTTATAACAACAACTAAAGAGGAAAAAGGAGAAAAAAAGTGTCATATCTCTTGCTTGGGAGGCTGCTGTGATTCAGCTAATCTCTTCTATTAGCAGATGATCACAATACACAATAGTCCTCGGTAAGATGCGAAAACAGAGGCACTCACAGGTTAGTGGCAAAGTACTTCACAGCTACCCTAAGGAAGCACAAAATAGACACACTAACATTAAGACTGAAGATTACACTGTTAATGACAATAACAGCATACAAATGAACCCTCCTTCATGGGAAAAGATTAGTTTGAGAAGTAAAAATCCTCATTTAAAAAGGGTCTGATGAAACCAAGAGGCAAACTAATACAGCAGCGAGAGTCTATTAGCCACAAGAAACGCGAGAGTGCAAGACCTAGATGAGATGCTCTTTTCATGGCGTGAGCCGGTTCTTTTTATTTTACTTTCAAATTGTCATTCCCTAAAACTAAGAGGGTCCTTGGGTGTGATTAGCATCTCCGATTGAAATTCAGTCAGTGTTCGCTCAGCCCCGACTGAGTCACTTTATTCTGCAGACTTCATTTTTGAGAATTTGAGGAATAAGTAAAGGAGCTTTGAGTTAGGAAACCTCTGAGAGATAAGCATCACTTCATGATGAAAACAAAGCAGTGGCGAGGAGGAGCAATGCCGAATGCTTTCATTTAGAATCATAGAATCATCTAGGTTGGAGAGGACCTTTAAGATCATCTAGTCCAACCATTTCTACATGCACAGCAAGACTGGAACCCCAGGGATGCTTTGGGGGGAATTACCGCATGGGAGCTGGATTGCTTTGTCCATTTTGTACAGCTTCAGACTCCTCGCAAGGATTCCTTGCACTTCCTAACATTATAGAAGAGAAATCAGAGGTATATGTGCCCTATACACATTCTGCACAGTGTCTGCAGAGCCAGGGAACACTCTGCTGGAGTTCAACCTGTAAAATGCAAGTCTTAGATCTGGATTGCAGTCTTGTGCTCCTCTGCTTCTGTATTTAACGACTTACTAAAACAAGTTGTTACATCCCACCACGCCTCATTCTTCCCGTTTAGAGCATCAGAATAAATCAGTGATTCATATTTCAAAAGGATTTTGAGATCTTTGCATGTAGCATGCTCTGTACCATTGTTGTTATTTATAATTAGCAGCAGGGTTACTCCACTATTAATAACACTTAGCAGTAGTGCTTTTCATCTTCAAACCACTTTCTGAGCACTAATTAACTTCAGGCTTCTGTTATTCAAAATTTTTTTCTTTTTCTGTTTCCCTCATTTCACAGCGTTACAGGGGTAATGGGGAAAAAAACCACGTGAGCTTCAAGCAACTCAATCCTTAACTTTAGAGGGACACTTCATAATTTTCACAGTGAGAACTGGTTCCACTTTTGACAAATTTTCTCCAAAGTGTCTTTCTAAGACACCAGAGTGGATCCACACTGCCCCTTTCAATTGGGACTGTGCAGATTGAGCAACCTAAAATCAGCTTCTCTACGAGTTCCTCACCTTCCTGACTACTGCCCCTCTCTCCTCACTGCCATCTGGAATTAGCAGAGACTGCTGAGGGCTGCTCGGGACCTCTCAAAACATCTCAGCGGTCAGTGCAATGGGAACAAAGATGAAAAATGCGTTTTCTTCAGTCTGCACTTTCTCTCATCCAGAATTTTATTCCAGCAGCAACATCTCAGGGAAGCTGGTCCCACTTTTTTCTTGATTAGCCAAGTCTCAGCTACAAAATACAGCACATAGTCCATTTTTTAGTGAAGGACTTCTTACTCAATAATATATCTTACATCTTGCCATCTGCAAGATAAGGCAACACACAACACCCCTCTCTCCTTCATGATGAGCTGGTCACAGTGAGCAACAGGACCCTATTTTAGGTCCTCTCCTGCCAGTTGGATCAGACCATCCTGCCCATTTTCCCCACTTTGGATGGCATCAGCACTGCATCTGGGACACCGGTTGATTTATACAAGTCATCATTCAAGGTGGGCTTTGCCACCATGACATGCTTGTCTGTAATTGTCCTCGTGACTGTTCATGAACACAAATGTGTTCATATTGATGTATTATTTAGTTGACTATATTGTTCTGGGGTTGACGGTCTTCTCCCGTGTGTTTTAATGGCAGTATTTTCTTCTAAAGGTAAGCATGCTGTTAATGGAAAATTGTTTAGCTATTCCAGGGGATTCCTAGACACCTGGGTTTTCAACAGGTTGACTTATCCAGGGCTCTTCCTCACTTCCAACCATCAACAATATGCACTTACAGTGAAAGAAATCCTTCACAGTGGTGTCCCTTCTGGTAGCTGCTCTCTCTTGGACTGTTATACTGGCTCCTAGTGTCCTCAGAGCAAAGGTTGCTCTCACCTTTGGAAGAGAAACTGAGAAGAAAAGGGCCGTGGGGGAAAATGAATGTACATAAATGCAACGGGAGAAAAAATAACAAGCTGCTCTGTGTTTCCTTATGAAAAAGAGTCTGTTACACTACTGGCTCTACAGGCTATCCTGGGCAAACTTGCTGCCATAAAGAAAGAATGAATAATATCAAAGAAATGTAGATTTTGACTTGCTATGCTTTGGCTCATACACTGGGGGGTTTGGACCAGTTATTTATTGAAGGGATGCTGGTTCATTTGAATTTACTTGCTAAATTGGTCAGCATCAAACATAAATCAGTACAAACCCTATTTATTACGTCCAACCATGCAAATTGCCAACTGCCTACAAGTTCCTTTGCATCCCTGTACTCTACCAAGAGACAGAGAGAAGCAATGGACTCAACCACCAGATGCAATCAGAAATTCAACTACACCTGTACCAGTGTACACTGGAGTGGGCCTTCCCTGTACAGCTTCATCATGGCCTCAAATTGCGCCAGGGGAGGTTCAGATTGGATATTAGGAAAAATTTTTACACTGAAAGGGTTATTAAGCATTGAAATGGGCTGCCCATGCTTAGAGACATGGTTTAGTAATGGTTTTTATCAGAGTTAGGTTGATGGTTGGACTAGATGATCTTAAAGGTCTCTTCCAACTTAGACAATTCTATGATTCTATTCTATGATTCTATCATGAAGTGGGGTTTTTGCAGCAGCAAGATTGTATGTATGTGTAAAGGGAACACATTAGCTTGCAATAAAGTATGGTTGCAGTTCATGTAATTTTATATTATTCATCCTGCTAAAACCAGTTATTTATTCTAGGGCTTCCTTTTTTTTTTTTTTTAATGTAAAATCTGTAACCGCAAAAATTCCCGATCAGTGAAACTACCCACACTTTTGTATGATCATAAGAAAAGAAGGCATTGCAAGTGGCAGAGTAATTATGCCTTCTCAGCATATAGTTGGCCCTGAAGGTAAAGATAACATAAATTCTTCACTGTGTTCTATTTTAACGTCCGAAGATTAGCATATTCCACCACTTCTATAAATTACAGAGTTTCCAGCACACTCTGCATTTAAAATCCCAAAGTGGAATCTATACACCATTGATTTTAAGCAAGAAAACAGTTTGCAAACTGACAGAAGTATGTCGCCCAGTACATTGTATTAATGTCCAGTGAAACAAATCACGTAACCAGCTGCTGGAATAACAGCCAAACGTCCTACACTACTGCACCATCTAATTCAATTGATTGCCTTGAGAAACAATAATATAGTTATAATACTTCTAGTAGCTTGATCCCCAGGGGAGCAAATTTACTCTGGTCTCCCTAACTGGTTGATAACATATTTAAATGCCAGTCAGTCACTAATCCGTTGCTGCTCCATCCTCTGAGAGCTGCTTTATTGAACACTGTAATTGCCTGGATGTTGTTTTTCATTTCTGTAGCTGTTGCTGTTAATTAAATATTTCGTAGAAAGCTCTCTCTGACATTTCTTACTGCATTCTCGAATATCTGATAAGATATACAGGCTGAATATTTGTACCTGCTGCTCTCTGCTGATACTCTTGTCCTACATTCAAACCCCCAAAACACTGAAGAAATGACATACTTTTAGCGAAATTAGGACTCGCACAGTTAAAGGGCTGAGGGGATCTGAATGGAGTAGAGGCATATGCTGCGTCCGTTAGATCGCAGATGTCAGCTAAAGCAGGACGTACATCTGGACCACAAGACTTTCCCTCCTCCTCCCTGTAGACACGCAGTGGACCCGGGCACTCCAGCAGCAGCAGAGTTGATTTTCTGGAGTCAAACCTCAGTGGCAAACACCAGTCTGGGCCTTCTCCACACAAAAAATCTTGAAGGCCAATAATGTTCAGAATTAGTTGATCTGCTGTACACCCCGATACAAGAGAAAGGTGGCAGGAAGAGGCATTCTAGCAGCTCACGGGGGTGGCAGGTGGGTTTTCCTCTTAACACCATCTTTAAAGGAAGAATGAAGGGATAGATCCAGCTGGGGACGTTCAATGCCCAGTGGCACGGGAATATCAACAGGTTAAGACTGAGTTGGGAATCTGAAATCTTCTCTAACACTGGAGACACAACACTGTTGTTTTCACACTGTACTCTAATGACTACTGCCTCCCAAATTAACAAGACTGTTAATGAAAAGAAACTACCGTTAATGCTCTGAATTAAGTTGTCCAATGGTGTCTGACAAATAAGTCTGGAGCGGTAACAAAGGCTCTATCGTAGGCAGATGTGGATACACACATAATATACACGTCGTGCAAGTATTTGCATTTACAGACCCAGTGTGCATCCAGAGGAACACAGTGTGCGCATGTTCACACATACACCTGCCCATCCTAAATATCCGGACTAGTTAAGCATTTAACTAATACAATATTAAGCTGCAATTCAGGTGTTTTAAACGTTTAAATAATAAGAATGAAATCCCAGCGCTACTAAAGTATTTGACAAAGCCTCTATTATGTTCAGAGGAATGCAACGTTTTATTGCTTTTTCTACTATTAATTGGTTTAATGCCACCAGTATGATTAGTGATCCATCACACTTACTTAGAAATTAAGACACGCACGGCATGGACAATTTAAGGAACGCTCCCTTGGAAGCTGTTTATTAGCAGCTCCTGTGTGTCCGCTCAGCACATGGAAAACATTGGTGTACTCCAAAAGTCCCAGAGCCAAGGATGCCGGGATGCCAACAGCTCAATGCAACCAATACAGAAGACTGTATATTGCTGTAGAAAACTCATGTAAGGAAAAGTTATTTCTGGGGCATTATTTTGGAAAGCCCTGTATATAAGCACTTCAACAGCACATCTGCTCAATCCTTACTCCGTATACCAGCCTTGATTAGAGTTGGGTATTTTCATTTATTGTTCCAGGGCATTCCCACAGTCCACTTGCACTGATATGTAGATGATTAATTCACCAAGAAGTCCAGCCTCACCGCAGTCAGCAGGCTGTTCCACAGCATCCCTCTATCTTTAACACCGTCTGGTTCAAAATTACCTCCCCTTTAGAAAAACACCATAAAACCCTCTTCATCCTGTTGTCCTGGACTGTGAAATTTTAAAAGTCGCTGGTTAATTCTTCACTAAAAATGAGCAAGAACGGCGTCACCTGTGCACATAGAGCTGCCCACGCACTGAGAAGCACACGGAACTTTCTTCACTCCAAATGGAAACTAAGCTGAATTATTTTGGTTTTGCCGCAGGCTAAAAGCTCGCACGAAGACACTTGTGCTCAGCTGACAAGAGGCAATTTGATCATTAGCACGAGCCCAAGCCACAGGACTGAACTTCTTTTAGCATTTTGGAAAAATCTCAGCCATCTCTTTCTCCACCTTTATCAACTCCCCATCGACAAGGAACCAAGGGAAACAGATGATGCTTCCCACCACTCTTCTACCCGTAGGACAACGCTTCCTTCTGCCATAGTCGAATGACCTTTTATCTCTTTGGCTTAGTGATACCACATTTTATGAAATCTAATATGAAAACACGGATTTTCTCCTTGTGCCTGACTTGCAAGATCTTTTTCTTTCAGTTATTTATGATTTTTAATTTCTGCAGCACTCTGTGTCCATACACTGCTCACATTTAGACCACATACTTTCTGCGGTGTTATTCTACAGCGTAGTTGGAGATACCCCAAAAATAAATATCCTGTAGAAAATATAGTTGCATTGCATGGCCTGAAGAGCTCTTGTTTCACTTGCTCTAGGTGGGAAGGCACCCAGTCCCCTGGACAGACCACTGTATCAAAATCCAGTCGTGTCCCTTAAAGTCTTCCTTCACTTCCAAGTAAAAACCCACTCCTGAAAATACACAGGGAAATTGCCCACAGGACACAGCTTGTTTCCTTAAGAGGATCCACGGGGACCAACGGTAGAGCAACAATTAGAGATCCTGCTTCCTTCCTCCACATACGGGAAATGGGCGGAGGAAGGGAATATGGTTGGGAAACACTTTTGGTGCTTCACCTGAGCTTTCCCTCGAATCATGAGTGCGTTTAGGAGAGGGTGTTGCTTTAGATCAAGAGAGGGTGACGGGAAAGGGAAGACCGTGCAGACGCTGCGGTTTCCGCCTTCGCACACAGCATCTCTACAGCTCTCCGGGGAGACGAGTAGCAAACGACCACATATACTCTATTGCTTCTGTTTGGTTTATTTGTCACTCTTTGTAGGTTTATAGTTAGCTCCTGCTGGTAGCCCCTTATTTCTGCCTAGTTAAGGAAGAATATGGTGGTGTATTCTTTCAAAAAAGAAATGTTTTCCTTTACTGCACCGCAGGTGACAATCCCCTGGTGTCTAGCAAGGCTGGCAGTAGATGACTCGGAGATTTTTCAAGTCAGAACTCCTTCTGGAGAGACCCTTTTTAGTTTTCCTTTCCGAGTTTAACCTGCCATGTTTCTAATATGATTATGACTCTCCGTTCCCTGCCAGAGTGACAGCATGAGGCAAGTGGGATTTGGCAACGATGTAGGAGGATGAGCGGTGGCGAAATCAGGGAGCGTACGACCAAAGTATCAGGGTCCTCTGCATTCAAAGGAGCAGCATTTGCATTTCCCAGTGACCACTGCAGGAACACACTGACAGCTACGAACTGCCAGATAACAACAGATTTGTTACAGACCTCTGGGCCAATAATTAAGGGGAGATCATATTCTGTTCCTTCTATGTAAAGAGTAAGTGAACAGGCAAGCAAGCAAGCAGCAAATCTAGTGGAAAGAATACGTACTCTCACCTATCAAGAAACAAGGCATTTACAAGTTGACAAGAGCAATATAGAGAGATTCTTAAACTACAGGTTTCCCATTTTCCTTTTTGTAACATAAAAATAACTGAAGACAAAGATTTTAACCCTATTTTGAGGCTGATAAGTATTCTTAAACCTTATGAAAGCTTTCTGGGCTGGATCTACAAGCCTAAATTATATGGTGATTTTAAAGCCAGATGAATTTTCTCAAGCAGTCCTTCCCCCCCTGAAATCACAAATGCTTATTGAGATGGACTAGAATATTCCCAAATTTGTACTGAACACAAGAAACTGTTTCAACCCACCAAACAGCTCATGTTCTAAAAAAGTTAAACTCTTATATTAATATTTCAAACTTTTAAACATTAGATTGATTTTATTTTCAAGGTTCATTTAAGTAAATACTAAAAAACCTTCCTCCAGCATTTTCATTCTGTTGAGAAATGAGAAAATGCTTCTTTTTGGATTAAACAAAAAATTATTTTAAAATAAAGAACAGAAGAAAACAATCGAGGCCCTACACTGGATGAGCAAATTTGATACCTCCTGGGCTAAAAGTATCAATTCTTCCAACAGCTTGAACACTTCACGAAGGTGACAGCAAGAAGGCGCCTTCCACGCTCTCCCTTCCCTGTCCCAACCAGTCGCCTGAACGCGGGTCTCCAGGAGAGACCGACTGGCACGTATTTGTACATTAACCTCAGCGGCTCAAGTGGCCAGTTTTCTACAAATATTCAAATCTGGTAATTATCATCATAACAAGCCTGTATTGTCCTTGATTTGTGTTTTAATCTCTGTAATTAAAGTGTCTAGCTGCCACAGCAACAGACGCTATAGAAGCATGTCTGTGGTATAATCATAATATTAATTAAAACCACAAAGTAGCTACACAATAAGGAAAAGGACTAGATGGCAGAGGAGACCGGTGGCTTTAAAAAAATAATTTAGAGAATCTTTCCCATCAGTGTGTTGCAATCAGTGTAGCTCAGGCAAAGAGAGGATGCTGTTCCTCTCCTACTGCCAGGCCGTACCGTAGGTATGCCCAGAATTTGGAGGGTCTCACTCCATCTCCCCGCAGAGAAGCGTTTGCATCCCCAAACCATCAGTAGACTGGCCCCTTGTGGACACTTGCAGCAAAGTAACTAAAGCCCAAACAATACAGAAAATTAATAAATTCTCTCACCCTGAGAGAGGGAGCCTTTTTCAGAGATTAAGGCATTTCTGTTGCCCGTGCTAAATGTTCTCTGCCAAGCAGAGGAAGGTTCAAGCAGGCACCTCCACTAGGACAAAGAGCCTTCCTCAAAGATCCTACAGAGCTGTAATTAGTCCGATTTTTCCCAAAGCAAATTTAAGGAGCATATTCATTTGTCTACCTCCAGGGTGCCTTGCTCAGTCTAGCTTTCTACCACGCAGCAGCAGCATCTACTTCTTTCGGGACCTCCAGGTCTATAGTTAACAGCACAGGGAAGGATGGAGATGGGGTATCTGCCTTACAAGAACGGTCAAACTAAGGGGAATTGTCTGACTCAACTGATTGCGCGCACGGGTGTGAGTGTCAGGGTGTGCACACACAAAACTCAGTTGCTGGGCTGTAACCCTAGAGAAGAACACTAAAAGGATCACGGAATCATGGAATTGTCAGAGTTGGAAGGGACTTCTAGATACCATCTAGTCCAACTCCCCTGCCAAAGCAGGATTTCCCAGAGCACATCACTCAGGGCTGCATCCAGGCGGGGATTGAAGATCTCCAGAGAAGGGGACTCCACACCCTCCCTGCGCAGCCTCTTCCAGGGCTCTGTCACCCTCACCCTAAAGAAGTTTTTCCTCATATTTGAATGAAACTTCCTATGTTCCAGCTTGTGCCCATTGCCCCTTGTCATGTCACCGGGAACCACTGAAAAGAGTCCGGCTTCATCTTCCTTCAACCCACCCTTTAGATACTCAGCCTTCTCTTCTCCAGGCTAAAGAGCCCCAGCTCTCTCAGCCTTTCCTCATAAGGGAGATGCTCCAATCCCTCCATCATCTCTGTTGCCCTACACTGGACTCTCTCCAGCAGTTCCCTGTCTCTCTTGAACTGGGGAGCCCAGAACTGGACGCAGGATTCCAGTTGTGGCCTCCCCAGTGCAGAGCAGAGGGGGAGAATGACCTCCCTCGACCTACTGGCCACACTCTTCCCTATGCAGCCCAGGATTTAATTGGCCCTCTTGGCAACAAAATTAAATGTTGGGTTTTTGGGGTGGTTTTTTGCCCTCCCTTGGTCAACAGCCAGCAGGCAAGAGGACCCACACTTGCTAAGTCTGGTTTGAAGTGACTGGTTTCTTTGGGTGCTGATTTGAGTGTGATTTGAGGGACACGGACCCTTCGTTGTTATTATGGGATACAGCTTTGAATTAAAACACTGCCTTCACGAATAAGTCACTCGATCCCCAGTAATTGCATTTCAGTGTGATGAATCTCCTGCATACTTGTTTAACCTCAAAAAGAGCTGATTTTGTATGTAAATTAAGGACTAATTAAATTTAAATTAAATGCTTATTTGAAACACTTAATTTAACTTGCTACCAGAAATTTCAAATATTGCGGGTTTATATTGAAGGGGGAGAGAGACTCCACTGAGGAAGGATTCATCATTTTTCTCGGCACAGTTCATTCCTTTGGGCAGGGGCTGTCTGTGACAGGACCCAGCCGGGTGCAGAGGGGTGGGAAGGAGGAGCTGTCTGCGATGCACCCAGGCAATGAAAAAAAAATGTTGTTCTAAAAGATCTGTGATCTGAAAAAAGCAGAATATAAATCTTCCCTAATAACTTCTGCACATGATAATGAATGGCTTAAGTGTACATTTTCAAGAAGAGATTTTTATAAAAGTTCCCAGTCCCATTAACTTTGGCCAGTCTTCCCAGTTACAACGAAACGCTACTTCCCATCCTGCTCTGCAGCACCTCATAGGGCTGTTGAAAACCCATGACCGTGTAAAGAAGGACAAGGAACTGCTGGAGAGGGTACAGCAGAGGGCTACAAAGATGATGAGGAGACTAGAACATCCCTCTGATGAGGAAAGGCTGAGGGACTTGGGTCTTTTGAGTCTGGAGAAGAGAAGACTGAGGGGGGATCTGATCAATGCCTAGAAATACTTAAAGGGTGGGTGTCAGGAGGATGGGGCCAGTCTTTTTTGAGTGGTGCCCACCTAAACATGAGGAGAAACTTCTTTCTTGTGAGGGTGGCAGAGCCCTGGAAGAGGCTGCCCAGGGAGGTGGTGGAGTCTCCTTCTCTGGAGACATTCAAACCCCTCCTGGACACGTTCCTGTGGGATCTGCTCTGGGTGGGACCTGCTCTGGCAGGGGGTTGGACTAGATGATCTCCAGAGGTCCCTTCCAACCCCATGTCATTCTGTGATTCTGGAGGGAGGATGCATATGCAGTGTCACCCTTAGGGCTCTGCCAGCTGGTTATCACTCACACAGTGTGACCTGAGCCCCAAAACCCTGTTGCCACACGGTCTGTGTTACCTCCCTTCCCTGGGGTGCGGGACCACGTAACTGCATTTCTAAGCTCTTAAAGTTTGGTTTGTCGAGGTAACGCCGTATTAGGGAGCTAATTTCTGGCAGCTGGTAGCATCAATACACCGTGAAGCATCGCTTATAAAATGCTGTTCCTATTACCAGCATCTCTGTTACTGGAGAGCACGGAGGTAGGGGGTTTGCAATTGCTAAATCAATTGACAAAAGAGCTGGTGACTTTGCTTTGTGGGTAGCTCGCTGCTTAAATAAATAAATGAAATTTGCTGGCTTGGGTTTATACGCTGATTTGGCTCACTTTTCAACACAAATATTTTATTTGTGGTATGTGATGGTGTTAAACTTGTATTGCTGACAGCACAAAGCGTACTCGGTCCGTCTTTAGCATTTAATCACTGAGATGCCTCCTGTGGTTCAGGTCAGGAAAAAGCAAGTTTTGGTCATGTTGGGCTGGTTCAGACGCTGTAAAATTAATGGTGTTGCAACTGCTTTGCAGCAGCTTGGGATCATCTCCTTGGAAAGACTGAGGGCAGGAATGAGGGCTGGGAGTTCCTGGTGTCTAGTGCTACTCTTAAAGCCAACTCTCTGTCAAAATTAAGCCATCAGTGACTTCCACCTCCTGAAAACTGCTGAGACTTTCCAGTTCTTAAAGACTGCAGGACCTTTAAAAGCTGAGCTCGCTCTTGCCATTGACCTATCTCCATGTAGGACTGCCTTTCATTTTTTTGAGACTTGGCGAGTTTGGAAGCAGCAAACTGCATATAATTTGATTTTTTTATTTTTTTTTTTTTTTTGCTGCTTACAATGTTTGTGAAGAGTTCTCAGAAAAACAACCTTGTGGTGTCTGTCTTGCTAGGGAAACAAATGTCTCTGCAGTGTGGTCATTGAGCAGAGGATGCGATTGCACCCCTTCCTGGGAGCGCTGAAGGATTTAGCACAGCCCTGGGTCCATCCTGAAACCGTGTGAAATGCCCCCAAAATATTAAGCTGTCTCTAAACGGACACCTGGTTCAACACTCGCACTCTGACTCCCATCACCCTCCGCAGGGAGAAAACTGTGGTATAATTGGGCACATTATCTGTCATACGGCTCTGAAGGCAGGAGCTTCTATCATTTTAAGGTAATTATAAGCCAGATGTGTCAGTCGGTCTCCCCTTTGCCTCCCCCTCTTTCCCTCATTCAGGTTTGTTTTTTCCATTTAATTAAAACCTCTGATCCTGCTTAATATTAGAGAGCGTGTCTGGGTGCATAAATAAATATGCTGAACACATGGCAAATGCCCCAAAGCGGTGCCTGTTAGGGACACTGCCAGGCAGAACAAGCAGTTTTGATTTTAATGGAAAATCCATGTGAAGCTGTAAAAATTGGCAAGCGGAATAACAAAAGCTGACAGTGTTGCGTTAAAGAACTAAGCTTTAAAGTATCAGTGCTTGAAAACATCGCCTCGAACACGAACTTGTGGGGCTGAGCTGCTGTCCCTGGAGGGGCTGGGGCTTTGTCTCAGAGCATCGCTCCCTTCGTCCTCCTCGCTGCTCCCGGTGACTCAGGGGACAGCCCTGACCTCAAAACCCCCTGGGTCTCCCCAGACCATGTCCAGAAGAACTGGTGCCCCCCCCAAACCCTGCAGAGAGGAACCAGCCTGCCCCTGGGGGGTTGGACCAGCCTTCTCTCCCTGGCGTGGTCTGCAAGGTGAGGCTGAAATGCCTGGGAGGCTGGTGGAGAGCACCAGGGGATAAAATAATTCCAATCCCGGGGTGTCATTGCAGCTGATAACTCTATTACAGTTTACTTTTTCCCCGTTGTTTTGCTGTGTCTTTTCATTTGACCCATGTGCATGGAAACAGTCTGCATAAGTAGAGGTGACTGCCAGAGGAAAAATTGAAGCTACAGGCATCTTCGAGATGGCAAATTGCTTGTTTATCATCTTTACATTCTCCCTGTTGGTTTCCTTGTATAGCCAGGGATGTTTAAAGACTTTTGAAGCTGTGAAATGCTTCAATTTCCTTCCCCGCTCCCGCATCTCCTTTTGCTGTTATCATCATTAGCATTTAAAAACCAGACACAGGCAGAGCATTTACAGCCTTAAAATCAATAATAAAAACCCCAAAATTACATTTCAAGGCTGGAAACAAATGGCTTTTTCTTGTCCTCTCCTGACAGGCTGCTGTGGGGGAAATCTATGTGTGTTGGCTCTGAGGTGGACAGACAGACAAGGCAGGTACAAGCTACCCAGCAGGAGAAGCTGCCCTGGTCAGGAGTCCCACCGAGGCAGCAGTCACACCGTGGTGCTTGCTTTAGGTTCTGAATTTTGCTTTATACAGTGGATGGGGTTTTCATGCCCTACAGCCTATAGAGACGAGGTATCTTGTGTTATTTTTAATAAACCCCTTGTTAGGAAATGTGCATTGATTGCACGGGTGACTCGCAGGCTCCGGTGGGGCTGGGCTTGCGTGGGGCTGGCAGAACTGGCCCTGTAGGAAGCCCACAGCCAGGTGGGTGCCTGGGCTGCTTTGGCATCAGCCCCAACAGCTGCTTCAGCCCACGTCCCCTTCCAGCACCTGCAGCTGAAATCGGGGCTGAACAGTGTCCCCAGGCACGGGGATGCTGGAGGCTCCCACGCTCTGGAGCAGGAGGGGAACCGCTGCCCTCACCCTCCTCCCTCCCCTCTGGTGCAGACAAAGGAGAGCACAGGATTTAAGATGAGTTTAATTGAAAATCTCAATACAGGGGAGAAGTGGACAAGAACCTTTCCATGACCTCCGATCTGCTTTGTCTACTGTTCCCCTCCTTCCCTGATGGAAATGCTGTGGTTATTCAGAACCCGTGGCCTCCCAGGTAAGAGGCATCAATCAGGATTATGAAAGGAGAGGAGCAGCTGCTTCAGGACAATATATTAGAAAATGATGAATCATAGGGAAAATGTCTGCAGCCATCTGTACCCTCCCAGCTAAAGCAAAGTTCAAGGCTTCGTGATTAAAGGTTGTTCTTGCCTATTTGATAGTCAGGCCTGGGTTGTGCCCAAATACATGGAAATGTGTCTGGGATTGTGGACCTGCGTCGGTGAGACTGCTTCCCACCCAGCAACCAGCGCTGGGGTCACCCGTTCAGTTAAAACACTGGGTATTTCTTACCTGCCCTGACATAATTGCCCCAGATGCTCTTGGACTGTCAAGTTAAGGGACTTTAAGACGCGGAGAGAGAAGTTCACAGAGTCCAGACTTGGCCACCAGAAGTACCACTGTCAGATGTGCTGCTTCTCTTAAGCTGTTTGAGCAACTTCTTTTCTTTTTGCTACCTTTTCGTGTATGTGGAGAATAGGACAAAATAAACCCAATTAAGGCACGTTATTGGAGTTTCACGAGTAGTTTAGCTCAGTGTAACAGATCAGAAGTGCTAGTGAAATTACTACCTTCAGCTTTCATGAAGTGTGGGTCTTTTTTTCTCCCTCCCCATCATAGTGTGTGAAAATCTCCTAGGAAACACAGCTCTAATGCTCTGCCTCCTCCCTGCGCTGCCGTTCCTGCAAACCAAGCAGAAAGCTGTGCTCTAAATACGCCGCCTGCTTCTCCTAATTAAATGGCTGTGGGCAGAAGCTCCTTGTAGCGTTGATGGAGTTGTAACACCGGGATGCTGGCTTTGTTTGGCAGCTTCGTGCTGTAGCTCTTGAGCCTCGGGCATGCGTGGTTCGTTACTGTGCTCTGATGATCCCTGCTGTCGTGGGCATTGCCAGGGTGGAGGTCCCAGACATGGAGAGCATGTCTGGAGAACATCTCCTTCAGCCCTGCACGCCGAAGGAGATGCTGGTTGTTCTGTTCTGACTGTGACCCTGGGGACCAGACTCTCCTGGTGTGAGCTGCAGATGCAGCTTCAGCCCTTGGGACAACAGCAGCGGGTTTGGTGGGAGGTGACACCCCACCGGGGAGTCCTTCCCCTTCCCACCAAACTGCTCTGCCCTGGCACAGCCCTCCCCACTGCCAGGGCTTCTTTGGAAACAGGGACCAGCTCTGAGGGCTTGCACAAGCGTGGTGAGCCCTTCCCTGGCAGCTTCATCAACACCCACCCACCCACCACCACTTCATCCTTTGGTTGGGACAATAGTTAATCCTCAAACTGCTCTCGTCTGGGCTCCCCGGGAGGCAGAGCTGTGGGATGGGAGCCCTCGGGAAGGCAGTTAATGCTCTTTAATCCTCTCCCGACGTGGGGTGTCTGAGGAGGAGGTGATAAAGGACAGCGGCTGCACAGGATGTACCGCCGGGGGGGGGGGGGATGCGGAGGGCTGGGGTCACACCGGGCAGCCCAGGCTGTCACCGGCTGATGGAGCGTGTTCTGCGCCATGCAGGGCCGTGCCGTCCCTGTGCTCTGCTCTGGGTGGGTTTGAAGACCCCACGGACACCGTTCCCCAGCATCTGGGATATTGGGTGGACGCTTGTTGCGGTGAGGATGTAGGATTCTGCCCACGACTGTTAGTGTTAGAAGTGGGGGTGTTCATCATCTGCCTCAGGTGTGAGTCCCAGTGCTCAGGGGATTATTCACCTCAATGGGAAATCAGGTATAAACCCCCCAGGGATCCACAGACAAACATCTGAATGTTCTTCCGCATCTACAATTTTTATTGTTGTCTTTTTCTAACCTGAAGTACAACCTCTGATCCCTTTTGGGCTCTTGGGAAGAACTGGCAGAAACTGATATTTTTGGTCCACAAAGTAGGAAGATTGTCAATCTATTTTTGAAGAGCTCCGTGCAGACCAGGGCTTCTCTGGGGAGACGGTGGTTGTGATTAAGGGTGGTTGGTTGCTTTGGTAAAGCCAACAATCTAGAGCTCTTGTAAAAGCCACTTGTTTCACTTCGTATGGATTGTCCAGTAAGGCAGCACAGAATGGAAATGATTCTGCCCCCTCCTCAGAAATTGATCTTAAGAAGTACCTGATTTGGTGCCTCTAAGTGCCTGATAATGGCAAACAGAGGTAAAAGCTGTGACAGGAGCATAACTCTTGTTTTTCAGGCAGATCATAGATTGAAAGGATTATTTTCAGTCAAAGGTTGGATTAGTCGGTGGCAGTCTGGTGTGTGTGCCCCCAAAGAACACCGTCTAACACGACCAGACAACGGCTTTGTCTCTGACTCTTCCCTGCGTGTCCGGCGCTAATTGCCAAGGCATCTCTTAAAAGCTATTTTCATATGCGTTTGCACAACAGATTTGAAAGGCCGTGAGGACGTACTTAGCGCTGCTGCAAATGGGAAATGTTGCCCCCTGTTTCAGAACAATGACATTTTGGAACCTGCCAAATGCATAGTTTTATCACTCACAATTCCGATGATCTGTGGACCAGTATTTTTGGCTGTAATGGATTATCACTTCATCACACGAGCAAATCACAGTCTGCAGGAAGAGCCTGCTGGTAGGGAAACCACAGACTGAAATCGATGGATTTCTTCAGCGACCTTTACATCATTTCCCTGTCTCACCGAGCTGCTGTCGTTTAGAAAATGAGCCAAATTAACATGCAGGTCAAGCATCAATGGATGATTTTTCTTTAGGGTTCCTGTGCGGGCATGAGAATGTGGGTGTTGCTGTAGCAGCAAGAAAATAATTACATCTGGTCTGCGTCCCGTCTTCGGGGGGGCTCAGGGCTGGGTGGGCTCCAGAATTGGGGGGAGGAATCACAGGGCCTGGGTAAGGCAGGGGGTGGGAGGGACAGACACTTGCTTTTCCATGAGTTGGTTGTTTGAGGTTTTATGGAGTTTTGTTCGGCAAAACAAAAAACCAAACGAGAGGGAGCATGCTCTGACCATAGTCCTGGTGTTGACAAACTAGATCATGGTTCCGTATTTGGTTGTGTTTAGTAGATAGGCTGTGCCTGGTGGCATCTAAGGAGCTTTTGCCTTACTCTCGAGCACCAAAGGGCCATCTCCGCCGAGTCTGGCAGGAGTTTGGGGCTGGGATGTTCTGGGGCAGAGACCCAGAGAGCGTCTGGCTCTCCTCACAGATGGTTCATATCAATTCAGGGCATCAAATCCCACCCCGGGGCTTAACGAAGCATCGCGCCCGTCACACCGAGGTGAGAGCGAGCACAGCCTCAATGAGGGGGGTGGATTTACAGCTAACTGTTGGATTAAGATGAAATGTGAAAATCGCTGCTAAACCCCCTGCATTCAGCCAAGCGAGGCGAGGAGCCTCCAACCTGCCCCGATGCCTCCCGGGTCCAGGGTCTCTTTGATTTGTTAGCTTCGATGGTGAGACTTAAAAATAATTAAATTAATGTCTAAGTCAGCAAAAGCTAATTGAGAGAGGATTATCCTCGAAGGAAACCAGAGATGCCGGGGAAAAGGACAGCTCCCTGGTGTGACCTGTGCCCATCGCTTCAGCGGGTGAGGAGCCAGATGCTGTTTTCCCTCCTGGTGGTTCGTGAGGAACAGAATCCCCTGGCAGTCCCAGCCGCCGGCAAACTCCACACTCGACCAACAACCTCCTGGGAAACCTGGCCTTGAGACATCTCGCTGGACATCTTGGCCACTCCTGGATGGAGAGCAGAGCAGCTTGGACAGTGCAAAGGTTTTGAGCGGAATTATGAAGCTGGGCGATTTCTGCAGCAGCAATCGGGATCTGGCTTAAACATCTTGACCTTGCAAGTATGCATTTACTGAATCACAGAATGACATGGGGTTGGAAAGGACCTCTGGAGATCATCCAGTCCAACCCCCTGCCAGAGCAGGGCCACCCAGAGCAGGTCCCACAGGAACGTGTCCAGGTGGGGTTTGAATGTCTTCAGAGAAGGAGACTCCACCACCTCCCTGGGCAGCCTCTTCCCGGGCTCTGCCACCCTCACAGCAAAGAAGTTCCTCCTCATCTTTAGGTGGAACTTCTTATGTTCACGTTTGTGCCCATTTCCTCTTGTCCTGTCCCTGGGCACAAGACCAGCCCTAAGTTCCAGGTTAAGAAGCATCATTTAATGGCACATTACAAACTTGGGGGATGAGCCACGCACAGTTTCCTACCAAGTGGCCTGTGGAAGGAGGTTTATAGCACGTCCAGCCCAAAAGAGGCCATTGGCAAATCACAGCCACATCCACAGCGCCAGCTGGGCACAAGGATGCCTTTGCACGTGTTCATTCCTGGGGAATCTGCATGCCTGGTCCAGCCAGCAGACCCATCACACCACTGGGGGTTTCTGGTCCCACCGACAGCAAGATGCTCCCACCCTGCTTCGGTTCCCTGTGTGAATCTGCAGAGAATGGTGATCCCTCCCCTTCAAACCTCTCTACTAGGGGTGCTAAGCACCAGAAGTCCATAGCCCTGCAAAAGCAGGTCATCAAAAAAAGACCTGAAGGGGAAGGTCCACGTGCCAGCTCCCTAGAGCATGGCTGCACCATGGTCTGGACTTTCCAGGATGGCCAGTGATTCCCTGCCAAACCTGCCAGCCATGCCCAGTGGGACTGGAGGGGGAGAAGACTCGAGGCACGTTTCCTCAACATTGTCCGCCCCCTATCCAAGGCTGAGAACCTGGAGTGCAGGGATGCCCCAAAGCAGCAGCTCTCAGCTGTGAAACAGCACGAACAGGGACAGCAAAGCACCAAGAGGAAGGAGGGACCACGTTATCCCAAGCTGCCCAGCTCTGGATCAGGAAGGAAAGGGGGAAGGCGACAGGGTCTTCTCCACGCAACCGTGCGCCAAACCACAAGTCAAGTTGGAAAAGAGCAAGGACAGAGGACAGTCGGGCAGAGCGTGGGGCATTTCAAAGGCACCGTGCCAGCGGGATCTGCTGGGATGGCCCAAGGCTATCCCATGGTCACAGCCCAGGGCTGCTCAGTGCCTCACACGTATCTGCTGCCTCTCAGGTCAAGGCGGTTCCCAGCTCATGGAAAATTTTGACGAGAGCAATTTTATTGGTTTTGTTCAGCTTGGACCGAAACAAAATTCCACGGAGGCACTGGGATGGCCCCAAAAGCCCATGTTTTAACCAGTTTAGCTGTACGTCCCTTGAAAGATAACCCAGTTCCCGGTGCCCCCTGGGTGAGGTGGCTGCACCGCCCGGAATGCTGTCTGGGATCCCTCGCACAAGCCTGGCTCCGTGCGGAGTGCCGAAAGCTGGAACAGGGGCCTCAAGCTGTTAGCGCTGGAAGTGATGGGAACAGCGGAGCACAGATAATCCCGAGTAAACAACCAGAGCTGAGCCTTCACTTGGCAGCATTTTTCCATTGTCTATTATGTACGGCTGGATGAATGTCAATAAATTACCAATGGAAATGAGCCCTGCTGAGCAGTCAGTTTGGCCTGAACAGCTGTTTTCTAGGTAGCGCAGCGGCATTTCGGCTCTGCTTAGCAAGCAGTGGTGAATCAGGGATTACCAACTGCCTTCAGGGGTGGGAAGGAGGAAAGCAAACCCTGCACAGATGGAGGAAAGCCCCCGAGTCCTCCCAGGCTGAGAGCCCACCAATCGTAGAATCATTCAGGATGGAAAAGACCCTTGGGATCATCGAGTCCAACCCCACTCTACAAAGTTCTCCCCTACCCCATCTCCCCCAACACCACATCGAAACGACTCTTAAACACATCCAGGGATGGTGACCCAACCACCTCCCTGGGCAGCCTATTCCAGTCTCTGACCACTCTTGCTGTGAAGAATTGTTTCCTAAGAAACAAAGAATTCAAAGAAATTGAACCCCTACTTCAAAAAATGCAGCATGTTATATGTTTCATGAGCCTACTCTCAAAATAATGTTGGGATGTGTCAGTCTACCATCCTGAAGAGCTTGTGTTTTTCATGGTCATTTGGGGCTAAAACTTTTTAACATTCCTTAGGAGCCTATGTTATATTTTCAGAAGACAATTTTAACTTTTGGAGTCCAATTCTATTTGCTTTCAATGGACATTAAGCTGCTTTATTCCCTTTAAAATTAGGACATTGGCTACTTTTGAAAATTTCACTCCAATGTGACCATTGTCATTATATGTACTGCCTGACAATTAAGGCGATTGAATTATTTTCTACACTATCATTAGCATGCATTTGACGTGCTCAACTAATTTTTGGATACTGGACTACTTCATATTTCTGAATTAACATCCACATCGTCAAAAGCAGCATCTCCTTGATAAAAGGTAACGGTAAGCCTTGAGGTGCAGCAAACTGTTAACGCAGCTCCTGTTCACTGCACGGTACACGATGCTCAATGAACAATGTAGTGACAAACTTGTAAGAGTGACAACACAGCAGTCCACGTGTTATGAGGTTTTTTCACTTTTTTTTCTGATAAGTTAGAGTAGTGTGTTTTTTTAAGGTGAAGTCGTAAAAAATTCACATAGGAAATAGCAACCATAGCTCTAGATAAATCTTATGTTCATTATAATTTGTGTTATTAGATTACCTTTAGCATAACTCAGAGGAGCACCTTTCTACCGTTCTACTTCTTTAAAAATTCTATAATGCAGATAAATTAAAATATATGCGGTAATGATTTAGCTGAGATGCAACACTGTGTCTACAATGGAGTCTTTCTGTGACCTTGCCAAGTTTACAGAGTGTGCCAATAACAGAACTGGGATTAGAAAACTGACTGATTAAAATTTTGCTCACTAGGATAAAACACTTGAAATGAATCATCTAATTTTCCAGCATGTCCTCGGGTTGCTGCAGGCACAATAAATTACATTCGTATAATAGCAAACAACTATAAAAAATTAGAGTTAATACATTTCATATATATTGCAACATCATGTCCTATTTTTAAAACTCTTGATTACCTTAAAAAAAATATCGATGTTCAATAGATAATGAGATACATGAACAGTATTTTTCAGGGTGAAATTTCAGAACCATTAGCCTGATCCAAAATACACAGAACTCCACTGAAATCTTTCTCCTGATTCGGTACACTCCAAAACAAGCCCTATCTGCACATTTCTGATTAACATCAAATGCCGTCCCCTAGTATCTCCACAAAGACCAGACTTGCAGAGATGCTGAGTGTTCCGAGTATAACCTTGCACTCCAGCGAAAGGAGCAGAATATAAATAGAAAACAGCAACAAGCAATTGCAGTGGAAAACAATCAGCAGAAGCAGTAATGGAATTAATGGCTGCCAAAGCCTTGCACATCACAGCAAATATGCAACTACCGTGCAGCTGTTTGCCATTCTTGCAAGGGGTTCCAAAGGGCTCAGTTTCACCTAAGGAGGCAGATCTCCCAGGTTTCCTCTCTAGTAAAGACACGCAGGCTCCTTCAGAGGGAGATTAAGAGCAAACTCTTCCAATTTCCTTCCCAGCTACTCCACCCACTGTAAAGAGCCTGAGAAGAACAGCCGCCACGGAGTAAAGCCTCAGAACCTGTTTTTTTCTAGCTGAATAAATAGTTAATATCTGCATCTATGTAAAAAACCTCTAACTTTTGTCAAGAAACTGGCGGAGCTACTCAGCTAGTTTGGTGGGCCACTAAACAACATCATCAGCAGTAGCCTATTTTACAGTTCTTAAAATATACATTAAATCCTTTAGCATTATCAAAACTATTATTTTTCATTGTCTCTATTTTTACCACATCCATTATAGCAGTTCCCAAAAGTTTCAGAGAGAATTGTGGTGGATGCTCTATAAAGACATCAAAAAACCCCACGGTATCTCCTTAACTTGTCTTCTTTTTAGGCTCACCTGATGCCATAAGTAATTCCCGCAACCGCTGGGAGGTACAGGAGTTACATTTTGCACTCTGGGCGTTAACTGGATTTGAAAGCACTCGAACACACATATATGTCAGAATGCCAGCTATCAGGCAAACCGGGGAAGTGCCAAACCTAAAAGAAAAACGTCAAAACGAACGTTGGGGCAGTTCTCATTGTGCTCAAAAATTTATAATAGGCTTTTGAACCTGATATGAAAACATCTGGACGCTCTTAAAAGGAGCATCATCATTTTTTAACTCCTAAAAGGCAACTTGCACCCTTCAGAGTATCCTACTGTTCTGCTGCACCGGTACCTCCACGGTAACTAAGATCGCTGTGTATCATGAAACACTCTATTGTCATTCCAGAAAATGACTCTGGGGGAGTGAATTAGATTATGGAAATCATCAAGCTGAAAACTAACAAGACAAATTCTGAAATAAAAATAGGACAAATTCAAAACATCTTGAAACCCTAAATCTCAGTCTGATATATAGATCTAAAACACAATCACTTCTCAATCGCTTCGTTTGTTTCTTTCCTAACTGAGGTACAAACAAGAATTCCTTATATAAACACAGACTGAGATTTACTGGATTACTATTTTTTGCAGAGATTGGCTTCAATCAGGGTGTTTTTCAACAGTTTTCAAGAGTGCAATATTAGAATTTCATTGTCAATTTTAAGATACCTGAATTTTGTAAAGGATAGACTAGGATTTTTGAAGACAAATATGATAGACTCACAGATTATTTTTTAATTTTATTTAGATTATGAGGGGAAATATTCAACTGGTGCAAGTAATTTCCAATCTCAAATGCATTTTCTGGAACATAAATGTTCACAATAAAAAAAATTACACACAGTTTTAAAAAAAAATATTAGAGAGGATCCTAGAAACAGTGTGTATTATCAAATACCTTCTAAGTTTTGATAAGTAAAACTAGATTTTTTAAGATTGCAAATTGCATTACCATAACAGGGAGTCAATATATTGCCAATTTTTTGAGATCACAACCACAAGAATATGAGCAAGTTGAAACTGGCTGCTGTGCCTCAGCCAAAAATATTTTTCATGCTAAAAATATTTGCCTTCATGTTTAAAAAATGACAGCCATTGTTATCACAGACAAACAACAAGTCAATTTTAAACAGCCATTTATCTAAGTAGTAGTAAGGTACAAATGCACTGCCTTTAGAGAACGCATTTAAAAAAAAAAAAAAAAAGCCAAACAACAAAACAAACCAACAAAACCCCTCACACCACACTCCTTCACTGACTTTGCTGTATACTAGCTTTAATGTTTTATAAATGACTACACAGGTGACAAAGGAAAGAGGCTTCTCCAGAAAGTAAGCAAAGGTAGCCAATAAGCCCTCTGAACTAAATCTCTAATGTTCATGTAAGTTAATGAATCTATAGACAAATGATGAGATGCTTGTCCATTTTAAAGAACGTACCTCTATTCCTTTGCAGCCCTAAATTAGATATTTGCTCTAACAGTAATATAATATGTGATAACTGCAGAAAAAATATGCAGTTAACAAAGGAATTCAATCCTTGTAATCCAATATTTCTTTCTATATAATCTATAAATATATTAACAAAAGCTCAGACTTTGGTATGACGCTGAACAATTACATGAAAAATGATTTACTGTTGTCATGGAGTGCACTTTAAATTCTTATTCAGGAAAGCATCCTTATTCAGGAAAACATTAAGCACATGCTTAAATTTAAACACATGCTTTGGGCCCAGTGAAGTAACTGAGATTTAATCACATTCCAAAAAATGATGGATATAAAGCCAAAAGATATTAACACAAATGGTTTTTGGATTCGGGCTTAGAATTTTTCAAGTCTTAAATATACACATACAGACACGTACATACACATATACATACACCCCCACAGAGACACATACACAGAGAGATCTGTCTCTAAACTAAGCCAAAACATGAGAAACTAGAATTCAAAAGATAATTTGCTAAGAAACCAGAATTAAACTGAGAACAGGGATTTTTAAATCCAGTGGCCACTTCATCTTAGTGTCTTCTTACATCCCAAATTCACTTACTCTAAATTAAACATTTATGAAAACCTGGGCATTTCTACCTGGAATCTTCCTTCCATACTCTCATGACCCAGTCTTTGATCTCACCAAAAAGAAAAGGTTTGGATCTAACGAAAATTCAGTTTACAGAGAGTTTTTGTCATGTTTTGATGCCAGGAACAAGAATCAATTTCTCTTCTAAAGAGATGCATCTCCTGATAAGAGACTGATGTTGACAAAAGCACAGACTTTGCATCACAGATCACTTTATGAGCTTTTTTACAAGAGATATAGAAGAAAAAAATAAGGCACAGTTTCTAACAGTATAATAAATCTTTGCAATTAGATTACTCTAATCATTAATTACTCAATCACTTACTGAGTTAATCATTAATCATTATTTTCCTGATAAAGAAAATAAGGATTCTCCCTCATTTTATCTCTCAAATAAAGAAAAGCTGCCTCTTTAGAAGCAATTGCTAAAAAGGGGGTTGGATGAAGCCTCGTTGAAACTGTGTAGCACAATAACATCTTTTTTCTGGAGTACATTTGAAATGCAGTTAAGATCTTTTTAAAAGCTTGATAATAACTGAAGCTGTAATACTTCCTCCCTAAAACACAGCACCAACACAAATCTGCCCAGTAATAAGACTGTAAGTTTGAGGAGGCTTTTACTGTGGACTGAAGATAGAGACCTGAGCAGTATTTGATGAAGATCTACAGATGTGTGAATAGAGGCAGCCAAATGACAGAAAAGCCAGGGGAACAGCAAGAGAAATACTTACCCTCTCACTATCTGACAGTCTGCGCTATTTGGAAATCAGAATGAAACACAGAAAATAAACTGTTCTCTCTTTTATTCCTATTGTGCTTGAGGAAACAGTTTGTTACATCTTCAGTAAACAAGCAAAGTGGCACCTAAGAAATACACCTTAATACCGCCAGCTTCTCTCCATAACAGATGCAAAAAAACCTCCCAAACCATAAAATTAGAAATAAACTAATTGTTTTAAAGGCTCACAGCTGAATAGAAGGACCTCCCTCAACCAAATGACTTGCAAAAACGAGTGGAGAAAGTTCCATGACTTGGAACTTTCTGTAACAGGTTGGTCTAATGGTCTCCTAAACATTCAACATTTGCAAATTTATAAAATTATAAAACCAGGATACGTATCTCCAAGGCCATAAGGTGCCCACTTCAGCCAAACCATATCACAGAGGAACACAGAGCACAAAGAGATGGAAAGCGACAGAAGAGAATCACCTCCTTGTAGCGCAAAGCCCACACTAAGCCTACACAGTCTAGAGGTCTGACTGAGCACACATAGCACACACTGACTGCATCTACGCCAGGAGTACACACAAGAGATTCTTCTACTTACCTGTGGCAGAAGACCCCATCTCCAAGGAACACGATGTTCAGGATTCTATCCCAAAAACTGGGTTTTGTAACAGAGAACAGAACGGTATCAGTTGCGTTCCAACAGCCTGAGAATGAAATGCTTTGAAAGCTATGCAGTAAAGTCTCTCTGAATTTCTTTCTGTGTTTCCACAAAAACAAAAGATTACCTTGTCCCACTAAGCTCCCTCTATCTGGAGCACAGATGAAAAGCTGATCCTGCAATCTATACTAATTTCAGTCAAGTTCTGCAACAAGGTGACATATTTTCAGCATCGTACAAACTTAAGTGAATCATTCCCATCTTGTTTGCCAAGCTGCTAACTTCCAAGGATGGCTTAGTGAATATGTAAGAAAAACATACCTGAAAGGCATCCACAGGGCATTCTATACAAAAAAAGGTAGAAAGATAAACTCATATATCACATATGCAACAATAATTTTCAAGCTGTACAATTCTCAGTGCTTGAAAACAGCTATCCTGCTCTAAGGACTGAGATTAAGATGGTTTCTGAGGTTATGAAAGACTTTTCTCCTTGCTTTTTAGTACATTTGGTAACTCCTAATATATAACAGTTATCCAACTTTCACTTGTAAAGGGTTGGGCTTGAAACAGGAACAAGAACTAAGAAGACAGACAGCATTTCAGATACAAGTTAAAAGTGTAGTTTGTGGGTGGTTTTTTTTTATACACAGCTATATAAACATTCATACCGATGACTAGAAGTTTGGCATCCATAACCATGTGATCATGGAATTTTAGGCCTTATTGTGATGAGTGATTGATCCATTTCTATTTGATACTGAATCCAATTCACTTTTTGATTTGATAATTGCTTTGCATTAATCTTTATGTTACCATAACATAAATAACAGCAGTTCCTGAAATACATTTTCTTGAATGTATTCATATTATTGAGTAACACTCGTCACTATCCCAAAATTTAATAATATTGATATCATTTTAATGAGCTTAAGCACATTTACAATAATGGACTCTAAGTCTTACTTTTTTTTTTTTAAATAAAAATACGTTATTCTCTATTAGACAACCCAGAATTTTGCCTAACTTTTCTATTTGCCACTTGTATCTCAAGTATTATTTCCAGAGCAAAACAGCAGAGAAGCAGGAGGACGTACAGCCAGCTTAGATACTTAAACTGACAAGTATTGAGACTCCAAGTGCCCAAGGGAAGGTTTCTACCTGGGGAAGCAGTTAGTAGAGAGAAAAAGAAATATCATCTTTACAAGTATAGTCTTCCACAACCTGCCCAATTAAAAAACACAGTATTCTCCTTTTTTCAGACTTTTTTTACCCCCAGATTACTCTATAGAGCATGATTATTACATGAATTCAAAATATATAATCAAATGTACATAAATATGCTTCAGTGCATTTCAGTCTTACCAAATAAAATTTTTCCAGAAAATCTTTTCAATATCCCCTGAATGAAAGTTTAGAAAATCTTTTTATTAAGCCTTTCAGTTTTTTATTTAGATTCAGGGCGAACAGTCAGAAATTCTGAGTTTTGATCAGCTTTAAAATAGCTAAATATTGCTTCCTATAGTTAAATGTTACCACCAAATTACGTAATCTTTAGAGACTGCGCGATGGAAGTACTAGAAACAGTATTAATACCATTTTACTTTTCATCATATCAACTTGCATGCCTCGACCAAAATTTCACCAGTATGCCCTCCCTTCTCTCTCCCCAGTTTGGGAGCAATTGATTGCAAAGGCCATTTCAAGTCTTTTTGCTGTATTTATGTAACAGCAAAGAACGTGGGATATTTGAGCTCTGTTCAGATGAAAAGTGGATAGTGCATGCCTTGAAAATTGGGTGCCTACTAGTTGAACTGTTGTAAGGTTAAACAGGAAACCTGCACCCAGAATCTCTTAATTACATGGATCATTCCTCTCTCTTTGTTAGGCAAAGCAGATCCCTGAGAGAGAGAGGAATAGAAAGTGCTCAGACTGCTGCAAAAGAAAATAATTCAACAACAGTATTTTACTTAAGTCAACGTCCTTAAAGTGTTTAAAATGAAGTCAGCCATTAAGGTCTTATAATTAAAGCTTTGCACAATTTTAGAATAATTAGGGCCTGATCTTGTAACGTCTTCTCTCTGGAGAACACACACATCAGATTCCCTTGGAATACTTGCACACGAGGCACAGCCGCTGCCAGCGCAGATGTATCCGAACTAGCTTTATACCAACTAGCTGAAGTACTGGGTAGCAGTAACAGAGCAAAGCTCAGAAAAGGCTACCATCCCAAATATTTAGAGGTGTCCTCAAGCACATTTTTTGTAGCCCACACTGCATTCTGTCGCTGTAGCTGCTCTGCTAGCAGAAGCCAGCCTAGACCATTTCAAACTGCAGCGTGGCTCTATATTACTCTGGTGAGTATATGCTATAGAAATAATTCTAAGCCTCTAGTTTTCCAGACTGTTTAAGGATGCCAGATATCAGTTCCCATAGTATTAATAAACAAAAGTATTTTAATAAAAAGAACTACGTCCAACTAATCCTTAGGGCTTTACTTAACAAAAGCCAAATCAGAATTGGGGAAGTCTAACTGAATTATCTTTGGTAACAGTTTTTCTTAGCCACCGTGAATGTTAAGACAGGGAAGTAATGTTTGTTTTCCTCTCTTTCTCTCAGATGGTAACAGACTTTCTTTGTAAAAAGTGAATCAAAAAAATAAATCAATGTCTATCTATAGCTATGCAACTGGATGTCAGGTATAATTTTAAAAGCTTCACTGGGCATTCAGAGCGTAATCATACTTCAAACGATGTCCTTATTTTACACCACAGAAATGGCTGCATGAAAATGTAGTAACAGCCTGAGAAATAAAACTCATAGTCCCCTGAAATGCTTCGGAAATTCTCATTCTTGCATACAGATTAGACTGCAGGTTTTGTAACCAAGTGAAAACTAAAAAATATGAGAAAATACAGGTTAACCTCTCAATATCCCTTCAGAAATGGTAATTAAGGATGCTTTACTTAATGTTAGTAATAAGGCTTTGAAGATATAAAATACTGCTAAGATGTAACTATTGTTCTCAACCAGTCTGGTTACAATAGCCCCCCCAGAAGGGACTAACTAACCAGAGTTTCAAGCAATTCAAAATATATGCCAAGCAAAACTACATTTCACTGCCAAAAGTTTTCCCCAAGAGGTGAATAACATTTTCCATAAGTCTGTGGAAATGACTGAATTAAGTTTGGTAATGAAATACTCATAGCTACTTTTTATGTATGATTCAACATTTCATTTCTCTACTGAAAAATATGGGTTGCATTAATTACATAAAAGGGAAGCTCATATTTATTATTCAATGAAAAGATTCACAGTCTAAAACACAATATTTTAATACACTGGGGAATATTTATCTCAATGTTTAAAGCATGAAATTTGCTTATCTTAACCTACTTTTCATCCTGAAAAATTATTTATATTATTACAGTTTAATTTTACAGAATTTCAATTACACATAAAATATATTGAACACATTTTGCATTAAGCGGTGCTAATTATACAGTGGATATTTTGTAATTAAAATAGCTTAGTTCTAATTTTCATAAAGCTCTGTACATAGACCAATTCAACAACCACCAATCATAGCACTACTAATGTGTTCAGGAACAGAACATTTTTTTCATGTTCTTTTCCCAGCAAGAAATAGTGAGGAAACCCTGTGTGTGTGTGTGTGTGACGCCCCACATTTCCCCTGGGAACCTCTGCTATGCTTTCTGACCTTTTGGGGGTTACTTCCCATACACGTCAGCTTCTCTACTCATGTTGGTTATTCTGTTGTCTCAGGGAAATATAGCTCTTATAGGAGGTGAGAGCAATGTAGAAAGGCAGCTTTTTGGTTAATGTAAATTAACGTAGTAGAGGCCTGAGAGTATTAAAACCCAACACCTGTATTTCACCCAATGGTTGCAAGGAAAGAGCACTGAGCTTTCATGCTCAACTCACTTTAGCATTATATACGTGTATTGTTTGATTTCTACATAGATACATTCTACGTTTCTACACAGATGCATTGATTTCTACGTAGATATACTCACATTCACTGCTAAAATCCAACAGAAGACAACTTCTGGTTCCTCCCCCCCTGCAAAAAGGCATTTTTCCAGTTATTAGTATTGAGTGGCTGGAAGGAATAAGGAGTCCAGATATCAATGGTGGTGTTAATGATACAAAAATTACTTCAGAAATGAAGTAATTATAACAGAAAATGTTGTTATAAACTGGCAATTTCTTGGAATAACCAAACATCAACTCAGAGTTTCCATGATTAGTTTCAACCAGAGACCAGATTAGTTTCATCCTAATCACAGCCAAGCCATTGCGTGGCTGCACAATCATTCTTAGAGTTGTGACTGTCAGTCTCACTGCTGTTGTTGACATTAAACTAGAATTTTCACCTTCTGTGTAGCAAAGATACATTCATTAAAGTGGAGGACAAGAGATGAGCCTGTCTTCCTTCTCCACTATTAATAAAAATGCAGTCACTGCGGGAGAAGAACTGGTTGAGACAACAGTCTGGAAGCAGAGAAGTCCTGAGTGTCAACGTGGTGACACGGGGCCCTAAAGACATATACACCTTCTTCCCATCACACTGTGATTTTATATAAGTTGTGCTTGTGGCTGCCTTCCTTCCTGATCCCTAGAAAATGAGGACAAGCTGAAATCTATAGAATTGGAGGTATGTAGGTGATGGCCCACAGTGATACAGAGGAAGAAAGTGAGTTAAATGAAGCATTTCTACCTCACAGCAATGAAGGAGACATGAGAGGATACGGACGTGTTAAAGAAACTTTACAAGATGTTAGGGGCGAGTAATTAGTTTTGCTTTTTATTTGGCTCTATACAATTTTGTTTACTTAAATGCATCCTTCTGGGAAAAGGACGAGCTAAGATTGGCTGTAATTAAGCTGTGTGCCTCTGCCCGATGTTAACACCACTGAAGTCAATAAGAAAGTTAAAGGCCTCATTTCTGGACCCATTTGAGAGCTCCCTCTTCCATCCTGCACCATATACTTGGCCATATATTCCTTTTCCACATGTTCTTTAATTTAAGCTTAATCTGAGGAACTCATGTAATTAGTTAATTTCTTTTGAATTCCATGGGGTTTTTGTCTTTTTTAGTTTTAAACACATTTATGATATGCTCTGAACGTAAAAAAACTGTACTGCAAGGCTATGTCACTTTATTCAGGATAAAGCTAATGAGTTTTCAAATTTAAGTTTCACTTTTTGCAAGAAATTCTGGTCAGAAGGCACACCTAAGAACAAATGCAGGCATCGTTTTAATTTATAAAAAAAGGAGACAGTATCAAAATAGAAATATCAACAGCAGCACTCCTCTGGTCTAGCTTTCTCCATGAAATATGGAACAGCTAAAGTATTCAAGCAATTCCTCAAATTTATGTGCTGAAAGCTATTCAAATATAAAATAAGCACTAACAAACGGGCAACCTTGTCAGTTGCAATGCTAATAAATCAAATTCACCAAGGTAAGTTAGCTACATTTTCAGTACAAGTGGATATATCATAAGAGCTTGATAATGATATAACTACCAGAAAAATAAATGTGCGTTCTCTGACCTTGACAATAATTCACTAACAGCTTGCCTCACAATTTTCCTAACGTTGAGCCACTCTTCACAGGCTATCTAAAAAGTGTTTATATTTCTGTGGATGGAGAGTTTCACTCGTGTCATCACTACTCTATTAGGGATTTTAGTGCAGTATTAAGATAAATTATAGGAAATAATAAATTTCAGGATAATATTCGATGAAACTGCCTGGGGAAATTTGAAGGCAAGGGGTCAGAGGAACACTAGAGGGATTTGTGGTATTTGGTTCCCCTTTTTCTTTTGGAGGACTGATCTGATGCTTCTCACAGCATTTGACATGGCTCTAAAACAACCAAAGGTGGATTTTGTTAACTGATTTGTTACTTCCTATAACAGATAATGAGTGGGATTGCTGCTGAGCTTGCAAGGAAGGAGCACCTTGCCAGTATTGAACCCTTAGTAAATCTTAGTGGGGCTAACTTGGAAGAACAGTGACTTCGATGAGGAGAGAACAAAAGAATGTTTTTTATTTTAGATTGGTGAAATGATAAAATATGCCCTTTATTATTACTTTACAGGGTAAACTACAGACAGGGAGAAGAATGATTTAAGCTATAGGATTGCGCCAGCACAAGAACAGTTGGTTATAAACTGGCAGAAGAGTATAGGTCTTGACAATAAACCTAAGTGGTCAGAAGATGGAATTCGCTAACTCCATGGAAAGCATCACGTGATGCAGTTCCAGAAGAGGCAAGAAACTGAATCTGAAGGTCTTCATTTTTCTAATGTGAGCTTCAAAGAGGGGATAAGGGAATAATGCAGTTCCTTTGCATGCTCTTCACAGCCTAGTAGGGTTAAATAAGGACTCCTTTGTCTTTACTAATCTATCCCCCGGTGATTGTTCTCCTCTTTGGTAAGTCAGTTTCAAACATACGCAGGGGACAGTAGTCATGCTTTCCACAACACAAAGCAGCAACTATCACTGCCACCACCATTTGCTTGGTGCTTATTTCTCTTCCCGTGATCCTACATTGCCAAGAGATACTTGTAGTCAGGAACCCTGTCACAGAACTGTTCCCAAAAATCTGCATGCAGGAGCCACGTAACGACCCGAAAGAAAACCATCAAGTAATCCATATGACCCACCACATCACTTTAGGGATCCGAGTCACGGGTTCAGATTTTGGAATTGTGGCTACAGAGCAAGATGCTGAGAGCCAGCTCTGGGATTGGGAACGTTGCCTTAGCGCAGAGGGTGGATGCACATCTCATTTCCCTGTCTTGTCTCCCTCCACCCACGAAGCCCCGAGCGCTGTTAAAGACTGTGAAAGACACTGATACACTGTTAACATAAAAGCCTATCAAGGGAAATAGGGTTAAATATCAAGACCAGTATAACTCATTCAGATGTACCTACTCTAATGGTTATTGGTTATTAAAAATAATACATAACGATTAATAAATTGTATTAATTACAATTACTTTCACGTAGCTAGAAAAATGTTCAGAAATATATTTCCGTTGCTCTTTGAAGAAGCCATGCATTAAAAAAACACCTCTTTTTTTTTTTTTCAAACTTTCAAAGTGAATTTTTTATAGAAATAAACTCAAAGGAGAGTATCTCTGCCCTGACTGGAAATATATCCACATGTGCAAACAGCTTTGGGTGTACAGAACGCAATTACAAAGAGGGCTTGACTCACTTTACTGTGTTTTTTTTTCCATTGTCTAGTAATCGAAAACAATGGGAGAGAGGGAAGAAAGTGTACTTATCTGATTTTAAGATTTAGGTTTGTTTTTTTTAAACTCAGTCAAGGAGCATCGCTTTTCAAGGGAGGTTTAGATTTTTTACTTTTCAGCAAATACATTTTTCTCTTGCAAAGTGCAATGTGTGTAGGAGTCAGCTCACGTAGAAAGTGGTTCCCTGATCAAAACAGATGGCATGCTGGCAGGGTAAGTTTTAAATGGCAGAGTGTTGATGTTGAAAGATTTCAACAGCAGCTTCCATGACAGGGACAGAGACATAAGTGACAAATACCAAATACAAAGACATTTCAATAACTTACCAGTGTATCACTCTAAGTTAATATTTCTCTCTTGGTTCTCAAGATGCTAGAGGGAATCTTCCTAGCTGTGGGCACAAGGCTATAATGTAGCTCAATAAATCTCCAAAAGCTAACGAGGATTCTATTTTTAGGACAATGAAGCACGAAAACTAAGGCTTAACTGGCATGGGGAAGGAATAAGCTGGCTACTGGAAGGCTTTTAAGAAATCTTGGTGAAACAGAGTGACCAAGTAATTTTTGTCCTGACTTACCGATCTCATCAAGTTCTCCTGGAGGAAGGTTTTCGTTAGACTCTCTGAGCTTTTGTCTCATGCGTTTTAGTTGTCCATCCACTAATCTGTGAGGCACAGTAAACCAAAGTGTTCTAACTGGGGAGTCTGTGAGGGGTTTTTTAAAGTGTGTGAATAAAATTTTCATATTTTCCAAATCTTAAAAAACATTTAACCAGAGAAAATATTTTAGATATCCAGATTTACATACCTCCTTGTCCTTGCTCTTGCCTCTTCAGATCTCATTCCTTTTATACATATCTGTAAGTCAACATTGCTTTTAATATCTGAAGTCATCTTTAAGAAGTTTTTCTTGACGTTTGTTATTCTCCAAACATTTTCTCATCTCCTCCTGTTCTCATAGGCTCTTCACTGAGTGTCACAGTCTTTTTTTTTTTTTTTAAACTGAGGTTTATCTATCTTTTCTCTAATCTTATCAGTACTCTAATGCTTTTCATTTCTTCCATCTTTCCAGACTCAGTTCTGCATTCAGCTGTCCAGGAAGCATTCACTACCAATAAGATATGGTAGGCAGTTTTGTGGTTTTTAAGGCAAAAACAGAGCAATTGAGCCTTAGTTTAGCTCCTTGCTGCAGAGGGGGATGCACAAGACAGAATGACAGGGATGCTTGGTAAAAGCAATGGGAAACAACAATCACCAAACGAAGATCAACGATTTCCTTTTCCTCTGCAATGAGGAAGGCGTGTAGATGTCAGCTTGTACAGGAGGTACTCCCTGATGAAAAGAAGTGATATATAGTCAAAGCAAATTTAAAGTATTTTACAAAAACATTTTTCTCATAAAATAATCTTGGTAGGAACCTATGCAGAGGCCTGACACGCACAGCAGTATTAAGTAACTTCTTTGTAGCTTGCTCAAAAAGACAACAGGGAGGAAGAAGGGGAAGACAAAATAGCTATTAAATTTGTCTTTAATTATTATATCTGGTAGCGCTTGTGGCAAAAAACGAACAGTGAGCAGATACTATACAGTCTCCAAGGCACTGGTTTTATGCCTCTGATAGATTATAGATGACCTTTTTTTACAGTCTGTGTTTTCTATGAAATACACCAGAGGAAAAAAGTACACGAGCTTTCCCCCCACCTTCTTTTTGTTCTTCTTTATCCTCTAACTAGTTCCATGGAAATAATCCCATCTCCATACACCATTGATATGAGCCAAAGTGGATTAGATTGAAAGAAAGTCTAGGCAAATGTAGATTAACAAATACATAAATACTAAATATTGAGTAATACATGGTATACAGTAGTAACGCATAATAATAGTAATACATAGTAAATACTGACGAATATAATGGTCCCAATTTAAAATTACTCTGAAGGGTCTGTATAGACCACAAATATAAAATAAGTTACTATGGAAGGTTGCATCCCTCTTCCCAAGACAAAATATACTGTATCTTCAAGGAGTTACATCCCAGAAATTGAGTTGTGCCCTTGCATTGTTAACAAGTTGCCACCTATCACCACAATAACAGTATTATTGAAGGGATATGATAAAATATGGGGTGTTGTCTCACCCATTCAGCTAAAATGATAGAAGATAAACTGCAACAAATTTAAAGGTGTTTTAAATTATTTGATATGAAGAAACTTGAACTATTATGTCAATAAGATACTCATTAATTGGAATGAGTAAAGTAAGGTTAGGGAACAGCAAAGTAATGAAACTCCCAGTTTTCAGTAAACTTTGCTTCCCATTCCTAAATAATTTGCTTATAGTGCTAATAAAAACATACAGCCACAGGCAACCTCAATTACTGCTCTCCAGAGCAATTGTTAGCAGTGAATTAGCACACCTGAATTTAAGATTTTGCCTTTATATAGATATATATCAAGGTTGAGTTAAATTGAAGTATCTTTGCCAAGTGCTTGACTCGGTAGGAATTAGAACTGCTAACAAGAACTTTTAGATGAATCTGGCAAGAATTAATAAGCTATGTGCAGCACAATATCAGACTTCACAGTTACATGCCTAACCAAGAATTCATACATTAGTTTTTAGCAGGCAGGTTTGAATCTTTTTGCCTGTGTTTCCAGTTTTGCACAAAATTCCACTCTTTTGCTTTGGATGCTCAGACTTCGAATAACATGCGACCCTTTCTACTAGAGTGATCTGAACCCACAAAAATGGCACCCACAAACTAGATGGCCAAAATCAGTATAGTTTTCCCCTTGAATGTTACATTTAAAAAGATGCCTCGGCAGGCAACCTTGTAAAATGAAACTCAATGAGAAGATTTGTGATACAGTCTTATTTTCATTTACTTGCCATTTCTATGCCAAATAAAGGCTTCAATGAAGCAAAAGGGGAATTGCTGATCATGCTCTGGGTTTACTGCTGCTAAGAGTCCTAAGAAAAAGCAAAGTATTTTCTGGGTAGAATTTGAAGGCAGAAAGGGGGAAATCAGAGGCAAAAATGAAGTGCATTTACCACAAGTCACTGCAAATCATGGTCATAGCAATACAGTTTGTCAAGGTATCAGCATGTCATGAATTTCCCTTCAAAACCTGACTGAGCCAATTAGTGTTCCACTACTCTTTGCAGGTTTGCTATTCCCTGTCTGCAGATCTTCCTCTACTAGGAAAAGCTTAGTGATTCATGCCATTGAGCTTTCTAGTTTGTCCTATCTAGTGCAAAGCAGCTAACAGCTGAAAGAAGCAAGATTGACAGTATTCAGTTTGTCTATCTCAAGTACTTAGAATCGTGAGTCACAGTCCAATATCCCGAGCTTTAGAGAACAATCTGAGGGATCCTCTTATTTGCTTTCCAGTATTTGACACTTAAGCAGTATTTTCTGGCTTTTCTGCGCAAAACCAGAAAAGCTTGAAACGTAGCTTTCAGTACATAAATAAAGAAGATACATACGTAAGTCTTGAATTTAGTCACCTCACCTTGCTTTAATAAAAGCACAAACCATCTAAAGGCTTATAAAATGTCAAGATCTGGCTATTATGCTAACCTGTTCAACTTCATGCAGCACCCGTTCTAAAAGAGGAGAAATGCAGCAGTGTGGGCATTTCTCTGCGAGAGGGTGAAGTGTTAGTAAAACAAAAGCAGCTGGCAGCTAGTAGTAGGGAACAACTAAAACAGCCAGTGTGGGGCAAAGGGAGAAATGCAAGAAAGGAAATAAAAAGCCGCAAAAGCCCTAAAACAAACCAGAAAAAAAAAAACCCCATAACCCTAATATTTGCTCCTAATAACATTTATATCTGGATCTGGCAAAGTCTGACAGATTAACTATATCGTAACTCTGGGAGACTTAGAAGTCCAGGATACTAACTGAATGCTGCTCAGATTCCCAGTATTGAGGAGCAGAGTCAGGAAAAACTCACCATTCAGTTCTTGGTAACGTAACCAAGAGTCGCTTCTGACATCAAACTGTAGAAAAGGGTGGAGACTATTTTAAATTGCTTAGGATCTTTTTTGCTCCAGCTGGCCCCAAGATCAAATCTCAGGTGGGTCAAGATGGAAGTGCATGTAGAGGTGCTTCACTTCCAACCAGAGCTGTCTTAGTTGGACAAGCCTGCTTCCACCAAGCCTCTGACCCACAATCATCATCAACTGCCCAGCAAAGTGAGTCACCATACTCATTTCAGTGGCATAAGATTGCTTGTACTATCACCCAAACATTCCATCCATTCAACCCCAGAATTTTACTTGACAGAAACCTACTGATTTTGGAAAACAAACAAACAAACAACAAAAAAAACAGAAAAAAGGAATAGAAAAATGGGAGATAGACAGAATCAGACACCTGGCTAGCAGAGTCATCATCACCAAGCAGGTGTAGAGTCAAGCTATTCAGCAATGAACTGAGTGATGGCACCTGTTGGCAGTTTCATCATTAGCCATTCTCCCAATGGCTTAATACGATGTCATCCCGATAATGATCAAAAACAGACGGGAAAGAAATAACATTAGGTAAAGTGAAGAGGAAGTAGAGAGGCAACACTGCAGAAAGGGAAGCCCAACCACCACGTGGAGCAGAGAAACACACAGAGAGCACCTGTCAACCTGGCAGGTGGAAATGGAGTACATGAATACAAGAATGCTTGTAAGCCAACGCACAGGAACAATGAAACACATTTAAAAACATACTCCCTTATAACAGTTTGTATACCTCTAAAAGAAGCTGATCCATTCCTTAAGTATTACAAGACCTAAGCCATTTCTGAACTCCTAGCCCTCTGCAGATTGATTTGATCCCCAGCTCCACAGCGTCATATGGGAGACAACCGCCAGAGAAAATGCACCCAGCCCTCTTTAAATGGGACAGCTAACATGCACCAGTGGGATAAAAAAAATTCACATGAAAACAAGAATTTCACATATCATGTTGAATTGAACAAAGAAAATAGGAGAGCTGCTGCTAAACCAACATGAAGAGAGCTATGATTCGCTGCTCCAAAGTCAAAGCATGTGGCAAGAGATAAGAACGCCATAATTTAAAAACTAAATGTTGTATCTGTGAATTACTTGACCAGAAAAGCCACAAACATACCTTCCTTTTCACCATTTAACACAAAAAAAGAACTGAAATCACAAAGCAGCTCAGAGTTAATGCTGAACTGTAAGCCATCTAAGTATTCCCAAAAATAATTTTTGTGGTCACATGCCAGTTCCACAAAAGAAAAATACCCGGGTTGTACCATATAAATAAATAAAAAAAAAATCTTATTGCTATATCATGGTACAACCAAAGTTATTTATTATACTTGAGCAACTACAACCCCTGCTTTACAAAGGGATAATATCAGTGTTGCTCTAACACTATTGCAGCACGTATTGTACTGCTGGCACTGTCTGGAGATGGGCACATTTAGCACCATGACAATTGACTCTCCCGAGAGCAAAGTCTCGTACCTTTAATTTCCACTGGGGAATACGTACGGATAATCTGCAAATTGTAAGTAATGCCCATTCCTGTTTGTCTGCCATAGGAACATTTTCAAAATGACACGCATTGTGAATAGATTAATCTACGACAAAATGTTGATTCAGAAATAATTTTATGTTCTGGGAATCTTCAAAAAGTTCCTCCTATTCTGCAACCCAGCTTTTAAAAATGCTAATTTTATAGCCTAAAAACTGAATCCTTTTGCTGTGTAGAGCATACAATTCAATACACATTGACTACCAGACAAGTAGCCTATTACAAAGAGGCATTGTTCATGGCTTAAAGTACATAATAAGTACTTACAATGACACAATATATTGCTCTGATAAGATTATAAACACAATATCAGAAGAAAATCCATAAAAATCTAATTATTCACACAGAAGTTACAGCATGAAAAGCTAGCTGAGCCATTTGGACTGAAGGTTTGAAAATATAATTAATTTTAAACATATAACGCTGCTGGTGGACTTAATTCCTACAGGAATTTAATTTTAAAATTTTACTGCTCCACACTGATTAGAATAGAGCTCCAAGGCCAACAGGTTTTTAGTATTGCTTTTAATTTAATACAGATGTTTAATACAAACCCAGCTCAGGTTAGTAGAAATAGGGAAATTAGATGTTTAGGAGCTTAGAGATTCAAAGTTACCTGTAACGAACTGCTATAAGTCAGTCTGCAAGAGGCTTTTCAACCACCAGCTTTGAAAAGTTGGGAACAGGGAAGTACAAAAAGCAGTGCACAATTTGAACTGCAGAGAGGAATAACAGAATTAACTCGTCATTCATGCTGACACAACCACAAAACTCAGGTTCTCTATCAGCACTGCCACAATCACCTACTTGGGCCCATATTAATATGAAGGACCTGACACATAAATGTTTCTAACTGCCAGTAACGTGATACAGGAGTTTCACTTCTCTGTAACAACCATGACCTCACATAAGAAATGGTAAAGTGTCTGGATGACAAGCTAAAAGTAATGCAGAACATGTTATCATTAAATAAACTTTTAAACAAGCAGACCATCCCGATACTTCCCCATCTGTTCAGCTGGAGTAAACTGGAGAAAGAGAACAACACTGTAACCCAGGGTAGCGTAGGGATGATATGAAAAAATTATTTGGATACTCTCCCCCTTCCCATCAGCAACAAAGAAGAGGATAGCACATATGAAGGAAAACAAAAACTCATCTTGCCAAGAGGCAGGTTTGTTAAGTTTTTAACCTCAAATGCTATGGAGTCAAACCTATTAAAAGTCAGATACCAGATTTTCATTGACAAGATGACTGAGTGCTAAAATCTCAACAGGACACAAGCGGAAGAAATCCAATTCTTTGTTCTCTATGGTAAAACATCAAGACCTCCAAGAAATATATATATATAGAGAGAGAGAGAGAGAAAACCAAGGACATCTGTATATTCTCATATATATCCTGATGATAAGAAAAAATGCAAAGACACGGAAGTCTCAAGAGAGGATGGCAAAATTTGAGCAGAAAATGGAAACAGCAAGAGAAAAGGTGAAGTTACGTTCTCTGCAAAGGCTGGTAACTCAGAGTGTAGTGCTGAAGGAGGTTTCAAACTGGGAAAAACATTCAGTGAAACTGATGGAATATATGTACAAAGTCTTGCTGTGGTACTCTTAAATTTTGAGAACAGTTTTTTAGGAAGACTATTAACAACAGGAATAACCAAAACAGGAACAGGCAATGAACATGCTACAAGTGCGAACAAAATCTGACTGCATTCCTCTTACAGTACTCTGAAGATGTGCAGAAAGAGAAAAGAATGAAGAATTTATTTATTTGTCTATTTCACCAAACAGTCAGGCTTTATTTAAAACATTGGAGTTCCTCTGTCCTATTATGTTCTCTGTTCCCCTTGACTATCACCCTATTACATTGTATATGTAAAATATAATTAAGATATTTTAATGAGATCCTAGCAATAGGAAATTTGGGTATATTACTCAAGCAATATGAAGACTCAAAATAAAGCCATCGGACCTATCAGAAAGTAAGAAAGAAGCTGAAGAACTGGGACTTTTTGCCTCAGGTATTAGTCATTTTATTGAAGAAGTCACAATCCAGAGAAAGTGAACAGAAAACCGTAGCATGTATTTTTATACCATCCAAGACCATCCTACTAATAAAGTAGGCAGATCAAAAATATTATTGAAAGTATTAAAAACCTTTATGCATGCATTTTGTAATTTTTTTAATTTAAACTCTTCGGTTTCTCGTTTCCAAGTGACAAACCCTAGCAGGGCACAAAATAGTGAATTTTCAGGTGAACTTTTGCAGAGAAGTTTTCGTTCATATCCTTTCCTCATTGAATCTTTGTAAAAAGTCATACCACAAAATGCACAGCCTGAACCTTGAAAACAGGAAAATAGAGCGATGATGCAATGGGACAGTAAGGAACTTTCTCCATACTTTATCTATTGTACCTAAGGATCAAGTATTTCTTTTCCCAATTTACACTGGCATAAAAAAAATAAAAAGCAGGAAGAACACAGGACAGATACCACTAGGCCAGCTTATCAGAACAGAGAGTACACTGCACCCATAAACTTGAGTATATATGGCTCTGCAAACTTAAACCATTAAGACATTATAATTGTGCTGCTTGGTTTCTATATGTGTTTCTTGTAAATTGCCATAAATATATGCATACCAGTGTTTTTCTAATGAATCTGCCACATGCTTAATTCCGTTGACCCAAGCAAGCAGTCTTTTGAACCCATGTGTTTTCATGTTACTAGGTGAGGAGCTTAAAAAAAGTAACACAAAGGTGAAACGTCTGAGTCACCTGTCTGCAGATTTTGGAATTGAATGTATGACTTGTTACAGCTGGCTCCCAATTTGGAAGTCTCTTTCAGAACAATAAAAGTTAAATTATTGTTCGTTTCTTTAAGAGAAAAGTTCCGCTCAACATACATACGCTCTTATGACCACACTCACCAACCACGTCCCTCAGTGATAAACGTCAAGGCTTTGTTGGTTGAAGATGCCGCAATGAGAATTAGATAAATAACACACTCCCCCAGAAGAAGAGCGTGAGCTCCATTCACTCGCATGTTGTTCACATACAAATCTATGTTGAGTAGGTTTAGGCTAAACCACGGAGCAAATCTGCAAGGGGACCCTTCCATAATCCCAGCACACACTTGGTGTTGACGAGTCAGGCATCAAGAAGGGCAAATATATCACAATCCAGGCCAACGTCATTAATGTCAAACACAGAGCTTCCTGCCTACAGTGAATCTAAGAGCCAACGATTTGAACAAAATCATATCTAATTAAGCCTCCCGTTGGACTAGCAGGTCTAAATATAGCCTACATTTGGTAGATATTAACTTTAATCCCCCCACAAAAAAGGTGGAGGGGAAAGGAGAGGTGGGGGCAGGGGACAGAAAGTCTGTTTCCTACAGACATGTAACTTTAATAACTGTATTCACTAAGAATAAACTTCGAACTTGGTGCAAATGCCATATGCACATGGTGTTTAGGTAGCCACCTCAGAAAATTCTGCCTCGCTTAACATTAGCACGCTGTTAAACTTAGTGATTTGCTCATCAGGACAGACATGTTAAGGTTTCTTTTGCATTCAATTATCGTATTGCCATTACCTTGCTTTATTCAAAGTAAAAAGCCAGTGTATATATATATCAGTATATACTTTAATTCGTCTTTTCTACTTGTTTTCTTCGTCAATGCTGCCACCTTCTGATAGTTAGAAGTTTCACCAAGTGCCTCAAGTCCAATGTTTAGTGCACTGTGGACAACTTCATAATTGCAGCCTTTGCAACCTTCAGACTCGGGAAACCTCTCTCTCCCCTTCCCAGTCCCATCTACCTCAGTGGGATTTTTACATATGGACAAAAGAGAGGATTTGCAGGGTCTAAATTTGTAACACAGCAACTGCTTATGAGACCAGACCTGAAAGATGCCAGACTTGACATTTGTTCACCAGTCTGGTTCTAAACTGCCCACACTCCAGTGTCACTGAAGCTGGAAGAACTTTTGGAAGTTGCTGGAAACTATGCTTTCTGTCTTTTTGCCTTCTCTCCTGGAATATTTCCCATGGAAAATTCCTGATTTTGTGAGTTTTAGTCCCTATTCACTGTTTCCATGCCACAACATAAGTTTAGACAGCCCTGGGTCTGTCTAAAGTATTGTTGAGTCGACTGTTGATCTGTTCTGCCTGTCAACGTCAAGGCTACCTAGGGAAAGGCAACAGTTTGTATAGATGGAATTATTCCCTTGAAGGATATTAAATAATGACCTACAACCTTGAACTGAACTCTCCTCACTAGGAAAGCTGCCAATTTAATATGCTCCTTAAAGATTTTCAGCAGAACTCATTTCGTGTAATAAGTTCACAAGCATTGACATCAGTTTGGGGGAAAAAGAAAAATTAAAAATAAGCTGACTCAGAATTTAATAGAAATCTAGTGTCATGGAGCTTTTATCCTGCTGAACACAAACAAGTAGGATGCTTGTGTTTCATAGAGTCATAGAATAGAATCATAGAATGGGTTGGAAGGGACCTTTAAGATCATTGAGTTCCAACCTCCCTGCCATGGGAGGGGACACCTACCACTAGACCGGGTTCCTCAAAGCCTCATCCAGCCTGACCAGGGGATAGGGCACCTCCAGGTGCCACCATCCACCTCCAGGGTTGGGGCATCCGGGCAACCTGTTCCAGTGTGAATGGTGAACAGAATACCAGTATTTGATTTAAAAAAAAAAATAAAAAAATTGAATTTTTTTTTTTTTATCAGTGTTAAAAAAGACATGTCTACATCTAAAGCATGAAAACAAACTTCATAGCCAACGGCCTGCCACCGCATCTGATAACGGCTCCCACAACCAAGTGCAGGAACAGGCCACGTACCCATAAAGCAAGCACAAATTTCAAGCTTAGCAGAGAGAGAGCACAGACAAAGAAATCACAGAAACTGCAAGATGATCTTACCCTAAATTCTGTCACTGGAATAAGAACCTATACATAACTTTCTTATATCACAGTTAAATGCCTCAGCCTCTTGTCTACTGAAATAGAATCAGTCATTCTCTCTCTCTTTTTCACTCAGGGGCCTAATGAATATTTAATGCAAAGTGGAACTGCTCTGATCTGACTCCAGAGCAGACCGATATTTTAAACTGCAGTCTCTCATCCCCAAGTAAGCAGCCTGACCGCTAAACCATGGGTAAAAGGGTGCTTGTGTGCCTCCCTGTGTTGAGGGTAGGCATCAACGAGCGTTGGCCTCCGAGTTAAAAAGGCAGAGGAACTCCCACTTTATGAATGGTGGCAATATTCAAGTAACAAAATGCCCAGTCTTGTCAGAATTTCCAGGCATAGACAGAAGTAAAAATGTACCTGACATGAGGACTTTATTGACAGAAATCAAGGCAGTCTTGGGATTAGCCAGTTTAGTCTTGCACCTAGATTTTGGACTAAGGTGCCCAACTTAACAGGAGCAAAACTAACATGTCTATAAGACAGGACAGTACAATATAGAGAGGATTTTTACATGCCATTTGCAGATCCAGAAGTAGCGTAGCTCCTCTCAATGGCACCGCACCAAAGGAAGGACTGCTGAAAGGAATTTCTTTTAATTTAGTTCCTTCAGTTTTGTTTCATTTTATTGTTAAAAACATGTTCACAGGGGGCTTAGCAGTAATATAGTCCACGTGCCTTTAGGCTTGCATATGAATCTATAAGGCACAACAATATGTTAGCCCATAACTTGCTGAACATCTGCTATGCTGATGAATTATTTTAACAACCCCATAGAACAGTGCACTCCGCTGGCTTTTGAGTGCTTTACAAGATCTCTAGGAAAAGAGGTTACTCTTACGGCTGATCACTAATCAGAGCCAAAAATGCTAGTTTGTATGTAATTAAAAAAAAATCTCAAAGTTTAGCAAGTTGAAAATACCAGATAAGCTTTTAATACCATATTACAAAAGTGGTTTGGGACACAGAAATCATTTTAGTTGAGTAGACCTCAATACTCTCCGATTATTTTTACAGGAAATCTTCTGGAAGAGCCACAACCCCACATGAATGACCTATCAGTGGTGCCAGCTGGCTCATCATATTGAGAAATGAAAAATAAAACATCTATAGATTTTTAGGTCATTTCAAGACACGGTCTGAGTGCAAACCTGTGTTTGCTGCATAACCAAAATTTCTCTGGTAGAGAATGCAGGTGCAGAGTCAGCTGCTAGAAATGTTTATACTGTAATAAATTTTAAAGATTAGTACTATTCCTTTTAGAAATTAGCAGTAATACTGTTTTTAAAGAGAAGTTTCCACGGAAGTTGTTTGAAATGTCTGCCTAAGAGCCAATAACATAATTTAACTCTGGGGACTTAATACCTGCCCAAGTTCTTCATTCCACACATTTTAAAGTTATTTACAAAAGGCAGATTCTACTCTTGACTAAAGACTTTCCCTTTAAATAGCTTCAGAGAAATAAGCTGGAATACCCCCAAATAAAAGTATTCTGTCACTGGAATAATAGGTACAGAAAAGAATAGAACTGTTCCAGACATAAAGGAAGAAGAAAAGCAAATGTAACATCTTATGGGAAGAGTAGTGTGTTGTTTAAAAAAAAAAAAAAAAGGCATGTACAGTATGTTCATTGAATGCCATGGCATACCAAAAAAAACCCTGATCCCACAGATGTCAATGACTACTGAATTAGGTCTAAAATATGTCAAGTGAAGGAAAGCCAAAAGCTACAACTCTCATTCTTGAGAACAATCTCCTCGAATTTTCTTAACAAAGGATTTTTAATGTGCACAGTTTTTTTGACACTTTCACTTGCATTATTCTTTGAAGATGTAACCTTTTAATTATCAAATGTAAATGTAGTTGCAGTGTACAGTAATGCAGTAAAATCGTGAGCTGTAATACTGTATAAGGTTACACAAACCCATTGGAAAATTCATGTATTTCCTTCTTTAACAGTATTTAAAATATACAATTATTATTTTGTGTCCTCTAAAATTTTTTTTGAGGACACTTTTCTTCACATTTCTTTTGCTTCAAGATAGTAATTTCCAAAGGATCTTTATAAGAATTATAGTTGACTGAAATAGCTTTAGGAGAGAGATGAATAAATCTGACAGCTAGGCAGTGAACCTAAATATTGTTGCTTTAGAAAAGGGGCTAGGGTTTTCCAAGTCTTACGCATTTGATTTATCTTTTCCTACTTAATCACATCTAGAGAGAAAAAGGATTGTGCAGAAATGGGATTTTATACGTGGAAAAAAATGTTGTGCAATTCAGAAAACTGAAGAAGGAGGAAACTAACATAAACAGAGATGGCAAGGAGGGAAAATCCATAAGGTATCAGTGCAACGGTGATATCGAATTTTGAGTGTGGATTATGAGCTCTCCCTCATGGTGGTCAGTAGCATCTCACAGAAAGGAAACCCAGCAGATTATCTGTGTGAATAACTGCTCACTGCTGCAAGGCAATCACAAGACAGCACTAAAAAGAAGGTAACCTGAAAAGCCTGCTGTACTGGGAAATGTATTCATACCTAGCTCCTTATGCTCCACTTCCCTTCCAGCAATATATTTTGGGAGATCTCCATTAGAAACGCTGTATGGAACCAAAGAGGAAGCTGCACAACCTGTTGCTGAGTTGTAAGACAAGTCTGCACCTGTACATGAAAAACTAAATACAACAAAGATAAAAATATTTGAGACAGTTCCAATCTATATAATATAGGTACCACTAGCAGCCAGAGTACATATGAAGAGCCAGGCTATCTTCTCTAGGATGACTCGTGCTTGTGAGCTTGTCTATTTACCTGAACTATCCACGGTAAAGCCACCGCTAATAAGCCTGATTTACATCCATTCATACGTCATTTGCTTCTGTGACCTGATCTACTGGAAGAACTTAGCAACGTACATTTGCCCTGTGGAAGGAAAGGAACCACGGGGAAAATTTGAGTTGGCCAGTCCATCTGCACCTCCCTCACCTGGAAAATGGAACTCAAATCGGCACTTCTGCAGGAAGCAATCTGCAAAATGTTACCCTCACTTCTGTGTCCTCTGATCAAGAAGGGACCTGTGTAGGCTTCCTTGTACTCACATGTAGTGTCTTCTACCTGAAATCGCAGGTAGCAAGACATCAGGGGCACAGAATCAGCAGAAGTAACCCAGATGTATTAAATGCCCCTGTTATCTCACTGGAATTCCCATTTATTGAAACCAGTACTGCCCTCACTTTGTACGAGGTATAACAGAAGAAACTCCTCCTGACGGGCAAATAGAGAGTAAAAAAAAAGTGGGAGATAAACATGAAAATTAGTTTTCTGAAAATGCTTCTGGATAAGCAAGCGCAGAACTGTGTTGCCACTAGGTGCATGTACAAGAACTAAAAAAACCCACAAAAACAACCATCCAGCACTTAAATAAATCTACTGCTCTTTCGTCTTTGCCTCTCCTCCCAGCCCTTCTGTTGTGTTGGCTTTTGCCGTAACCAAGTAACAATGTCTGATCTCGCTCTTTGACTGTTTTTTCCTCCACAACTATATTTGTTCTTTTCAAACCTCATGCTGCTCCCCAACTGGTGGTTTCAGCTGTTTGCTAAACCTCTGGAAAAAGAAAAGCAACAGTCCACATTACCAGGCGACAGCCAGTTTCTCTTACCTGCGGTTGTGAGGAGGTGCAGTCCTGCTACCACTGCTGTTCCAGCTCTGTGGAGTTCACCCAACAGCACCTGAGCTGGCAGGCAGGAGTTAGTGGCTATACTTTGCTCTAATAGCTGTTTTATAATTAAATCAGGTGACGGCAACTTTCTCATCCTTCAGCATGCAAGCTGATTGCTTTGGGCATCACAAATAAACTAACCAACCTACCTTCCTTCCTTCCTTCTTTTTAAGGCAGGTGCTTTGTGCACTTCTTGTGCAAGGGAGCCTAGCAGATGAGGCTGGACAGGCTCCCGGATGGGGAGATCATGGTGGGTCTCCCCATGCCTTGTGCCCAGCGAGCTTAGCCCCAGAAATTCTCAAGCCTCCAGCATTGCCTGCAGAAGTGAAATTCAGCCCATTCCGAATTGTGTTTACCCAGAAGAACGGAATGTTTAACGTTTCTGTTAAACCGTAAGACACGGGATCCAAAGCACCAGTCAGAGAAAGCTTTTAACTTCCTCTAAAATGCTTTATCCAGTCTGTACAGGCTTAGCAAGGTGAAGGGAATGTCTGTGCTGATGTGATTGTACAGGATGGGTGTTTAAACCCACTCTAAACTACCAATGCCACAGTAGCAGTTTCGGCACAGCAGTCTCAAGCCCCAGCGCAGGCCAATTTACCCAGTTTCTCAGGCACTGCAGTAAAGGCAAGCTCTAACAATCCCAAATGACGTTGGATATCTTAGATCCCTGCATGCAAAACTCTACAATCCGAGAACACCTCACTGCTCACGGAGATGATAACATATCTTGCAGCATAGAAACAAGGCTTCACCCTTCAGTTAAATCATTCCCTTCCTTCATGCTCCTTTGTATAAAAATTGCACCGGATAGATTCCGCCTGTTCCTGAACATAGGCTGCAAATACTAATCAGATCTCCAAAGAGGCCTGCAGGATGATTGACGGGGAAGCCCTTAATAAAGGCTTTCTGGTTTTGGCAGGCAAGCAGGAGAGCAAGCAAGAAAGGAAGCAGCTTGAGTTACTTGAAATGCTGAGGTGGGGGCGTTTGAGAAACCGTGAAGGGAGAGGTGTTTGCTGAGCCCCGAGCGGAGAGCAGCTGCAGAAATTCTGATGGGCCTGCTGAAACGGCCACAGAGTAAGTGGTTGTTAAGTCTTGATTTTCCATTCTTGCCATTGGCAGAGAGGAGAGAAAGAGAGTGCAGTCAGCAAAATGAAGACGAGCAGAACCATCCTAATTTTCAGTTTCCTGTGAAACGAGGAGCCTAGGGACCTCCCTGTAGTTTACAGGTCATGTCTGGAACCTTTGCTTTGGCAAGGTCTTGAAGATGGACACCACTTTCAGAGCTCTCACTGAATTCTGTTGCAGATTTCTAAAGGCATGAGAGGAAGATAATTTGTAGTTTTGCTTCCTCATGCTGCAAATAGTGGAAAGGCTGGTGAAAAGACTAAGAGCATCTCATAACACGCTCACAAAGAAGCAAAGAAATGCTCATAACATCAAGTGTCCTGAAGAGTTTCTGAAGAAAGACTTACATCACAGAAAAGCCTGAATCATTACTCCAGGATCTGGAACATGTCATCTTGATTGAATAATTCACAGCCAAGGAAAAGGCCTGAGATCTTCCCTCAAGTTTTAGAAGTGGGAACTAAAATCATTTGATTTAACAACATGTCATAGTTATACAAGCAGCGAGAAGATGTGGAAAAGTATAGGGAAAGATGCTGGCGCTACATTTCACCAGTTTTCGTAACAATGAAACTCTTACCGTGATGTATACCTAAAACATTATGCAAATTGAGACTTAACTAAATTTCCTCATCAGCACTATTAGCGTGTAGCATGATGGTCAGAACCTGGTTCTGTGGCGCTGGCCTCAAGTGTGCTTTCAGAACTCTTTCTTATTCCAATGTTTTTATGGCTTCATATACAGATCCGCCATAAACACCACATTATGGTAAATCATAGAGTGATTACACATAATTATATACTGACAATAGGCTACTGTGGCTATTCAACAGTGTTTGTGCTTTTCCCAACTGGGTTCCATTCGGCAAGACTACAATGGTAAGATATGCATGACACAGCATTCATATCCCATGTACAAGACATGACACTACTGCTAAATTTATATTATTAGTAACCAGTCAAGTTTTTTCCCCAAACTTAACTCCTCGTATCATCTCAGTACTGCATCTTTGACACTTTCCAAGCTTTATACCTGGTTTCTTTGTGTCCATTCTTACAGCAGTTATAGGTTATGCTGTCTCATGTAGCCTAGAAAGTGTTTTACTTGCTTCCTTTCAAACACAGGGGAGAGGGGAAAAAAGAAAAAAAAAAAAAAAGTAGTAATTCTATTAGGCACAGTTCAATCTCAAACTAAATTCAGACCATAATTTAATTCCCAGTACAGATCCATACACACTGACCCAAAAAGCGTAGCCTCCAGCCCATGGAATTTTGCTGCTAACTTCACAGGGATTTTGCCTGAAAAAAATAGTAGTAAGTTCTTTCACTAGATTGAAAGGCTGAGGTGCAGAGGGCATAAAAAAACTCATTGAAAATTCAACAGATGCATCGCTTTTAGAGACAATCAAATTAGCCCAGATAACCTCTGTTTGCCCTGCTTTATGACCTAGATTAACGAAATCTTGAGTGAAACTTCACATCAAAATGTCACAAAAAAACCCCACAGATGTACTCAAGGTTTGGGAATTTACCAGGGAGAGGCTACAGTGTTATCTTAGAGGATATATCTTACTGGTACAAAAGGTGAATCTCTTCTTATTTTGACAACTAATTCATTTTGAACTTGATGTTAAGACCTGTTGGGAGATAGAAAGTTTTATCTGGTATTTAAACTGCCTAAAACGGTATTTATATTTTTGCAGTAGTGTACAATGGAATCCTTAGTAAGAGATGAGTCACACCTTAGAATCCCTTTGTCACTTTAAAAATATACATTTTGATTGACATTTCTAAATGCTGACTTCTCTAGTTAATAAGGGAAGTAAAAGAAGAGATTAAGAATCTAATGCTAACTTTATGGATACAAGTTACTTCTTGAAATATCAATTGTTAGCTAAGATTTGCCAAGCACCATGGATCACAATTCCTAGAAATTCTGAAATATGGACAATATTCTTGAGAAAACTTAATCAAATTCCCAAACTTCATGTTAATCCAATTTGTTCTCTGTGCCCGGGATTTTTTCACCCAAAAAGTATTCTTCTCTTAAGAACCTTTTCTCCTTTGTTAAAAAAAAAAAAAGCCAAACCCAAAAAATACCAATGGGGAAAAAAATTCCTGTTTGAGTGTTGGTATTAGATGAATAGTTCTTCTCATCCACTCCTATTCCTGATCCTCTGCAAAATTTTCACACTTTATAGCATAATTCAAGTAAGAATATTATTTAATGTAATAAAACTTATCTTACATGATAAGTTATCTTACATGATATACAATATTCTTATTCTCATATATAAACATGCGTATATTAAGAATAAATTTATTCTTTTATATAATTTTACACATAAATAAAATATTTTACCTACATAAAGAATATAAATATTATTTAATATTTCTTAAATGCTCTGGTTTCATTTATAAGTCTATAATATATACTATCTAAAACTATGCTTTTGCTCCTTAATCCTACCACCTCCCGAGTTGAAGGACCGCAAGATGTGGACCTGGGGGACAAAGTCCCTCCCACTGTAAGCGAAGACAACATTCATGACCGTCTGAAGAACCTGAACATACACAAGTCCATGGGACCTGATGAGATGCATCCATAGCCCTGAGGGAACTGGCTGATGTAGTTGCTAAGCCACTCTCCATGACATTTGAAAAGTCGTGGCAGCCAGGTGAAGTCCCTGGTGACTGGAAGAAGGGAAACATTGCACCCATTTTTCAAAAGCGTAGAAAGGAGAACCCCAGGAACTACCAACCTATCAGCCTCACCTCTGTGCCTGGGAAGATCATGGAACAGATCTTCCTAGAAGCTATGCTAAGGCATGTGTAGGTCAAGGAGGTGATTGAAGACAGCCAGTATGGCTTTACTAAGGATAAGTCCTGCCTGAAACCTAGTGGCTTTCTACAATGGAGAGGCTACACCAGTGGACAAGAGAAGAGCAATAGATATCATCTATCTGCATCTTCTGCAAGGCCTTTGACATGGTCCCACACAACATCCTTCTCAGTTGGAGAGATATGGATTTGATGGGTGCACTGTTCATTGGATAAGGAACTAGCTGGATGGTCGCACCTGGAGGGTAGTGGTCAATGGCTCGATGTCCAGATGGAGAGGGGTGACAAGTGGTCTCCCCCAGGGATGCGTACTGGGACCAGTGCTGTTTAATGTCTTCATCAATGATATAGACAGTGGGATCAAGTGCACCCTCAGCAAGTTTGCAGATGACACCAAGCTGAGTCAACGTGTCAGAGTGATGGAATATCATCTTGAGGGACCTGGACAAGCTAGAGAGGTGGGCTTGCGCAAACCTCATGAAGTTCAACAAGGCCAAGTGCAAGGTCCTGCACTTGGGTGGGGACAATCCTCATTATCAGTACAGGCTGGGGGATGATGTGATAGAGAGCAGCCCTGCAGAAAAGGACTTGGGGGTACTGGAGGGTGAAAAGCTGTCCATGAGCCAACAATGTGCACTCGCAGCCCAGAAGGCCAATTGCATCCTGGGTTCCATCAAAAGAAGCGTGGCCAGCAGATCAAGAGAAGTGATTCTGCCCCTCTACTCTGCTCTCATGAGACTCCACCTGGAGTACTGCATCCGGCTCTGGAGCCCTCAGGACAAGGACATGGATCTGTTGGAGTGGGTCCAGAGGAGGGCTACAAAGATTATCAGAAGGCTGGAGCACCTCTCCTCCGACAACAGGATGAGAGAGCTGAGGTTGTTCAGCCTGGAGAAGAGAAGGCTCCAGGGAGACCTCATAGCAACCTTCCAGTACCTGAAGGGGGCCTACAAGAAAGCTGGGGAGGGACTGTTTGCAAGGGCATGTAGCGATAGGACGAGGGGCAATGGTTTCAAACTAGAGCAGGGTAGGTTTAGATTAGACATTAGAAAGAAGTTCTTTACTGTGAGGGTGGTGAGACATTGGAACAGGTTGCAGAGAGAGATGGTGCAGGCCCCATCCCTGGAGACATTAAAGGTCAGGCTTGATGAGGCTCTGAGCAATCTGATCTAGTAAAAGATGTCCCTGCTTACTGCAGGGAGGTTGCACTCTTTAAAGGTCCCTTCCAACGCAACACATCCTGTGATTCTACGAAAGCAGACAATAATACCCTATGATGGTAACTTTTGCAGCATTAACTCAGCAAACAGGGTAAAGGGATTCATACTTAGGTACAAATCTTAAAAAACAGTGTCTAGTCTGTAGAATACTGCAGGTCATGATAGAGTGTATTAGCAAGCCAAGTAAGGAAAAGATTACAAACATAAATATGCACAAGCAAATTGGAGGATAATAAAGCATGAGAGAATTGCTTTCTTTGAAGAAGATCCTTCCTAAGATGGTGACTGACTAATGTGATGACTTGTTTAGCAAGCCAAATGGTGTTAACCTCAGCTAGGGTAAATAGAAGAACAGAATAATGCTCTGCGACACTCCCTCTCTTTACCTGTGTTTACAACTGTTCCAACCTTGCTTTCCATAAAGGTGTGTTGTGATTTCTTTAAGTCCCCACCTAGGCCTATGGGTTTTCACATACATGGTTTGATGGCGGTTAAATAAGAGACCAAAAATTACTGTACTCTACCAAAAGAAATAAAAAGCAGATTAGTTAATATCACTTCATATCCCAAGTCCTAACTGAAAAAAAGAATGTCTCTGAAAGTATCATTCGTCCACCTTCCTGAGCACTTGAGATGCTCAGTCAAGTACAGTGTTTAGATGACAGAACCACCAGGTGACAATGGAGGGGAAGGTGTACTATAATAGAACAACCTTATACAAGGAAATAGCCTGAATGTGAGTCTCATCATTTTGATATAAGTTGCCAAAGATACCTGTTCAAACTAGCATTTCTTAATATACCAAGTCATACCAGCACTCCAGGGCAGAAGGAATTAAACTATCAGTTCCTATTCACCACTAAAAAAACCCTTAAACTTTGTTTCATGTTGAGACACCTCATTAGGGGTGGGTACTTAATCTACAGACAGCATTATAATAAGTAATGATTAATTAAAACATTTTAAAAACACAACAATTGAGAATTTGAACCCTTTAGAAAATTGCAGAGACTAAGCATGTGACTATCTGGAGGCAACAATTATTGTTACTATCTCTAGAGAGTACTTGGCCCAGACATGTTTATTAATACCAGACTTATTAGGTCTTGACAGCTTATAGGACATCTGTTTGTTTCATTTCCCTTTAGTCTCGCCAAATGCTAGCAGCGAAAATCATACAGACTATTTTCCCACTTCTGCATAGCTTTAAAGACTTTTTTGCATATATGAATTTTGACAATAAACAAGATCTTCTAGCGTTCTGTATCTGATATATATGTACAGGCATGTGTATTCAAAGAACTGCAAAGGTGGGTGAATTTCTTTAATCTGAGGACATTTATCTAGAAATAAAGGTGCAGTTAGTGAAGCTAACAAACATTCCTCAGAGGTAGGACAGTTTTAAGGGATTTGTTCTTCAACTTGAACTAAAAACAGTTGCAGAGACCAAAATATCTCAGCAGAAGTTTTTCACAAGCAAATCCCTCGGGTATTTCGGTATATTGCAAAATTCCAAGACAGCATTACAAAATTTTAGAAAATAACATTGAGGCTTTTGGTATAGCTTCCCCCATTTTTCTACTTTTTAATATAAATTGAAGAGAAAAAGTCAGCCCACAGATCCTGACCCAAAGAAAGTTCAGTCTAAGGTATAAAGTAGAGGTTCTAAGCTAAGCTGGAAGAAGTTTTTTTTGTCCATCTTGCGTTTTGCTAGACCATTACAACATTCTAAATTTAAATCCGAGAGGCATTTATTTCCTACTTTGTTCACAATTCTTGTAAATCTTCTATTGTTCTTGGCCATTATTTCAAAAGTAATAATACAGATGAGATTTAAATAGCACCAACTGAAAAAAAATAGGATAGCTATTTCTATATTATAAATCAATCACAGGCAGATGATGATTGTTTGATTCAGATATTTTGTTATGAGTGTATGCCAGACAGCTAAACTATTGCATTTGCAAGAATTCAGCTTTGTCCACTTCATATGGCTGTATAAATAATTTGTTTAAATTTTAAAAATAACATTATCTTTGATTATAAACTTAATGTCAACAATATAATTTTAGACATGTACATTATTTGTAATTATTAAAAATAAATTAGACTTACTCAAGCTTTGAGTAAGGCCCATTCACAGAGTGATTCACAGAGGATTTCAGAATAAAAATTTGATTTTTCCAACTATTTTTCAACACTTAATGAAAATGTACAGATGTAGATTATTATGGCCACTAGTGAATTAATAATCATAGAAAAGTCAGGAAGTACTAAAAAAAGTTATGAAAATGAATCAAAATTCTTAACAAGCAGAAAGAGCTTTTGCAGAAAATTGCAGCAACTGTCCAGTTTCAGATATGTTTTGAGATACATGTTCCCTACAAAGTATATTAATATGAGTCACATATAATTATATCATTTATGATCACTCCCTGACAATATAAATACATATATTTCCATTTCTATCAAGAGATTTACATTCACTTATGCCAGCTGAGAATCTGATCCAACAGTGTTGTAAGTGTCCCACAATTTATTTTTTACTTCTGTGTGTCTGAAGTAAATAACATTTGATCACAATATTGATAAGCATGTTTTCAGCATCTGTTTCACAACAATATTAATGGTTTTTAGTATTCTCATAACGCACTATTCTAAATAACTACAGACCTTTGATCCTGCAAAAGAGAACATTATATTCCCACCATCTTAAATCTGACCTAGTTAAAATTTAGCATTATACCATTTACTTATGGATTAGAAAAAATGAGTTTTACATTCATAAGGAAGTGGAAAGTTTTTTTCCAGATGTTCCTCCCAAGGAAAGTATGATGCAAATTATAAACTCACTAGTTCAAAGAGTACATAAAATAATATTTGCATACATTTATTAGTTGTATGTTTTAGCCTACTCCGTGAATAGTCAAATTGAATAGCACATTAAATCAATTAAAAGTTGATGAAAGTTTGTGACTAGGATAAGAAGTAGTTAAAAATTTAAAAACTGAGCTACACTGCTTCTTGTTACCTAAAATACATGATTTTATTCAATTACTAACAATAATTCACTTTTGGCTATATTCATAAGAATTATCACAGAAAGCTAATATCATTATTTACCCTACTCTGCCCAGGAATTTCATAGGTCTCAAATTACCTTTTTTTTTTTGTCTATACAAACAGAATAGTCTTGTGTTACAGCTCGATACAAAGGACTTCTTGTAGGACTTTCTTCTGTATGTTATTGATGTTCTTATTACACAGGATTTTAACATAACAAAACCCCAATATTATAAAATGAAATCCTTATAACTGTAGTGGGATATCAGACAGGAAAGGGAGACTGGGAAAAATATCTCTTGTTCATTTTCATTTCACATTCTTAATAATCTGAAAGTACTAACTGTGACAATAATAAAAACAAAACCAAAGAATACACATATAGTATTAGTATGCCTGTATATTTTAATAGCATTATTAATTTATCTTTCCATAATTTCCCTTTGTTTGAGAGGACATGGGTTCATTCACAGTGGCTCAACACATAAGAAGTTGTTTTATAAGGCAAAGTAACCAGCCTAAACCACGACAGTAAGATTGCTATCAGCAGAGAAAGAAATATTTCTGTCAAAAGATAGCAGAACTGAGTTGGATCTTTTGTCTAGGATACTTGGACTAAAATCACTCCCTGTTTTCTTTCCAGCATGCCCTCCCTCTGTCAGGGAGCAGCCAAGGCCAGCTGTTCCTTCAGAGCTGGGGAGCCAGCAGCCAAGGGGGATATACCATGGGCAGCAAGGCAGGGGCCTCGTCAGCCAGAGGCTTAACATTCTCCTGGTTTGCTTGTCTGGCTTTCCTCACCACACCAAACCCCAGCACTGTGACTGGGATTAAGGCTAAACTAGCAAAATTCATCCATTTATAGTTTAGCGTATGAAGAAATGTGCACGCTCCCAACTCTGTGAGAAAATACCATAGATCATCAACAGTGTGTAGGACAAGGCTCAGTAGAAGGAAGATGGCTGATGAACACTTGTCAGTGTTCGATGCCTACCAGGCACATCCAGAAGATACGAGTAGTTCTCATTAGAGAGAAAACACCAAAGAGATAAGGCTCTCTGAACAAGCTGGGATGGAAGAGGAATGAAAGGAGCCAAGGTTAGTTGGCTCCTGACCCTCTGAATCCTCAAGACAAATTCAGCTTTCTTGACAATTCTGAAAACTTAGTATCGCTGAATTGTATTAACACAGCCAAGTACCAGTAAAAGCACTTCTTCCACATAGGGTCTAATTTCAAGAAACACAGAACAATTCCCAATCATCAAACAGGTCCCACAGCACTTTATTTTAGGAGAGATATTTGTGAGATTGGATTCTGGTGAATCAATCTACGGCATTTTTATGGAAAACACCCAAAATATAATTCTGAATTATCTCTCTAATCAAACCCCAGGATTTCAAAATAGATTCTTAACATCAATATGTTCTTATTCGTGGATCTGTATGTGACTGTTAAGAAATTCCTGGATCATGGTAGTTTTATATCAGTCATGCAGAAAACGCTGGATTCGATCAAATAAAAAGGTTTAGTTTGACATTATCCTGGATTTTTTTCATGAGATTACTGATAGTTCTTTACTGAATGAAGTAAAAAAAAAACAAACCACAAAACATCTATTTAGGTAGATGGGATTAGAGTGGGACTTTCGTTTGTCTCTTGACATAATAACGATCATGCTTGGTTTTTCTCATGTAGGTAAAAGAGGGTGAAGGTCATTGCAATGGAAGTCAACGTCACAGCAAGGCAACAAAGGTAACTTGCTTAATAAAAATTATTTCTGTCTCCTTTAAGCAGTTATAAGTATCACAATGGAGGTGATACCCATACAAAGGCTGTGGCAGCACACGACAGCATATCATACCAATCCTATACCCGTGAATCCACTCATATCTTAACCCAGCCCCTCGAAACATGGGACAGAGCCAGCTGTACTGTTAAAACAAACAGCATACTCCACATGCATAAATACAAAAATAGAAGGTTCACTCTTGGATGGTTGGAAGAGTTTTATCACCAATATCTACAGAGCTGTCTGCTCCTTCTTTCTCAAATATTACAAACGCAGTTTTTTCTATTTACAGTGTCTTAATGCTATCCTAGCTACCTAAATTTGTGCTTTGATTTCCAATAAACAATGTTTTTCTAGATAGCAGAAAGGAATCACGCAACCTTTTCCAGAAACCTTGATCATTAGAAAAGTCTTTGTCCTAAAATTGAGTTGCAGAGCATTCCTCACATCTAAAAAAAACATTCAGAAGTTTGTAGATCTATCACTTAATGATAAGTCTGTAAATAGGCCTGTCTGTATCACCTACAGTAAGATAATATGTGGAATAGTATATACTAATCATTAGACATTGAATAATATAAGAACAGAAGTTTACTGTATCAAACTAAGCGTACAAGCAGCTTATTTCAGCTTAAGTCAAGTTAGGCTAACAAAAAATTAGGTAACTTAGAAACATTAGAAATAAATGAGATGAGTCAGGGTTTTCCATGAAGTGGAAATGCTTCACTGCAGCATAGCCAATGAAAATAATTTTAACCTTATTTAGATTAAGATAAAATGGCATTCTAATATCTCACTATCTTATCTAGATAATTTTATTAGTGCTTAAGATATAAAAGAAGCATCTGGCAGCAGAACAGCATTCCTCTATCACAGAACGTGTGTTCTGCACAGGCTCCCATCTGCAAATGCAGATTGAAACTTACTTTTGTGAACTAACATAAATTATGAAATACTTTCTAATCTAATATATTCTCTTCCTTTTAGTGTTATTTAAATAATTTTTTCCTATATATTTGTTCTTCCTTCTTCCATTTTCTCCTTTAGTATGCATATAACCACTCATTGCATGATTTCACTCATTGCACAATTGTGTAACAGGCACCTTCTGTGACATATTTCTATTTCGTTGTTCTTTATATATACATTTTTACTGCATATTTAGGGTATTATGTAAAAATCTTTTTATCTATTACCATTAAAGACTAGTTTTTTTGGAGCAGGTTCCTTGAACTCCCTCAGCTCACAGTTAGTTTCAGGGTTGTCTGATAAAATAGGGATGAAGAATGAGAACAGCTGAAGATCCCCAAATGCTCTCTACAGTCAATTGCTTGGCCTCGGAAGAGAAGAAAATAATTTCTTTATAGAACTAATCTTAAAAAAATACACTCTTTGCTAAATATTTCAATAAACATCACACATTGTTCCTTTGGACAATATCCAACTTGCCACAGAATATTAATTTACAAGTACTCTTTTTAGCGTAGTTCATGCTCAATTCAATGCCATACCATTTTCTGATAGAAAAAGTCCAACTCAATTCTAAAGCTCAAATGAAAATACTCTTGACATAATGCAAGTTTCATCTGAATCACAGAATCCCAGAATTGCAGAGCCACTGAGATTGGAAGGCACCTTTGGAAATCATCAGAGCAAGGGTCACCTTGAGCAGATTGCTCAGGACTGTCTCCAGTTGGGTTTTGAATATCTCCAAGGATGCAGACCCTCCAACCCCTTTGGGCAACCTATTGATCATCCTTATAGTGAAAATGCTTTTTCTTACGTTTAAAATGAATTTCTTGTATTTCAGCTTGTGCCCATTGCCTCCTCTCCTGTCACTGAGTGCTGCTGAGAAGAATCTGGTTCTGCCTTCTTTACTGCCTTCCAGGAGCTATTCATACACATTAATAAGATCCTGCCCGCGCCTTCTCTTCTCAAGCCTGAACAGTCGCATCTCTCTCAGCCTTTCCTCATAGGACAGATGTTCCAGTACCTGAATCATCTGTGTAGCCCCTTGCTCCACTCACTCCAGTAGGTCAATATCTATCTTGACCCAGCACTCCAGATGTGTCTCATCAGTGCTCAGTAGAGGTGTGGGTTCACCTCCCTTGACCTGCTACCAATACTCTGCTTAATGCAGCTGCAGATCCCATTGGGCTCCTTCGGGGCTCCCAATGGGCTCCCATGGGCCCACTGCTGGCTCATGTAGCCTTTTCATGAGTAGCTCATAATGACATTGGCCAAATCCCTCAGCACTCATGGGTGCACTCCCATCAGGTTCTATGAAAAAAGAGCTTGAGCTTTCCAACTATGGAAATGGAGACCAACAACATTACCTCTCCCAATAAACCTTTCCTGAAATGTTTTTAGTCTGTTTCATTGAACACAGTAGAAAAATATTCCCCAGGAGAATCTAAAATGCTCAGTAATTGAAGGCAATTAACAATACATGTTACTACTTCTCCACACTAAAGGTCCAGCAACCTCACTTCCTACTAAAACTTTTCTACTATGATTCTGCAAAATGTATATACACCCAATCCACAGTTTCTGACTAATATTCCCATTTGGGGTGCAACAGCTCCTATAGTTTTCACTATATTAATTACTTGGCACTGCGGTCAGTTTTGTCTTTTAAACTTCAATCCTTTTCCCCTATTGATTCCATCACAGCTTCAGGTTTCAAATTCTCATAGCCCTAGAGCAGGAATATTTCAGTGGTTCTAAAGCAAATACCTTTCCAATTATTAGAATAAATTAATATAAAAGTATTTTCCCTATAATTCTCTTTGAATTATAAATTCATGTTGTAAATTGCCAAAAATTTCTAGCAACACGAAGGAAACAAAAGAGTGAAACAGAGAAAGAGGGAAAGAGAGATGGAGGGAGGAAAGGAGAGAGGAAGAAGGGAGGGAGGAGCAAGAGAGTCTTGCCAGAACGAGGATTTATTTGTGCTAAGCACATAAAGAGAGTTACAGATATGCCATTACCAGAGATACAATTTAAATAAAGCAGCTACTGGGAAATAGAAATGTTCTGTAATAGAAACAAATAAATAGTTCAATGATCACTTGAAATAATGGGCCCTGAGTTTTAATGAATTTACATTTTCTGGTAAGTACTCATTTTAACTGAATTATTCTAAAGCTGCTGTATACAGGTATCTCTTGTCAAAGAACAGAAAACCTAAACAAGACAGAAATACCGTCTATGGTTTGGATTCTTTTTGTTTGTTTGTTTTTTCCAATGAAGTGCAACTTTTGACTGAACCAGGGTCCTACCAAATATTTTTCAAACTAGCATGTTTCCATTAAAACTTTTTGGATTTGCTGAGTTCCTTTTTATTTCAAAAAATACAAACCAAAATTATTCACTAGATCTACATACAGAATTCAAAGTGAAACAGTTATCCAATATTTTAACCAAACTATCTAGAGTCATTCTTCCCAAGTGGCTCCTAACATAATATTTTGTATTGTTTCTTGAGGGAAAAAAAATTATATCAGAAATCAAGTGGAAGAAAGCAAAATAATTAGATATTTACATACTTTGCCATGAATAACTCTTATGATTTTCTGAAAATGCTACAGATTATAAACACATCAACTGATTATGAAAATGCCAATTATAGACAATATCTGGTTTTGATTTTAGTCCTTTGAATCTCAGGAATGCAATTTAGGACTCCATGTCCTATGTTCCTATTTCATACCAGATCTGAGGAGATAAGTGGCTTAACAGGTAATACATTCAGTAAACATTCGTTTCAATCCATAACATTAATTCCTCCAAAGATAGCTAAAGATCCTCTTTTATTGCCTCTGAGGTAGTTGTATAAAAGGCACTGCAGCTTTATTTTCACTAGGCTAGTAACACTTGCAGGAAAGTATTCCTTTCTAATACCTGAAGGCTTCAGGAAAATTAATAGCTTTACAAAATGTTGAGAGTCTTCTTGAAGCACGATTCCAGCTGCAAAGCCCAGGTATCCTTAAAACTGAAGTATAATGGGTTAATTTGTAACGAGACTAATATGTTACCCTTACTCTGAACAACTCTGTAGTTGTGTAAGACAAGCTAAGTAGTTTGTTGAAGATACAAAACAGAAGAGGTCAGAGGAAACTTTCACTGCACTGAATCTGGAAGAGAGTCCTGAGTCAAGAACTCGTCCATAAAAAAATGCATGCACAGGATAGCAGTCCTACAATGATGGTGAAAGTGTCTCAAATAGCTGAAAATACCTTCGTTTAAAAAACTATTTTTTGTAACTTTTTCTCAGTAGCTGAGGTCAACTGCATTTGCAACTGGTTTTGGATAATTCATATATGATAACTTCCTCTTCCGTGTTACTTGCCTGAACACAGTACAAAAAAAACCTAGCAGGAACAATTAAATGTAACTTTTCAATTTAACTTAGTTTAAGACAAGAATTCAACTCAGTTTTAGACACCTAAAAGATTAAAGACAGGGTCCAATTAATAAATAAGCAACAATAATAATAACAAAGAACAAAGAACACAGAACTTAGCAATTCAGTAATTTCTAATAATTAATACTACTTATGTGGGTTGGCAATAATAGAGGTATTCACAACGGTAATACAGGCCTCTCTTTTTTTCATATTTTGAAACAAACCTTTTATAGCATTATTAAATATATTTCATTTAATCCTAAACATAGTTATGCATGGCAGTATCTGAATATATGATGTAAACCTTCCAAATTAATTGAATTAGGAACTGGAAGAACAAATGTGTGTTTGAATGAGACCAGAAATAGAAATTTCTCTTTTTTTTGTAACAACTCTAGTTGTTTAGACATAAAGGTCACATGATCCTAGGAAAGAAATAGGGTGTTAAGAACGTTTAGAGAACATATAAGAAATTTAAGAATTGTGTTCGATACAGCACTCCATAAAGTTTGCAAGATCTTTAAGAACATCCTTTCTAGCTCTTCAACAGTTTTTCCAATAAGCCATCATACAGAGGATTCTTGACAAAGCAAATCATTAATACTACACATCTATGACCAAACTGCAAAGAATATAAAGTAACTTCTAGTAGTATATGGAAAATTCAGTGGTTTACCAGCATTTATTCAACTTCAGGGCAACTTCAGATTTTGAACTAAACTTTTCTACCTCATTTGCAAACAGTAGGCTTCATGTGATTCTCAGCCTGAAGACTTACGTTCTTCAAAGATCTTGTGTTTTGACACATCATTTAACTGAGATTACTTTCTAGAAGAAGTACTGCTGTTCCAGTCAATCCAGATGCTGGTTTTTCCTGTTCAAGATTTATCAGATGTTTTAAAATAATGTCTACCGAAACATTCTTTTAACTATGCAAAATTCATAAAGTTGAAAACAATTTCTTGCATGATCTAGTGCCAGATATTTTAATTCTGCAGGCCACTAGCATCACATTTTCTATTGTCCTTTTCAGTCTGTTTTTATTCTTTTAGGATCATGTATTTTTATATCATATTTAGGAAGCCTGCCTTTATGTATCCAAAAGAAGCCCATATGTGTTCCGAAAATAATTTCTGTGCTATGGACAGATGGAAACTTGCCATGAAATGAGGATCTTGAAATGATTCAACAAGGGACTCAAAATTCCCTGAACTTGCTAGCATGAAGGGATTTTGAAAGTGTTTCCACTACAAGTTGTCCCTCTGACACACTAGTATTTTTTCATCATGAGAAAAAGGGGCATAAGAGAAATTCGTGGTTTTTCTGCGCAAGTGTTTTTCTACCACTCCCTTGACAGAAGAACAGTATTAGGAAACATAGGAATGCCAGAAAATGCTACACTTTTATTAACTTTGTAAAAGCATTTTTGGTCATGAACACTAAGAGGTATTAACAAGGTCTGTCCTGGATGGACCACAGAACTATTCACCCAGGAAGGGTCACTGTTTATGGATCCAGCTTTTTTGAAACTCCTACACATCGAGTTTTACCGATTGTCTTGGAAACATATTCTAGTCCTGGCCAAACCCGGGGGAAATGCAAAGCAGAAGCTGTATATTTCATCATATATTTTTTCCCTGCTCTCCTCACGGCTTCTGTGTCGTCTGGTTCGATCAGGCTCACCACCTTTCTGAGAAGCCCATGTGCTATTTGCAGGCAGCTCCAGTCGTGCATTCCCAAGGCTGTTGCTTAGATGAGTTCAGCGAAGTGGTTCAGCTCAATTTCAGCGAGGAAACAGTTAAAGAGCTCAGTGTTCCCCTGTGCCCGGGAGGCAGCCTTTGTGTTTAACATTGGCAGGGGCTCAGTTTGGGCTGGAGGTTTGTTTTAATTGGGGGAGGGGGCAGAAAAGAGGGGACGCTCTGACTTTTTCGGTCTGCCTTCTTTCTTTTACTGATCTAGCGGAGGTGGAGATTTTCAATCCCACCCAGTCAGACGCAGGCAGGAGGATCTGGCAAGACTATCCCAGGAAAAGCCACTCGGAGGAAATTCTCAGCGGCGGCAGCAGCGGCAGCAGCCACAGCATGAGTGTGAGCCCCAGCCCGGCGGGGGAGGCACGGCGGGGGTGAGTGTGTGCCGGGGCCGGGGGGGAGCCGCTGCCCGTCCCTGGGGACAGCCCGGCACGGAGCAGCGGGACACTTCGAGCACTTCTCCATAACGCTCCAGATAACGATTAGGTGACGATGGCGCACCTCTGTGTGCGTGTGAGTGTGTGTGAGTGTGTGTGTGTGGGAGGGAAAGAAGCAGAGAGGAAGAGAAAGAACGAAGGACGGGCACAAGGCAGCTTGGGATAACTATTATTAAATAAAGTGTAACAATTTCTAGATTTTGTCAGATGCTCTATATAGGCTGCAGGGGAGGTGGTACTGATTTACCAAGTGCTCGTTGGAATCGATCTTTTGATAACGGTACAAGCAGAGAATGTTTTCTTCTGCGTGAAGAGGAAGAAACACAAGGCAATGATCCCAGCAGCGGAGAGCTCTCCCTGTCTCTGCTGGAACGGGAGACAACCAAGAGAAATTGGTCTTGGCGGCGGTGTTTCTTTCAGTGCTTTCGTGCCCTGGTTAAGTTTATCAGCTCCCGTTTACATCTCGGTTGCCTTTTGGCCAGCTCCATCACTGTTAAGGTTTTGGCTCGTCTTTATACGCTTTGAACGATTTCGTTTCCAATAGCAGGGTCTCTTCTGGTGAATCTCGGCATGGGAATTTTTCTGGCTTGACACCCCAGGCAAGTTAGGAGTTTAGTTCTCTGCCTCTGCGGTGCTGCAGGAGCACAGGCACAGCACACGCGTGTGCCCTCCGGTCACACTCCAGGTGTTCAGGTTACACGCGAAGGAGAATGTTAGATGACGTTATTACAAAAAAGTTATCACAGATGCTAGTACGTTACTTAAATGAGGCAGTTTGTATGTTATATTCTGTAAGAATATAATCGCTTTGAAAATACGCACAGAGGAATGAAGGACTGTCAGGAACCCATAAGAAAATTTCCTTTGAAATGATGATATTAAAAATTTTCTAGTCTTGCTTCTCATGGAAAAGTTTCTTCCGGGAGAGGGAAGAGACGGTAATTGGCGATTTCGTTCCTGGCTTTGCATGCTAGCGGCATGATTGCCCTGATACCACCACATTCATATGATATACATATCAAATTTTCACATGAAAGGTTATTAAATAAAGAGGACACTAATAAAACCACTAAAGCATAGGGCTGTGGGTTCTGTTCATAGCTGTATCACATTTACTTGGGCAAGCATGAACTTAGGAAAGTCATTTAAATCATTAGTGATTTAGTTTTTCCATTTGTAAATTGGGGAACCATAGTCACAGTAAACTATAAAAGTGTTTTATGAATACTTGCCTGAAAAGAGTCACAGTCAAATATGTCTGTTTCTGATATGATTTGGAAACCTAAAGCAAAAGCATTTCCATCATGCAAACTGTTTCTAACTGCCCTGAGATACCATCGTAACCGTGACTTAATAAGGAAGGATTTAGTATTTAGTATATTCCACTTTAAAATCCAGTGCATAGGAACTGACAGTTGGTCAGATCCTCATCTCAAATCCACCAATACAAAAGACTGTAAACACGGATCCCTGCTCTGAGGGACAGGACTACTCATGTTAACATTGCGTTTGCTGCTGTATGTAGGTACATACACACTTCTACAGACCACACACAACGGAACAGGGTAATAGCAGTAAATATTTATACTGTGGCTCCTATCAGTAAATTGTCTCCTACATTCTTTCTCTGGTAAATTTCTTGCCATAAACTCTGAATTAATAGCCCCCTAGGGAATGAAATTAGGATTCATTTATTTAGAAGATCCTCCTAAATCCTTCACGTGAGTCCCTAGAAATCAGGAAGTTATAAATACTTTACTTTCCACTCTTTTTTTGGCAACACTGCAGCACTTCATCTTGTTTTGCAGTTATGAGCCATGTTAAAAAAAAAAAAAATCTTTATCATAAATTAAACTGAGGCTTCAAGGAAATGGACTTGAGTGGCCTCCTTGGTTTCACTGGAGGTGTAGGATCTATACCCCCTGTGGCAGGGAGCCAGCTCTGGTGGTTACACACAGGCAGGCGTACTTACTGGGACAGAATGCTACAACCTTTCCTATCTGGAAATGTCATGAATTCTTGCTTTGAATACTAAACCAAGTATTTTTTATCTTTAAAAGAACTTAATTTTTTATAATTAACTTTGCCGTGACTAAGTACTGAACGTGAGTTGCAATGACATTCAGTAACCAAATGACACATAAAGTTTGAAGGGATTTTCCTGGCCCGAGGTCTACCCTGAGACTATACAAGTCTTCCTCCTAATGTTTAGGGACTTTGGATCCAGTCCCAATTTTGATTTGAAATCCAGGTAATTATAAAATCAGAGAAAAATAATATAAAGCCTCATTGTTGCAATATATCAAAAATACTCAGAAAACTAACAAATTTACTACCTTTAATTATTAATGCAGTGCTGCTGCCCTACTTTTTAAAAGAAAATATAGTAACTTTTTATTTAATCTAAAATATCATTCAGCAGTCTCCGAGGCCTCTCTTTGCTGGTACACTTTTCTTGCAAGACTGTATTTTACAACAGAACTTCATTTACCATATTTTTTCCATTCATATACAAATTCCATCCCAAACTTTTGCCAGATCTCATTTGTATAAGATATCAGTTACTTATGGATTTTTTTGTGTTTGCATTTTGTCAGACAGTAAATGGGGGTAATCTATATTTCAGAGTAGCACTGTGATTATAAACAGGTGTTTATATGTATGTGCTGTAGAGACTGTGCATTCAAATATCCTTCCTAAGTGAGAAACAGGGTGTGTAGTCTACCTATTGTAATGATTCTGTGGTCTTTTCTTCTTTTTTGTTTTTGTTCATTGTTTTTCTCTGCAGGTGAAGAAGTGAGAATTATCTCACTGAAATACTGAAACCCCCCCCATCCCACTGAATTTGCTCTTTCGGGACTCCAGGATGGAAGCCTTGTGTTTAAGAGTCTCCTTGCTGCTGCTGGTTCCAGGATTTGTCCTCAGTGACAGCTCTGACAGATACGCTGCCAATCGGAGTGACTTGGGAAACTACCTTTCCACTTTCTCAGGGATCGAATCCAGCATACTGCTCACCACCAGACAGCCCCTGGTGTCCAACCAAACTGTCAAATGCTCCCAGCAGACTAAGATTGCTGAAACTTTCAAATACATTAACACGGTGGTATCTTGTGCTATTTTCATCGTTGGAATGGTTGGGAATGCAACTCTGCTGAGGATCATTTACCAGAACAAGTGTATGAGGAATGGCCCCAATGCACTGATAGCCAGTCTGGCACTAGGAGACCTTATCTATATCGTCATTGATATTCCTATCATTGTGTACAAGGTAGGATGCAACAACAGTACATTCTAATTGCAGTTTCCTTACAACTACACTGTCTGTTCTCTATGGTTACTCCTTTGTCTAAGGAGTGCTCTTTTGTCAATGAATAGTCCACCTAAATACAACTCCTTTTTGTTTTACAACAAAAACCTTGCTCTCAGGTCTCACTTCCATAATGAAAAAGTGTATCTCCTTTTAAAGATGATACAGCTCTTAACTCTTAACCAAAGCACGGCCTTGGGCTTTTCACAGGAATTCTTCATTTATTATAGCTACTATAGCTAGCAAAAGAATTTATGAGGGAAGACTTTTTATAAACTGTTCTCCTTGATGGACATACAGCACTGGACTAGTTGCTATTTTTGGAATATCCTATCCTTACTTTATGTTTTTACAGAAAATACTCTGTGATCTGCAGGCTTCATGTTATGACTTTGCAGAGAGAGATTATGTCAGTTAAGTTAAGCAATAAGGTTTTAATTTAATATTCATTAATAGCAGATTCTCAAAATTATGTCAGAGTTAGCAAAATCAATTATATCACAGAACATTTTTGAAGTATTAAATTTCACCTGGATTTGTCAAAGTCTAAAAAGTATCCTCAGCAATTCTTTAATCTGGTATAAAGTTATCCTGTCCCCTTTTTTTTTATTTTCCATTTTATTTAAACAAAGCCATAAAGCAGTGCGTTTTCTGATGCCATATATGTTTACTGACGTAACTTGCATGATCCCATAACAGGCTTGTTCTGGGATCATGCAAGTTACATGAACAAAACTGAGTCCTCTTTTAATATATCTTGCTGATACTCATAGAATTACAGAATCATAGAATTAATATGGTATTAACTTATCTTGGAAAATTGTCAAAGAATTCTGTAAGCTTCTATCTGTATCTTTGTGGATTGTGCACAGGTGCATAGCAGATGAGATATTACAATTTTTCTTTCATTTCTCAGTAAAAACTTAAGGTGTTTCTGTTAGTAAACAAAACACTAACATAATGAAAAAAACCATTCCTCACAATTTTGGCCATTAAAGATTTTAGAGACTTAGCTTTTTTATATATATGTTTTAAACAAACCATTTTAATGCATAACCTTATCATAAATAGTGTCCTGTAGTTTCAAATTGGATTTTAAAATTAAAGAAACAGTTAATTGAAAAGACTTATTTTGTATCTAGATAACTATAGACATCATAACTATTGACCTGCATTATAACACCAGTATTGATAGGACAAGATCATAAAAATTTGAATTCATTAATGGATTAAAAATATGTGAATGTGCATACACTACATTTGTACCAAGGCATATTACCTACGGTAAAATGCAGTACCTGTCTCTGATCTTCTAGTAGTATAAATTACACATAAGTCTTTTAACTTTATCAGAGTTTTAATATAATATCGATTTGAAGCTAGGATAAAGACAACTAATAATAATGCGCGTGATTTAATGTAAATTCTAGTTTCCACTTTTCAATATTCCACCTGGAAAATAAAATAATCAAATTGTTGACAAGATAGCAGACATACGTAGAGTATTTTGGATTAACAAGCTGATGAGAAAGATTAGCCTGATTTGAGATTCACCTGTCTTCTGTAGCTGTGTGGATGCCTAAAGGGACACGGCACTGGGGTTCTGCATGTGTTCATTATTCTTGGTGAACTGGACTTGTGTCCTGGACTGCATCTCCCATGATGCATTACAGTTTCCTCACTGGTAAATTATCCTGATGTCTTTATGGATAATTGCTAAGGCAGTGTTCTTACTTCTTACTGTATCTCTGATAACAAATTTTAAGGAAAAATGGGATGTTTTTTTCAGAGCTGAGTTTGGAAAAGAACAGGTATTTTTACTACAGAGTTTTAACCTTTCAAGAACTCTGCTGCTTTTTTACAAAGAGGAATGGAAATCTGGAATTAATTTTGCCTTTCAGAATTGCCTTTTGATGGTCTTCTGAAACATCTTCTAGTTAAAAGTAACAATATTTTTTACACTCCCTTTCTTACTTTGCAATACATTTTTTTCTATTAATTTTCTGACACTTCTTTGGTATCTTATAGGTTTGCTTGCCTTGCTCTAACTTATATAACTTATAAGCTAAACTGTGGTCCCAAATATCTGTACAAATGAAATTACCTTAGACTATATGAAAAGTTATTTCTGTACTGCAGAGAAGTGTTTGACAAATAAAGGACGCAAATTAAACTGCAGCCCCTTGACATCAATGTATGTCGATTCCCACATGCAAGAAGGCAGAATTAAAATTGCATTTACAAGCATTCCAGCTTTGCATGCTTGAACCTCCAAAATAAATTACTTAAAAATTACCATATACAATCATCTTGTTGTGTTAGCT
>JAOXJK010000032.1:17105664-17115888 GCA_025774025.1 Xenus cinereus
ATTAACAAAGGAACCACAACAAAAAAACGACACTAAAATAATTGAACTGTTATGCTCGCCAACAACAGGAAAGGCCATGATTCAGAAAAAGATTCATATTTGTGCTGCATGGAAATCGACTACCAGGGAAATAGATCAGCAGCACATGCTTAAGTTCATGGAAGTGTTTCTACTGAAGACCAGATTCTTGAAAACAAAGCCTTATTTACATTATGAAAGAAGGCAAGACTAACTTCAACGAACAGTGACACTGAAGTATTTAATTAGTACTGAAATAAAGAGCTTGCTAAGGAGCATGTAGAAAATAAACATGATGTGGTGTGAAAGAGCCATCAAGAGCTGGTAATCGTGTGGAATTATCGTGCTGCCGGTATGGATGTGCATATAAGTTTTGTTTTCCTTTCTGATTTAAGCACCTTGAAATGCTGTGTTCCAGTAAACAAACAAAAAGCTGCCCTGTTTGTAAAGATCATCCTGTTTTTCTGAAAAACATCTGCTCTTAGTGTAGTCACAAAATAAAGTACCCAACAGGTTCAAATCCTCATGGAGTCTATCTCAACAAAAGGTCTGAAAGCCTAGGATGATGTACTAAAAGCAGACACAAGAGCAGCAGTATAGCAGTCAGAAGCCAGTTTGCTACTTGATCCATGTGAGCAACTCTGCAATAACTTTCCAAGAGCTTAGAATAAACCTCTATCAAAGATTTGGTCCAGCTGTTTCTGTACAATTCTATCAAGGTTAGACATGTGCTAAAGCACACGTATGTAGATTCAGATTAATTATTTTTTTTTCTGGTTAAGTTATATTTTAAAGCGGATTATAAAACCACTTTTTACTAACAACATTGAAGCCACAAAATAGGTAACTACAATTTATCAATATCTTATAAATCCATCTTACATGTGAGTAATAATATACAACTCTTATGAACAGCTAGTCAGTAAGCATTCAAGAACCACTTCTTTTTTTTTTTTTTTTTAAATCAAGACACTATAAAGTAGTGTTCCCTGACCACTTTCAGCACAGAAAGCTTTTTTTACGGCCCAAAATGGCTCTTTCATTGTGACTGTCCCAACACCAACCTGTTGAGTCTGCAATCATCTTTGAGCTGGGTGCCTAAGAACAGACAGATTTCTCAGAGCCCCCAGGCAATCCTTTCTAGACTGTTCTACTCTTGAGCAACACTAAAAATATTATTTAAAGGAAAAAACAAACAAACAAAAACAAACAAACAAAAAACCCTGAGGGGTCATTTCCTAGGCATTGATGCAATAAGGCTCCTCTTTCAAGTGTGATCAGAAAAGGGCTGCATTGCAGATTTGTTTTGCCATGGTAAACCCCAGATCAACGTCTATCCCTAACCAGGATGTTGGGATCCCATGGTTTAAATGTTTCTCTCTGACTGGGTGCTACAGAAACTTTCCAGACATGCTTTTCAATCAACATGTTTAAACAATACCAAAAGAGCAAATATGAATTTCAAGCACCTACTGGTACCGGAGTTCCTTGGGGGGGAGGAGGAGCAGGTGGTGAGTTTTCAGTGGTGGTGGGTTGTTTTCTTTTGCTTTGTCTATCTCAGTTTGGAATTCGCATTTTGTGTAAGCCAGGCTTTTAAAAGTCATTTAGCTAAAATATTCCCAGCATGAATCTTTATCCAAGTTTATATAACTCCTGAAGCTCCGGTGAAAGAGCTGAGTGTTCAAAAGCCAAAGTCTTTTTCTAACTTCCCTCACATACCCTTTGAACTTTTTAAATGGCTAACAAATTTTCTCAGCTACATTCTTCAGCTGGTTTCCTTGGATTTGTTGCTGATATTAAGAACACCACCAGCTGTCACTTCCGTTACCAGACTCTAGACAATGAGACAGAAATGTGTTGGCCTTTGCATGTATTATCCAGCTTTTGCCGGTGTAATGGTCTCAAACCTGCATTGACAATTTCCATGCTACCAGATTAAGCGTGCCTTAAAATAATGCACAGATGAGCTTCCATACTTTCTGCTGAGCCTTTGTCCTATATTGTCTCTTCTGTTATCATCACCATCATATTTCTCTCTTTACTTTCGCTCTTGTAAAATTGACCGTGGTCTTTTAGATTATACCAGGAGTTTGCAAGTTGTTGAACAAAAGCCTGTGAGAAGCAGCGTGTCAACAACAACAAAAGATTCTGGTTTCAAACCAACACTCACTACGTGTTCCGCAACAGCCGAAATATTTCCAAAAGCTAAGCACGTTCTCCTGCCATTAACAGCGTGCTATTCCCTGTGACTGTACAAACATGAGTTACCTTTCTCTCATGCACAGCTGGCTGACTGTCTTCTGTCACCAGCAAGAAACCTGCTGTCTCTAGTAACAGATTACTTTGTCCATGTCAAAAGCTACTACTGATTCTTCTCTTCACATAAAAATAGCTCTCTCTCCTTTTGGCTACATGCATCTTTCCCACTGACAATTTTTTTTTTCACCTCTGCCTCCCCTCCCCCTAAGAGAGACTCCAAATGTTTACATTTCTTAATTGAATTTGAGTAGAAAGGAAATCCGGGTGAACTTCGGCTTGTGTTCAACAGTAATTCAGATAAGAACTAGAAGGAAGTTTGAATTTAAAGGAGAGAAATTAGAAACTCAAGCCACCAACCGTTTTTCAGTGGCATGTCAAATGTTTATCAAGATATCATTTATGACATATTTAATTGTTCCTTGTAATTTGAGTAATAGGAAAGACTTTAGTAATAATGAATGTCTCATTGTGTTTCTTTTTGAAGTGCTGTCTGAAACACTGAAACATTTAAAGAGGATGCTATAATTAGACTTGGCTGGAAACTTCTTGATTAAACACTCTTCATTTGAAAAACGCTGATTTTTCAGAAGTGCAACTTTTTCCAGAAATGTATGTGTTTTAATGAAACTTTCATGAGAAAAGCTTCTCAAGTCAAAACAGGAGATAACCGGAGACAAACTGGGACAACACTCAGCTCCCAGAGGTATAATCCTGGTCTGCTGTGTCCTGAGACAGTGGCCTAACCAAGAGGCTGTTTTGGTGCAAGTCCCCTAGTAAATGTTACAGGATAAATTGTCACGGTATTGGACACTAACTGGCAGCTTAGCTTTCCTTCCACATCTGAGCTTGTCACCTACTTCCTCCATAGCCATCTAAGCACTTCTTTATTCTAGAAACTTTGCAACTTCGGCTTTACCAGGTTGTCCTGCCTGCTACTGCATTCTCCGCAGCTATCCCAGTTCATTATAATCTAAATTTTGAGTACTTCTGAATCTGTAACATTTCATTCCACCAGGTCACCCTCCATACTCCACCCAAATTAGGGAGAGCTGATTTAGCTGGTTAGCTTTAACTGGTGTTCGTCAGAACCAGTTCAAACTGATGTTTTCTTCATGTCACTGAAAAACCCCTCAAATTCTGCATGATTTTAAGAGTTCACAGAGAGCTATCTTCAAAGCTTCATCTGTAGTAAAAATACAGTAAATCAGTCAGTTAATTAAGACTGAAAAACCACTTTGACCTTTTCAATCTACTTATGAATTTCATAAAGAATTGCTTTCCAGAATGGGTAAGATTGCATGATATAGTGAGTGAAGCCAAAACTAACAAGATCTTTGAAGGTCTTGAGTAGTCTGCTTCCAGTGAAGTCTAGAGTCTCCCAGACTTGTTACCTGGCACACAAGCTATACCATCAGTTCTCATGAACAGATTGTGAAATTTGCAATTTCCTAGGAAAATTTTTGTGCTGCAATCTACCCTGATTTTTTTCTGTTGTCAGGCTGCTCACTTCTCATGCCAGCTGCTCCACCCACCTGTTCCCCTGTGTATAACTTAATAATCTCCATTTGATATAAACTAGAGCAGACCGAGGAAGTGTAAACTTTCAGTGTAGGATGATAGTACGGGGCGACTCTGGGGGAGTAGAATGTCTGGCAGTATACATACAGCAAGCACAAGATTTTGATCAGCAGTAATGAAGAGATCGGTTCAGGGATAATGCTCATTAAGTTGGTTGGTGCTACGAGGATTGATTCCGCAAGGTGCTGTTCATCTTCTAGCCACACAAACATTTTTCAAATGAAATGTTCTTCCCCACTTTCCCATCTTCTAGCATTCCTCAGAAGTCACAGTAATAATTCTGTATCCAGGCAGGAATTCTAGCTCCTGCAATCATAGAATGAACAAACTGACGGACACATCTTCTGGTCTTTGATTAAAACAAACCAAAACAAAAACAAAAAAAAAACCCACAATCCACACCAAAGAAAAACCACCCTACTCCCACATCATTTTAAGTCTCCTATGGAACTTCCCAAAGTCTCATGTTGAAGCGATGGGGGGGGGATTTCCTAGAGTTTTAATAAGTTATTGTTTCAATCCAATGGTATGAATTCTATGGTAAAAACAGTGATTTAATGTCATAGAAAGTGGTGATCTTTCTCCCTTCAAAGATCAGCTGCTGAAAAGTTAAACATCAAAGGTGGCAGGCAAGCTGCCCAGACTCCCCTCCACTAGCTGTAGAAAGAGGAGAACTTTCAAATTGTGGTTCACCCCATCTTTCATTAGATGACAAGAAACACATTTTGCAGTTCCTTATTGCTCTCCATTGACTAATGGGGCAATCTGGATTAGCAGGTTGGAGTAAATGCCTAGAGAGTTAAATTTTTAAAGTTTAACACAAGTGACACAAAGCTGACCCTAGAAATTTCCTTGTACGTACCACTGCATATACATAGAAATATCTGTATAACACTACAAAAGAATTGCCAATGTACTTTCATATCACCATTATAAAGAATCAAGTCTTTGAAGATCAGCTGTAAGTACATTAATTTTCAATGTTATCTTTGAGTAATTTATTAATTGAATGAGAAAGTTTTCATAGTTTCTCAATCTGGTGGCAATTTTTTCCCCTATAGAACCAGGAAATACAGCACTAATTAGTTTTCTAATTTTAGATTTGTATCTCTTGGTTTTGATTTCACATTTGTTTAATTGCATTTATAAGTATTGGTAAGGGGTTTAGATACTGAGCAAAGGTAGTTTAGCTAAGTAATTTGAACAACTTTTTGGTTTGTTTAATTATATGTTATCAGTCTACAGCCAACCACTTCACCTTATTTAGTCAAGCAGTGCCACTGCCTTTGCTATATTATTTATGCAAGTAAAAGGAGCAGAAGTTGTCTGCCATGACTCTTAATTAGATGTCTAACTCATCATTGAAATCTATGGGGAATCAGAGGTTTAAATCTGGACAATTAAACACCTTCGTGCACCTGGGCCTCGGTGGCCTCAGTGTGCTGAGCCTACCCTTCTCTTACTGATTTCGGTGTGAGCCAAGTTGCTCAGCATCTCACATTTCTCTGCCTGGATGTGAACTCCATTAAAAGCTGGCAGTAGCTCTAAGAACTAACAGTCGGGAACAGCTAAGTAGAGGTGCAGAGTCCATTTGGACAACAACAGTGGAAAAAGGAAGTGTATTACAAATCAAAGGCTAGGCTACACGTGCGAAAATAAAGAGCATTTCTGACAGGAAAAACACTGCTGTCAGGGTTTAACCCCAGCCAGCAATTAGGGCCATGCAGCTGCTCGCTCACACCGCCCCCCCCATCCCCAGCAGGGTAGGGAGAAGAGAAAGAAAAGCGGGGGGGAAACTCATAGGTTGAGATAAAAACAGTTTAATAGAACAGTAATGGAAGAGGAAAATAACAACAACAATAACGGTAAAAGAATATACAAAATCAAGTGATATGACACAAATCGCTCTCACTAGCCTGACCCAAGAAACGATCGCGGACTCCTGCCCCCCGGCCAACCCCGATTTATATACTGAGCATGAAATCTATGGTATGGAATATTCCTTTGGCCAGCTTGTCCTGGCTATGCTCCATCTCAGCTTCTATGGGAAACTGGAAAAGTTCTTGACTAACGTAAACATTACTTAGCATATACTGTTTTAGTTGCTGCTATCAACGGTATTCTCATACTAAATCCAAAACACAGCAGCTACTAGAAAGAAAACTACCTCTATCCAACTGAAACCAGGACAATGACTAACTCTTACACACCACAGGTTAAGAGATATAGCCCAGGGAGCAGTATATTCACAACACTATGAAAATAAGTAACTAAGGTCACCAATGAAATTAGAAAAAAAGGATAGTATATTCTTATCTCTTTGGATGCAATGGCGATTCTCTAGTTGCACGGGGGCTCAAGACTAGATCACAGGACCATGGTCTGTTAGCACTACAGTACCTGTATTTCATTTATTGTCGCACTGCATCGAAATACTTTAGCCTGGTTTTCCTAATCGTTAGGGATTCACATGTTTATGGGTCCTTCCCTCCCTAAGTTTTCTAGCACTCTGCTGGGTATTTTTCCAAGGGAATCCATACCTCAAGGATATTAAGTTACATCATTTTTTTCTAAAAGCCGATGACCACTGCTGCTGGTTTTCCTCTAAATACCCAATTCTGTATTTTAGGCATTGTTACACAAGGTGGCAGACAGGAGCTCTTTTTTACTCTAACGAACCTGGAAGAATTTTTATTTCTGTAACTGTGTCAAGCTGCAGTCCTAAAATCCCAAAGCTTTAACTACTCCCAAACACACAAGCAGCATATTCTAGCTAATTTTACAATACAACACGATGGGCGCTTCCAAACACCTTCACCTGGGGTTTATTTCCATACTTAACGACATATATTGACATGGATACATTTTAAGGATTACAGTTCTAAACTAATAACAGCTGTTCCGTGTGGGCCTGAGATAAACCCTCCTTACAAGTATGAGACACTTTGTTAAATTACTACACTGTTAAACTTAGGAAAGAACAAATCCTGCCAACATTTATGTATGTGCTTGACTTCACCAGGCTGACTACTCCTGGCATCAAGTATGATGTTCCTAAGATCAAGGCCTAAGATTTCATATGCAATAACTTGGAATAGTTACACCCTTCTAAAAAAATAACACTTGCCTTAGCTGAAAGCTACTGAGATTTCACTGCAATTATCAGCAGCAGCCTGGTGAATAAACATGAGATGCTCAGGAATTTACTCTGGTCAGGCATCAGGGAGAAGAACAGCATGAAACAAAAGAGGAAGAAACGAGGCAGAAGGGCAGAAGGGATTCTTTATAGCTTCCGAGTGTTGTCATTTATTTTGAAATGTCTGGTTATTCTTAGTGAAAAGTCAGGCAGGCCTAGAAAAGAGCCAAATATGTGTGCTGGGAAAGATTCTAGTGTGAGATATTTTGGAAGTAAAACTGGAATCACAGTAGCTTTGCCTCTGAATTCTGCACCTGGTTACTACAGAAATGTTTAATGTATCTAACAGGACAAGGAGATCTGTGGCTAAAGGCTTTCTCTTTATTGTTAGTGTAGTGGAACAGAAGATGAAATAGGATACAGGTGATTAACAAAAAACCTCATACCGCTCTATGTTTGATATGACCTAGATCAGGGAAAGGCGGGTATTTACTAAAAGGAATTATTTAACATCCCAAAGAATACAGGGAAGCTGTGTCATGGATTGGCTTTGAAATCAGTTGAGCTTATGCTATGATTTATTTTATTACAAAGGAAAAGGTTTTAGTTGTGGGTTGTTTTTTTTTTTAAAAGCTTTGCTGCTTTTCACTGGTTACTTCTGAGCTTTGCACAGCTACTTCTCATCATTAGACCTTCTCTTGTTAAAATATCATCTCATTTTCTGTCAAATCCTGATTTCCATAAAAGATCCATTATTAAATCCCTGAACTGAGAGGATCTGAGGAAAGTACTCTATAAACAACCTCAAATTACTGAGATAATTTTAAGTGGTAAGGCATGGACAAGCTAAACCAGTGGCTTCAACTATTTCTGCTGAAATTCCCTACGTTTTTGCATCTGTTAAAAAGGACTCCAGACTGTCACATTCCTTGTACATGCCTCTAGCTGCAACTTAGTTAATATTTTCCTATATTCAATGTTTCCTATATCTGAACTACAGAATCTGGAAGCCCTTCCAAGCCATTTGGTCTAGCTGCACTCTCTCTCTGTATCCTGACACCATGTCAAGACAGGTGCTCAAGAACTTTCTGGCTCCCTCCATGCTTTTCACCACACCTTGCTTCCCATGGGAAGAAAAACAGACATGAAGAGTGTTGTAGCATGCCGTGGCCAAGTCTTCAAGTAGGAAAATCATGCGATCACATCTCTGGGTGTATCCCAGTGTTTAGACATAGTCATTATCCATTCAGTGTTTAGGGTAGTACAGTCATTTTCCCTCACATGAAATGAGAAGGCGTTGGAAATGATCGCAGCCCAGTTCCTTCATTTTATGACAGACAGACCCAAGTCATTGGAATATCATCCTGGAAGATCTGTGATAACAGAATCTTTGAAAGACGGATCACAGGCAGAGTAACTAATCTCACCAGGACTTTCCCCAATGCTGAGGACATTATTCCTCATTGCTAATTTCTACATTAGCCACACTGGAATTGTAGTCTAATTTCCAGATGTATGTGGGTGAGATGAAAGGAAAAGACTTAAGGGACTTAACATGAAAGTGTCGCAACAGTTACCTGGTGGGACAGCTTGCAAGGGCTAAAGCTACTGCAAGAAATAGCTTGCTTAGCCATGGCCCTAGCTCTGCAGAGACTTGTTAAGTAAAATTGAATCAACAATAAAGCTCGTAATTTTTACACGATAAATGACATTTTACAAAGGGTGTTGAAGGAGAAGGAATACAGCGTATCCTAATCGCCTACCGCTTGTGGAACTGTTGAACCACTTTCTGGTTCTTTTTTTTTTTTTTCTCCTTGCCTTTCTATTTTTCCATTACCATTCCAAGAAGTTTCTAAAAACTACACCACTGCTAGAGCTTTTAACTTCCTGTTGTGATTTGTGGGCAGCAACACTGTTGTATTCCTCTATTCTTTGGCAGTGAAGAACGAAGAAAGATATTGGAGCTTGCTTTCTGAGACGCTACAAGAAGAGACAGAAAAGAAGGAATTGCCTTGCTACATAAGGCAGTAAAAGATTGCAAATTCTCTTCAAGCACTCTTCTGAGACAAGCAAAAGCAGTAGGATTACTGAATAAATGATCGTTTCCTTGAAAACTGTTAGGAGAGACAATCACAGAGAGAATATTAAAGTTCTCAAAGTGCTGATAGATTATGGCATTACCTCGAGGAGAAGATCTGGTTTGGAAGGAGATACGCTCTGAGGAATTGAGAGGAATCAAAAGAGAATGAATAATATTATCAAACAAGTTGCTGAACAAAGCACATGGAAGTCTGCTTCATCTGACCTTTCTGTCTATTCAAACAAAAACTCACAGTACACTGGGCTTGAGAGACCTGAAATAAGGATAATATTTCTGAGTCTTTTTTTCTCTAGATAGTACAAACAGGTTGTGAGCAAGAATTCGGGAAATTCAAACCTTAACCTAAGATCTAAAAGTAATGGGAAATGACAAAATTTAGTGTAATGCAGAGATCCTGGCATTAGTGAGAATTACTTAGGATTGTGCCTAGCATTTTCTAAACTCCTTTCTTTCATCCCAGTCCTGGTTCTCATTAAGTATATTAGAAGCCTTTTAGAAAGAAATTCTCATTTTGTTGTGCAAGAGTTCAAACGTACTTGGGCAACTGGTTTCATCTCACCCTGTTCAGTTCATATTCCAAAATGACAACTGTCAGAAGCTGGACTGACAGCCTACTCTTTATCTATCTTATTCGGTCAAGTACAGTCAAGAACAGCCTGATTTGGAGATCTGCTGATGTGCCTCACAATGAGCTATTCAAAGTCCAGCCCCAAAAGAGAATTGCTCCTCTAGTTCCTCTTGGGTTCTCTCGAGTTACTTCAATTTTTCTTGACCAGCAGCCATGCCATACTTGGGTATACCTCTCCCTTGCTGAGCGTGTGGTGCAGTAGAAGCAGTGGTAACAGAAGCCCAGAATCTATCCTCATAGTGATCTGACTCCTGAGCAAAGATCCCCACTTCTGCCAACGCAATAGTACTCTTCCTACCTCTCTCACTAGACTGGCTAGACAGCCAACAGAAACAGCTTCGTGGAAACACAAAATAGTCAGATCCCAGGAGCAGGGGCTCAGTGCCATGTGAGACCAAACAGGCCCTGGGTCAAGGACAAATGGTATTTAAAGACAGCACAGTTGAATTCCTGATGAATTCTACCTCTGCAGGATATTTTTTGGTAAATAGTTCACTGAAGCAG
>JAOXJK010000032.1:17117495-17132579 GCA_025774025.1 Xenus cinereus
AACTTATCAAGTAGAGTTTAAGTATGACACAAAAACCTGAATTCAGTACGACACTGTTGCGGTGCTCCCAAACTTGAAGATACACATACTGGAACTGACATAGAGCTTTGTCTTCCTTTCAGTTGAAGTAACAAAAGATTCTTCCTGCTATCCTCATAAAATGACATCGAAACATCAATTGATCCTAAGAGCAGTTTGGCCAGTACTGTGAAAGTGTAGAAGGACAGCCTCTTTGGAAACAATTTTCCACTGATATTTGCAGGCCTTCCAGATTGTTCAAGCAGGGGAAAAATTTGCTCTTTGCAAACTGTTAGAATTATTAATTTGCTAAATCAACAGGTCTTCCAAAATAGCATTGTTAGGGGAGTTATAACAAGAAACAGCTTAGCAACAAGGGAAAAAATTCCTTTTGTAACTTAAAAAGAAATGGTGATAGCCGTTCTGCTTCTGTACTTTTTTTCATATATGTATATTCTTGCCAGCTCAAGGAGAAACTAGCTGAGAGAGTTGAACCCCGCGGGAGATGCAGATGGCTCTTTGATTTAGTTATTGGTGAAATAAAAAGAAAATCTGCCTGCGGACAGAAAAGTGGGTTTTGTTCTTTCTTTTCCATTTATTGAAGATGAAAGTTCTCGTATAAGAAATGTAGAAATCCACGATGCATTTCTTACTTATATAGTCAGTGACCTAGCATGCACACAATTGCCAAAACCTCGATTAAGCATTGTAAATGACCACAGCATTTTCTTCCTGGAGTTAAAGCTATGATGTGATCTAAGACCATTTTTCCCTTATTTGGAAACCACAGGGTTCATACTCCGGGCAGAGCAAAAACACAACACAGGGCTATCAAGCAAAAGTAATCCTCTTTATTTCAAAACAGATGACTAGCTATTTGCATGGTTAAAAATACCAGAGTTTTCCCTGGGTAATCCTCTAGCCAGTCTGGTCTACTCTCCCCCCACCCCCTCCCCGCAACTCTAGGTCACTCTTGGATTAAAAACAAGAGACTCCACCCCTACTGAAATTTTCCTTAATACCTTCACAACTTAAATAAAAATCCAAAACTATCACCTAGACCTTTACAACTTTTTTCTTCTTTCATTAGCTTTTTTTTTAAAGTTATATTTTTATATAATGTTGTAAATATTCAATACTGTAAACTTCTTATGTATGGTAGTTCAACTTTTGCAACTATTAGATTTCTGCACTTCCTTTACGAATAATTATGATTTCTGCAAGTATAAACTTCGTAGCAAGATGTCTGATATGGAAACTGCAAGAAACTAGAGCACACCTCTTCATCCTTCAGTTGTAATGAATGAGACCTAACGAACACAACTGTAAATAGCCAAATGTTCCTGGTGTGACAGTGTTAGATATTCATTGTAGGAATAGATGGATTGTGGCAGGTGAAATAATTCTCTCCTTGGCACTTTTACAAGTTTTGAAGTTGTATGCCAGAGTATACAGTAGTCACATAAAGCAGGAAGAAATTAACAGGCTTGCTTAAAAGTCAGTATTATGACACGAGCCATCAGATAGATGGTTTGGGATAAGAATTAATTCTTAGGGAAATGGTAAGTGCTGACAGCAATATTTTTTCCATCAGCAATATACATAAACTTTTTTTAAAAATAAAAATAATGACGTGAAAGAAAATTTGACCTAGGAAGGGAAAAAAAATCATCAGAATCTAAATCTTTCTGAAGTAAAACTAGAGAAAAAAATGAAAAATTTAAGGGCATACAAATTAGCTTTCTGAGAAATTTCATGCTTACTAGCAATAGCGCTCTTTTTTGAGAAAATAAGCATATACAACTATTCACCCCATTTTAAGACATAACCCACACTGAGAAATTACTGGCAAGATATCTTTTATAACACGGCGCTAATATAGATCTCTGGTAACAGCCTCACGCAGGCTGTCACTGCTATTCTCTGATGTAGGAGGGAGACGAGTATGTGAGGCAGCACAGCCTGGCAGAGCAGGCTATACACACTGCACTTGCCAAGACGCCTGAAGTACGGAGCAAAACTCTGCCATTCAGCCAAACAGGGAGCCTGTGGAAGTCTAGAAGCAATAAACAGTGACACCTAAAGGGAAGGAGCGAACATTTCCCACGGGAAATAAACATTCACGCAACAGAAGAAAAAGCAGCTATCCTAGCCCTCTCGGAATTACCTTTATGATTCCCAGGAAAAAAAAAAAAGGGTTCTAAAAGGGCGAGGTGTCTATCACACTGCCTGCCCAGAATAGGAAAACTGGCAGAAAACAACGCTTCAGTCAACAGAAAGGCCTCTAGTCACCCAAAGGTCAAAGCAGCTGCTTCCATTATCACCTAGGGCAACTTCATCCACTTTTGTCCTACGTGTAGAATTTAAAAAAAAGCCTGCTATCCAAGAAAATTTCCATGTCCAGAACATTAGAATTAATATAACATAATAATGACAGTATTATGATTAATACTACATCAATTCCACGATCTCCTCCAAAAAGGTCAAACAGATTCACCCTCTCCGTAAAAAAAAAAAAATTATTTACCCCTCTGGAAGAACATGTTTGTAGCCTCATATTTGACAGAAACAACAAAGCCCACGCATCCTGTAGACAATCAAGGTGCTAGCAGGGAACAGGTGTATTTTCTCTTCTGCTGTGCTATGGCCTACACTTTCTCAGGAGCATGCTTCTCACTAATTTTCTGCTCCCCAGCTCTGATTACCAGCAGATCCCCACATTTGTTCCATTCAGCAACCATAATGCCTAAAGATGCTGTCACCTGAAATAGAAAACTGTACTGGCAAAAGAATTACATGGGTTTACCAGCAGGTAGGAGAAAAAAAATCTCCCTTTCTTTCTTGCATTAACACCTCTGAACTTAATTTTAGTTTGAGAAATTCCCCGATCATATAAGTTAGATACTTCAACTGAGAATAAGACCTCAGAAAACACTGCAGAATTCAACCTTAAGTCACAGCCTCACCATTCTGACACGTCTTCTGTATCTTACTGTGTCATGTTCTTGTTTGTCCATGTCCCACAATATAGCATCTGTGTGTTTCTCTATCTTAATGTCACCACATGCTAGTTTACACAGAAGGGCTTGCTTAGGTTCTAGCTAGTTATATACTGTACAAACACAAATTAGCAGCTTACAAAAATTACTCTGCAATCTTCAATATCTGAGAACATAAAAATAGTCCATTTACTCTCTCCGGTACTGGTATAATAGTAGATGCTTAAATGTTTAGGAAAGAGCACATAAGAACAGAGCAAACACGCAGTGATGTACCCCAGTACTCCTCCGGCTTCCAGTGGTCTTGGGGAATTAACTTCATCAGCTAGCATTCTTATCACTGGGTTTTATTTTATTACCTTTAACCTGCCCAAAACTTTTGGCATGCACAACATCCTTCAGCAGCAAACTCCACAGTTCAGATGCACGCTATGTGAACACACTTGTTTGTTTGTTTTGATTTGAAGCTCCTGATAGTTCCTTTTAATGCCCTTCCTTCGCAGACCAGAAAAGACTATGACCCCTTGGATCCTATTTGTTCTCTCAAAGCCACTCGTCATTTTACAGACCCTATTCAATTCCCCAGCAGCAGGCTTTCACAGACTGTAGAGTCATTAGGTCTGTAGTCACTTCTCATGTGGAAGTCATTCTGCAACGTCAATCTTCCTCCTTTCTCTTTCTGCTATTGACATCTGAGATCTGGAAAGTTATGGTATTTGTTTTGCTTTCTGTTCCATCTCTATCATTCTTAACACCTACCTGCTTTTTCGTAATTACCACAGAGCACTACACTTACATTTTCATAAAAATACTCATAACTGCAGCATCTCTTTCCTGACTGGTAACAGCTAATTCAGAACTCTTCGTCACATATATAAAGTTAAGAATTGCTTTCTTCACCTGTGTTGCTTTACCTTTCTCTCCAGTGAATTTAATCTGCCATTTTATTACTCAATGTCATGAGAGTTTTCTTTTTTACTGCTTAGCACAGCTTAATGACATCAGCAAGTGTTGATACCTCCCTCTTCACTCTCTTTCCTAGATTGTTTACATTCAACAGCATGGGCCTTAATGCAGATCTCAGTGGAATTTGCCCTGTGAAAATCCTACACTGAAGAAAACCGAACATTTGTTTCCACCTTCTGTTTGTTATCTTTTCAACTGGTACTCATCTACGTGAAGACCTTTCCTTCTATCCTATGGCAGTTTGGTTTCTTTAAGTATTTTGGGGGGATTTCTGAAGGCCTTCTGAAGTCAACCTCAATTAGCTCACCTTTGTCAAGCACACAACAGTGATTCCTTCCGGGAACTACAGCAGAGTTGCAAGACGTGACTGTCCCCTGCAGAAACTACACTAGCCCTTCCTGAATACAGTGTTATTTACCTACAGCTTCACCACCCTGTGCAGACATCAGACAAACCAGTCAGGAATTTGCCACATCTTTTCCAAAGCCCTTTTAAAAACTGGTAACTCATTTTCCACCTTCTCTGGTACAGAGGCATTTCTAAGTGATAGTTTATATAACACAAATAAGGGTTCAGCACTATCTAAGTAACAACCTCCAACTGTTCACGCGCTATTTCACACTTACATCACCTTTTTCAGAATGTCACAGTAACCTTTGCTTTCCATCCTCTAAGTAATGCCTAGAATCTAGGAATTAGCAATAATGTCTCATTAAAACCTTTCTGTTGCGGTTTAATTCTTCTTATTCCTAAGTAATGAAGGCCTTCTCCTATATTAAGAGGGCTGGCTGACCAAAGTTTCTATCCTGTACACAGCAGGTGCCTTACAAACAAACATTAACCTATTGGATGTTCATTCAAATCCTGACCTCAACCTAAAGGATGGTGCTGAACACCAAACAGCAGCATTTGCAGTAATAAACATCACATAAACAGTGATCAACATCCATCTCCAAGAGACTTTGCTAGCAGATAACTCAGCGATGATAAAAACAGAACTATTAGGTACCACAGGTCTGATCAGCTGTAAAGTGCACATCTCTTCCCATTTTAATTCTTATTTAGGTTTTGTTAAGAAAATCTAAGGGAGAAGAACAGAAAATTTTCAGTGGCACAACTTTTAGTGATATGTAGGCACTATTTAGTGATATTTTGTACACTTGAAATCCCGTGTCCTGTCATTTATCTTCATTACTGAAATAAAAAAATTAAAAAAATCAGTACAAGAGGTGCTTCCCATTGAAGTTCCACTTTTAACATTCTGTTATGGCAGACTTATGGAAATGTGCCAGAAGTGAACTATACTTATGTGTTCTTAAAGACAATGTAGCAGTTAAAAAAAAAAAAAAGGTAGGGATCTAAGCTGCTATGTATCCTGTACGTCAAATGGTAAGTTTGGCATTTGTCATAAACAAATGAAAGTAATATCCATGTATCCATGTAGCTCATTGAATTCTTATGCATGTTTTACTCTTCGTGTAACTATCCCATCTCTTCTGTGTCATCTTCTAACACTCTGACCCACTCAGCTTGCCAGTAAAGTGTTTCCAACTTCCCTCTCCACAGGCTTCCTCCCAAATCTAGTTCTCCAAGGCATACATAACTGATGCAAGCCAATATAAGACTAGTAACAGACCAAAATTTAACAGTATCCTGGGGAAAGGAAATACGAATTGCACTAAATCATAAAGATGGAAAGTTATCCTTCCACCAGTCTAAGAAAGTAATTTTCTTCCTCAACATGAGCATCTTACTTACAAACTACCTTATTTCTTTGGCTTTCAAGTAGCTGAACACCAAAACTATGATGTGTGTTGTGTGCAGCAACTATGTTCAGAGATGTTTGGAGATTCAGTAAAATTATGGTATTAAAGAAACTTGACTTTTCACATGGAGTAGTACAGCAGTTAAAGCCAATTTTAGAAGCATATCTAAGCTGATGTCTTCTCTTTCACTTGCAGAGCAAAGATACCCAGGGAAGAAGACTGATTTACAGAAGTTCATACCTGGACTAAATTAAACTATTTTGACTGAGGTTAGACTCATTAGAAACTGTATGAGAACGCTTTGAATGATAAAATTATTCACACAGATTGAAAGAACAGTTTTATCGACCCAGGCTGTGTATATAATATTATAATACAAAGAAGTTTCCTGTAGGGATTTTAATGAATAATTGTATAAAGTATTATAGACAATTGTATCTTAGTTATAAACAGCAATGATATAAATTCTGTTCTTTACAAATGGTGTAAAAACTAGAATAACTTTAGAACCACGTTGCTTTCACCTTTATCCAAATCTTTTGCCTTTTTTTCATAGGGCAAATATTCAATAATCAATAGGGTTTTTTATGATTCATGGATAACAGTGAAGATAAGTCATCACAGTAGAGTCCACAAAGCAGAGTAATTGCACTTTTAGGTATCAAATTTGGTGCCTAACTTAGAAGTTTTGGATTTGACAGTTATCTCCCTAATTGAATGCCCACAGTTAAATGAGTCTAATCTGCTCTATACTCCAGCCATCTCTTCCCAGCCTCCCACTCATCAACACACAATGGTGTAAGAAGACAGTGACATAAGTCTTTTCAGAATTAAGTCATTTTTGAGGTATTGTGCCCATTACTGTAGAAAGGCTAGGAACATAAATTGATCCTGTTTAGAAAGGACTCCCTAAGGTAAAGTCTCTCATATTTTCATTTCTCACCTTTCTTTACCCTCTCATAACAGCTGAAAGATGCAGAGCAGACTTGTGAATCTCCAGCAGGTAACACACAACCAAATCCCCTTTCCCTGGGTATTTACTTACAACCAACTATCTCCTTTTGCCTCCAAACTTCCAGACACAATAAAGAAAAAGTGAACTGACTGTTTACAGGGCAGAGATGCTAAAACACACCCCTTTAAGATAGTAAATTGGTGCTGACAGTGTCCCATTTAATTGGAAGTTTTGTGAAATGAAGCAAAAGGAAGCTTAAGCTTTAGATTCCAGCCAAATGTTAAAAGACTCATTTTTCATCTGTTCTGCTAATTTGTATAGAATTTGTGTCACTCTTCAAACATTCAAACAATTCATTAGTTGGGGGGGGAAATAAAGAAAATGTATCAACCCTTTCAAGTTGCTGTCTGTCACCACAGACTTTCCTAAACTCTAAAGCCAAGACCTTTTCCATTGAGCACAATCCACTCAGAAAGCAAAAAGGAAGACAGATGTCAACACAAATCTACCAGAGTGGTTCATGATGTAATCCAAGTGCCTAACCAGGGCAAACATCAATGCGACATAGAAGGTCTTCATTTGGATCTTGCTATTCTCTGTATTGCAGAAACCTGCTCTATTTAGGGTGCTCACTCGGTAATCCACTCCCCCAAGCACACCACCTTTCTAAGAGAGGCTCTCCAGAGCTGTCTACTCATGTCCTTGAGACAGTCCCTCACCCTGCAGTTTTGCAATGGTTTAGTTCCTCCCCACCAGGTTTTAGACAACCATGTCGACAGCTGATATGACAAATTCAGAATTGTAATATGTAATAACAATCACACCTCTTCTATCATCGCACAGTCCTGACTTCTCTTACCTTAGCACTGGCTGTTAAAACGCTAACATCTGATCTGTTCAGTTTGAAAACTTGAACAGCATGAGGAAACTGAGATCCTCCAGCCAGTCACTACACTTTTCCTTCAGCTAAAGTACCTTATAATCCCTGTTTGCCTGACCGTAGCACTACTAGCTGTAGCAAATAGATAAGAAAAACGAAGGAGAATGAGATGAAGGTGAGAAAGGTTACGAAGGAGGGAGGAAGGAAGGAAAACATGGGAGAATCCAATATAGAATACCAGACGCAGATTCAACAGGGTTCAGTTGATAGAGACATAGCAATAGGTGTCTGATGATAAGCAGTTGCTCTGTTAATTCAATAGAAGTCAACCCACAGCTCCTGCTAGGTTTTAGGATCAGCTGAGGACAAGTTCCCAGCTCCAATACTTAGCACAGCATAGACAGTTCATTCAAAGTAATAACTAATTCTCCCTATAGGCTATAGGCAGGGAGTCTTGGTCTGAAGCGCTCCTATTAAACCCCAGGTGGAGTTTGAACAGCTCTCCTAAATTATAAAACACGTGAAAGGATTGCAGTAGATTCTTGACCTTTTGTCCTCCCCTGGAGTGAGCACTTGCAGTACAGTAGCCATCCATCTGCCCTGTTAACACCCTCTACGTTTCAGTAACATACAATATTAAAGCTATTCAGTATTAGGCAGTGTAGATCTCACCTAATTTAACACCTGGTAGAAAAAGCAGCAAGCTATTATTATAAATGGCAAATACACTTGAATGCATTTCAAGGGAAAAAAAATACAGACCCATGATTAATAGACTAGCCATGCCCTAACTAGACAGTCAATTACTAGTATCTTTTTATTTCATTTGAGTTTTAAACACATTCAGACTGACTAGAGTAACTTCTACTCAGAGTGCTAGTCATTTGGAAGTACTGACTTCCATTGACTTATCAAAAAAATGGCATTTCTGTAATTTCTCATTTAGGTTTGACAAAAATGAAATGGAACATTTTCTGAACACTCCTTTGCAAGCAGAGATATTATCAGCTGTATAGAAAAAAATCTGGAAAAGAATACAAGGAATAGGAAGCAATCAGGAACTAACCATCAATCTAAGACTAAAACAAAATTGAGTAATGGAAGCAACAGAATACAAATACACAGAGTGGGTTACTGCAGCAAAGAGAAGGGCAGCCAAAATGCAGAATGAATTAGTGCAATCAAATCAGTGAAGAGAAAATTGGATGGGTTATAACAAATCATGGGAAGAATGCAACTGGACACAATGAAGGACTTAATGAGGAAGCTGCTGAAATTAATGAAGCACATCAAATGGTTGAGATATTGCACTGCTTTATAAAAACATGCCTTCTGTGAGGCAAGTTGAGAACAGAACTGCCAAGTCATCAGGTGGGTAGAGATATTTAATGCATTGTATTGACTGTAGGTAAGAGAGGACTTCTAAACAAGACCATATGTACCTAAGAACTTCTGAACTCAGGAGATAGGTATTTCTTTTTCAAGACATGCATGCCTTGAGAGATACCAAGGTATAGGAGAAAAGAAAGGCAAATATATTTTAACAAATACAAAAAGAAATCTTGTGATTATTATCCGTAAATTCAGCTCTAGTTACTGGCCAAATAATGGAACTAAACCATTTCCTGTGCAGGAGGTAAGAGAGCTGTGATCTAGAAACATCGTAGGTTATAAATTGCAGCCAATCATCCTTTAAAACATATCTTAAAAAAAAAAAAAAAAAGAAAAAAAGGGAGGGGGGTAATAAGAAATGGAATTTTTGAAAATTATTTAATAGAATCTTTTGGGGTTTCAATTCACACATACATGATAGTATTGTGTTAAGTCACCAGAAAATAAAAATCCAGATGAGGGAAATAAAAAGACTAATGGCCACATTCATTAGGGATTTGCCTGAACTGTTTAAACCTTTTGAAAGTCGATCGATGGAAAGCAAATAAAGAATATTGATAAAACTTCTGTTTATTGACCTGAGGAGGGGTATCAGGAAATGCAAGCATTATACCTACACTTTAATGTTTGCCTAATTACAGGAAGCATAAACCTGACTTATTCCTGACAAACCTGATGTATTCTACAAGTCTTGCCATTAATGAGTTGGCAGGGAAGTAGAACAGCACAATTAAAATTACCAGAAGAAATTCAGAAATATTGCAAATATCAGAAAGAACAAAACAGAAGATCAGAAGACAGATAGCTCAGGAGCAGAAGGAAGAAACTGAAAAATCCTGAAAGGAAATTTAAGCTATCTTTCAGAACTTCGATTTGTCATGGCCAGATCACAAAAAAATTGTTGCTGATAAAACTAAAAAGGTGAGTAGCAGGTATTAAAGGTGCTTCCTCATCAATCTTTCTGGCATCCTTTGCCCTGATTCCGCTGCTCAAAATATCTCACATCTGCCACAATCCCTGTGTTTCATTCCTGGCCCCCGTATTCCGTGCCAGTTGATGTGCCTGCCCTGGCCTTGCTCTGCCAATCTACTCTAGGAGGGTGAAATGCGGGTTAGAACAAGGCAGAAGATATAACAATATTTCTCTATTCTTGACATTGACTGACATTATGATCTTAATCAAATTACATTCTGTGGATTTCCTCATCTTTGCAGTAAGACCGAAGGCAAAGCAAGAAGGGCTTTCAGGCAGTGTTTGGAGAATTAATTGCTGCACGTAGAAGACTTATAACTTGTGTTAGCAGTACTGTAGGAACCCAGAGAACTAACCTTTTGCCCAGTCAATACCTGCAACTCTGCCTTCAGCGCGGGGATTCTTGTTTGGATTTAGATGCCTGCTCAACCATTGTCACCGACATGCACTATTCAGGTCTCCTTATTTATTCATCAGCGTTCAGGGAGAAGACTAAAATCAGCACAGTTAGAATATGACCTTTTTGTTCCAGTTCATATAAATAATGTCATGAGATCGTATTTCTGCTCTCCCTGATGTGAATAGTTTCATGAACTAAACAGAAATAGAAGCTTTCAGAACTTTTGCAGTCACAAACACAGCATCTCCCCTAAGTGGCTAAAGAAGCAAAAAAGGGCAATTCAACCTCTGAGTACCAAGAGTTCTAGGAAAGGCAAATCTGACCTATTTACTGAATGAAAAGGATATCAGCAGTACTTGCAATCCTCATTGATACTGTCAGGAAACGTAAGATTTCTTTTTTCCTTCCTCCACATCTTCAAGAACAGAAGAAAAAAAAAAATATCATTTTACCCTAGAACTGAAGTAAACCACTCCTGTCTAGAGTTTTTATTTTACCCAGAAAGATCAAAATAATTTACAGGTATTTATGCAAGAATTATTTCTGCTTCACAGATGGAGTATGTGAAACAAGACTTGTTTAGCAGCTTTACATCAAAGGAATGTCAGAACTCTTATTCTGGCTGTGTAAATCTTTGCTGCATGGTATTGACAAAGTTGGATGTAACTTTGAAGCTGGTCCTGCTTTGAACGGGAGGTTGGTCAAAATGCCCTCCAGACATCTATTCCAATCTACTAGTATTCTGTGATTCTAATTTGCTTTATATCTTTCATGTTTCCAGCCTGAACATCACAAATCGCTAAGCAGACCTCACAACCCAGATACGAGGTATTGCTAGGCTCTGCACAAAGTCAGCGTTTAATCAGGAACCTACTAGGACACAGACTTTTAAACAGCAAAATCTAGCCCTGAGCATTTGAGCATCATAGTATCTGTGGAATGACAATTGAATACCATTACAAGCTTTAAAATAAGTGCTGGCACATAGCGCATCATTGTCCTCCACGGCAAGGAACACACAGCTGTTCTCAATTAGAAGAAAGCACCCCTTGACTTCACTAAATGTAAATAAGGCTATCTGATTTGTAAATGACAAGATACGTTCAGCAAAAGATCACAAATCCAGTTTTAAATTATCGATTTCAGAAAAGAATTCTAAATTTCTCCACTAGTACTGAAAGGGAGAGATCTCTCGTGCTGCAGTTTTGTTTGGATGTCTGTCAGCACTCTGTCATAAAGTGGTTTGTTTTCTCTCCTCTAGGAAAACAACTTGAAAGCCTAGAAAATATGAGTTGAGAAGCAGGGTAAAATGGATATCTTTTAAAGCAAAGAGGCAGATGACCTTGCAGTAGGTAGCTCGACTGAAAGAGCTGAAAAAAAGAGCTGAATGCCTTGTTAGGCAACCAGCAGCATTATAAAACCTCAAAAATAAAATTACTTTTAAGTCAACTAATACTTTGCAAATCAGTACACAGGATGACTGATACCAGTGACTTTTTGATATCACATTGCTCTGAGTAAGTGGTTTTTACTCCAGCTCTGTAAAATTATGTCTTTTTTTTTTTTAAGACCAACTCTGACCAGTTACCTTGCAAGTCTTCTGATTTTTGTTGATGTAACTGTGTTTTCATAATTACCTCATTTGCTTTTTAGCAAGGACAACATGTCTTCTGATTTGTCTAATGCTAGGGGTTTTGCTGACCATACTCTAGCATCAACATTCTTGTTTTGTTGCTGCTTTCTCTGCAACATTTGCAGGAGATTCTTAAATCCTTGCAACTACAACATTTTAAAAGTTATTCTAATTGTTTTAATGTTAACCTTCTTCCAAATGAATTTTCAGAAATGTTAATGTAAATTGCTGGTTTTGTATCTTAACTGCAGTACCATTACCTAAAAAGCAGATAGACATTTCTTTAATTCTTTTGGATCTATGCATTTTTTAACCACCTATTTCAGTACTGCTTGTTTCTTCTAGATTTATTTTCTCTTAGAGGTTCAACAAACTTTTTAACCACAAAACTGAACCACAAAACTCGTTTTTGAGATGAAAAAGAAGTTTGGGATCTGTGGAGTATCTCCCCATTTACAGCTAAACATCAATTGCAGGTCTTCATGTCTTTGAACATAAGATCTTTTGAACTTGGGTGCACTTGATTAAAGTTACTATCACCTACAGTCCTCCCCTCTATGAAAAGCTATTCCCCCGTAACAATCAATAAAAGCAAATCTGTAAAACTACTCAAATGTCATAGTTCAGCGTCTGCTGCAGTTGATTAATTCACCAGCAAACACAATACCGCAGCTAGTACCTTCGGTAGGGAACAGAGGGAGCTGAAGAGCTGACAGGAAAAGTAAGCTTCTTCAGAGACAAAGACAGATGGGGAAGTAGCCGCTTAAAGCACCAGAGGTAAAACTGACAGGACCTGTCTGTCAGAGCCTTTGTATGTTTTTTTCAAAACACACACAATCTCTGTTTCCTTTGAGAAGAGGAACAAGGCACACAGGGATATTTCTCCAGCAACATACCTCTGGTTCCTTTACAGAAGCAACTGCCTTGTGCCACTGCCTCTAGGGTCTCATTTAAGAGAAACTATTAACATCCTTTGTGCTTCTTTTGGGGTTTTTGGGTTTGTTTTTTCTTTTTTTAATACTTATTTGCCCTCCACTTTCCATCAGAGAAAAAGCAGCCAAAAGAGCAATAGCCTGCACGGATGAGCCTGCTTGTTTGCTAACTCCAGCTGTCAGAGAAAGGTTTGGGCTTTTTTTTCTTTTAACTGGACTTCAGAGCCGCTTTTTTACCCTTCCAAAGAATAGCTTTCGATTCTTTTATTCTTAGAATTCATCCACATGGGTAAATTAACAGGAAAAAGTATCGTGGAAACAAGTTGTCTGCAGTAGCTATGAAATCTCTCTCTCTGTGGATACTGATAGCCAAATGAGGGTGCCTTTCCCTGAACTAGTTGCTCTGTAAAGACGGGACAGCGGGACTGGACATAGGAGATACCCAGAACATCAGCACTGGGCTGACCTGAGTGGCTGGATTGGCCTGGACTGGAAATTTTCCCTTCAAGAACCGTGCCCAAAACTGAATGCAGTGATTCGTGCTAGGGTGGGTTTTTCTAGGGTGGCGGTAGGGGGGTTCTTTTGGTTCGGGTGGTGTTTGTTGTGGGCTTGCTTTTGTTTGGTTTTTTTTTTTTTTCCCAAAAGAGTCACATGTAATTAGAAACAGCAGGAAGAAATCATAACCAAGGCAAAACTATTTTCAACAGAATGAAAGATTTATGGTCATGTGTTTTTTACTTACAGCCTTATTTCATTCCAGTTATTTCAAATTCTGGGGGCTAGGATGTACTCTGCCCCCATTGCTACCTTATTCTTTTCCGCTTTTCAGGACTATTCTTTAGTTCACCCCAAGCATTTTATTCTATTTTCCTGTCTGGGTTCCAACTAAGCATTCTGATATGTTCAACAGAAACACCCTGATGAACTTGACACCCACAGTAAAGTATTAGGACTTGAGACGTGCAAAATTTTTTGTCTCCACTCTTCACATCATACCATCCAGCCTCAAAATATTTGTTGTTGTTATATTTGGGCATACAGTATTTGCAAAATACCATAAAAACCTCAACACATTCTTCAGCTTCAACCCATAAAATAACTGTTCTCTAATGACTTCATACCACTTCTCATGGAGAGCTTCAGCTTGAAACATAGCCCTCTCCTCAATGGTGCAAATCACTAATATTTTTTCCTCCTAGCAACGCTTAACTACTATTTCCATTCAGTTGTTGACTTAACTTGCTGAACATGATATGATTTCTAAATATGGACCAACTCACTTGTTTTATTTTCCTGTTGGTCTGCTGCCATTGTAAGTAGTTCACAATATGTAAAAAGGTAAAGATGAAAGGGGTCTAAGGAGAGAGATACGAGTTCTAGCTCTATAGTCTAACCACACAATATTGCTGTTCTAATTCCCTTTTCTAAAGGGAAGATAAGATGTCCTGTCTTCCTCCGTTCTTCTGTCTAGCCTGCTCTAAAGGTAAACTCTTTGGGTACTATACATCATTTTATATATATATACACCTGATCTAGTTGAAGATGCCCCTGCTCATGGCAGGGGGTGTTGGAGTAGGTGACCTTTAAAGGTTCCTTCCAACCCAAAGTGCTCTATGATTCTATGATATGTCTGGAGAACACCTCTTACAGCTCATTACTCTCAGCTAGAGCCAACATATTTGCGCAACAGCAATAAGGCAACAAGAAATCACCTGACATCTTCCAAATGTCTAGATTAATCAAGTTTAGCGAGTTATGCTGATGTCTACATCCCCAAATAGCCTTTCCCTATGCTTTTTTTTTTAGCCATCAGAGACATGCACAACACAAACCACCTATTTATTTTCAGTACATAACAGCACACAGCCTGAAATAAGGCGAGCTAGATTTCTACAGTTGTGATAATCTCTTCTTGCAGCCCTTCCTAGCTCTCAGTTAAGAAATGTCCAATAATTTGTTGTGAACCAGTCCTGTTGTGGGTTAGGCTGAAGACGAGCATGACAGCAATAGGTCACACAGTACTCCTCAGTGACAGAGATACAAAGATACAACAGTCAAGCAATCAGTTATCTGTTCTAAAAGGACTCTTTAAGACAATAGGGGGTTTTTATTCTGTTTTTCTGGAGGCTGTCTGTGGTTGGGGGGTGGGGGTGGCTTTTTTTTGTTTGTTT
>JAOXJK010000032.1:17138979-17157885 GCA_025774025.1 Xenus cinereus
CCCGCCCCGGGAGCTCAGCCTCAGCCCCGCCCGCCCCGGGCTCCACCGCCGGCACCGCGGGCGGCCGGGCCGCGGCTCGGTTTTCCCGCCGGATCCACTGCGGTTGATTTTCTTTCCTAGGCGGGCGCTAGCCGCGCTTTTACCCGCTGAAGAACCCGGGGAGGCTGCGCCGCTCCCTGCGCTGACTGGCGGCCCCTTACCGCCGCCGGGGTCCCTGCTGCCTCCGCGCTGGGACCGGAGCCGGCTGGGAGCGGGCGGAATAGGCGCTCTCCGTCTCTCCACCCCCTCGCTCCGGCGGAGAAGCGGCTGAGGAGGGGACCTGCGCGCACGGCGCCCTCCGCATTGTGCGAGCCTGCATGGTGGGCACGGCGGGGCCGCGGGGCTCCCCCGAGCCTCCCGCCCGCTCCCGTCCCCGGCGTTGCCCGTAGCCGCCGGGTGAAGGAGGCATTTTGAGGGATGCTTTTGTGCGCGGCCGCGGGTAACGGCGGAGCGAGCGGCGGCTGGGGCGGCGGCTGGGGGTCAGGTCGGGCGCCGCGGTCACCCGCAGCCCTCCCGGCGAGACAGGCCGGGGGGCGATGCTGAATTAGGCGAGCGGAGCCCCTTGCGAGCTCGGGGGCAGGCTTAGCGGTCTGTAGCTGGCCCCGGGGCCCAGCGGAGCTGGGAGGGCGGGCGGTTCCCCCATGGCGAGCAACCGGAGCATCGAGCTGGAGCACTTCGAGGAGCGGGACAAGAGGCAGCAGCGCTCCGGGCCCCGCCGCGGCGGCAGCGGCGCCGGTGGGGGGGGCGCGGGCCCGCGGGGCAACGGGCTGATCCCCAGCCCGGCCCACAGCGCCCACTGCAGCCTCTACCGGACGCGGACCCTGCAGGCCCTCAGCTCGGAGAAGAAGGCCAGGAAAGCCCGCTTCTACCGCAACGGGGACAGGTACTTCAAGGGCTTGGTGTACGCCATCTCCACCGACCGCTTCCGCTCCTTCGATGCCCTCCTGGTCGAGCTCACCCGCTCCCTGTCGGACAACGTCAACCTGCCCCAGGGGGTCCGCACCATCTACACCATCGACGGCAGCAAGAAGCTCACCAGCCTGGACGAGCTGGTGGAAGGTGAGGGGGCTCCGGTGGGGCCAGGGGCCAAGCGGGTGGGCTCAGCGATGGCACGTTGAGGCCCTGCGAGAGGTGGCGGAGGGCCTGGCGGTGAGCTGCAGGCTCTCCCAGGGGTGGGCTTTCCTCTCGCTACCCCGGTCAAAGCTGAGAGGGGTGGCTTTGCGGAAAATCTGCAGCCCCAGAGCCCCTGAGGGCAGGTGGGCCGGAGTTGCCCGCTGCTGTGAGGTGCAGACGCCAAGAAAAAAAGCCCTTGTGCTGTGAAAACTCCTTAGAGGGAATGATCTACCTCGTTTGACTTCCAAAAGCGTTTTCAGAATTGTCCCTAAGTAGCTTTTGATAAGGGGACTTAGCTGCTAAGGTTATGTAGACCTTGCAAATCTGAGCACAGCAGTGCTTGACTTTTCAAAATGGGCCCAGAAGTACTTTTTTTTTTTTTTTTTTGAATGAAACATATGCCTCTTTGTAGGGAATGGTAATTACCAGAACAAGGAGCAGATTTCCCCCGTGTTCTCGCATGATGTCTTAAATGCGGTTTAAACTCAGCATTACACGAATCGGCCTTTCAAATGCATCGGTTCTGTTGTGGGTGCTGTGAGGTTCCTAATCCGTTTGCACTTAATGCCTCTCCTCAGGTATCTACCTGGTATCAACCACTTCAGTCTTCTACCCAGTGACTCTACATGCCAAGTGTAGCTGATTTGCATTAATAAAGAAGTACCATTTGTAGGTCTTCTAGTGCCCTCTCCTTTTTAGGCTTTCAGTTGTGTATCCTTTAAGCTTTGATTTGGAAACTCCCCTTTTCATAGCGATGCTGAATCGCAACTGCAGCATTTGATGAGGAAGGAAACTTGAAGACCTCTATATAATCCATCAGTAAAGGCACTGGGCGTTAGGAACCAGCAACTCCAGAACATGCAAGAGGAAGCGAGAGGTTACAGCATTTGCTGCATCAAGGGGGTCTTAATAAAAAAAAAAAAAAATGCATGAAAGCGCACTTTGTAATAGTAACACAGCGCCTGAGGACTTTCCCCATCATATGATCTACCATAAAGATGTTCCACAGTCAAAACAGGGAAAATGTGAAATGATTGCTGAGTGAAATGCTGACTGTGGTAATAAAATAAATGTGAAATCAACCAAAAACTTTTTCATGATTCGGTGATTGGTTTAGAGATAGATTGAAGAAAAAGAGATGCTGGAATTGGAATGGCAGGGAAAGGAGATGAAGCAAAAATTGGATAAACTAATGATTACTTGGGGTGACTTTTGAAATGTTTCAGAAGGAATGATCTTAAGCTTTTATGGCTTAAAACAAAGACAAAATGACTTGCTGGACAACAGTATAAATGCAGTATACTCTCACAACTCTGTCTACATTAATAACTGAAAGCAAAAACTTCCTGTCTCTTCAAATGCTCATTGAAAGAGTGACCTTTGTCATTACTCGTCACTGGAAAAATAAAGCAAAACAAATGTCACAATTGAAATGCCACTTCCGTGCTTTCTCAGTAAAATAAAAGGGGAAAAAGATTGTCCCAATTACTTAGTCATCTATCCATGACCAGTACAATTCTCAGGAATCTTAAGAAAATCCTGTAGCATTGTAATTGGATTAGTATGTTCTCCAATTAGCATGCCAAAAACTTTACCAGTGTAAGTCTAATCACCATACAGAGAAAGGAGAGCATATGCAGGGTCGGGAAGGAAGCAGCAAGTAGTGAATCCATCATTCCTTGAAATTATCTGAGCTCTTTGCTGGCTGTTTTGTTCTTGAGATGCTGGAAGAGCATCTGATTTATTTTCTTCATTTCTTGTAGTTCCAGCACAGCAAGCCTGAACTTCTGATCTAGAATAGTACTTGAATGTTGGTGATATCCTAAAGCTTGAACTGCAGTAGTACCAAAAGAAGTTTGGAATGGTGGTGTGTTGCTTTTTAACTTTCAGAAAGGGAAATAAAATTAAGGTAATGTTGTGCATGCCAGCTACAAGCTGAACACCAGACTGAACGCGGCTAATTGATGCAATACCTAATTGACTAGCCTGTTTGCACACCATCAGTGGTGGTGTTGAGCTGGTACGTGGAATTGCAGCAGTTCAGGTTCAGTAGTGGCAGCTCTGTGAAGTGAACATGTGAGTGCTCAGCCACCCTTGCCAAGCAGCAAGATCTGCATTAAACCTCCCTCAACTCGAGCCTGTGTGAGTAGCTCTTGGACACTGATGTGCCCCAGTGCAGGCAAGTTCCTTAAGGCCTATTTACTGTATGCCAGGTTAATAATCTGGGATATAAAAGCTGGTCCAAACTGGCTGAATTGAGTCACTGATGAATGTGTTTTGGAGTTTGGCTATACCTGGCAATCTGTTTTACTGTTTATCATTTTAAGAGGAAAACAGCTGATATGGAGTCATGCTGTGGATTTCAAATATTACTGTTACAGGTTGAGTCAGTTAAAAATATGACCAGATCATGCTTATTAGTCAAAAATTGACAAGCTCCATTTTAAGCATATTGCTTTTCTTAACTGGGTATGACAGTCAAAAAAAGCGTGCTCTGCTTGACCAGCCTTAGGCAAATATCATTTGTGTTCCCAGCCCCTGTGGATTGGGGAACACTATGGCTTATGGGTTTGAGAGTTTTCAATGCTTTCTTAGAATGAGAGGAGTGAAGAATTTCGTTGTCTGATCCTGATTTTGTTTAAGCAGACAGATCCAGAGAGGGAATGGGGGCTGGGAATGTTACGACTTTCTTATAGTTTTCTTCCTTTCAACCTTACCGTCAGACAATACCGCAGTTTTTACTTTGAATAGGAGATTCCATGTGTAATTTTATATTTTCCCTTCAACAGCAATAATAGTTTCATTATTATACTCTTCCAAAGTTAACCAATTAAGTGTTTGTCTAAATCCTTCAGTTTTCTTTAAAAATGTAAGCTTCCTAAAGCATGACACAATGGTAACAGTAAGAACTGTGCAGTTCTTTAGTGCTGAGGTTTGTGTTTTACATTGATGTTGGTCGTGCTGTGTCTCGCTATCCTGTGCTTTCCTGGTCTTGGTAGCGAAAGACACGGAGAATCCTGTTTGTTAAGGTCTGCTGCAAAGTTGGGAGACATTGTTGGATTTTGGAAGGGGAAACCAAGTGTAGACTCTATTCCTGACAAGAGAAGTTAGGTTGATTTGGCACGTGATAGGGAATTTTTTCAGTTCCCTAGGTAGGAAGCGTTGCTAAAAGTCTTTTGTTCTTTCAGCTATGAAGCTTAATTAATACAGTCCTTTATAAAATGTCAGTGGTAGTCAACAAGCACCAGTAGGGAAGTCTTTGGGCAGGAGGTGGGAAAGTTCTGAGCAGGGCAGCCCTTATGCATGGTTAGGACATGTAGCACAGGACAATCAGCTTTAAAGAAATAGGCTCTGCCACACTAACACAGAGTTAAAGTTAACGTTTCTGAAATGAGGTATTGAACAATCCAAGTATTTTCTGCCTCAGATCATTGTTACTGCGTATTACCTTTTAATCCTGCTTAAGTACCTGTGATTCTAGTCGACGCACAGTGTTATATTAGGTCAAGAATATCTTTTCTCTTGTCGGGGCAAGCAGACGGTGACACCAGGTAGGCAGTTTGTATTTTTGCTGTTTCTAAAAGGTATGAATACCCTCCTGTGTTAGAGCCAAGAGCTGTAATGCTTTAAAAAGAGGCAAATGTTGCAGGTTTAACAAAGAAGGTTAAAAAGGAAGGATAAAAGAAGGATTAAAAAACATATGTTTCCAAATATATGTTCAGATCACTGTAGTTACACAGTCCTGGAGCACTGGGGTGTGGATGTGAAATACTGATGTAATTGTTGGTTGACTTCCCATGCAAGCAAAATAGAATAGTTCCTCCACTGTTTCAGGGACAGGAGAAATGTAGTTTACCTGAGAAAAGTTATTTACTTACTATAGAGGAGGCATGTGGTATTAGCCAATTTTGATACCTCAACAGGTGGCCTTAATTGTCTTCTGAAAGCTCTTGCCCTGCCCAAGCTGGGGGTTGGACCAGGTGACCTCCACAGATCCTTTCCAACCTCAGCTGTTCAGTGATTCTGTGAAAGCTTGTTTGAACCTATCATCTGAAACACCTGACTAAATCAAGTAAAAAAAAAAACAAACAAACAAACTAGGAGCAATTAGTCATCGGCTAAAATCCTGGTTGTCATTCCAGATTTCAAAAAGTGTATGGGGTACTAAAACGCTGTAGATGAGGAAAGATCGTGACTTATACAGGGTTGTTGGAGGTGACATGAAAGTCAGAAACTGATGAGGAAGGAAGTTCTGTGAAAGAAAGGAAGGAAAGAGAAATCTAAATAAGTTAATCCTTCATAAAAGGGGTTGCTTTATTTTTAGATCAGTCCTTTTATACATGCTATAAATACACTGTTCTGGAAATCCGCTCGACTTTATGTTACAGAACGCAAAAAGGGTACTGTCCCGTGATTCCTAGAGTTATAAGGTCAGTAGCCCTAATAACTACTGTGTTATACTGAATAAGAAGCTTTTGGCAGCCTTGAAACGAATGAGTTCCAGCAGAAGAAGCTGAGGAACGTGCGATGGATAGATGAAACGTGCCTAGAAACATGCCCTGTCCTATGTGCTTCACAGGGGAACACACATTTAAAAATACGGAGACTAACTTTTTTTTTTTTTTCCTGTAGGGATGATTTTACCTGTGTCAGCTGTATCATTCTTTGTTACGCAGTATGTCATTTAAAACCATGATGCTTTACGTGACTCTTAGGAGGTAGTTGTTAGTGCTTGTTAACACTTTGCAAAAAACAAACCAGAAAACCTTGTTCAGAGACTTTTGTTTCAAATATCCCAACTCAGGATTTTTGAGTGTTGTGAATTTAATTTCTTCCTTACATTACCCACCACATGGTGCATCCGCAGATTGTTTTGATACAAAAGGACAAGATACATCCTTCTTTTCCTATCAGTACCTAAAATTGCGTGGCTGAATTTTGGAGAGTTCATGTATACCCTACTCTCTTTATCCCTGTATTTATATCTTGAAAGGTGAGCTAGGCACGTTGCCTGTGATGAGTTTTTGTAGATGAGTTTTTAAGTTAGCAAAGCAGTGTTTAGGCAAATGGTGGACTGTGGTCATTCTGGCTGATAAATAACCAATGTAGTCTTGTTTTCTCTTTTATCCATTCTCTGTGTTGACCATCTGTATTTTACTGTTGTGAGGGAATGGCAAGTATTATGTTTAGACTGTTAGGTCTTTGAAACTGGAATCCTTCTACAGTGTACTTGAACTGCGAACACACAGCACACACACAGAGGTCTTGCTTCGTGGACAGTGCATCTGGTTATTAATGCAGCATAGGTAAATTATTTAGAGGCAGGTAATGTTTCCTTATTAATAGGCAATGTTTTGTGTCTTCTGGTTGTTTTTCTACTGTTAATAAGACATAGAGAATCAGAAGTAAACTTACTCCGATTGTTGATTATATTGTGACCCAAAATATCAGCAGATGTTACTCCATTTAAGTGAACATATGCCCCATTTGAGGAATTTTCGGTGGTAGCAGAATTTCTTTGTGGAAGAGTTGACACTTTTAGATTGCTCTGGGTACTGTCATGAAGCCTTGGATGGATGGCACATATGCTCAGATGAAATTATAATGCCAATTTACAGGGAGGTTTCATACTTGTGCCAAAACTGTTCTGCAGCCTGGTTAAGCTTTCTGCTGTAGAATAGTTTGGCTGGGTTCAGAGTCCCAGCTGTAACCTATATCTGTGATTCTTGCTTTTTTTTTCTGTATTAAAAAAAAAAAAGAAGAAAGTATTGTTCAATAGATCTTTCTGCTTTATCAATATATAGTTTACTTTTTTACCTGCAAATCTCAGGTAACTAACCTCTAACTAACTCCTAACTTCACAGTCTGGTCTAAAAGCTAGTGAGCTGATTCACGTTAATGCTAGTGTTGTAAGCTAAAGACTTGGTATTTATTTGGTATTTATTTCCAGTAATGTAACCGCTGTGACTGTGTGCCAGTTAAGGCTAGTATTCATTAGCTTTAGAATCTTTAGATGCTAAGGACTATAAATAGAAAGTGGGCCTTCAAACCGTAAAATTGACCATATCGAAGTCAGCAATGTAAATATTTGAAGTACTGTTTATGCCTATTTGTGGAATTGTGTCGACTTTCTAGGGCTGGTAGATGTACAAATGACAAAAGAAAAAAGTTACAGCCTGATCAGAAAGCCACTTAAGTCTCTTTCTTAGTAATTGTGATGATATGTATTTAGGTTAGACGCATGAAAAATCTCAGTCAGGGCAGTTAGTGGAACACACAAACTTACTTATGTATGTGATTTTAACTGTAAAGTTATCTGTTACTTTGTTAACAGTGTTTGAATTCAATTTGACTTGTTTAAACAAAAAATGAAGTGCTGTATGTTACATTTTACAAATATTGGTTTTCTAGGAGAGTGTGGAGATTATCAGAAGTGTGTATTTATAAATGAATTAATCCCAAACAGATTTAAAATTGAGTCATACGTTAAAGCTGTGAGCAAATATTGTATGCAACATTACACTTTCAGGTATTTACTTACAAAATGTAATGAAAAAGATAATACTCTTACAAATGACTTGATGTTTCTTCCAAACAGACATATGTAAATGCATTTTCTACTTTGGAGGATGGCTACAATAACAATTTAAACAATAGCTTAGTGTTAAAAAATGCCTGCTCATCAAGAGGTGGTGTTTTCTTAGGCATGCTTTTTGAATACACCGTTCTGTAGGAGAGCTTCTTGTAGTGGACTTTATAGGTGTGATTTAACTTACCCCTGCCCTTTTTTTTTTGTTCCTTAGATATTGTGTTGAATAATCAATCGTATGCCCTTGTTAAACCACCAAAATAAATGTTTAACTCATTCCTAGAAAATCATTCTCTATGCAGAAAGCAGTAATCAAATTCCTAATTATATTCCATTTCTAGCATTTTGGGGGTATTTTGCAAAGCTCTCAATAGAACTTGGAAATTGTGGGGGAAGTCCTGGCAGTGGTGAAATAATTAGAAGTTTAAATAGTAATGTCAATAGAGTAAAAACTTTTCTCTTTTGAGTGGTGAACCAAGCAAGTCGCTCAGTTTATGTGTTTTCTCACTTACAGTCCTTGCTTTAATCCTGCCATATGTGCCTGCCTTGCAGGTGTAGTAGTAAAATCTGTTTTCCATATAAAACCTGTGTTACTAAGTTTAGTTTATATGGCTAGTATAAGAAAGCAGGCATGGAATTTAAAACACTTACTACACAATCTGTAATATACTACAGTTCTCAAGTAATTAGTCGTTCCCATTTCTGCCAATTATAGGAAATTTTTCAATCATTTTTTGCCAGACACTTTTTTTTTTTTTTTTTTAAAAGCTGAAATAGTTTGTGCTTCAACTAGGCTTGGCTAAATGCACTTGAAACAAGTTATTTCAAGTTTGTTCTTTTAAGGTATTACATTGTTTTAAGTTGAAAGCACTTCCTATTTTTTTCATCAGGGAAAAAAAAAGAAAACTAAGACTTCTGCTTAAAGGAAAAGAAATAATAAGAAGAAATCTGTAGGGCATTGCAACCTGTTCAGATAGTCAAGAAATTATTTTATTCATGCATCAAGAAAGGGAACTAGTTGAAGGCAGAAAATTTTACGCTGCCATTTTTAAGAAATAAAGAACCTTTTGGATTAATACTGACTGAAATTTTTATAATGGGGGAGTTTCTGCTGTCCTAAAGGGTGTTGTAGGACAACTCTGACAGAATAGATTACGTTCCATGCTTGTATCAAAAAAATAACCTGCTATGATACATGTCTGTAAAGGACAAAGCTAGCTTACCGTATTGAGATTCTTCTATAGGAAATACTTTAGCAAGGGACCTTTTGTTCTCTCCCTTTACTTTTTTATGTGGAGCAATTAATTTATTTCAAGTTGGAGAGCCTGTTTCTGAGTAGCCTTAATTTTGAGGGGGTTTCGTGGTGTTTTGTTGTGGGCTTTTAAACTTTGTTAATTTAAGCTTCAGCCCTTAGGTTTAGCTTCGAATTGTCTTGTGTCCATTTATAGGGTTTTTTAATGGCCTAGGAAGTACGTTCTTTTCGATTTTTGAAAGGATAGTTCTGAACATCCTCAATGATGGTGAGTTTTGAGGTACCTTGAAGCGCTGATTGCTAGAACGTATTTAACTCTCTTGCACACAGCTGGGCAGGCTGCGCTGAAGAGGTTACTGTGAGGTGGTAGGTGACTTCATGCACTGAAGCTAGTAAATCTTTGAGATGCTAGGGGTACTCAGTGTGTTTAGAAAGGTATTTATTCTCATGCATAGGATGCTGTCAGGTTTATTTATATAACACTTATTATCAGAGGATGATTAAATATTACCAAAGTCTTATGCAGATCAATAAACTTCAAAGCAAAGGAATTTCCAAAGTTGAATGCCTAATATTGTGCACCCATAATAATGACTAAATTACCTTCTGTTCATTTTTTGTAGCAGGAAATAATAATTAACATTCTTAACCAACATGCACACACAAAAACCAAAGTCACTTGCTAGGTGCATCCATAAGGGTTTGTGTTGAGGTAGAGTTAATTTTCTTCATGGTAGCTAGAATGGGGCTATGTTTTGGATTTGTGCTGAAAACTGTTGATAATACAGGGATGTTTTAGTTACTGCTGAGCAGCACTTACACAGAGTCAAGGCCTTTTCTGCTCCTCACACCACCTCACCAGTGAGTAGGCTGGGGGTGCACAAGAAGTTGGGAGGGGACACAGCTGGGACAGCTGATACCAACTGACCAAAGGGATATTCCATACCATATAACAACATGCTCACCATATAAAGCTGGGGGAAGAAGGAGGAAGGGGGAGGACGTTCAGAGTGATGGTGTTTGTCTTCCCAAGTAACCGTTACTCCTGATGGAGCCCTGCTTTCCTGGAGATGGCTGAACACCTGCCTGACGATGGGAAGCAGCGAATTAATTCCTTGTTTTGCTTTATTTGCGTGTACGGCTTTTTGCTTTACCTATTAAACCTTTTTTGTTTCCATCCACAAGTTTTTCTCACTTTTACACTTGCGATTTTTTTCTCCCCCATCCTGCTGTGGGGGGGCTGAGCAAGCGGCTGTGTGGTGCTTAGTTGCCAGCTGGGGTTAAACCACTAGGTAGAACCACATAGGGTTCTACTTCACATCTTAAACTAGTTATCAACGGAAGAATAACAAAATGATCAGCAGTTATAATGTTAAGTTTATTGGTATGAATTAGAACTACCCGCTTCTTTGAGATGCTTCTTATTTGGCAGCGCTCTATTTAGAGGTAGACAGCTTTATGGCTTATTAGAAATTGTTCAGAAAATAAGCATAGTCCTTTGAATCTAATATTAGAGGATGTACAGGGGGAAGCCTTTGCTTTCTGTTGCAACTGTAGAGAGGTGGGGATTGGTCTCTTCTCCCAAGTCACAGGCGATGGGACAAGAGGAAATGGCCTCAAGTTGCCCCAGGGGAGGTTCAGATTGGAGATTAGGAACAATTTTTACTCTGAAAGGGTTATTAATGGTTGGAATGGGCTGCCCAGGGCAGTGGTTGAGGCACCATCCCTGGAGGTATTTAAAAGATGGGTTGACATAGAGCTTAGTGACGTGGTTTAGTGATGGTTTTGTATGGTTTTTTTAGTCAGAGTTAGGTTGATGGTGGGACTGGGTGATCTTAAAGGTGCCTTCCAACCTAGACAATTCTATGATTGTATGATATATACGTGTCAGAAAGCGTATCTCCATATCGATAAGCATATATACGTAAAAGTCCTTTGTGAGGAAGGTGGATAAGCAGAGTTTTACTCTGGATCCATGTATGAGTTGTTCCTGGTAGCACACTCCGTCCTGCCCCTTCGGAAGGGCTCAGGCTGGGTTATTTTGGCAGGATCTCAGCGGTGCAAACGCAGACGGCAGAAGGAGCCCAGCAACCTGAGAAACGCCGTTTGTCATTGAAGCTGGAACAGAGGAGCTCCATGGAAGAGCGCTTGTCACCACTCCCCTCCAGACTTGCAAAGGCTTGCTACGAGGAAGAGGCAGCGACTGAGCTCCTCCAAAAAAGGTCAGGTATCTTTTGCAATAGCGAATATTAATCAAGCTAAATACGTAACTACTCATCACAACCTGCACGTACAAGTCCAGTTTGCTCTCTCGTACCTCGTACCCTCACTGCTGAACTAAGTCATGACAAAAGGCAAGGGAACTTCGAATGAATTTGTTATGCTTAGAAATTTGATAAACTTAGAAATGTGTTTCGTTTTTTTCCCTGTGGGTACACGATGGCTTTTAGAAGCGAGTATAATGTTGAAACGCATCCCATCTGATCCAGTGTCACTAATTACATCTCACTGAGCATCACCAATTGACAGCTGTTTGTTTCTCAGTCCTTTTTAGAGCTTTCCTTTCTTAAAATTTCCTATCAGCACAGTACTAGGTCTCAGACAGTGCAGGTCCAGCATAAATAATACATAAACTGGATGCAAACTGTGTTTTCCCTGCAGTCCTCAAGTCCTTGCCTGTGAGCAAGGTTAGATGGACAAGATGGTTAGAGGACAAGATGGTAAAGATGAGAAGTTTTTCCTGCTCTGTAGCTGACGTTGCTCGCAGGAATAAAGCTGCTGCAATTCCATTCTTTTTCTACTGCCATTTGATGTAACTTGCACAATTTTTTGGGGGCCCTTCATTTTGCCATCTTTTTTTTTCCTGCTTATGATAGCCTTGCAATCTCCTGGAAGCCAGAACATTGGCTCTCCAGCTTCTTTCTCCTCGCAGAACAAAGCATTCGTTCACTGGGGCTTTGCACCTCCCGAAGATGGCAAAATGATGTACAATTATTACTGGATCAGAAAAAAGGTGGTTTTATGCTCGGTTTGCACAACAGCAGGTGATTACGCCAAGTGCAAGCTGCTGCACAATTAGGCCCAGTGCTTCTGAATCTACGCAGAGCTCGAAAGGGTAAGTTTGGCTGGAAGTTTTCCAGCAGAAAGTGTTATTTGATCTTGCAGCTTGTACTTTGATGTTTGTTGAATATGTCTCAATCAGAGCTGTAGGACCGGGCTCGGCGTACTCAAAGCGGTTTGAATCTTTCGAGATCAAGCAGCTTTTTTCCATTTCCAAACCCGACGGTTTCAAATCATCACATTCCACCGTAGCTGAAGTGATTTATGTGCCTTAGCAGAGCTGCAAACGGCAGTCTTCTAACCTGGAACTCTCCCCTCGAGGTATTAATGCTCCCCAATGATTTCAAATTACTTCGCACACTGTAAAAAGGGATATGTGATTAACACCCTTAAAAACTCCTTATGTTTGGCAAAGAGACTTACGTTTAAATCCACGGCATGTAGAAAGCCAGGCTGATACAAACCACGAGATGTATTATTTTGTACATTCAAATGTGAAAGGTATTTCCCAAGCTTTTTGCTCTATCATTTGGCTAAATGTGTCAGAGTCTGTAAAACTACTCTCTGCTTCTTACCTTCAGCAAGTTCCAATGAAAAGGCCCAGAAAACCGGTGGGATTTTTTTTTTTTGGGGGCATAAAATACAAACTCTGCCACTATTATATTATGCTTACCTAAACTTTATAACCGTCTATTTCTCACTATCCTTTCTACTCTCCTTTTTTTTCTCCACGGGCTGTACAGAATCGCCTGTTCAGCACGGGGTATTGTTTTTACAGCCCAGGGGGTGGGTCAGAGACCATACAAAGCAGATCCAAAGCTGCATTCAGGGATTAGAGTAAATCCGTTGGATTTCTCCCTCCTCCTCCCTTTCTATGATCCAGTAAAGTGGGGGGGGCATAGAGTTAAGAGCATGTGGGGTTGGATCAGTGGGTGTTGGTGTGTTGGTTGGAAGCAGATGGAACTTCCAGATTTGTTGGCAATGGATAGAAAGGTATTTGCACAAGTGGGGTAAGAATTTCCAGTGTGGAAATTCTCCTGTTTTCCTTTCAGTGTGGAAATTCTCCTGTTTTCCTTTTTCTTTTCTTTTCTTTTCTTTTCTTTTCTTTTCTTTTCTTTTCTTTTCTTTTCTTTTCTTTTCTTTTCTTTTCTTTAATGCAGAACAGGTTGTCCTTTTACCTTGCAGACAGAAAAGGGCAGATCTTATTGCCTTCCCTAACCAGCTGCTGGCACAAAATCTGTCCTCTCTACCCTCGTGTGTATAAACACCACCTTCACTCACGCTGGGTCTGTTTGGAGACAGACTCCTCCAGCCAGGTTCAAATCCTTCTCTCTTCCTCCTATTCCCTTTACCCCATTTTTGTTTTCCCATACAGCTGGAGTCCCCGCTGGAGTAGGAAGCCTCAGAACTGTGGTGAGCTCCAATTGCTGCTGCTGGGCCAGTGACTGCAGCCTCTGAACCCTTCTTTCCTTTTCTCCCAGCATCCTGATAAAATGTTATCCTTGAGGACCGGTTCTCTTGAATTTGGATCGGCAGAGTTTTGCCGCTGGGCTGCTAATGCTGACAGAGACTTTCTCCTTGATATTAGCCCTCCCGAATGTAAAAGTGCCCAAATCTGTGTGTTTGCCTTATCCCCATCCAGCTGGGGCTAAACTGTGCTGTCAGCACATCGCTGCCACATCACTGCAGTCGGTCCCATTCAAGGGTGTAATGGAAGGGCAACATCAGCTGCGTGCAAAATACTTGTGGTGCAAAGAGCAAAGCTTTTTGATAAAAGGATCCCTTCCTGAGTATACGGCATGGGGATTCCAACCCCAGCCCTGAGAGAGAACAAGGCAAATCACGGAGTTCTTCTGTAGCACAGAGAATTACTGATGAACATGTTCGTAGGGCAAATCAACTCTCAACTCCCCCGGAGAACTAGGTTTGGCCAAGCATCTTCATTTTCTCTGCAAAGTTTGATGTCGGGCTTTTAAAAGTTATTTATTTATTTATTAGAGTTTCTCTCTTTGTTCTGTTGTGAGAGGAAAGGGCTGGAGGCTGAAGAATACCTGTGTGCTTAACTCAAGACAGGCAGTCTCATGGGCTGTGAGTCTACAGGATGAACCGAGTTATAGCAACGGGAGCAAGAGCTTTGTATTGGTCTGCCTTTGAGGAGGACAGAGTCAGCTCTGGGACCTGTGAAGCACCTACTGTGATGCCTCTGAGCTTAAGGAAAGTCCAGGCTATTGGATTTATTTTTCCTGAGAAGCTTTTAATCTGCACTTGTGTTTGTATGCACATATAAGAAATGCTGAAAATCAAATAATTGAAAGAAACATTAGCTGGTCTTCTGAGGTTGCCACTGTTATTTTTTGTGCCTGCTATTCTGCTACTATAGAAGCAACCAGAAGCCCCTAAAACTACCACACGGGGCTCCTCAAGACCCCAGTTCCTCTCAACAAACAAAGAACAGGCTACAAGAAGCCAAAAGTTGGGAAGTGCAACGTGTTCCTGGCAAAGAGCAGGGTCCTGCTGCCCCAGATGCTCCTTGGGACACCCGGACAGGTTGGCTGCTGCCTTACCCTGCTCCAGAGGTGCTAGCTCGAGTCTGGCTCCACGGGAGATCAGTGTTGCTGCTCAAGCGGAGCAGGATGAGAGCTAGGATGCTGGAGGGTTTGGAGACATCTTTCCTGGTGCTGGCACCGGCCCCAGCTCTTTCTGTGACGGCTTGATGACTCATTTTTCCCGTGTGTAAGACGAGGGTAGTAGTATTGACTTACTTGGCAAGGTGAAATGATGATTAATTGGTCTTTGTTTTTACAGCCTGATGTACAGAGTGTGATTAGTTGCAGTGCCTGCAGGGATATTCCCTGGGAAGACCGTCCTCGGGCTGCTCTCAGCGGCGTGAGCACGAACCCCGGCAGAAGCAGCTTCTTCCAACTCTTCCCGAAGCAGGGACGGAGGTTCCTGGACTTTCCCCCTCCTCAGTCCCACACAAAGGTGGTTGCCTGTCTTTTACCTGAAGGCTTCTTACAGATGTGGGTGTTTTGAAATCACCCCGTTAACCGTTCCCCAGACTCTGGGCTGCCCCTCTGCCGGGTGATGAAGATCCAGTGGACGGGAACTGGCAGCCGTCGGTGGCGAATTGCATTACAGGTTGTCCAGGAGTATCCTGCTTGTCCTTCAGCGAGGGCAATGCTTCCCGTGAAGACAAATTTCAAGCTAATTGTAACAATATTCTTTGAATATAATGAAACATAACACAAAAAGATTGCGATGACAACAGTATAAATCAGCACAGCAGTTAATGAGAAAACCCTACGGGCCGTTCATGCGTACACTCCCATTAACCCGTCTTCATTCTGTAACTTCATTTTTTTTCCCTGTTTCACTGCAAAAGATTTACAGGTCTGGACATTAAATCTATTTGACATTTGTAAGAGAGCAATGAGCAACACTGCAATCTAAATCTAAACTCAATACCTGACAGAAGTACTCTTGCTCATTAGAGATGAGGGAACTTAGAAAAAAAGCTCAGCTCTTCTAAGAAACTTCAGCTTTTCTCAGTGCTTCCAAAGACTGAAAATCACCTTCACTCCGTCTGCTCTTTTGATGATATGCCTGGGGCTGTTCTCCATAAAATCTCTATGGATTTGTCAGAGTTGCTAGAGCTCAGGGCATCCCTACAGGGTCCAATGCCAGCTTATCTTTTTTCCAGTGCAGAGGTCTATACTACAGAAAAAAAAGTGAAAGGAGCCTTAATGGTCTACCCCCAGAGCCTACAGCCTCACCTGGAGTACTACATCCAGCTCTGGAGCCCTCAAAACAAGAAGGACTTGGACCTGTTGGAATGGGTCCAGCGGAGGGCCACAACAATGCTCCAAGGGCTGGAGCACTTCTCCTACGAGGACAGGCTGAAAGAGTTGGGGTTGTTCAGCCTGGAGAAGAGAAGGCTCTGGGGACACCTTACTGTGGCCTTTCAATACCTAAAGGGGGCTACAGGAGAGATGGGGACAAACTTTTTAGCAGGGCCTGTTGTGATAGGACAAGGGGTAACAGCTTTAAACTAAAAGAGGGAAGATTTAAACTAGGTAGAAGGAATATTTTATGCTGAAGGTGGTGAAACACTGGCTCATGTTGCCCAGAGAGGTGGTAGATGCCCCATCCCTGGAACATTCACAGTCGGTTTCTCACACTGGGCTCTGAGCAACCTGCTCTAGTTGAAGATGTCCCTGCTCATTGCAGGGGACGTTGGACCTTTAAAGGTCTCTTCTGACCCAAACTATTCTGTGATTCTATGATTCTGTAAATCAAGGAATGATGGCAAATTAGATAATGAAAAAGGCTTCTCCATTTTTTTGTAGTTCCTCCTTCCTGACTGGTAGCAGATTTTTTGCTGCCGGAAATTATGTATATATTACAGTTTTGTTATTATTTACACTGAGTTCATGCACATTTCCTGGTGTAAGAGTCCACGATCCACTTTTCCTTTGGGACTTGGAAAAAAGATATCTGCTTACAGCAAGAGAGACCTTTCGACCTGTGACAGGAATGGCAAGGAGGTTGAGTCTGGCAAAGATGGCTGTGCCAAGTGGAGATGTTGTTGGCATCTGTGTACCACCTTTAAGTTAAGTTATTTATCACCTTCACCCATCCCCGTCCTGCTCACATCATGCCGACTATGTCTTGTGGCAAAAATGTACTGAATTGTTACCCAATGGAGTTTGATCCTGAGAAACCACCAATTTCAGATGTTCAAAACAGGGGCCAACTATTCTCTGAAATTATCAGAGCCGGACTCTGCCATTTTGATGGTGTGCCCAGCAACGGGGGCTTGGAGAGACACCTCAAGGTGCAACACTTGCTGCCTGGACGGTGCCTCCGTGCGAGCAGCCCAGGGGGGACCTGTGAACCTGAGAGGGGTTACGGTGTGAATGAATGGCGAGGAAGATGGTGCCAGGAAAATCTCCTGGGATGATTCTGAGCCGAGCGCTGGGGGCTGGTTCACATCAGACCCCCTTCTGAGAAGCTGTCTCCAGCCTGCTGGTTTCTGCCCTGCTCCAGGAAGCAAGATTTTGTGCCTTATTTGTAAACAAGCAGAGCCGTGTCAAAGACACCCGCCTCTCTCACCATAAATTTCTCTTTCTAACAGAAAATGACTACAGAACCTTGAATTTTGGCTAAGCATTAGGGTTAAAACGTGAAAAGACGAGGAACGGTAATTTAAACACATAAGATGTGTCTGGTTCTCTTCAGGCATCCCACAAGACTAATTTTCTTTTCCTCCTTACTCCTCACCTGAGACACCCATTGTCTATAAGGCAGGGTTCACACGGGAATGTAATTTCTTCTGGAAGCCATCCCTCCTTGGCATTTATGATTTATTTTTTTTTTCCTTGGAATTTCCTATTTGTGGGAAATATAAATAATTTCTGAGTTTGATATGATTTGGGCCAGAAATGAATTTAAAAAATAAAACCCAAAAACTGTCTAATTGTCCATGAACTGGGAATATGGCCTTTTCAAACAACTTTGTCTAACTAGAACACTCCTGAATTAATGCGTGTGTTTTTCTTTGGTTTCAGGACAGCCTTCTGAGGCTCTTGGACGTTGCTCTGTAAATGCGTACTGCTGGTGATTTTTCAGTGTAAGGTTTGGCTTCACCCGCTGATTTCAAGGCATTTTACAAAGGACAGCCATATCACGGTGCTTATTCTAACGGATGGGAAATTTTAAACTGAAGAGAAAGGATGATTTGCTCAACATCACTCCGTCCACGCGTGGAATGGCCGGGAAGAGAAGGCAAGATCTCCTGGAAGAAAAGTCAATATCCCCAGAAACCAACCAGCAGTTCCCATCTCTTCAGCGTGAACTACTGGTTTAATTGGCTACGTACATGATTTTGAGTCACTAATACGGGGTCTATCGGAATTGAAGCTATTTGGGAGTGACCTCTCTCAAAGTTTCATTTATTCGGGGTTTTTATTACTGTATTTACAGCATCCCATTCGCCTTGTTTTGTTGGCCTGTAGAAGAACAGAATGTACTATTCTGCAGGTCAGCAGATAAAACTGGAAAAATATGAAATAGCTAAGCCACCTTTGGCATCTACCGACTCAAGTCAGATTAGTAGAGAGAGAAAGGTCAAAGTACTGGCAAATTCCTCCTCTCAGCTGGAGGGAAGTGAGCAGAAACCTCAGAGGCAGGAGTACATTCTTCGGGGGGGAATTTTGACTGAGAATGTAATAGACTGAGCTGGGAGAAGGAAGAGGGGAAGGAAAAGCTCCATTGATGCGAGTTAAATGTAACTGCCGTAGCTATAAGACAGCTGGTTTTGCCTCCATTTAAAATTAATGAAAAAGGTTTGGAAGTAAAGCAATTAGCTGAAAAATTAATTTAAAAACAATTAGATGGAAGAGATCTGTGAATGACATCATCGAGGCTAAGAAAAGATTTTCCGAGTTTAATTTCTCTTTTTTTTTTTTTTTTGCATTGTTTTCATACAGCTGCAAATTATATATCCCCCTTTGTTACAAAACATCTTGGTCAAAGCAATCTTTAAAAACCCCACAGGTAATGTTTTGGTGAACAGCAGAACTTGAAACCAGAACCAGAATTTCCCTGAAAACCCAGATAGTCCTATTTGCTTTTTAAATGGGAGACTACGTATTTCATGCTCCTGAAAGCAAATGACCAGGGCCTGGGTCCTCAATCCAAGCTTCTCGAGCTTTAGTTAGCAAATTTTCTGTTCTGTCCTGGGCTGTCAATGCATTATGAACTCCTTAAGAGCAGCACCTTCTCCTCTCCTCTCCTCTCCTCTCCTCTCCTCTCCTCTCCTCTCCTCTCCTCTCCTCTCCTCTCCTCTCCTCTC
>JAOXJK010000032.1:17157985-17177496 GCA_025774025.1 Xenus cinereus
TCTTTGCTGTGAGGGTGGCAGAGCCCTGGAAGAGGCTGCCCAGGGAGGTGATGGAGTCTCCTTCTCTGGAGACATTCCAAACCCACCTGGACATGTTCCTCTGCAACCTGCATTGGGTGGACCTGTTTTGGCAGGGGGTTGGACTAGATGATCTCCAGAGATCCCTTCCAACCCCGTGTGATTCTGTGAATTTTTGTTGTCAAGTTTTTTATAATGGTTGTAATCCTGTAGACTACTTAAAAACCAGCTTTTAGTGTTGAAAGTTGTTAGCAAATCTGTTGCAGAAGTGCACTTTCTCGTATTGTCTCAATGAGGTCTGTCTCTCTGGTTATGTTCTCTGTGCTGTGGATACACTTGTTATAATTAAGTACTTATTCTGTTCTTTGGTATTAAATATAGTAAGGCAAATGCGTCACTGAGACTCTCGATTTTCAGTATTTGGCGGCACTATAATATGCTCTTTAGTTCTTCTAATAGGTTTGATTTTTAATGAGATTTGTTAACAAGATTTTTTAAGAGAGAGTCTTTTCTAGGAACATCCAAAATGTGATTTAGTCATGTTTAATTTAATTCATAATAAAATAGCTTTGAGGATATTTATTATGCAGTAATTAGTCTCTGCTGTCCATGAAGTCTTCTGACTTCTGTCTCAGATAAGATGATTTTAATCTTCTCAAGCAAGTAGATAGAAAGAGTCAGGAAAGGAAACTGCAAAAAATGGAATTCTCAGTTCAGATTCACCTCTTCTGTTGTATTGTTAATACAATAGAAGCTCACTGGTCTGCATTGAAGTGGAAGATGCAGTAGTACATCGGGGATCAATAAAATTAATTAACATTAAATCTGACATATGTTGCTTGCACATTACTGTCACCCTGTTGCAAATGGAGTGATGCGCTTCACTCGTGTAACACAATAAATGGATATGAAACAGCGATTTAACAAAATCTGATAGTAAATGTGACGGCGGTTTAATGAGATTTGATGGCAAGGAGTACAGGGTCAGACAAAACTGTCAGGGAGACCTTTGCATTGAGTCATGAGGTTTGGAGAGGAGTCTCCCCTTGCTTTCTAAACTCCTTCTCAGAGAGGAGTCTAGGTGTGGCTGGATCCAGTCCTAGTCCCGTACACGGCTGATGGCTTATGGGTTATATGTGCACAGTCAATCTATGATATAATCTTGGTGAAGCTTCAAAGTTTAGCATGCTTTTAGTCTCTTATGGAGCATCTGTTGTGGCAGGAAATCTCTCATCCTCGAGGAGTAACCTCGAGAGATGTCCCTTCTCAAGGGCAGTTCCTGGTGTGCAGCTTGCTGCCATGCAGGAGAGCTCAAAGGGCTCTTGGGCTGTTCGCTATTTATTGGGGTAAGGTGATTGATTTATAGTCATATTTGCATTTCAGCCACAGTATCAGTACTGTGGTTAGGTGAGTGCGTTGCCCTAAATTAGCCCTTGGCTATTGTACTGTTATCTGCCTCCCCCGGACCCACTTTGAGCCGGGTGTAGCCATCATGACCAGACGCTCCCATTGTGACCACCATGGGTGGTTATTGCTTGGGCAGGGTTATGGGAGGTAAAGCTCAGGTTGGGGTTTGGGGGGAGCACAGAGTCACACGCTCGTGGTGGATGGTGCCTGTCTTCAGTTCACAGTGAGGATGACCAATCGTTGGTAATGGTCCAGAATAAGTGTAAGACTTCAAATGGCTGCAGAACCTCCTCCTGCCCTTTGATGGTAAGGGCAATAACCAAACTTGGATTGCAGACGGAGATGTTCTCAAGCAGGATTGGGAAATCCCTAGTTCTCCCTGCAAACAGCCTGCAAATAGCTGCTTATTATGGCTGCCTGGCTGTGTAAACTGTTTCAGCAGTAGTAGTGCATAAATGTGGAGATGTTCTTTCCATTTGGAAGACAGACTTTTCCATAGACCTTGGAAAGGAGCCTTTGGTCTATAGCGTAATCTTGATTTAAGTGGTCGCTGCATATAGCGCCCCAGATAGAAGACCTATGGCTTTAAACACCCTCATAATAAAAGCTTCCTTCTGATTATCTAGGAGGAGACTTCTGGGGCTCTTTTGTTTGTTTCTTTTTCTCCAAAGTGAAGGGCTGACCCCAGTTTTAGGCAATAGGGATTTTTTTTTTTTCTTTTCTTTGTTTGTTCATTGCTGGTATATGTCGAGGTTGGTGCTTTGTGGGGTTTGGCAAATATCGAGTTGCATTGCTGCCAATTACCAATTGGTGGAAATTTCTGAGCCTATTTTCTCTAATGTAGTAATTGCTTATTCTTCTGAATCTGCTAGGAAGGCAGATCTTTTATGTTCATTGTAGTGTTGGCACAGCTTGAAAGGCAACCATTACAAAAAAAAAAGACATTTTTTAAATGGCTATGTCCCTATAAACATAGCACTTGTGTTTCTCAAGGTTTTGGTTTTTTTCTTTTTGCAGCTCCTTCATATATATATCTCTGAGAAAATGCACACTTTTTGCATTTTTTTGTGGGTGAATAGGTTTAGCTTGTACTTTCTGTTTAATACAGAATTGATGCTGAAATTCAGGTGTTTAAAACATGCATCTATAACATTTGTATCTTTGTATTAGGGATTGTGTTGTTCTGTTAACTTATGGGGCAATTTTATTTTTCCAATAGAACTATTTAACATATGTAGTAAGAAACGGTCATGAAACCAGTGACCCGTGGAGAAATTTTTTTAATTTTGAGCAGTACAATGATATTTTCCTTGATTATTGTGTATGAAGACAGACAATTATCTGGATTTTAATTGTAAGATTTTATGGCATTTGCAAGGTTTCCTTTTTATCTTCAGTTTCAATATGGATGGTGAAACTTAGAATAGTAGTGTTTTGTAGCCTCAAGTACAGATATATTTTTTTTAACTACATTGATGCAAGGCTGATTTTTGACTTTTAAGCTGTTGAGCAACCAACTTTTTCTACCTCCCAAGACTTTTGTGATGGTTTCTAGGCTATTTTTCCTCACATAGTTACTGTTACAGGAATAAACTCTGCAGTGCAGGCTCTGCTATGCCAGTCTTTGTGCTTTTTGACATTGAGGTTTGCCTAATATATTTGCTTGACCAAAGTGTTTTCCTTACTTGGCTGCATGTTTCCTTTCTGTTCTTTGCTGGAGTCTGTCACTATCCTACTGTGAAGCAAGGACAGTCACACTGAATCTTTTCCAGTTGGGAAGTTAACCCTTCATCATCTTGGAAGAGAATGGAGGGTTTCTATCTTGCTAAACAAACTTCAAGTTTCAGTCATTGTTACCTGCACTAATTGTTTAAAAGAATATAATGTATGGGGGTGGGTGGGAAATTTCCTGTGAGAAACTCAGAAAAAGCCATCCAGAACTCTGAAGCATGAGTTATTTGAGACACAAAAGAAAATTAAATCTTCACTCCAGGAAGACAGTAACTTTTTAAGCTTGATTTGTGTTGCAGCGTCATGGATTAATATCCGTAACAGGATTGAAAAGGTAGATGAGCCACCTTTTCTATACTCCATTCCCCAAATAGTGAGAACATACCACAGATAAACCTTATTTTAAAGGGTTTTTTTGATGGGCCACAGTTATGATGGCCACAGTGATGGTGGCTATCTCTGAAACCAAAAGCTCCCTAACTTTCTTTTAATGAAGTTTTTCATAAGCTGCTCATTAAAAGTAAATGGGTTGCTAAAGAAAATGGATATTACATTTGGAAGTATGCATCAGGCTCATCATGCTCTCCTCTCAGTAATTTTTTTTTTGTTTTCCAGTGACAGATTTGAAGATTCTTAGTAGAGGTGATAGCTTCTGTAAATTGAATTTTGTTTGCTTTGTATTAAGTAGATGATTGGGAGCTATTAATATACTCATCATAGAGGGCAGAAACCAAAACAAGGGATGAGCAGGAGACCTCTTGATTATTAGTACAACTGATATTCCCAATATTCTTGTTTCAGGTCTTTTGGCTTATGGGCTTCTGTCATTCAGATCTGAAAATCTCTGTGAATATAGTGTTTTTACTAGAATTTTAATCTCAGTGAGAGCTGACTATCTAGTACTGAGGCAAGTTTCGGAATGTACAAATTTTGTTTTTCTCAGTTTTCCAGTTTTGTCTGTGAAATCATACTTGGATGAGGATTCTTTTTTTAAATAATTGTATTACAGTGAACTGGGTTGGTTTATCAAATATTTACCTTTAGTTCAATTCTCTCCTACCTCATGATAGTGGAAAGGCTACTTGGTTTTCAACTGTTTCTTATTCATCAGCAGTACACTTTTTTTTTAAGGAATTAGGAGTTAGATGTACATGTTTTTTTAAAAATTGTCGTTTAATTGTATCGTTACATCACTGTCTGATATCTCATTGCAGGCTGAGAAACAACTGTAATAGAAACTCGCTATTTAATGTTTATTTATTGCTATTTAATGTAACTGCTAAATGTTAGCAGGCATTATGTGTAGTTGAAACCTACTGAAACCAAAAGAAGTCTTTATCTTACGTCTCAGGCGCTAACCTAGTATAGGCGCTTTCACAAATGTATTGGAAATAGCACAAACGTTAATTCCCGCTACAGGCAATTTTACAAGACCAGTGAAAGCACCAACTTTTGTGCAGCTCTAGTTCTGCTGAAATTTAAAACAGCGCTTTAAGCTGAAACGTTACATCAGCCTGCAAGTACAAGGGGAAAAATCCCTTAAGCCCTTGTATTCCTCGCAACTTTTAAAAAGGTTTATCTATTGTTATAGATGAATGTCAGCGGTGGCTGCAAAGTGAGTGATTCTCTGCATTGCAGATCCCACAGACATTTAGCATTTGTGGGTAAGGAGTCTTTCCTCACCTTGCCTTAAAATGTTGAGCAGTAATGGCAGACCCTGCATTCATCTTAAAGGCTGAGGGTCAGAAGAGTCAACTTTTAGAAACCAGTTTAAAATTTGCCAAACAAACCGCAGCATATGACTCGGTGATTTGCTGCTATGGATATGATTGACAATACAACTACTAAAAGAGTAGATATGTTGGATAGAAAGGCTTTTCAGAATACGGGGTTGATGTTCACAAGAAAAAGCAGGATAATCTGCTTATGTGGCAAATTACGCAACTGAAAGTTATGTCTACTCTGTGGGATAAAAAAAATATAAATCAGTACAGTCTTTATATTGGTTTATGAGACTTAAATACCAGCAGAGTGTGTACAACATCGAATGAGAGAATAGGAACATTCTCTCTGAGACCCCTTGATGCAGCAGTGGATAGCTTTGCAATATTGACTCGAAGAAGGCACAAACATTGGTGGTTTGGTGGTTTGGGTTTTTTTTTGGGCTTTGGGCTTTTTTAGCTGACATGAGTCCACAAGCTAATAGTGTGTGAGAAACAATAAAACATATTGGTGGAAATGCAACCAGAAGTAGGATTTAGATTTAGAGAGACACCTTCAAGGAGAATAGGAACTAAGTGGCCTTGGAAATTAAATCAGAAAAGATACTCACAGTACAGAGGAGGAAAATAAAAGCTTGTACTAGATGTTGTCAAAAATTATGTTTCTTATTCACTTGATAGCCATGAGACACAACCGATATGGAAGAGTTAAAGATTACTTTCCAAGGCATAGGAAAACCCTGAAAAAGAGCATAGAGGAGTCCTGGAAGAGTCTATTTGTCCTACAGCTGGTGCTCATTGGATGAGATGAATGTTCCTAAGGTTGAGCTAAATAAAATTCACTCCGAGACTTACGGGGGAAAAAATTGAGGAAGCAATATTATGAATCACTTGTGGATGGTTGGCTGGATCCTTTTCCCCTTTTATGAGTACAGATGAAACAGTGGAACACCTTTATTACCTGGAAGTTGGAAAGTTCCACGTTATTTGGTACAGCCACCTTTATGTGTGTTATACGCCAGAAGGGCTCTGACAGCACCTGTCTGTTCAGGGAGCCTGCTGTTTTGGATTGAGCTCAGGACACAAAATGCTTCAACAGTGTATGATGTGCTGTTTTGGGGGGGAGTTAGTTTTTTGTTATTGTTTTTTTTAACAATAAAGAGTTATGAAACAATGACTTGGCCGAGGAGAGAGACAAGGGGAAGAAAACAATAATAATAATAATAATAAAACAATAGTGGCGGCTTTCTTGTATCTGAAGTAACCTTTTTGATGCTGTCTTTTCACATCAGTCAGCTAGGAAATCATGGTCTAGAAAATTGCTCTTCTAACTGGATACACAGTTGTTGTTCTGTGTGATTATTGGTGATTCACTGCCAAACTGGAATTTTATATTGAGTAGGGTTCAACGATTGTGTGTCTGTACTAGTCACCGTAAATAACCTGGAAGATGGAACGGAGGATTTGCTTAATAAGTACAAAGAAGACACCAAAGAGATGAGCTGCAGGAAACCTGGACAACAGCAAATTAGACGAATTTGGACAAACTGCAGAAATAGCGTAGGATAAGGCCGGTTGAGTAATCTTAGACTCACTGGTTATTAATAATGCAGATAGGAAATGGCAAGTAGTTCTGGTTGAAGTTGTGAAGGATCACAGCTGAAGGTGAATTAATGGTGCCAATGGTTGTGCACAGGCGACAAAAGCCAACAGCAATACAGAAGGTATGGTCAATCATTTTGTTTCTGATGTACATGTCGGGTGGCCATTCTGCTCTGTCTCACTCGATGTAGTGATAGCAGCAAGAGACAGATTTGTTATGGAAAATCCAGAGAAGAGTAAAAAGAATTACGAAAACATAATATGTGAGGAAAGATTGTAGGAAATGGAATTGCTTGGACTAGAGAAAGATTGCCAGGTTTTCAGGGGGATGAACAAAAAAACCTATCAGCACAAAAAAAAAAAAAGGAAGTTACTTCTGTGCATAGGAAAATAAATAATAGGCTTAAAGTTAATCAGATCCAGTAGAACTCAGTGGTGAATAGTCACTGTAAAATTAAGATTAATGAAGAGGTGATTTTTATTGGAGCAGATAAATAGGGTTTTAACAGTCTCTTTTTTATTTGTTATTTGAGTGTTTTCCATTCCTAAACACTATCTACTACTTTGGAAGAGCTGTTGAGCTAGAGATAAAATAGCAAAAAATCTGAATGCCAGTTAACGTTAAAATGTGCATGTATACACACCTGCATCCCCCAGAGAATTCATACAGCAAAGTTTACAGTTAGAGTAAGTTTTATCCCAATTCTAGCAAACCTCTTCTAATACTTGATATGAAAAATGATTTAGGGGAAGTTGGGCTTATACTAGAGGCTTGAATTGTTTCAGAGAACAACTGTGGGAAGATGTCTGTTTAGTCAGTGTGGGATATGTATCTTTCAAGTCTAAGGAAAACAAAATAATTAAAGTGGGCCTAGTCTTGAGGAAGTCCATATGATAGGAAATTAATTCATCTACGGACACCGCTACGTGATATTTTTGTTCAGACTTTCAATGGGTGTGCTCAGAACTATAGCCTTGGTTATTTATTGCTGGAAGAAAGAAGGAAATAGCGTACTCAAGCAGAGGAGATAATTCTGGCCTCTGTCTGTGAAGACAGAAATGTTCCCATCTGTAGTTATTTATGGAAGGAAATGTTATCTGAAACTAACCTGAAATTAACTGTGCCCTGTCATAGATGCAGAGATCTGAAAAATACCCTAAATATGAAAATACAGAGATCTTCTTCCCGCTACAAATCTTGCCATGGAACACTTTCTAAAGCAATTTCATTACATAGAGTAGTTCGAAGCCCAGAGGCAGATAATGCGTGGTTTAGGATTTACCCTGGAAAATATTTACAATTTTCATCACAGTTGTCACAGAATCATATTACCAGTCCAGATACCATTTTGATGAAAAAAAAAAAAAAAAAAAAAGCAAAATGGCAAAGATTTTGTTTAAAAGTCAGGTGCTACAGAAAAAGTATTAAAAAAGCAACGGAACCTTGATTATCTAATGAGTCATCTCAGAAGAGTGTCTTAAGCTGGGAGTGAACAATAATGCTGAGGAAGCTCTTCAGCATATGCAAAAAATAAAGGTCATGCCATGTGGAATGGCCACAGTCTAGCGCTGGGAAACTGGGCTGTCTGAAACAAAGGTCTTTAGAATTTCTTGTCAGGGAGGGGTAGGGAAAGAGAACCCCTCAGTATATTGTTATTACTTTCTGGAGATCAATAATCAAGAATATAGTACAAATAAAGTAGAGAACGTACATCTCTTTCCTCCCCACAAAGGTACATAATTCTAGTTTTGGGGATGTGGTGTAATATTAGTGAGAATGTAATGGCTGGGGTCCACTGGGAGTGAAATTAATCTTTTTCAGCTAGGTAAGGTTTAGATATGTAATTAGTAATGCCCGCTGCCATCAAACTACCAGATTGGTGAAGTGGGCTATTAAAATAAGAGACTATTTTTCATAATGAATGGAAAATCAGACCATGATTCCAAGTCAGCGCTTTTAAATTTCAGCACGGTAACTGAAAAAAATTGCCAATATTTTAAGCTAACAGCAAGCATGTGTGTTCTGTTAAAAGTGACATCCAACTCGCTGGAGTCTTTGTTGATCTATAGAGAGGATAAATCCTACTGGGTTTTCAATTTTTGTCTGTGCACACGAAGACCTGACAGCACTTAATAAAAAATGACATGCTGCAGAGTGTGGGAAACAATCACTGCGAAAATAGTGGCGTCACCAGTAGTAAGGTTGTATCTTGGTTGATGTATGATTACAATAATTTTAGTGCTGGGTTACAGAAATGGTGTGTGTAGCCCTTGGAATAAAAGAGGGGTATGCAGTCATTGTCTGCCATCTGCCATGCTAAAGATGGAATCACATGACTTGGAAAGTAAACCTTGGGAATTTGTCGTGTCCCGCTGAGCCTGGCCATTAACAGATAATTAGTCTGGTAAAAATCTTTTGAATTCATTCTGCAGCTGTCATATGCCAGATTATGATTTGTGTCACAGGTTCCTCATTACTTTGAGATCTTTGAATATTTTTTTTTCCTGTAGTTAAATTGCCCTGTGTTACTTCAGTAAACAATTCTTGCACATTTAAACATGCAAACTTTTTGTTAAGAAGCCTGTTACACCTTACAGTGCAAAGCTGTTCCCCAACCACATATGAAAGGGTTTCAAGGTTGAATTTTCTCCGTTCCTGTTTGTAACGCAGTCTATAAACAGACTTTCTAGTTTTAAGATTTGTCTTTCACGTTGTCAGGTTGATGGATCTGTTCTAGTAGCTGCTTCTTGGTTGGCTGCAATCAGATTGTCAGCATCTCTTAAATCTATAGAAGCAAAAGTACTGAAATCCTAAAATACAAACTTTTCTTCTAGATTTGTACCAGTTATTAAGAAAAATAGCAGTCTCTTCCACAATAAATTAGTGGCAGGAAACATGAAACAGTTTGTCAGAGAGAGGAAAGGGTATATTCATCTTTAATGTTTAAAATATTGCTAGTTGATTAATTTGCAATGAACCTTTAAACACAGTAGTCTGAAGACTCTGAATGGAAAGTGATGTTGAAGTAATAGCAACGCAACGCAACCCAACTTTTAAAAGCAAAGAGCTTCACAGCACTTAAATGGAACAATCGCCCTGTTTGTGGCTCGAAGTTAGTAAGCTTTGCACAGGAAGGAGTGATACTCAATATCTTCACTTTAGACAGTGAAATTTAGTGTTATTGTAGCACTTTTCTTGTTTACAAAGTCAACAATCTTTTTTTTTTTCTGTGGTGCAAATACACAATCTATGCCATATTTTTAGATATTTATTTTGTTCCTATTTTTATTGATACATGGCACAGGGTATCTCTGCAATCATGGAAGGCTTTTAGAAAAAGCTAAAATATTTCAGAAGAGAGCAAAAAGGCTAAAATATAACTTGTAAAGGTTAGAATTTTGGGCTAGTAGGTTTGGCATTTCTTGCCAAACCTTCTTACCTCTAACCTCCAAGTCAACTAGTATCTGGATAAAATCAGTGGAAAATAGGCTAGTTAGTTATGAAAAGTAAAGATGGTTTTCTGATGGTGCCATTTTCTTGCATGTGGAAAACTTGCAGTTTCTCTTTTAAAGAAATCAAGGTTCTGGTTTATTTAGATCTGAATAAAATTGGACAAGAGAAATTCAAGCGTAGATAAATGTGGAGTTGGATCCCATTTAAAGAATACTTACCTTATTCTCCCTAAATTTTGGAAGGGACCCAATAATGCAGACACGGTTGTACAGGCAGACATCTGGCACCAGCTCGCTTTGATCCGTATAACCTATGGAGCTGGAGGTGGTCAGTGGCCGGTCAGACCACGGACTGATTGACATCCTATCTAGTTGCTATCAGGTGGGTAAATGTATTCTCACCCAGTCAAGTAAATAATGCTTTTTGAGGTAGCAGGTAGTGTTTCTCTTGTGAAGAGAATGGTAATATAATGTGTACAATTGGTGATAGTTTTCTTAACAGACTTCTGTGAGGCTAATAGAGAGGCAATTGATTTTCCCATTCTTTCCCTTCTTATAGGGCCTCCTTCTCATGTGTCAGACAGTAAGAAAAAGCTTGTAAAATTAGCATTTTTCCCTCTGACATATTTGCTTTAGTACCAAGTTTCAGATTTTTGTTTCTCCTTTTCCTGCAGAAATGAAGTGTGACTTTGATGAAGGGCATTTGGTTGAGCAGTTGAGGTACTACTCATGTTGACCCTGAGATGTCGTGGCTGTATCAGTTTTCTGGAATAGCTGTTCTAATATATTTCTAATGTTCTTTTTCTGTATATTTCTAATTTATATAATTATGTTTCTAGCATATACTGTGCTATAAAAGAAACTATTCTGAATATTTGGTTACTAGGTTTTCCTAGAACCTGTGGCAGTTTTCAGATGCATTTAGATCCAAATTCTTCTTTCCCTGCAATCGTGTTACAACAGGAAATAGTAATCCAGCCAAGGTATGTTTAAAGGTAACCGTTAATGAGAGACCTTCATATACTCCTTTAGGAGTAGCAGAAGTAAACAGCCTGCTGAGATATAGGAATGGAAGGGACAGCATGGCTGAGAATATCCAGTCACCTACTTTGGCATTGGCAATCTCGTATTCCTGGAATAGTTCACAAGGATGTCCTGTGTGTCTTCTACACACTGCTAGTCACAAATCCACAAATCTATCCCCGGGACCTGCAACAAACTGAAGATTGCTAATCCATGAGATTTTGGGACTTTGATGTTTGTGTATTATAGAGAGAGTGGGAGAAATTTAAAAAGTTCCTTTATATCCTCAGCCTTTACGCTGCCAAGTAATCTTAGTTGGGCTATTCCAAAATAAATCTAGAAATTGGACAGTGTTCTGGCTTTCTGAGCAAAAAGAACACACTGGTGTTCTTGACATCTGACTCGCAAAACTGTCTCTGCAACCAAAATCCATGTACCACAATTGGCTTCATACGAGAATAAGAGGAAACATGACACTGTGGAGGTTCCTGGTAGAGTTAAGTATTCTGCCCAGTTCTAATTGTGGCTGATCTTTTTGCCTCAAAGGGAAAAATTTTCTCTCCACTTCCTTGGAGCTGGGGGGTTAAGCACGGAAATCAGTCTGTCTTCTGTAGGTACCCATGGAAGCTCAGGTATAGAAGATTAGTGTGTAAAAACTTACATATTAGGGCATATTTGTAATATTTGCATTAATATATACTTGTAAATTTTATAATATTTTATATATTTTTACTTAAAGCATAAATACATTAAAATCAATATTCTAAGCTTGTGGTATCTGAGGAAGAAGATGAACGAATGATGAAATCTCTTTGACAAAGCTCTGACTTTTGTCCCTGTTGTTTTCATACACAGACTATAAAATTTCCTGCAGTCTTTGACAACTAATATTTGCTTAGGAACACACTTCTAGTTGAAGCACTAATCCTCCTTTACTGAAAGGGAATTGTTCTTGCTTTTGGACTGATGTACCTAACTGGATGGGTGAGAACCTCACCATTGTTTTCTGCCACACATTATTGAAAAGCCCACGAGAGAAGGTGCAGTCCAAGATGCAAAGGTGTTGGTTGAGGAGTTTTTAGGATCTGAAAGGGCTTCAAACACTCTTTGAACTAGTAATTATTATACAGATTTGCTTAGTTTCAATACATGAATACATTTTGATTTCTTTCAGCCCACTTCATCTTGTCTTCTACTTTTCAAATGTGTGACTTTAAAAAAATGTACTTATGATACTTATATTTAAACAACTTCTTTCTCCTGCCCTATATATGTCACTAAATATACAAAATTTAGAACACCATTATAGTAACAGGTAAATGAAGGTGTTTGATGCTACTGTTTATGAATTACAGACACTTGGCAGGAATTTCCAAAGTAAATAGTCAGAATGAGGTAAAACTTTCTATTCCTTGAACATGTATTTTGGAACTAGTTGCCATCACAGTAACTCCATCTTCGATATATATGTATCTTAAAATGTATCAAACAAATGCTAATACTAGGAGTGTTCACTGGTTCTGATACTGTGTAGCCATTTTCTTGTCAAAAACTGCATGTAAAGAAGTGCAGATTAGATGGATGAACATTTTTTACCCTTTTAAAGGAAATTTTTCACCTTCATTTAAGATCTATGTAACAAATATGGTTGACACTACACATATATTAATGGAGATAAAAAAGACTTACCAAATATATTTTTGTTTATTTCAGTACAAATCAAAAGACATGAACAGAAAATTATCAGAAGCACTGAGACATTATGTGACTCTAAAAGTGACTAGGAGTCTCACACCTTCCTTAGTCTTATCTGAGGCTCTCAAGAATTCTCTGTCCCAGTCCTCTCAGGAAGAAATAAGATTTATATGGCATTTCTGGAGGTAAACACTAGTAGAAGTTATCAAGTATGGGGGAAGGGCTTGTCTGAAAATTCAGCCTGATTGCTGTTTAATAAAAAGAGAAGCACCTCTAGCTATTAAAATACGATTAGCCAAAGAGAGTCTATAAGGCCAGATCACAATGCTTAGAACCTTCCGTCTCCGATGACCTAATTTAATGAATGTAGTTTTTTAGTGAGAACAAGTAGAACAGTGATCTGCTTTATAAACTTGTTCAATTGTATCTGCATATGAGGGGAAAAAAATATGTTGAAGTTATGTTGGATCTCTGAAGTGTTAGGGTGAGTGGTTTTTTCATTCTTTACTCCTATACTGATTAGAGAAATAAAAGAGCTACGTCTGATCGGAGAGAGAACAGCCATCCAGCCACACTTTGTCGTCTGCTCTAGTTCTCCTTAATCCTCCTTAGTCTAATGCATTCCTCGTATAAGTAATACTAAGTCAAGGTATGCAAAGCTATTCCACTGCTTGCATATTAGTCACGAAAAAAAAAAAACCTCTCTGGGGATTTTTATCAACTCGGAACTGAGCAGGCTTCCAGAATGAAGAGGGACTCCAAACCTATTAATAGCCAGGCCCCCAAGGTTTCTACTTCATGCTCACGTAGCGGGGAAGATCCTTGTGTTGCATCCTAGACCTTCTTTCTTCATCTGCTGGGAGGTAGATGCAAGCCTGGTAGTCTCTAAATGCTTATCTGAAATTGAAAATTTCAGTTTATCCACCGTGTTTAAATTAGGATTCTTAAATAAGTCATAAAAGCAGCTTTTGCTGCATTAGCCCTGTCACCAGGGCCTTCGCTTGATGGTTGGGGTTGTAGGCCGTCATTTGTTCATCAAAAGCCTCCCTTAAGAGAGGAAACAGAATAGTCCATGATATTATCCTATGCAGAATGTTTCTGTCATGTAGAAACTGTTTGCTCCTTACTCTCCTAGTTAAAAAAGCTAAAAAATTGTAATTTTAAAATGTCGACTGGTAAACTGAGGAAAATGAGGTGCATACTTGCTCTGGCTCTTCTCAAGTGTTTGGACACAAATGCTCGATATGGATTGAGGTACATTTTTCTGGACAACGGAAAAACTGTGAGAGTAGGGCACTGGATATTTCTGCTAAATATGACTCCCCAGTGTTTCACTGCTCTCAAATTTGCAGCATATATCTGAAATGACTTGCAAATCTTCTAGTGTGGTTTGCGTTTCGTTTTTCCCTTCATCTATAGAACTGGTGAAATTCTCTTGGAAGAACATGTGCCTTAGGAAAAATATGCCTGTCTTCTGGCTTGTCTGCTTGATAGGTAGAAGCGGATTTTAAATGGAATCTTTTCCTTTTTCCAAAATTTTTCCAAAATTGTAAATTCCGTGTTTCCTCTCTCTTTAAAGGCAATGGGAATTGATGCGTAAATACAACAGGACATATTGCTGAAATTCTCATTGCTCTGAACAAAAATGGTTTGTTGCTGTAAATACTGGGAAGGATGGAGGAGGAAAGCTAAGATCCAGTATTTTCACGTGCAGACCCAACTATAAATCCTTGTTAGTACACTGGTACACTGAGTAAGAATTACAACACTTCCTCTTTTTTATGGTGGAAAAAAAAGGTTATGTGAGGTTTGAAATTGACTTTGGAATGAACTAAAAAAGCAGTCACGTGTGATGTGAGAAATAAATATTAATAACTCTTGTATAAATTGACTCTTAGGGATGAGGCTGGAGTTAGAGGCTCTTTGTGACCTTATTTTTTTTTCACAGTGTTTTATATATCCATATATAATCAATTTCAAAATGTTTTAGATGATTCATCCTCCCTCATACTGTGAGTCATTTTTAGTCTGACTAGCATACACAAAAAATCCTATTTTTAGCTCTATGTCTATGGTACCTGAATGTTTGTGAAAGGACCTTACCTGTAAACTGTCCTCAGTTGGGTGGGAATAAATTATAATTTTGTCTTACTCTACCAAAGTTCTCTTTTAATTTGCTATAATAGAAAGTGGAGGGTTTATATGAAATGGAAGATTAAAAAGATCACTCTTATTCTTCCAGTGTGTTACCAGGTTTCAGTGAAAAAAATTACTTTTTTCAGTAGCATTCTTTACCATATATGTGCTTGAGTTTGTGTATTTTATAACATGCATAAATAAAATTGTTTTCTGAACACATATCGTCAAAATAACAGCAAATCTAATATTTTTTACTAAAAGTCAGTACAAAAACTTAAACAGATTGTTCACTTTTAACATTCTACTAGACTAGATTCTTTGATGTTTAAATCTGGCTGACAGTTCTTAAAATTTGATATATTAGGTTATAGTTAAAATCTCCAAACTCACGCACAGATTTCCAATTATTTTAAAAATTAAATTCTCAGGGCAAAATCTGACTTCTGAGGAACTAATTTTCTAAAATACCTGCATATTTTCATATTTCACTAGTGCGTAGGTATGCTTGAAATAGTCGCTTTAATTAAGGATTGTTCTTTCTTTGGTTCCTGGTGATAATACACAGTTTCTACTGAAAGACAGGTGTAACATTTCAGTAATTCTAAAATTGCATCAATGTAACCACTGACTCCTTATGTTATAATAGTGTCCTGACCTTACTCAGTGTCATAGTGTGGGCTTTTTATAAATAACAGCAAAATGACTGAATTTTCACTTGCGTTTTCACCTCTCTCTTTGCAGTCTTTCCTCCAGTGTGGAATGGATTTTAGTAAAAAATGTACATTGTAGCCTAGTGATATCAATAAGAGTTGAGTTTTGGCTTTGTTGCTATAACAAACTATTGAGTAATTATGATATCTTTTAATGGCAAGTCTCTCAGAAAACCACTATGATTTTTTGGCTATGGATGTAATAAAAGTTATTTAGAAGACTATATTGAAAGGATAAGTAATCTTGCAAATTGATGGAAAATATTTCTGATTTATTAATTGATGAAATACTGAATCTTCCAAACACTCAAATAAGGAAAATATAATCTCACTATGCAGGAAGGGATTTCTGTCAAATGAATCCTATTTTTTAAATTTAACTAAATTCAGTGGGCTAAAGTTTTACTTTCCTTTGGCTGATTTCGCAAGCTTAATGTTAGTAAAGAATGAGTAATTGTGTTTCTCAGGATTTGTGAAGTGGAGATTGGAGGTGCCTTCATGAAGTAAATGAAATGCACTTTTGCAGTGTTTCTTTAAAAGAATGTCAGCTGACAGTTTGGAAAAAGCTGATGCAGCATCTGCCACTTCACATTGGCAGGCAATAAATCCACACGGAGGATCTCTGCGTTCATTTGCCTTGGGTATAAAGAGTAAGGAGTTTACAGTGAGAAATAATAAGTATGGCTTTTATTTCAGTTTACTTGACTGAAGTAAAAGCCTTTATTTTAAAAGCCTTTATTTTAAAAACAAAAATGTCTGTGAAATTTGCAAATTTTGACAGAAATCAAATTTGGACAGAAAAAGTCAGTATTTGCTGCATGGCCAAGAGGGTGGCACAGTTAGGGACTGAGGATAGATACATTTGCATATAGCCTATGAGACATTAAAATTAATATGATTTCCTTTTCTAACTTCTATACTTGCTAAAAAGCCATAAAATACCACATCTCTTTATAAAAATATTTTAACTTTTGCTTTTCCATCTCTAAGATAAGCTTGGAGGCAGATGAGAAGTGTACGTGTTTAAAATAGTGTTATTTTCATAACTGTTATATTCTTAAATTTTGCAGCTTTTCCATTTTTGCTGAGTCTCACTGCTTTTTACTTCCCTGTGTGTACGTCTGTGTGTAAAGTTAAATTTGAGTTGGCAGTACTTAATGAAACATGAAGCATGGTAAGAGAAACCCTGTGTAGGGGGAGATTGCACTCCTGCTGTGAATTGAAGTGGGTTTTTTTTTAAGCTGACTCCTTTTAGAGTTACCCTAAGTACTACAAACAAGTCAACCAAATCAGAGAAAAGAATCGTCCCAGGAGAATCAAAAACTTTCACTGAACTTGGGTTTCGTACTGAGGGTACTTCATACTGTGTCTTTCAGAGCCTTCTCCAGATAGACTTTTCAGGAATATCCATACTGATAGATACTGAGTTGAGAAAAATCAGCCAAAGTCCAGAGAACCTGACCATTGCACACCTGCAGGCTCTGAGCTGTCGTGTTTTGTTTGATCTGCATCTTAAATGCAATAAAGAAATCATAAAAATCAGTTTTAAACTTTAATACAGCTCTGAAGAAAGCTGCATTCAATCCTTGCCTGTAAACAGATTTCAGCATGACTGAGTTCCTCCCCGTTTATTAATAGTTCTCACTCCTTTAAAGGCACCATTATGTAACTGCCATGTATTGAATGTAAATATTTGTGTAACAATTTCAAAGGATTTTTTTTTTTTTTTTAGACTAGTAACAAAAGAATTTTATAACGGAAAATACTGCTACAGTCCCCTTTCCACCAAGGCAAAAGCCTGTCGGGGAAGCATCTAACGAATACTTAGCAGGTGCAGTGTGAACCATGGATTCCTGAAACTGGAGTTAACTTTTCCATACGGTCTTCTAAGCAGCAGTTTCAACATGGTGTTCATAAAAACCAGATGGTTTCTAATTAGGAACAGTAAAGTAATAGCTGATAATCTTAAATTCCCTTCTTGGGGATCTGCATCTCCATTAGAAGTATTTCTAGGGAGGCTCAGAAAAAGAAAAAAAAAATATTCCATTGATGCAGTATATGTTTTCTAGAAAACCTTTTAGCATTATGCCTTATTTTGGGAATAAATGAGCCATGTTGCCTATTATCCCTCAGACTTTCCTCTTACATCTGAATTAAAACATACTATTGTTGATGTGGAATAGACGGTTTATATCAACACGAATCCTATCTCTAGGCATTTTCTTTAAGGCAGCTTCTTGTTGGGGGAGGCTTTGTGAGTCAGACGGATACATGTCAGCCCATTTTAATGCGCTGTACGGAGTGCATTGCAGTGCCAGTCCATTTTAATGTACCAGTAGAGAAAATGTCAAGGTAAGTAAAAATCAAGTAACTATGATTGGACATGCTGAATGCAGATAAGAATTAAGACTCTTGCAGTGAATCTGCCAAAGTGTCTGGGCTTGGGTTCTAATTTTGAACACTAAATCAGTTGATCACTGACAGGCCCCGCGGAGGTCTGCTTGGCACACATAGTGAAACTCTACCCAGAGCTAGTAAAAACAACATATGTTCCCAGAAGCTGCTTAGGAAGCTCTTTAAGCACTGGGGAATATCTGCAAAAGCCTTAGACCTTGAGAGTAGAAATAAGGACACCAATAACCTCGAAACAAAGGGGTATTTGCCAGAACTATACTCCTGCTTTAGCAATAGTGCCTAAATGGATTAGGGCTAATTAGTGCTGTAAAGAAGCGTAGGAACAGTTGAAATTCTAACCAGGACAGAACGGACAGAAATTCTCTCAATGGGAGGAATTGCAAGAGCAGGAGGTGTAAAGTGAATCTGTTAGTATAACTGATACGTGAGATTCAACGATGATATCCTGACACAGTTTTGTCTAAGTGCCTGCTTTACCCTTTTATGGTCTATGTTATCTCAAGACTGGTGATATTTCAGCATTTGAAGAGAATGTCAGAAATCATGCCTGAGGAAGCATTTTCTGCTCTTGCAAAGTATAAGATCCTTGTGGTCTAAGGAGGAAGAGAGTGACAAAAATTCAGGTGTTTCTGTATCTGACGCGAGGTACCTACAAAATATTAGTCAAATGAGAAATTTTTATTTTTTTTTTTTTTTAATCTGCTTGTTCAGGATCAGACAACTAAATGTGTATTAAGCCATATTTGTAATATAAGTCAACAGGAAGAAAAAAGATGAATCACACTATGTGCTGCTTAAATTAGGATGCTTCTCCAGACGCTGTCTGCTTTTTGGAGGTGGAACAAATAACATCTTGACCTGGCTGCAGGAAAGTGGAGGAATGGGGTTGGTGCCATCTTTTTGTATGTGTAACCAGAAGTGTGCGACAATGACAACCTGCTGCAGTGTTTGCTACAAAACCTATGTAATTCTGAGCAGGTGCCATATCTGTTTTTGATGTGCAGTACTAAATAGCACTCCCTGGTGCTGCTGCTGGTTGCAAGGTACGTTTGTGACATTAAGAGACTGCCCATACTCCTTTTATTCTGTTGTACTGCAAGCAGACTCTAGTGTACAATGTGCATTTCTCTGCAGTTGCATGCCCAGATGCAGGCTGTGGAGCTGTCAAACCTCCCTTCTGCATGGAGCGGGGGTGAATTTGATAATACATTTCAGTTCCAGAAGGATCACTTGACAGTGAATAGGTGCGATTGCAGCCTGGCTCTAAGTTGGCTCCGCTACAAACAGCAGTGAACTGGCAGCAGCCCAGTCCTCGGCTGCTGGTATCGGTCCCCAAGAAGCCAGACTGCCTTTTGCAAAATTTTATGCTGGAGCGCTGCTACTGTTAGTATTGAATATGGCTAGATTAAAACTACCCAGTTAGTAAGTTTGCAGATGACACCAAACTAGGTGGGAGTGTTGATCTTCTTGAGGGTGGGAAGGCTCTACAGAGGGACCTGGACAGGCTGGATGGATGGGCTGAGGCCAATGGGATGAGGTTCAACAAGGCCAAGGGCCGGGGCCTGCCCTTGGGTCACACCAACCCCCTGCAGCGCTA